>JALPQD010000013.1:7084682-7680411 GCA_023101885.1 Typhlomys cinereus | reverse complement strand
ACCTATGTTATTACTGGTTCATTTGATCTTCATTACTCTGTTTTTCTATTATGGTTTCATGGGGCCGCCTCACATTTTGCGTGGCTAGTAATAGTTTTTCCTCCTTCATCTCTACCAGGATTTTATATGAAAAGACAGTGTTTTCCCATAAAAAAAAACATTCCCTGTGCAGGTAGTAGGTAGTAGGCCCCTAAGTCATTAAGTAAAGTTTGTGCTTGGATTTTAAACAATTTCATTAAAAGTGATTTTTATTTTAGAAGGGGGGGGAAGGACACGGGGAAGAAAGAGTAGAGGCGGAGGGACTGAGGAGGGGAGAAAGGAGAGAGGAGGAGAATGGCGGAAAAAATAAAATGTAGGAGAAAAAAAAATGTAATCTTATTTTAGTTCTCCTAATCCTGGAAATATCCAGCTCGTGCTGATGATTTTCAAAATCACACTACTTTTATTTTCAGTTTGTTTGTTTTACTTTCTAGTTGTCCACCAGCCACAGTCCTTTCTCTCGTCTAGTGGATACAGAATTACAATTTACCACATCTAAAATTTGCTTTCACCTACACATGAACTTTGACATGTTCATGATCATAGTTTAACTCTTCAACGAACAAAGTAAAAGTCAACTGTAGGTAATATCTCAAGAGGTGTGCACAAAAGTGTTTGAAGGTATTATTGACTACTCAACCAGTAGAGAAAGAGAGAGGGGTTCTTGGAACACCTACTAATCATTAAAAAGCATAAAGTGTTAAGAACAAGTGCAACAAATGCTGATAAAAGAGGAAGGAAAGATGTCAAGAACCCACTCCACCATGTCTTCTGCTTTTTAAATCTGTGTTACAACTTTCTCATCAGAAATGTCTTACTATGTCCCTTCCAAGGAAGTAGGTCATCAAGATGGCTTTTCACGGATTGGACTGGACATATAGGAAACACACAAGTCTCTGACGTATGTCGCTTTGTTCACTTATTCATCATATCTATAGGTTAAGAAAGTCAAAAAGTCACAATTGAGCAGAGGCACAATATGTACCTGAACAAGAAATCATGGCTTTTTGAGTACTCTATAAGAAAAACATATCAAAAGTTTGCGCAAAGAAACATGACTAAACATAATCCGCCGGCAATATACACAAACTATAAATTCGTTATTGGATCCTTCTAAGAATTCCTTGCTAAATACTGAAAAACAAAATGAGATATAGCTGTCCTCCATGTTTAATAAAGCACAAGAAAAGGTAAGAAGATATGAATGAAGACCTATCACAGACATGTCCGGTACGGCAGACCTACTAAATTGGTTCATGGAGGACTTATAACATTACTGACCAAGCTCTTTGGAGTTAGTGGCCGGATATGTGAGACTGCAGGTTCTGTTTACTGAAGCTGAATCCATGCAACATTGCTCAAGAAATACTTGTATATGTATCACAAATGTGAATATTCTAATTTATACCATTCATATTATCCTATTCAAACTAAATTATTAATGTGTGTTTGAAAAAGAAAAGCATCGAAACTTTTCATTCTCATCTGGTTTAAACATTTGTCTTTCTTGGTTAAAAAAAAGAGCCTTAGACTAAATTTATTCTTAATAGTTATCTTAATTAAGTTTACAAGAGAAAGAGGAAAAGAGGGGAAGAGGGAGAAGGAGAAGGACAGAGCAGAGACAGAGAACTTTTCTCCTTTCACTTTTGCAGGCGGGTCGTATACCAATTGACCTATTTGCTAGCCAATTTTTTAATTGTGAATTCATGAACTTGTCATAAAACATGTATAAACGGGTCAGAGGACCCAGACCTAAGTAACTTAGCTCTCCCTTCCCATCATGTGAGTCAGGATGTGTATTTTAGACACGGTTTGGCAGCTGGCACTTTCATTGACTGAGCATCTTAAGACCCACTTGTCTTTCGTAAAGATCAAAACATTGTTTTGTATTCTAAACATTAGTGCTGGAAAACAGACGCTATTGATAAATATTTATTGTCCTCTCTACTGATGCTGCTCTGCCAGGTTATAGTAAGCCCATGACACAGTGTCTTTTGATGTACAGTTTTCGTTTTTGACATTATTCCCATGATCCTATCTCATGATATCAGCATATATTGCTTTAATGTGGACTGCCAAAAAGGTCAAGTTGTTTCTCCTGCAGTCACATTGCTAAATGTAATGGGGGCTACGTCAGGACTCAGATTATAAATGATTCATTCCTGTTGACTTGTTTGAACTCTGACTGTCAGCTGGCCATAATAGGAGCCATATCCTACAGAAATCTACAAGCATTCCACATGGCAGGACGAATAAAGAAGAGACAAACGCATGTTCAATTTTCCTGCGCTATAAAACAGTACAGACTAGGTTAAAACCAAAGTAAGAAAGAGGGTAAATTCTGGTCTTAATGGCTAAGTTCCAGCGGAATGAAGGCGAGGGAGAGTGGTGACAGTATAGCTTGGTTTCGAGTCCCACAAGGCGTGTTCAGGGTATAATGGACAGAGAGTAGTGACATATCAACATTCAAAATACAAGTGTCAATTGATGGTTGCGATTTGAGTCTGGATACATGTTGTAGAGAATTAGTAATTGAATTAAGCCTAGAATGAATCTTTACATAGACTCCACATCCATTCCTAGGGGGTCTACAGCAACCATTTAGGTGTTTTGGGTGTGCTCCTTGTTTAATTGTGTCTGAAGTAATTTTGTTGCTAATTATTATTAAGAAAGCATATAGTTCCACATATACAGTATTGCATATCATTAGGATATATGCACATACACTAATTTGTGGTGCATTGTCGCACACCAACACACCACACACACACATACTCTCAAGGGTGTTGCTTTGTTTTTAATTACACCAAAGCATGACAAGAGAAAACTTAGAATAAGCCCAAAGACTTGCACTTGCTTTTATGCAGTTTTTTTTTTTCTTTTTTAATCACCTTGACAGAATTAACCCAATACACGCACTGGAAATAAGAGTTCCAGGGACCTAGGTTTACCACGTATGCGTGGTCCTTTTCTCCTTTTACAGACCACTGGAATGAACTTCAACTGTGAAAGCAGAGGAGCAAATTTTCACTTTATTATGATGATCCATAGTGTGTCTAGTGTTGATAGATAGTGAACTATTTTATTATATTTGTTGAGTACAATGTATTCAAAACTTTTTGATATTATGTTTGTTTTCTTAGTGTTTAATTTTGGACTTCTTCTATGAATCCTGGCGAAAGCCTCGCCTTTGCTAGATCTTTCATGTTTTTTCCTCTAGATCTATGACTGTGTTTCATTCATTTAATGCTATTTTGCTTAACAGATTGCCTTAAGTGTAATAATTCAGAAATTTACTGTGATGTATCTCTGTTAATGTTTTGAGAATTTTATTTTCTATATTTTTGTGAGGTCACTCCTATTTTAAATTTTTCTTTGTAATAATAAAGTTAAAAAAAATAAAAAACAGCAACAAAAAATAAAAAAAATTTGTCTATCTCAGGCTATGTTTCTTTTAGAAGCTTTGCAAGTTTTGGCTTAAGCTTTAGGTCTATGCTTCCATTGATGCAATTAACAACACTTATTCATCGCTCTTGTGTTCATTGATTCCCATGGCTATATTCCTTGGGTGGACAGCTTTCTCTGTAGTTTCTTCCTGCTTGAATAATTTTTATAATATAATAATTCTTATAGTGCAGCTCAGCTTATGGTAATGTGTTTTCATTTCCATGTTTTGAGGGGTTGCTATCATGCTTTTGCTTCTAATTTTTTAAAGTTTGTCTAGAAGAACAATTCTAATTGACTTTCTTTTCTTTGAATACATTGTAAATGCTACTACTTCTACCACTTTTTTGATGAGAAATCTGTTCTGTCCTCCTTATTTAATTCCCTTATCTTGGCGTTTTTTTTATAATTTTCAGGACAATTTAGTAACTTATAGAAAATCCATGGTTAGTTTTTCTTTATATGTCATACCTTGAAGGTTTTCAGTTTTCTGGATCGCTGCTTATAATTTCGCTGAATTTTGAAAGGTTTTTTCCTGTTTTAATTTGTTTGCATTTATTCATTGTCCTTTATTATTTATTGGAAGTGTACATGACATGCCACCATAATGTTTGGAGGGACAGAAAACTTGCAGGAAGCAGTTCTTTTCTTTGATCATGGGGCTAGGGACTCAGGTTGTAGACTTGTTTCTGGGGCCTTGACTCTCTGAGCACCTCATTGGTCCTTATGATCACTTTTATTCATGTACCTGAAATGTAAGCATTTAATTATTATGCATATATAGTTTAAGGACTTAAGGGTAGATACAGAGGTGAAAAAAGTTCCTCACTAGTTAGGCACAAGTCTTGGTATAGTGATGCAGAAGCCACCTGGAAGTTCTGAAGATTAGATTTTACTTTGGGTACTGGAAGTATTAGCCATTTGAACTATGGAAACTCTTTTTTTCTAAGTAGTTCCTTACCTGTGCTATTGTAATTTCCTCACTTGTATCTACTGATAAGTAAAATTGATCAATCTGGAGTTCACCTCATCTTTCCTCCATTAGGAACATTGCGTTTTCCTTTGTGTGATACTAATTGTTGAGAGTGTGACATTTTATGTTTACACATTATAAAAGGCCACAGAACCTATTCAAAAGTGCAGTCCACCACCCGTCTTTGTTGTTGGGAATCTACTGTCTTGTTCTGATGATCATCTTCATTTGATGCTACACTGATTCAATTTCATTCTCTCAGGTGAAAGGAAAGAACCCTGACAGTGACAGTTCCTATTGATGCTCAAGAAGCTGGATTGAACAAAATAGCTCTTATGCTACATTAAATTATTATTTTACTTGAAGTTTCAAAATTTAAATTATTTAAATTCTAAATTAAAAGTTGCTTTGATTTTCAAAGAACAGACTTCTAAATGCAAAACTTCTTTTTTTGTGTTAGAGTTTTGAAAAAAAAAGAATTTTTGCTTATTTAAAACACATAGATTAAATAAAATAATGTAACAAAACATTTTGTCCTTTTGAAAACTGAGAAGGTAATGTAAAAATATTCTAAGACATTCGGAAATATTCATATAAGACCTTGCAGGGGTTCCTCATCTCTCTCTACCAATCTTCTGATATAAAATAGATGTAGATATAATGAAGACATAGAGATAGAAGTATAGATATAGTTATAGACTTATATAATAGGTGACAGATATAAAGTATATATAGGAGAAAATATATCTGATATGACAGATCAAAGTATAGATACACTGATATAGGAGACCAGAGATAGAAACAGAATAGAATAGATATAGAATAGAGATAGAAATAAAGATATAAGCATAGAAAGAGAGACATTTAAAATGCATAGTATAGATGAATATAGATATAGATATTGATAGACATAGATTTATAAATATAGTAGATACAGAAAAGAAGAATATAAATAGAAAGCACACTGGCCAGATAATAGATGATATAGAATATAGAGACATAGATGAGGATATAGATATATGGATTAGATCTGTATTGACACACATATGTATACATACCCTCTCTGACATGTATATGTATATACACATATCTATTTATATACGAATGTATTATGTATTTACATATACCATACATTATTTCCATATAATGGGATATAAAGGAAATTTTATAGAATAGTATTTGTGTATTTCACTAAGAAGATATACCATAAACCCTAAACTAAATCATGAGGGAAGAGAAAATACATTATGCAATTAATATTAAATTATTTCTCTTTGATTAGGATTCACAATTGTTAATTTTGTATTTCCATTAAAATAGAGGCTCTTTATCAATACTGAAGCTTCATGAGTAAAAGACATTGAGATTTGAATTTTGAAAAGGAACCTAAAGACATTTTCCCTCACAATCCCTCAACAATGCACATGAGGCTTAGTTTCAAGGCAGAGCCCCAAGTTTTGCTTTATAGTAGGTAGGTATATCACAAAATGTCAGTGAGTTGAAGAATCCCACATTTATTTGATAAATGATGTATTTAAAAGTTAATATATCAATCCATATAAATTAGGGACCCCCTATAGAATATGACTTACACAATATGAAAGTTCATTTCTCTGACACATAAGTATAAATATTGCCAGTTTGGTCAAGGCTCTGCGTCATGGAGCTAGTCTTTATTTTTTCTGGTGTGCCACTCTTCCACATCACTCCTGTTTATCTTTGAAATACTGTAGGTACAGGATTTTCTTTGAGTCTCTAAGTGGTTTGGTATAGGATCCACCTATTAGGGAGTACATACAGACTTAATTTTCTGTGTCTGGGATACTTCACTCAATATAATTTTTCTAATTCCATCCTTTCCGGCAAATTGATTAATTCATCATTTGATGGCTGAGTAGTACTCCATTGTATAAATGAACACATTTCTTATCCACTGTCAACTGTTGGAATTTGGGTGTTTCATGACTTTGCTATTGTAAACAGTGCTGCTATGAACATGGTCTGCTGTGCTATGAGGTGAATTTTTGCGTATGGGGGTTATTCCCAAAAGTGGAATAGAGGGTCATATGGCATTTCAATATTTAACTTTTTGAATTGGCCAGGCGGCTCGCCAGGGTTGTATGAGCTGCATTCCCACCAGCAAGTAGGAGAGTTCCC
Organism: Typhlomys cinereus; assembly: GCA_023101885.1. Lineage (NCBI taxonomy): Eukaryota > Metazoa > Chordata > Mammalia > Rodentia > Platacanthomyidae > Typhlomys > Typhlomys cinereus. The sequence continues at coordinate 7,673,798 of JALPQD010000013.1, read as the reverse complement.
CTCTCTCCACATCCTCTCCAGCATTTGGTGGTGTTTGATTGTGTTTTTGCCATCCTGACCGGGGTGAGATGATATCTCAGGGAGTTTTGATTTGCATTTCCCTGATGGCTAAGAAAAGTGGAGCATTTTTTAAAGATATTTTAGACATTTAATTTCATTCCCTGTAAAGTTTCTTTAAGTTCCAGGGCCCATTTTTTAAATGGGCCATTGTTTCCTTGGTGTTTAGTTTTCTAATTCTTTGTGCACTCTGGATAATAGAGCTCTATCGATTGTGGTTATGAGATTTTCTCCATTCTGTGGGTTGCCTTTGAGTCATGTTACAATCTCTTATCTGAACAGAAGCTCTTTAATTTCACAAGATCCACTGTTGAGAGTTGGTAGCATGTGACTGTGCCATTGGATGTCTGTTAGGAACTGCTGGCCTAGCCCAATCAGCTCGAGGGAGTTCCCTACCCTTTCACTATGTTTTTATAGTTTATGCCTTATGAAAGGTCCTTGATCCATTTGGAATTAAGTTTTGTTATATGGTGACAAGTACAGGTCCAGTTTTAATTTCTGCATGTGGAGATCCAGTTTTGCCCGCACCATTTGTTGAAGATACTGTTCTTTTTCATTGGATTTTTTGGGCCCCTTTGTCAAAGTTCAAATGTCTGTTTATTTTGTGGGCTTATATCTGGGTCTTCAACCCTTATCCATTGATCTGTGTGTCTATTTTGGAGCCAGTACCAGGCAGTTTTATAACTATGATTGTAGTAATAGACTAAGGTTTGGTATAGGTGATACCTCCAGCCATGTTTTTGTTACTCAGGATTGTCTTTGCTATCCTGGGTCTTTGTGCCTCCATATGGAATTTGAGATTGTTTGGTCAACTTCTTTAAAGAATTGCTTTGGGATTTTAGTTGGTATAACATTGAATCTGTATATTGCCTTTGGTAGGATGGTCTTTTTATGATGTTGATTCTGCCAATAGGAACATGGGGGTCTTTCCACCTTCTGGTGTCTCCTGCAATTTCTTTCTTAGGGTTTTAAAGTTTTCATTATGAAGGTCTCATACTTCCTTGTTAGGTTAATAACAAGTATTTCATTTTTTAGGGGCTATAATAAATGTTTCTCTCAAGGCTTTTTCACTTCTTTCATCTGGGCATATAGGAGGCCACTGATTTTTGTACATTTATTTGTATCCTGCCACCCTGCTGAACTTCTGTATTTTTCCATGAGCTTCCTGGTGGATTTTGGGGATCCCTCAGGTATAAGATCATGTCATCTGCAATAGAGAAAACTTGACTTCTTTCTTGCTGATTTGAATCCCTCTTATGTCCCTTTCTTGTCTTATGGCTTCAGCTAATCTTCAAGTACAATATTGAAAAGTGGTGAGAGTGGACAGCCTTGTCTAGTTCCTGATCAAGTGGGAATGCTTCTAGTTTTTTCACATTGAGTATATCCTTATGGTTGGCTCATTGTATACAGCTTTTATTGTATTGATAAAGGTTCCTTCCATTCCAACCTTTCTATGGTTTTGATCATAAAAGGCTGTGGGCTCTTGTCAAAACCCAGGGAATCTCATGTTGTACCTGATTCACCACCATGACCGTTGTCTTTCTTCCCGCTCCCCCCATCTCCCCTGCCCCAGGCAATCTGGAACCGTCCACAGTGTTCTCAGGAGCCCATTGTCTAATTTCCTGGAGCAATGAGAAAGCCCACCTTGGGGCAGGTCCACTGGGTGGCTCCCCAGGAAGTTCTGCTCACACCTGCAACCCCAGTGCCTGCCATGCAATGGTGCTCAGTAAATACCTATAAAATAAATGGATGGTAGAACATTCTTTTAGTTGAGCTGATCTCCACCTCCCTCTCGTAGCTAGAGTCTGGGCATTGGGAATCAGCCCCTCTGTTCCCTAACCCCACCTCACTCCCTCTTCCTCGTGGCACCTACAGGCACCTTTCCCGCTTCCTATGTGACCCACCTTGTGACCCAGGCTTTGGGAGACACTGAGGCACTGGGAACCTACAGATTCAAGCAGGAGTGGGAGGAGAGAGAAGCTGATATTGCCAGAATGATCCAGACCCTTTAGCCAGTGGCTATACTGTCCCCACCCTCTGGCACGGTGCTCAGAAGCCTGGTCTGACGGCCACCTCACCGCACTTCTGGGATCTGAGCTGGGGATCTCGGGACCAGTCATTCCCCCTTGCAAGTGATGATCCCTGTCTTCACCTTCCCACCTACCACTCTGGTATGCCAAAACAGAAAGACTGAGAAAACGAAGGTGTCGTGGAAAGGGAAAGAAGACAGTTGCTCCAGAATCTGTCTGGGAGCCAGAAAATCCACACACTGACTGAGCTGACGGGCCTGAAGATAGGGTGCTTGTTTTGCTGAAGGCACCCCGAGCAGAATGTGAAAGCCAGCGATGCTTTCCAGAGCCAGAACGCTGCTTCCTTCAGCCGGCTGTGTGAACACTCCAGTCCGCTTGCAGCAGTGCGTCTCGTGAAGCCATCCCAGCGCTTCATCTTTCAGCAAAGGACATCTTTAAGAAAAAGAGAAACAGGGCCCGGGGAAACGGCTCAGTGACAAAGCCTTTTGCCTCGCAAGCAAAAGAATTTGAGGTTGGATCCCCAGACCCATGTAAAAATGCAGAGCTGGCCCTGGCAAGGAAATCCCAGAACAAAGCAATATGGGAATAGAACGATCCAGGATGATTCCTCGTGGCATTCATGGGCTCCCACAAGACACACATGCACACACACGAAAGGAGATAAATAAGTAAAGCAGCTGATTTTTACCTAATTTTCCGCTTTAACTTAAATTTCAAGTTTTGCTTCATCTTTAAACGTTGTTGTAAGTTACCCGCTTTGAGCAGTGTCAGTTAGAGAGCCCCAGAATGACACACACAGCCATTGACAAGGTTCCTAAGTGTGACTCCCCTTGAGAAGCCAGTGAGCCTCAGAGCTGTGTGATTCTCCGTCTAACTGAGAGACTCATTAACTTTGCTGGATTCTGGCTGGTCTGGAAATCCTCTCCTTTGGTGTTAAGCCTCACCTCTGCGGAGGTCCCTAAGGGGAAGGGGAATGCCTCAGGTTGCCAGCAGCTGTGCTGGGCTATGGACTTGTACCATGGACTTGTACCAGTCTCTGCGGCTCAGCTCCTGGCATGTGGCAGTTTCAAGTGTCAACTTGACAAATGCAAACTAAACCTTTGGGCACAACCTATGAAGAGTTATTTAGCTTCTGAACAAGCCTGTAGACTATCTAATTGCTGTGGGAAGATCCAACCCACAGTAAGTGGAGCCATTCCCTGCACAGGTTGATAAGATGGAAAAGAACTCATTGGTGACATGACAGACTGGCAAGCTAGAGGTGTACTTTGGCCCTTAACCCTCACTCAGCTAGATCCCTTCCTCCCCTGGCATAGTGGACTAGCACTTGAAATCTGGAAAAGCCTGAAATAAATATCCCCTTGTTCCCTTAAATCGTTTGGATCAAATATTCGTTTCAGCAATGGAAACAAGGAACTGAAGGGTTGGGGATGTGGCGGAGCCTGTGAATCCCGGGGCAGGGTAAACAAGGAGGAGGTGGAGGTGTCCATGGTGGTTCCCGAATTCCCCCATGGTTCTACACACACACACACACACACACGCGCGCACGCACAATTGAATAAACAATAAAAAAAAAAAAGATTTGATCTCAAAACCAATGATCAGGCACATCATCCAGTCTGATGAATCAAGAGTTTGCTGCTTACTGGGGCCTTTCCCTCCCTTCCGTTGGTCACTTTCTTCTCAGAGCTCATTGAATCATTCTTCCACTTTAATTTCTCCTTTCCTCCTGCCTGGGATTTTAAGTTGCAGCTTGATTCTCCTCCACCCACCGGAAGGACCCCAAGGAGTGGCATGAAGCACAGTTCTTTGCAGAGTTCCTAAATCTTCCTGCCTCCTCCTCCTCTTCCCTCTGCCCCAGCTGCTACACTGAGCATCCAGGTATTGACTTTGGATCTGCTTCTCCTTTAAATCCCTTGTAGATTGGAAAGAGAATTGAGGACTTCCCTCCACGCGTTTTACCACAAGACCCCATCAGCTGCAGGTCAGTGGAGCATGGCTTCTTAGTCCTTACCCAGATATAGATGACACTTCGAGACAGCTGTGACTCTCCCCACGGACCTGCACCTGGCCACTCATTACTACCGAAGACCGCGTCTTCCCTCTTCCTGCTCACAATTCCTGCAAGACTTGTTCAAGATCCAGCCCAGCCTGTGGGATCCTATCTGTTGCAGGTCGCCTGCATGGTTGCTGATAAATCAGTATCAAATGGCTTAAGGGAACAAGGGGTTTATTCTCTCTTACGATTCCTAGTTACAGTTCTTAGTCCAGCTTGACGGGAGAGCACGCACCAACACTAGGGCCGAGGGAACTGGCCACACCATCACCACATAACAGCTGAGAGAGGGATGATCCTTACTTGCCAGACCAGCATGTCTGACCAAATATATAGAAGGATGCCAACTCTCTCAACCAATTGTCTGTATTTTATTCTTGGGCCTAATCCCACCCACTATAGGCTGGACCTTCCCCATCAGCTAGACAATCTCCTGCAGGTTTGCTCTGGGTCTAACTCAACCACTAATTCTCCACAAATGTGTCCAGAGCTCCAACCCTCAAGTTAACCGTGACACTATCCGATGGAGTCATCCCCCCAACTGGTGTGGATCTGGCCTTCCCTAGCTCGCACAGCAACTTGAACACGTGCATTGTGAGTCTTAACACAGTTTTAAGACTCACCCATTCCCTGTCTCTCCTGCTGGTCTACATGGGGCAACCACTAAGGAGGTGCTCGCTAAAGAACTTACCTGGTACCACAGATCCGTCCATCAGCAGTGTGCCACTCTATACATCCTAGGACAGGCAGAGAGATGCAGGCTCACCTGAAAATTCTAGGAGGCAGAGGAAAAGCTGGAGCAGGTCCCGCACCCTTGTACAGAAAGACCGTCTCCTGCTACAATGGCTCCGCTTACGATGGCCTGACTTAGATGATAAAGCGAGATGTCTGGATGCCAGAAATCACACAGAGTTTTGGATTTTCATCTTTTTCTGAGCTAGCATAAGGATATAGCATGCATGCGATGTAGGGGGGGGGGTAGGCGGCAGCTCCCACTGCTATGCAGTCACTCAGATGAACTCCACAGTGAACCAGGCTGTTTGATTGGTTAGATAGATGTATTAAGCATATTTGCAGTTTATAGTTCCACATTGCCATGGGTGTATCAGCATCTGTGCCTACCAAGCATCGGGCACATCACCCTTGGGCATTCCACACTAGGCTGCCTGGATGTCAATTTCCAACCAGCTTGCCATCTTATCTACCTGCCCAGGATACAGTGTCACTCACAATGGCTGTCTTCCCACATCAGTCTCCTCTAGGAATGCTCAGGGATTGCCGTAACTACACCCATATGTCCAAAGGCTCAGCCTTCAATTGTCAAGTTGGCATCTGCAACTGTCAGTCATACTGTATCTTCGGTACCTGAGTGGACTGCTCAGCACTACGAAGACCTGAGCTGTGACACTGTAACAAGCCAGGGAGGAACCTTGGATGCACTGAGCTAAGAGGAAGAAGCCGATCTGACAGGGCTACCTAGTGTGTGCCTCCAATCATTCTGTCTGTGGACAGCGCAGGGGGCAGGGGGCCATGGATTAAGGGAGTGAGCAGGCAGAAATAGGGGGTTCTTAAGTCAGTGAAACTTCTCTGGGTGACGCTTATGGTGTCACGCATTTGTCCAAACCCATGGAAAAGCCAACACCAAGAGCGTGTCCTAATATCAGCTACAGACTGTGAGTAACATGTGGTGGTCGCCAAGGCCTAAGCTGCTCTCTAGAAAATTGATGCATTAACACCTGGAATAGACAGCTGTTAGGGTGGAGTCCTCCCTGGGGGAGCTGAGTATAGACAGTGCCTGTATAGACAGTGGCAGACTGGATTCCTCCCTTTGGGAGTTGAATTTGGCTCCTGTCTGTTCTTAGATCCCTTTTGTCTTTTGAACTGGCAAGGCTGAAACTTCCCCCTACAGTTTCTTCCCTGTGCATTTGAGACCATTAACTATGTTAATACATGGATCACAAGACTATGCACATATCACAGTAACCGGGAACTCTACTTTGAAACATCCATTGTCCATTCCCTTTTAGCAACCAAGTGTCATGTCTACTTTTAACTCTACCTGAAGACGTCATGTCTGATCCCAGCCAACAAGGAGATGTCACTCCTGCCTTTTCTTTGCCAGCTGGAATGTATACATTTAACATAATCCTGGGAGAGGTGAAAAAAAATAATCCTGTAAAGAAGTTCTCCCTGATCTTTTTTTCTTATAAATATTCATGTATGCTACAATAAAATTGGCTTAGATGATGGAGGACATCCTAGGCTTCCTCTGACCTGATGCCTAATCAATTCCTAACTGCTCCCACTCTGTTTCCTGCATGTAAGTCCGGGTTTGTGCTGGTTGGTGGATCCCAGCAGTAGCAGAGACGATGGGTCAGTCGTCCATCTGCTGTAAGGAAAGCGCCTATGAGGCAGATGGTGATGCTAAGGAGGCTGGTGGCTATGTGTCTTCTCCTGTCAGTACTGCTGTGGACTTTAAGAAGTGAATTCTTCTGAAAAAGGAGGGAGGGGGCTGAGAGATGGCTCTGTTGCTAAAGCCTCGGAAGCAAAAAAAAAAAGTTCTGACCCCCAGACCCCATGCAAAAATACCAGGAGGATATGGCCACAACCTGCAATTACAGTCATAGAGAGTGTCAGAAACCCCAGAGCAAAGCAATAAATTAAAAGAGCAATCCAGGATAATCCCTGTCAACCCTCCAACAGGTGCACACACTCAAGCGTATTCACACACACACACACACACACACACACACACACACTTTGTTCACATAAAAAGGGAGGGAAGGGAGATAGGGCGCAATGAGGGGGGAGATTAGAGGAAAGAGGAAAGAAAGTACCCCCCAGGGCCCAGCAGGCATTTACAGGGCTTCTCTGGCGGGCGGAAGGGGACGCGCCCTCATGCAGGTGGACCACTGCGGCCAGGAGAGAGCAGGCACCGCTAACAGCACGCAAGATGAAGGCATGCAAGCACCCCTCCCCCACCCGCACAGAGATATGGGGGCGCCTTCTGCAGGCACACAGGGGACTGGCCAAGGAAGGGAGAGCTCCTTGCCCTGGAGACAGCAGGCCAGCCATGGCCATGTGAGGCAGACAGGAAGTCATCCTTTGCTGCCCAGCTGAGTGAGGTCAACCTCGGAAACCTGCGTGTCTACACAATAGTCCTGCAGGCTTCGTGCCCGGGACGTGGCTTCTCATCATCATCCTGACTCCATCCGTCGCCTCTTAAGGGAAAGGGGGAACGCGTTCCTAGTACCTGAGAGGAAATTCTGCCCAGAAGCTGCGGCTTGTTGGGGGAAACCATTTTATTAAGTATTCTGTGCAAATATAATACTGATGTCAACTGCAGATGAAGTCATCGGCAAGGACAATGGTCATTGTATCCACAAGAATCGGGACCGCGTGTTACCCCTAGGTAGAAACTATTTTGAAGGTACTTCATAAATCAGTGCAAGGTCAGCCATACCGAGCATTCCAGAACACTCAGGGGAAGTCTCCGTGGGTGTGCCCCCAGCTTCGGGCGGCAGCCACCCATTGTTTGGTAGCTTCCTGCACTGGGCCGGCCCGCCAGCTAGTCTGCAGGGGCTGCAGGGGCCTGCAGGGAGGAACCCACAGCTCACTGCTCAGCCTGATGCACAGGTGAGTGCTAGTCACCCCACCCCAACCCACCCCACCCCAACCCCATCCTCCACAAGCAGCGCAGTGGCACCTCCAGGACTCCGGCTTGCAGGCCAGTCTTCATGCCAGCTCTATAGTAAGCCACCGTGGAAAAGCAGACCCAGAGTGCTTTGCACTGGCATCTCGTAGCACCAGTGCTGGGTGCGGGCACAGGGAGGGCGTGTTCCTTCCTACCTGGTCACTCGTGGTACACTGGGCAGTGGTTCAGTCCCAGTGCTTCATAAGTGAGCGCATGTGAGAGCCCTGGATGGTGAATGAGATCTATGCTTGCAGATAAAGATCAAGTAAGGATCCGAAAACTATCACACAGCTTCCCTTTTGACGGAAGCCGGGGGGGGGGGGCACAGAGATACAGGGGACCTCAAAGGAGAGCGGGTTGAAGGAGGTTGACAAGTGCCATGCAGCCTTCTTGTTCTACATTTCCTGTGTCTAAGATGAGCGTACAGGTGGGATGGCTGGAGCTGTGGCAGCACCACAGACTCTGAGATGAACCCCAGGGGGGAAGCCATATGTGAAAGGATGAGGAGATATAAAGACAGGTTGAAGCATGATTGTGGAGAGTATGAGGAAAGTTTCAGTGAGGAAGAAATGGATGTGGACTTGGAAAGGCTAGTAAATGAAAAAGTCTATGTGTAATATTAAAAGAATGTGAAAATAACTGAATGTGAAAACAACTGTATGTAATTGTGTGTGATAGATAGGTGGGCCTCTGTGTCAGCCTATACTGTATGATAGATAAGTGGATCTCTGCGTCAGCCTAGCTGTGGTGTGATACCGACTGTGGAAGACCTAAGAAATGAAAATGTGTAATATCAAAATGAGGCAAAACAACTGTATTGTAACTGTAAACAGACCTGTACCCCAATGATGTAATGTGGAATAAAACAGTATTTAAGGGACAAGCCGAGAACCGGGACCTCAGTTCAGTAGGGACAGAGCATCTTGAGACTCTGTCCGGTTGGCAGCTGAACTCCCCGATGCAGCTCCAGCCAAAGTACCACCTGCTACCCTAGGGACGGGACCGTTGATCGTCCGGCACCCCTCAGCTCTGGCAATGTGCGGAAATGGCCATTCATCCAGCCCGGGTCCGGCTCAAGACCTGCGTCCTGGAATATGTCAATCAGTAGTAAGCTTCCGTGTGGTGTGGTTATTGCTGGGCGGCATAGACCTCCAGGGAGGTAGAAGTCAGCGGCACAGGCCCCCAGGTGTGCTCGCAACAATGATGTTTCTACCTCATTGCAATCATGGTTCCGTTTGAACTGGTAAAATGCATGTATGCATTCATTTGTTGTTGTTTTTTTTTTCTTGAAACAAGGCTTCACTACCTAACCTCGAACTCACAATCCTCCTGTCTCGACATTCCAACTACTCAGATTACAGATACGCACCATCATTTGTCCAGAGACAAGTATATTTCTAACTGAAAACTACCTCACTCCTATCCACCCCCAGCCCCGTGCTCGGCTGGCCTTCTCCCCTCACTCTGCACACTGCGGTGACATAAAGCTCCCACCTGCACGTCCCCCAACAACAGCTTCAGCCGTCATCTGCACTGAAGTCTAAAGTGAAGTCCTAGTTCAGATATCTCGTCTGAGCTCCAGACTCATCCAGGCTCCAAGAGCCAGCCTGACCCCCTCGCCCTCTCTGAGCCCATTTCCCTCCTCTCCCGGCCTTCTCTGAGCCTCATCACTCAGGCTCAAGACTAAACTCTTCCTGACTCCTCACTTTCCCACTGTCCATCAATGAGTTCTGCTATTTCCCGGGGGACATGGCCTAACTCCCCCCACACCACAAGCGACACTCTCTCCCCACTGCCCTGCACCATGGAGTTCAGAGGATCCCTCCTCTGCTCAGACCCACCACCACCCCTATCCCCACTCAGAAACTCTACCAGTCTTGTCACAGGACCAACTTTGCCTCCTCTAGCTTTGCCAGCTCCTCGTCCTGGTCTATGCCCTTCTGCCACAGGGTCCTCCTCTCTCCTTCAAAGTCCTGTTGGCCTCAGGCGCTGCTCACTCTTTGCTCCCTGAAAATCCTCCCCCAAAACCATCACCTACTGGGCACCCCCAACTCACCCATGCATGGACTCCTCTTGGAGTGGGTCCAGAAGCCTCATGCCCTCCATGTCTGCACCAGACACCTGCTGCTACCTTCTCTGCAACATCACCACTCGCCAGAACTGTCTCCATTTCTGTTTCCTGGAGTCTTTGGAACACATCACACACACACACACACACACACACACACACACACACACACACAAGCACGTGTGCGCGCGCCACAAGAGGAAAATCTGTCTGTCTTCATCCCCTGGGCTCCAAAACAATTCTCAGCCTGTGTCCATCCATCACATCGGACTCCTCGCGCTTTGCGTGTCTCTGCCCTTCACTCTGGTGGCTGCCACCTTCGCCCTGCATGGACATTTGTGCATTGATGTCTCAGTTCCTGAGCTTTACCATTGGTTCTTCTTTCAGGAAGAAGGTAGTAGATCTTATCAGGCCTCCCAGAATCCTGGCACATAAAAATGGCTTTGCTGTCCTGCAGAAAGGCTAACCAGGGATAATGGGATTTTTCTTGAACTTAGAATTTTCCTCCTTGTCCTCTGCATTTAGCTGCTGTGGAAGGTCAGGCACCGTTCTTGCTCACCACACATTCTCAGACTGGAAGCCTTTCTCTCCATTTTAGTCACTAACTGAATTACTTCATTCTAATCGCTAATAAGTCATATATCCAGACCCAAGTCACTGCCTGGACCAGGCATGTTTATTCTCAGATCCAGAGAGCTGGAACATTGCATCTTCGATTCCTGCTTCTTTCTGCTCACTTTTCTTTCTCTTTTCAAAATTTTACTTTTTCTTGAGAGAGAGAGAGAGAATGCATGCCTTGTGCACAAGTGGAGGTCAGTTTCCTCCTTTCACTATGTGGGCTTCCTAAGATTGAATTTAAGACAGTCCCCCAGGGCCTTTTCCCCTCCCCCCACCCCTAGAGCAGCTGTGCTAGGATGGTTCTCTCAGGGTCTCTCAAGGTCTCTGAAGGTCTTTGAAATTCCCGAAAGCCATTCCCCACTGCTGGGATCATCCTGAAGGAACATGCCTGCTGAGGAACTGACTCTGATCCCCCTAGAGACAAGACGGCCAACTTCCCTATGAAGGGATTATGGAGATGAGCTCTCCATATCCAACAAACCAAAAGGCTTGATCTCTAACCCTACCTGGGCCCAAAATCAACTGGGTCGGGCCCCAATGTGAGCTAAACAATGAAGAAAAGCCATTTTTTTCCCAAGCTTGCCTAAACAATGGGGAAAAGCCATTTTTCCCTGATTTATCTAAGTGTATAAATATACCCAACCCTGGCAGCCATCTTTGTCGCCCTAATGCCTCATGGCACCCGGAGTGCCACGAGTCAGTTTCTAGCTGCCTGCTTCTCATGGGTTCCACATCTGGAGTCCATGAGCTCCAGCCTTTCTCTCCTCTAATAAACGCTACCTTAATCCTCTACATGTGTTCTGGAACATGTGGACTCTGCAACATTGGGACGGTTGTTCCACAAAACGTCTTCTCTCAGGGCCACTCATGCCATCCAGCCTCCTCCTTCAGCCCCCAGCCCACCCCGTGCCCCCATCGCCTCAGCATCCTGAGCGATTAAAGTCATCACAGTACTCAGGGAAAACATGATATGCCAGTCTTTGCGTCAGTGTTTTCCTAAAAAGCGCTTTCGAAATCTTACATTTTCAGGCATAACCGTGGGTCCACGTTCAGGTCACATTCAGTGGTTCAGCTTTCCCGTGCAATTGGCTGCCTGAAGATCTAGTAGATGGAAGACATGCAGCCCAGCTTCTCCCCTCTGCCTGAGCCCTCTGGTCCTGGTCCCCCAAAAACACCCTTGAGGGTGGGGTGGGGGGAGCTGGCATCCTATGACCCTGTTGTCAGGCACTGAGACTACAGGGCCAGTTCTCCGACTCACTGGAGAACACTGTGTGTCCTGTAAATGTGGCCAGTGTGTGTGACATCTTCAAAGCACGCCCAGAGCCAGGGCCTCCCGTGCCTGTGGCCAGCAGAGCCAGCTAACAATGAGAGGTCTCCCAGCTGTGCTTCTGGGTGTCTTCATTGTGGCTAGAGATAATAGAGTCCCACCCAAGGCTAGCAATTGTTGACATTGTTCCCCGGGCATTGTTATGTTGGGTTTTGGTCATTTGGTGTGCTTTTGTGTGTATTTTTAGTACCCATTGGAAGAGAGGTCACTCAGAGCTGTGAATGCTCTTGGGTCTCCAGCCTCAGTCTCTTTGAATCCCCATAACCAGACCTCAAACTCTGGGGACCCACAGTCTCTCGGTAAGCAAGGTAAATAAATTTTTGTTTCAATATTTGGGTTCAAAATAGACCAGGAATCAAGATGGGCTGGTCCTTGGCAGGGGTGCTGGGAAGGTTAAGGTCTTAGCAAGAAGAGCCGTCCAGAGCCACCCAAAAGGACAGACACCGCCTCGTGGATGCAGCGACAGGCAAGGGTCAGCTTGCAAAGGAAGAATTCTGCTGAGATCTAGGGAGGTCAGACTAAGGGAGAACGAGATCCCATCCTGTGTGGGATAATACAGAGTCCTAGGGATCAGAAAGAGCCGCAGCTCCCCTGTGGGGTCAGGGCATCTCCAGGGTTCATATGCTGTTAGCTTAGTCCCCAGCATGGCACTGTCAATAGACAGTTAAACCTTCAAGAGGTAGGGCCAGTGTGAAATAATTAATTCATAAGGTGCCTCCTTCAGGGGAATCTACATGGTTCTCATGGGGCTATGGTTAATTTCCATAAGAGGCAGTTAGTAAAGAACAGGTCTGGTGGAGAGAGTACTTCACTTTCTGTCTCACCATGTGACCTTGCCCTCACACGTGCTCTGTGCCCTTGAGGTGTCACCAGAACTGAGCTAATGCTGATACTAAACCCTTGAGATTCCAACACTGTGAACCAAACAAACCTCTTTTCTTTATAAAGACCCAGGCTCAGGCATTTTGCTACAACAACAGAAAACTGAGAGATGGCTCAGGGGTTAAACCTCGGCCTTACAAGCAGAAGGACTTTTATTTGGATTCCCAGATTCCATATAAAAATGCCAGGCACGGTTGTTAGGGGCTCCTTCCCTTGGAAGTTGAGTTTGCCTCTTGTCTGCAAGACAATGGCAGGCATAACTCCTTCCCTTGGAAGTTGAGTTTCCCTCCTGTCTTTAAAAAAAAAAAAAAAAGAAAAGAAAAATGCCAGGCAGAAATGTCAACAGCTTGCACTTCTGGCCCTAGAAGGCAGAGCCTGGGAAACCCCAGAGAAAAGCAATAAGGAGGTAGAGCAATCCAGGATGGTTCCCAAAGTTACTTGGGGGTCTCCACAAGCACACACAGTATCCTTTGATAAGAAAGAGAGAGAGAGACAGAGAGAGAGAGAGAGAGACAGAGAGAGAGAGAGAGAGAGAGAAAGAAAGAAAGAAAGAAAGAAAGAAAGAAAGAAAGAAAGAAAGAAAGAAAGAAAGAAAGAAAGAGAGAGAGAGAAAGAGAGAGGAGGAGGGAGGAATGGAAGAAGGGAGGGAGGGAGGAAGGAAGGGATGGAGGAAAAGAGGGAGGGAGGGAGGAAGGAGGGAGGGAGGAAAAGAAGGAGAAAGGGAGAGAGGGAGGGAGGGAGGAGGGAAGGGCAGGAAGGGAGGGAGGGAGGGATTGGCTCGGGAAGCTTGGAGACATCCTTCAGGTTTGTCTGAAGATAAAAGCTGATCACCTAACTCCCCGGATCACCAAAGCTGCTAGACTCAGTCAGGCCTAAAGTCCCAGGGCCTCCTCAGAGGGGTCCCCCAGGTGTGATTTCCAGCTTCTGCGTGAATTCCTCACTCCCCACTCTCAAGCAGGCAGCAAGTCGTGCTCTGCGAGCCAGGCCGTACAGTTGCTGCCCTTAGTTCTACCTGTGAGATGTCCTCGTGGCACCTGGAGATGCTCAGACCTCGACTCTGGGAACTGGGACTTTTCTTTATGCTCCGTGTCTTCACAAGACATGGCGTCTGGATGCCCGGGATCCCTCCCGTGGTTGTGTCCACAGAGAAAGCACAAGCTCGCTGGGAGCCCAGAGCTGTCCATGGTGAGGCAGGATGGCTGAGTTCACCTATTGCCCAACTGGTGGTGCCCCAGGGGAGTTGGCGTGGACAAGGTTGGAATGAGGGATCTTCTTCCCCTTGCCGGGCATTGGAGGGACCAGCAAGGAGTGTGAGGATGCCTACAACAGCAAGCTGAGGAAGAGCGGCCTCCTTCTAGGCTGTGGCCTTTCCCTGCCCAAATAATCTCCCGTGTCCTGCCTCTCTCCTTCTCCCTGGAGAATGAGCCCTTAGCATAGCCACTTCTACCCACACTGCTCCTAAGAGCACTAGCAAGCATGTCTGGTGGGCAGCCCACTCTCCCAACTTAGACCCTCGCCCTGCCCATATGTGGCCACCACCCTGTCCCTGCTTGGATCTCCCTCATCTGCCCCATCCCGTCTCCTAAAGCAGCCCACAGGGAGGACTGCATGTGCTTCCAAAGAGAAAATCTCATTCATTGCTCGCCGTTGCTGTCTGAAACAGGGTCTCATATTCCAGAATGGCTGAGCTTGCTAGAAAACTGAGAATAGGGCTGAAGAGATGGCTCACGGATTAAGACTCTGCCTCGAAAGCAGAAGGTCCTGAGTTCAGATCCCAGGTCCCACGTAAAAGCACCAGGCAGAAACAGCGGCCTCCACTTCCTGCCCTGGTGGGAGAAGCCTGAGAAATCCCAGAGTGAAGCAAAAAGGAGGTAGAAGCAATCGAGAGTGATTCCCGAAGTCAACCTTGGTCCTCTCAGGTACTGGGATGACAGCCAAGTGCCGCTACATGTAGCTGGAATAAGTCCTTACTGGGAGCTAGTCACAGTCACGGCTGAAACTAGCCGTTCTGCATCATTACACACAAGCATTAAACGGGATAAGTCCCGTGCCCAAAGCCATGGAAAAGAGACCACTGGGATCTGAGAACCAGCACCCAAGTGCTTCTCACAAAGCAGAGGAGGGAGTGGCAGTTCACCAGGAGTAGACGCTTCTGATCTCATGTCCTGCCCTCCTCCTGCTCAGTGCAACGGAACCCATGAAGATGCACTGCGCTACGGAGATCAAAGACGCAAGACAGGTCCTCGCCAGCATTAAAGGACAAGATGAAGCCTCATCTCACACTGTGAAATCAAAAATTATCCCAGCTCTCCAAAATAACTTTGTTACAGAAGGAAATGAGAGGCTTGATGGGGGTGTACAGTATAGAAAGGGATGGTTAGTAGAGACAAACGGGGCCACATGACATCCCCGATGTAACATTATCTCCTCATCTGGTGTTTTGCCTCCTGTGGCTTCATCACTTAGCATCAACCCTGGTTGGAAGGAAGTTTTACATCACTCTGAAGAGTGTGATGATATCTTCCCACTCAGTCATCTTTCTGTCCAGCTCACCCACAGTG
This sequence comes from Typhlomys cinereus, assembly GCA_023101885.1. Lineage (NCBI taxonomy): Eukaryota > Metazoa > Chordata > Mammalia > Rodentia > Platacanthomyidae > Typhlomys > Typhlomys cinereus. The sequence goes on along the minus strand of JALPQD010000013.1, from coordinate 7,658,505 downwards.
TGTATATACTGTCAGGTGCAGACGCCTCAGCTAGAATAACCATGCCGCATTCCTGAAAAAGATTAGGGTATGGAGAGATAGCTCAGGGGTTAAGACTCTGTCTCACAAGCAGAAGGTCAGATCCCAGGTCCCACATAAAAACGCCAAGCAGAAATGGCGGCAGAGTCCTGCACTTCCAGCCCTGGTGGATGGAGTCTGGGAAATCCTAGAAGGAAGCAAGAAGGAGGTAGAGGCAAGCCAGAATGATTCCCAAAGTCACCCTTGGTCCTCTACAGGGACTCACAGTGCCCTGGGATGTACGTGCGCGCACGCGCACACCCACACCCACACCCACACACACACACACACACACACACACACACACACACACACGATAGATGATAGATAGATAGATAGATAGATAGATAGATAGATAGATAGATAGATAGATAGATAGATAGATAGATAGATAGTAAGATTTAGTTCCACTCAAGATCCTAGGCATCCACTGGTGTCTTGGGCGATTTCCGCCAGATAAGGAGGGGCTGCTGCACTTGAAACCATGCTGAAATCAACACAGTCACTGGGCTGATCATGTGCTTACAGGAAAAGGGATCTGTGAACCACCAGAGCACAGGCAGTGCTGCGGCCATGGTTCACCGACTTCCTCGTGCCCGCCTCTGCTCCCCTCAATTTCCTGTCTAGAACTATGTTCGGTCTCCTGTCACCTGGCCAACACGTCCACGCAATGGCTTCCCAGCCTTCGGGCCAAGAACAAGGGCACCATCGTGAGGACACCAACGCCCACTCTCTCCCTCAGGCTCCTCCTGTCAGTTCTGCCATGCTCATCCTCTCGTGCAAGTTCCTTGGGGCTTCTGTTCACTCCCACAGACCACCATCCTCTTTCTTGAGCTTCTTCAACATCCCACCTAGCCCACTGGGCAGCTTAGATGGCGTCTGCTCCAGAGAGCTGAGCCGGCCTCTCCTCCCGGCTGTCTCTGTCCCCATCTGGCATCTGTGGGCATGTATACAGTGGCAGGCACCTCCTCTGAGACATGGCCCTTCAGGGACACTAGTCCTCATCAGTGCAGCCCTCGGATCCCCCCACCCCAGCCATTCCTAGACCCTGGACACAACAGTGCTTCTGATAGGGGCTGGAAGTATGGCTGAGGGGACACGTCCGAACAGTTTTATGATAATGAGAGAAGAGAGAATAATGAAGGGGAGAAAAGGCAGAAATAGAGACTGGAAACAAGAGAGGTGTTGAAGTTGTCACTCACTGTGGGTTCCCCAACATCTTGGAAATCCTAGGAGTCAGTTTCCTGGCAGGATGGACAGCGAGCTCACCCCCTAAGAGAAACGCATGCAATAGAAACAGCTTGAAAGCGACCTGTTTATATATGAAGACAAGCAGAACAATGTAGTGCTCAAAATTCCTCCTGCTCACCCAGGGGGGAACAAAACCTTCTGCCTGGTCCCAAAGTGGGTAAGACTGGAATGTCTCAAGGGTCCTGAGGAATGGAAGGGTGGCCCTGTAAGCTGGCTGTGAGAGAAGAGGCGAGAAGTGAGAATCCATGCACCCCATTCATAAGTGCTGGCCATCTGCAGACCCGAGGGGCGTGTGGTGAGCGGCTTCCCTTGCCACAGAAGCGCTGGGCACAGAACCACAGAGCAGGTACAGACCTGGATCTGGGAACAGCGGGGCTCATAGAAACCGGGATGCAATCCTTATAGCTCAGCTGGAGTGTGAGACAGTCATGTCCATGTTTTCAAGGGGACATAATGACCTCTGCTTTCATTCGTGTGTGCTTGTGTGTGTATATGTGTATGTGCGCATGTGTTCACCTGTGTGTAGACTCGTGTGTATGTGTGCATGTGTTCACATGTATGTGGACTCGTGTGCATATGTGCATGTGTTCACATGTGTGTGGAGTCGTGTGTGTGTTCATGTGTGTGTGGATTCCTGTATGTGTGTATGTGTGCATGTGTCCACGTGTGTGTGGACTCACGTGCATGCATGTGTATATGTGTGTATACATGTGTTCATGTATGTGTGGACTCCTCTGTGTGTGTGTGTGTGCGCGCGCACACACGCGCGTGTGCACAGGTACATGTAGAAGCCTGAAGCTAACATCAGGAGACTTCACCTGTGGCTCTCCACTTGATTTACTCAAGCAGGGTCTCTCAATCGAGCTCACCGATCAAGTCTAGCTAGCCGCCTTGCTTTGATGACCCCCTGTTTTTGTTTCCCAAGGGCTGGGATTACCAGCAGCCACCACACCTGCTCAGGTTTTCATGGATCTGGAGTTCGGATCTCCAGTCCTCACACATGTAAAGCTTTATCTCCTGCAAGTCCACATGCAGCAAGGGCGCTGTGCCTGCCCGCCTGGACGTTGCAAGCCCACTTGGAGGAAGACTAAAAAGGAGTGAAAAGGATGACATGCTTAATAACACTGAGAATGGAATCTTGTTTACTTTAAGAAGGAAGGAGTTCACCAGAGAAACAGAGCTCCCCGTTTCCTCCTTAGAGCCCTGTTATTACAAATAATCTGCGATGAACTCCCAGCACCTCTCTCACAAGGCCTTCCAAGATCTTTAAAGAGATTGAAGTGGGTTCCCAAAATGCATTGCAGCAGGGCAACCAGCCAAACTGCCTTCTGCTGGGCTAGGGCCTGACAGGAAGGAAGGCAGCTGCCAGTTCATAAATTAGGCAAAACGGAGGACAAAGTCAGTAAACGAAAGGAAAGGAGTGTGGTCCTTCCATCTCTTCAGATCCACTGCAGACAGGGCGTGGTCAAACACTGATCAATGCCCACTTCCACCTGTGCACACACACAAAGGTGCAGAAGAACGCAGCAAATTCGTGCACAATCACATCCTGGTGTGACACACAGAACACAGTATGCACACATGGCCAAGGTCGCAGGCGCCAGGACCAATACACTCGTGCTTTTCCACCGCTGGGGCATTGTGGGTTTCCTGAGTCACTCCGAAGACGCAGCCCAGCAGGCCAGACTCTCCACCACGACTCACCTTCCCGGCCAGCGAGAATCTATGCACAGCCCTCTAGCTCGAAATGGGCAGACAACTGTGCCCGAAGTCTCTGAACTCCCCAGAGACACAGGCCTTCCTTCCGGTTCTGAAAACCTTAGCAGTTTAATAGTACAGGTGAGCACCTGGGAATGCCGGTGGGTATCCACTGCCAAACACCTCCAGGGAGCCTGCAAAGGCTGAGCCTGTCCAAGTGGAGAAAGCAGGCATATTTTTTTTAACCATCATCCAGTATCGCTGGTTGTAAAGTCAATCATTTTATAAGCTTTACACTTTAAAACTGAAGGTTGTGCTAGGCATGAAAGTTCATGCCTGCAATCCCAGCACGCAGAAGGCTGAGATAGAAGGGTTGAATTTCAGGCCGGTCTCTACTATATGGTGAGACCCTGTCCCCCCCGCCCCGCAAAAAATACATGTGCTTATGTATCATATATATAGATAATATGTACACATATATGTGCATTATACACATACACAGTATATATAAATTGTGATCTTGGGGAAAGAAGTACCTTGTGCAGAACATGATTTGCATCAGCTGTCTTTTTCTGCTCTCTCTCCTCACTCCTTCAAGAACACAAGCCTAATGCCACTGAGTCCTTACCCCTCACTAGGGTGGAGGACTCAGAGGAAGGTTTGGCATTCACACAAAATGATGCTCCAGGGGATGGGAGGGAGGAAGGGGGAGGCACTAGGGGAAGGGGAGGGAGGGAGGGGGTGAAAGGAAGGGGAAAAGGGGGGAGAGTGCAAGGGGGAACTGGGGAGGGGAGGAGGGAGGGAGAGGACCGGGTACATACTGAGCTTGTATGATTGGGAAAAAAAATAAAATGTGGGAGAAAAAACAAACAAACAAAAAAGAACACAAGCTTACATCACCTGTGGCCTCCAGAGGAAGGTACAAGCCAAGAGAAGCAGATGGGGAGAGAGGGAGGGGGTGGCTACCTGGATCCTTGCAGGTAGCTATTTGAGCTGAGCGTGGTCAAGTGCAGAAGACTAAGGCTCTTACACTCACGTCTGAACATCTCACATGGACATGAAAAGCTCTCAGACAGCAGCAGCTCGGTGCATCGGAGGAATTCCAGATGTTCCAGAAAGAGGTTGGTGCAAACAAAACAGCAGATGGGCAAGTTGGGGCCATCTCCCGAGAGCCGGCGATAGACCAGCTACAGTATAACTCTCCTGAAAGGCGACCTCTGGTTCCCACAGAAGTTGGCTCACATGGGTAAAGAGGGCCCAGGTCCAGCCTGTGCTGTGCCATGGTGCTGCAAAGACGGTCCTGGTGTGGGCTGGCACAGCGTAGGCCAGCAAGGCAGGCTGCCTCCTCCCCCCACACCCCCAACCAACATGTTCATTTCTTTCTTTCTGCTTCAGGATACAGTACCTAATGAGATCCATATTCCAAATGATGCTTTTAAGCTAAACATGAGAAAAATGAAGCTGCAGGATGCGCGCACTCCATGACGCAGAATAAGCATGAAGCTTTTCAAACATGTTTACCAGAGAAGCTTGAATCCCAAGTAAATCAAAGCAAACTCGAACTTTATAGGTTCAATGTGTTCCTTTTCTCATGTTAATCACCATTAAGCTTTAGGAACCCTTTCCCCTGTGTTATTACAAAGTGGAAAGAGCACGTAGACGGGACACTCATTTTCTTTGGGAAATAGTTGCTGAGCTTTAGAAAAAGCAGTTACCCAGCATGCCCCATGAGGTGGAATCTGTCCTCTTCGAAGAAAGTATTGGAGGCTAGCCCAAACGTGGAAGGCACGGGGAAATGCTTCAAGACACTGTGATAGGAAACGATTCTTTTGTTGTTGTTGTTGGTTGTTGTTGTTGTTGTTGTTAAGACCCCCAAACTACAGGGAACCAAAGCAAGACTAGACAGATGATATTATAGCAAGCCAAGGTGCTTCTGCTTGTGGAAAAAACAAGTCTCAGAGTGAAGACACAGCCCGCGGCGTGGGAATCTATTCATCTGACGATGATTCACAGCCAGATCATAAGCCAGAGCTCCGTGGCAAGGCGCTGGCTTGGCATCCAGGGACCCAGAGTCTGACTTCAGGCATTTCAAGAAAAGAAAGGAAGAAAAAAAAAAATACTATAGAAGAAACTTTAGAAACTTAGTAACCAAAAAAAAAAAAAATCTTGTTTTAAAAGAGACCAAGTATTTTTCAAAAGAAGAAAATCAAATGGTTAATAAGTTTACAAAACATATTCAATTTGGTCTAGGGAAATAGCTCAGAGAGTGAGGGGCTTGGCCCTGAAGCATGAAGCATGATTGGTGAGCTCTGGATTCAATTGAGAAGTTCTGCCATATTAGTAAAAGTGAAGAGCAGTCAAAGAAGACATCACCTTCAAGCCTATGCAGACATGTATGTGCATATGCATACACACTCAAAGACACATGCACCCATACACATGCAAACACATATTTACACATGCACACACCCTCCCACACAAACAAATTCATGCAAAATTTGAGTAGTGTTTATTATGCAAATCAAAATCATAGTGAGCTATTCTCTCCCCTTAGTCAGGAGGCTACTAGAAGAAAGACACTAAGGAGTGGTAACCACGGGGAGGTAACCATGGTGAGGGACCACGACACAGGTAGTAGAGCCAACACCAGGAGCCGGAGCACATGGTAGAAGTCATAGAATCACCCAATCAGAGAAGCAGTTATGACTCCGGGTAGCTGTTATTAACAACGGACAGCATCCTCTCAGAACCTACTGACCTGCTTCATTGCAAAAGAAGTGATTGGCTAGATGGCTGCATACAATGAGGTCTTTGACCGAGAGACAACAACTAAATTCATGCATAAGTTAGTGGAATTAGCATCATTCATCACATGTATGATGGACATAAAGAATTAAAGAATGTCTAACATCCACCAGTCTAGAAAGGCCGATGGCACTTCCCACTGCCAGGGGCCTCCAGGCTTTTAAACTTGCAACATGACATTGTCATGGACACATGTGTTAAGCCACATTCACAGCTATCCTAGAACATGAGTAGCCCATAGACCACAAGTTGGACACACCTGCAGCTAGACAATGAAGTGAAGGCTTCAGGAAATGACAGAAATGGATGAGCCCTGCGCATGTAAGGAATGAGAACAGGGTCAAACACGAACGCCCCATCATGGCGTCAGGATCCTGGATCAGTTAGCGCAGCCACAGCAAGGAAGGAGGCAGACAGCAGCTTTGCCGCTGGCTCCCGGAGCACAGCACCAGTCAGCTTCGTCCAATAAACACTACCTTGTGGGCGGCGTCCTTCTCCACCGCTGTGAAAGGAACATCCCTAGGGGTGAAGACTGAGCAAGCCCCTCTCAGGACGCTCACAGCAGTCTCTTCTGCCTGAGAAAGCACAGCCCTGAGCCCTGGGAAGCAACCAGCTTTGTGTCAGCCGCCCCGTGAGCAAATCAAGACCCGGTGTGCAGTGTGGACAGCTTCATGAACAGCTGTGGCAGCAGCAGCAGCAGCAGCAGCTGCAGCAGCAGCAGCAGCAACAGACACCCAAGAAGTCTCCCCACTCTCCTACCCTGTGCTCTACTTAGGGAGACTCGCCGCTTCTAAGGAGCTCCTAAATCCAGAGGTCCGGATACAAGGAAGACATCAGGACCATGAGTGACATGATTGGCCAAGGCCTTGTGGTGCATCCAGGCCATGGGGCCCAGACGCCCACAGCCCCAAAAGGAATAAAGGGCTGCGAAGTATGGCGTCCTCACCTCTATCCATGGACTCATTATGCTGTATGTAGACTGTGGACCACAAGCAATCTGATTCTAACTAGCACACAGTTTATCACTGGGACGCCTGACCAGCCACTGTTTTGTGCCACGGCGGAACAGCTATCCCAGGATAAGACTTGCAAGCAAATGGACAATTTAGGTATATAAATCTTTTCGCCTTCCATGTACATCTTCAATTTCCTACACTGTTTGAATGTGAAAGAAGAACCAGGTAAAGAAAGAAAGAAAGAGAACAATAACATGATGATATTATTCTAATTCTCATTCATTACTCTTTTGATTGGAACAAAATTGTTGAAAATAGTCTTTAGCCAAAAATAGCGGCATGCTAAAACACCCTTTTTATTATGTAATTGTTGCATTGTCATAGTTGGGCACAGGTGTCAACTTGACGGTTGCGGGTTTGAGCTCTGGGCACATTTGTAGAGAATTAGTGGTTGAATTCAGCCCACAGCGAACCTGAGGGAGATTGTCTAGCTGATGGGGAAGGCCCAGCCTATGGTGGGTAGGATTAGGCCCTGGAATAAATCACAGAGAGCTGGTTGAGAGAGTCGGCATCCTTTTGTACACTTGGCCAGACATACTGATCTGGCAAGTAAGGATCATCCCTCTTTCAGTTGTGTAGAGATGATGTGGCCAGTTCCCTCGGCTCTGGTGTTGATGCAAGTTCTCCTGTCAAGCTAGACTGAAAACTATAACCAGGAATCATAAGAAAGAATAAACCCCTTGTTCCCTTAAGCCATTTGATGTTGATTTATCAGCAACCATGCAGGCGAACTACAACAGTACTCCATACTTTTGGTCCAGGAACCATGCATGTACTAATAGGGAGGCAGGGGTCAGAGGATCACTGAAGTTTAGGTGTTGAGGCTGGATTGTGCAGCATGAAGAAGCTCTAATGCAAGCAAAAAAATTGTTTTATAGAAGGTTTAGATTTCTCCAAGTTTCAGGTTAAAGTAACACAGGACTACTATGGTCTGTCAGCCGGCGTTACAGAAGGTTGTAAAGCATTCAGGTGCTTAGAAGCCATCAGAAAAGTTTGTTTTTTTTCTCAATTCCTGCCTTTCTAACATACTTCAAAACTTTCTGTGCTGTAGGCAGGATGTGTAGAGGGTTCTACCTGCAGCTGTTGAACCCCGTTTTCTCTGACAGACTCTGCATTACAACCTTTCAAGGTTTTTATTTTTCAGATGTATAAACTAAGTCTCAGAAAGATTAAAAATGCTAAATTCAAACCATGGAATACAGTCCAGATTCTGTAAGGCACAAGCCCACAATGCTGCCTGGCTCCCACATTCCCCATTCAGGGACCCCATGCTGAAGGCTCATTCCGTGTCCAGTGCTGTGCTGTTTTATATCACTGTGTCGTTGTCCTATGAGTTAACGCCATCGGCACCTCTAAACAAAGGACAACAAACCAGCTGGTTAGTGGTTTACCTGCAACCACACAACTAGCAAGTGGGAGGAGACTCTTTAAAAGATGAGTCTCGCTGTCTCTTTTCTATAACCTAACATGTGAACATTTGAATCATTAGTAGTGTCACATACCACACTGCCTGCCAGCTCTGTGAATTCCATATCTGCGCGCTCACTGGAGTGGGCGAGGCTTCCTGGTCTTACTCCATGGCCTCCTGGGCTGAGCTCCATGTGTTCACACGAGGACAGCATCCCTGGAGGGGGACTCCACGTGCCCACAAATGGACAGCTTTCTGGGCTGGGCTCCACGTGCTCACACCATGAACTTAGTCTCACAGGAGATGGACAAAACTGTTGTTTTTTTTTATCTTTGACAGGGTTTTTTAACCACGTGGAGCTGGAAATTCAATCATAACAACTATCTACACGCTGAATGTATTTTATTTTATTGCTCGTATTTTATACCATATAGTCCAGTTTAAAAAAAAAAAAAGGTTAACAAGCTAAGGGAATGTCCACAAGGAGAGAGAGAAAGGAAGAAAGAGGTAACTATGATCAAAATGTGATGTGTGAAATTGTAAAAGAATAAAAATACTGATTTTTTTTTTTTTAAAAAATGAGTCTCAGCTATTCTCCGTCGCCATGTATTCACTAAAGGACAGAGGCAGGAGGGGTGCCTCTGAAGCGATGCCATCCTAATGCCCGTGGTCTTGAACCCTGGGCATTCCCTTGGACAAAGCTGAGCTCTAGAGTCCGGTCTCTCTTTACTCCTAAGGGAGATTCTTCTCACCCACCCTCAGTTTAAGGGCCAGTGTTGTTTTGATTTTTGGTTTTGGTTTTTTTGTTTTTGGTTAGGGGATTGAGTTATGGTTGCATTTTGGTGTCAACTTGACAGTTGCACACTGTTTGGGGCGCAGCTGTGGAAGGTTAATGGTTGGAATGGCCCCTGAACAAGTCTAGGTACTTGACTGCTGTGGAGAACCCAGCCCATAGTGGGCGGAACTTTCCAGTGGTGGACAGATAATAGGAGGTGCAAGGAGGAGGGACTTACTATTCCCTTATCCGGTGTCAACTTGCTGTGCAGTCCACTTTGCGTGTGTCGTTTGCTTTTAGAACAGTGTGACCTTCTTTGTTCCTGCTGCTGCTGCCTCCATCCTTGGCTGACTTAAAGCTTCCCCTTTTCCGTCACGTTGTTGCTGTTCCCGCTGCCTTTGGAGCCTGGTCTCTAAGCCTTGCTGCTGTTCACTGTTCATCGCCGACGTCGGAGCCCAGCTGTTCTTCACCGACATCAGAACCCAGCATCTTCAACCCTTCAGAGGAGCAAGGGATTGAGACTTTCTTGGGATCTTTTGGCTTTATGGAACATTGCGGTCAAGAACGAGGCTGCTTTGGACGGCTACCTTGAAGAACACTATTTTTATTGTGAGTTATTTTAATAACTCCCTTATTTATATATATTACATTCTATAGATTCTGTTTCTTCAGAGAACCCTGACTAGTACAGGTTGCTTTTGAAACAGATTCTCTCACTACAACCTAAGCTGACTCACTAGTGGGTAAACTGCAGTGTATCCTCCCACCTCAGCCTCCTCTGTACTGGGAGCATAAGCCTATCATACCCAGTTAGAGAATCTTAAGGCCACGAGCACTTTACATCATCCGTGCCTCTCAGAACCCTGACATCCCCGCCAGCAATGCATAAATTCCCACCACCTAGGAGCTCTGTGCCTGCACAAGCAGTGTTTCTGCCTGGGATTGTCTGCTATCCCTCATTCTCAGCAAATTCTGTTTATTCATCAACCTTAAAAAATCTTCTTTGAAATGGACAGAAAAGGAAATGGTATAATTGTAAAGGCAGAACCCAACCCTTGTGCAATGGAAGATGAGCAAGACAGAGAATCGCAAGTGGTATAATGAAAAGTAAAAGCATCTATGGATGTGCAGCCCTAATCAGGACATGTAAACCACCTCCCACCCCAAGGCTCAGGGAAAGATGCAAAAGAAGGGGAAATAAGAAATGTAAGAGCTGCAGGGAAATTTGCGGACGAGGGGGCGGTAAGGTTGTAAGAGCCTAAAGATGGGGAAGAGTAACGATATGCAAGATACTCCACACAAGTTAAGACCGAAGTAATCACAATAGGACTTTGCATGACCTGCACAACGACCAACATATCATTGGCCCCTCAAAGTCTAGCATGGATCACAGGCACTAGGATCCTTAGAGGCAAGGGATTAACAGCCACAATAGTGTTTCTATACTAAAGGGGAACACAAGAAAGGGCTCTAGGCAATGCTACTGAGTCCTTACACCTCATCAGAGAGGAGGACCCAGAGAGAAGTTTGACATGCACACTAAAGGATGCTCCAAGGATGGAGGGGAGGGGGCAGTGGGAGAAAAGGAGAGGGGAAAGGAAGGGTAAAAGGCAGGAGGAAGCAAGGGGATCAGGGGAGGGATGGAGAGAGGGAAGGGACCGGAGTACCTATTGCGTGAGTGGAATAAATAAATAAATAAATAAATAAATAAATAAATAAATAAATAAATAAATAAATAGAAATGTAAGAGCTGGAGGACAGGGAGAGATAATGTTAGATAGTAGCTGCCATTCACACCAGGCTGTGGTACCCAAGAACTCAGTGCAACCTTGCCTGCTTCCACTAGACCTCTCCAACAGTTGACCTCACAACAACTTTACCAAGGAACAGAGAAGATCCCATGAGAAATGACACTGTCCTGAGGGACCGTTATGAGACTGGCGCTAGACCAAAGAGAAGGGGGGCGTCTACATTCTACAGTACACCCACTAGTGGGCCATTCGTGCCCTGCTGATGCCTAGTGCAGGCCTCCTAGAGCTAACCCAGTTGCTTGCACATATAAGGAGATGCAGGAGAGAAAGAAAACGGGCGGGAGGGGAGAATGAGTGGAAATAAAGATGAGGTAAAGAGAGATAATAGGTGATTAAAACACACAAATTTGTAGCTAATACATTTAAAAATAAAATTAGTAGTTTTTAAAAGAAATGTCTTTGTCTTTTTTAAAATGAATGTCTTCTGCTGCCTGCCATGCCTTGTCTACCACAATGGACGAAGTACAGCGAATGGCAATGTTAAAAGGCAGCAGAACTCTCATGAGAAAAGATCTGGTGGGAGGACCTTAGATCACTTTGAAAGGGACTGAGGGGCCCCAGGCTCTCCCCTTGTTCACTTCTTGGCTATGAAGTGAGAAATTCCGCTTCACTCTGCTCTTGTCATGATGTATTGTTCTTGGGTTGATCCAACCTGAAGTCCACATACCACCTGTCTAGAATGCTTTAAATTCCCATAGATCCATAAATCCCACCACAGTTGCCATTATAGCATTGGTCCTGTGAAATTGCTTGGTCATGTCCGTCTCCTTACCTGGACTCTTACACATCCCCAGAGCAAGGACTATGTGTGATATCCAGAGCATTCCCTTTGCCTGATACAGTTCCTGTCCAGAGCATCAGCAATCCATGTTGCCAAGGAAGCACCCCCAAATCATGACTTATAACAACACATTCATTCATTCATTCATTCATTTGCTCATGGCCCCGTGAGTTGTCAGTTCAGGTGGTACTTAGCTAATGTAGCCCATCACTGCTCCATTGGTGCCAACCCTACTTGTAGTTTGTCTCTTGCTGGCTCTGCCTCTGTAGTAGTTACTCTGTATGGTTGTTGATAAAATGACCATCGAACAGCCTAAGAGAACAAGAGGTTTATTTTCTTGCAATAGATAGTCTGCTTACAGTTCTTAGTCCAATTGGCAAGAAACCGTGCACTATTGTCAAAGGGCCATGCAAACCGGCCACATAATAGCCACATATTGGACAATTCTTACTTGCCAGATCAGCATGTGTGGCCATGTATACAGAAGGATGCTCCCTTTCTCAAATAACTCCCTCCCTTTTATTCACCTTCCCTGGGGACTAGTCCCATCCAATCAGGGGCTGGGCCTTCCCCATCCACTAGACAATCTCATGCAGGTTCTCTCTGGGCTTAACTCAACTACTGATTCTCTACAAATATGCCCAGAGCTCAAACCCTCAACTGTCAAGTTGACACTTGCACCCAACTATGACAGCAGTGACCTGGGCCACCTCCAGCTTCTCTGCCTGCCATGCCTCTTCTACCATGGTGGACTAAGGACAGCAAATGGCAATACTGAAAGCTGGTAGAACTTTTGTGAGGAAAGATCTAGTAGGAGGCCCTTAGGTCATTCAAAGTGTACCCTTAAAAGGGATGGTGGAGCCCCAGCCCCTCCCCTCTTTCACTGCCTGCTGCGAAGTGAAAAGTTTTGCTTCACTCTGTGCTTTTGTCATGATTTCCTGTTCTTGGGTTGATCTCATCTGAAGCCCACATGCCACACACATCCCATGGTAGTGATGAATGTGGCCCAACATACAATGCTTTATCACAAGTGTTAAAAAGATTGGACACTCCTGGACTAGAACCTCCAAAACTTTGTGTGAGCCAAAATAATCCTTTTCCCTTCATAAGTTGATTTTCTCAGATATTAATGTTTTGTTATGAAGACAGAAAGCTATTTAGCACACATGTCCTTGTGCACATGTCTTGCAGTTTGGCTGGATGAGCATTCAGTCACCCCATTCCAATCTTTGTTGCCTTGAACAAGGTAAATTGAAACTGTTAGTCCTTTGCCATTTTGCTTGGAATTAAGTCATGAGGCTAGCCCAGCATCCAGGAGTAGCAAAAGAAATGCCACCTCTTGAATGGGATAAATTTCAAAGAATTCCTGGCCATTTTCAACCCATCAAAAGGAAGTACCCACTGTTTTCTGAGTAAAGACCTAAAGGGTTTGTTGCAGTCAGTCTTCATGGTTGCTGATAAATGACCATCAAATGGCTTAAGGGAACGAAGGGTTTATTTCCTTACAACTACTGGTTACAGTTCTCAGTCCAGCTTGACAGGAGAGCACTGCACCAACACCAGGGCTGCAGGAACCGGCCACACCATCACTACATAACGGCTGAGAGATGGACAATCCTTACTTGCCAGATCAACGTGTCCAAGTGAACAGAAGGATGCCAACTTTCTCAACCGCCTCTCTGTGATTTATTCAGGGCCTAATCCCCCCGCCATGGGCTGGGTCTTCCCCATCAGCTGGACAATCTCCTTCAGGTTTACTCTGGGCTTAACTCAACCATCAACTCTCTGCAATTGTGCCCAGAGCTCAAACCCTCAATAGTCAAGTTGACACCTGTGCTTAACTATGACAGGGTTACCTAGTTATTAAAAGCTTTGAGCTACCTACATAAAAAAATAACTAAATTTTGCATAGATGTACAATATTGACTTATGAATAAAACCCAGTTTCTATGAAAACCTCAAAGTCAGAAAACACTAAGTGACAATGCTTCGTAGAAAACATACTGCAGTCATGCCACTTGATTCCTAAGGAGCCTGGGGTGCAGGGTGATCATGTGGCCCACTCAAATACATTAAGCTTCTTGGCTAAGAGCTTGGGCCAAATGCCAGTCTCCTGTCTTCCAGCTGCATGGCCTTGACATTACAGCCCGCATCAGCAGGGGCTCACAGGACCAAAACAGACCCTTGGCATCAGGATCACTCTTAAAATAAAAGTGGTATTCAGTAGAATACTCCAGTTCTCCTTTATTGCTTTCCTGTTCTCAACCAAGAGCCATTAGCCCACACCAAGGAGCAGGAATTCTGCCAAGGTCATGGCATACCATAGATGGGACATGCAAGCCATCTGGTAAACACACGTGAGCGTGGAGAAACCCACACACGCTCTGTCCCATCCCTTATCACCAGCTGAGTGATTCTGCTTTGGCAGAGTGTTTTACTCATGGAAAAACCTCTGCAAGCTCCCCCTGTCCCCTGCGAAGTTTAGTCACAATAAGGCCTTCATACACTGCTGTGCTCACTCCCCGAAATATCATTGTCTTTTAGTGTTATCCACATCCTGGAATTATGACCCAATTGTTTCCTATGAGAAATAAGATAGCTCAGCAGAACCACAGTCAGGGTGTTTATTAGCAATTTCTTGGGGCCAGCAAGATGGCTCAGTGAGTAAAGGTGTTTACCACTAAGCCTGATGACCTGAGTTCAACCCCCGGAGCCATATAGTGGATGTTATAGTTACTCTTTATGCAGCTGTGAGACAGTAATCGTCCACACTTAAGGGAGAGCTGGGGGTTCGCTTGGCTTATAGTTCCAGAGGGGATATAATCCATTATGGTAGAAATCACATAGCAAAAAGCAGGGCTTGGAGGCAGAAGCAGGAAGGCTGGTTCTGATCACTGCTGGAATCACAGAGGCACAGGAAGCAAGAGAGAACTGTAAGTGCCTCTTTCCAGCAACCTCCCCCTCCTACAGGTGTCACTACTTTCCCAAACGTTAAACTCAAACACATCCTGTATCCTGTGGAAGACAACTCACATTCAAACCATGACAGTGAAGAAAGCACACACACACACACACACACACACACACACACACAGAGAGAGAGAGAGAGAGAGACGATATATTAATTAGCTAGTTGATTAACAAAATGTGACTTAAAATCATTTCCTTGCACTGGTGGACACGGGGTGAGTGAGCTGACATTTGACACTAAGAGGACCTGCGAGCAGATGCTGAGAGGAGGTGAAAGACAGGCAGGAGGAGGGGCGAATGGGAAGATGCCCAGCAGAGCCCCACGTGCAGCAGAGCTTCAAGATCACACGCCGACTATTGATCCAGCCATAGATCTGTCTATGTTCTGGACCAGCCCTGTGCCACAGGTGAGCAAGAAGGGGGAGCAGACGTCTCTGGCGAATCACAGTGGGATGCGGGCAGCAGGGCAAGGGGGGAGATAGATTATCTGGAGCTGGATTGACTGTGAGCCGACACTTACGAGAAGACACACATGTTGCAGTGGGTGTTGTAATGGGATTTGGCAAGACCCTAGTAAGACCAGGCTTCTAAGGGTCCTGCTCTGAATAATGCAGAGATCTCCAATCGCTTTGTCTCAAAGCTCAACAGTCTTGCTCCCATCCCTCATCTCTTTCAACACATCATCAATAAATATTGAATAGACGTATTTCTTGGTCAGCCTCAGCAACAGAACAAACAAAGCAAAGGGGTCATCTAGGGCCCTTGGACAGACCACGTGAAATGTCCACATGCACAACAATTCTTGGTGCCAGCGAAGGGGTCATCTAGGGTCCTTGGACAGACCATGTGAAATGTCCACATGCACAACAGTTCTCGGTGCCCACGCAGGGCTCTAGGTCCCTGGGAATGCAGTCAGGGACTAATGCTGTCCCCCAAGAACTGGTAAGCCTGTCCTTTGGGGCTCAGCTTCCTTGAACCTCCTCCCTCCCTCGTCCTCCTGATTCACATTCTTCTCCCAAGGGCAGGTCTTGTTCTCATATCTACTCCAGGGCCCAAGACCTTGACCTTTCTGAAATTCTGGCAGTTTGTGACACTTCCTTGTCTCTAAACAGCTATTCAACTGTCTCTGCTTTGGCAACCTGCTAAGATACCTCCCTATCCCCAATCATTACAAAACACATCCAATTCAGTGACAGAGCAATTTAGAGAAAAAGGAAAATTATGTGTCTGAGGGGAAAGAGGAAAAATCATTTTAAGGAAGTATGCGACCAGCTTCAGGATGCTAAATAACTCAACTCCTTTCTAGGTGGCAAAGAAATGGCAAGAGAGAGACCGGGGGCACCATCAAGTCCAGGGGTCATTCCTCCACCTGGGGTTTTGACATTTTAACCCTGCTCTTAGATACCTGCTCTTTCCTGGGTTCAGTCTCTTGCATTCTCAGGTCCTCAACGTTTCCTTTCTTTGACTCCTTCCCTGTATGATGGACATACATAGGCTGCAATACAGCAGAGGCCTTGGCAGGGCAAAAGCAACAATGAGAAAAGAAGGAATCATTTGATACCTTCTCAGAAATTCATCTCCACCGCAGACATAACCACTCCGTCCAAAACATTGCTTTTAAAATGTGTTAGAAATTTGTCACAGAGAGAGGAAAACAGGACAAAACAAAAACAACAATAAAATAAAATGCCTTGAACTGGTCCACATAGAAGCCAATGACAATTAAAACTGCACTAGAAGTGGGGCCGGAGAGATGGCTCAGGGGTTAAACCTCTGCCTGGCGAACAGGAGGTCCTAAGTCTAGCAACGCTCTCCAAAAAAGCCAAAAGGTGGACAAA
This sequence comes from Typhlomys cinereus, assembly GCA_023101885.1. Lineage (NCBI taxonomy): Eukaryota > Metazoa > Chordata > Mammalia > Rodentia > Platacanthomyidae > Typhlomys > Typhlomys cinereus. Next base: position 7,642,095 of record JALPQD010000013.1, on the reverse strand, counting down.
ATCGAAGTATTCTTTAAGAGATGAATAGGTGGGCAAAATGAGGAATATCTGTGCAACTATGACATTCAGGGTTGAGAAGAACAGAAGTTCTTTCTCCATTCACAGCACAGATGAACCTTGAAGACACCTGGCTAAGTGAAATGCACCATATGAAAGATTCGATTAAGGAAAGGTTCCCAGACTTGTCAAATTCATGGAAAGAAAGTAGATACTGCTGACAGGGGCTATATGTTACAGTTATTCTTTCTGATGCTGTGAGACAACCATGTCATGGAGGCATAAAGAGCTAAAGCAAACTGAAGCCACAGGGTCAGGCGACCAAACCTCATGACTTGCCCCCTGTGATGCCCCTTCCTTCAGTAAGGCTCCGTCCCCTCAGTTGCTACAACTTTCCCCACCATTAATATAAGCCAAGAATTCAAGCACATGAGTCTATGGGGGCAGCTCACTCTTAAACCATGACACTATGGAAAAAGAAGGCGTGAGGAATGAGTGTCTCATGAGTGCAATAGTTACTCCTGGTAATCACCTGACTAGATCTGAAATCAGCTAACTAACCAGCCATTGGGCATGCCCACAAGGGATTTTTCTGGATGAACTTAATGTAATTTCAATGTATAGTGAAGACCAGAGACTCTATAAGAACCTGATAGACCTTCAGCATCGGACTAGGACTGCCAAAGCAACCAGCCTTATGGATTGGCAGCCATTGTTGAATTACCATACCTATCACGTAAGCTAACCTATGTACTTTGATATGTATTTATTTTATCAGTTCTGTTTCTCCCTGAATAATGATGATGAATATAGAGTCAGTTTTGTAATATGAAAAGGTTTTGGAGATGAATAGCAGTGATGGATACACAAAAATGTGAATGTTGCTTCCACTCAACCATTGCCACTTTTTTTAGTGTGGGGGGTGTATCAGAGAGCACTGTGTGTGCCTATGAAGATCAGGAATCATCCTGGATTGCACTGCCTTCTTTTTGCATTGCTCTGGGGTTTCCCAGGCTCCACCCATCCACCAGGCTGGAAGTATAGGTCACGGCCATTTCTGCCTGGCTTTTTTACATGGGATCTGGGAATCTGAACTGAGGTCCTTCTGCATGGGAGGCAGAGGCTTAGCCCTGTGATACTTTCCCAAAAGTCTTATAACTGCTTCCTGACACCTGTAGCCATGCTTGTGTCCCAAGGGATGCCACTGAGTAGGAATGTACTCCCTGCCTGGGTCCTAATGACAGATCCAAACGGCCATGGTTCCCTGGTAAACTACCAGACATGGAGAGTCTCCTGCCCCAGCAGTAGCCAGTACTAACCTGTCTCCTCCCAGGTCCAATAGACTAGATACCATGTACTACGTAGCTTGAGTGAACTGGCTGCCTTGGTGCAGCCAGTTGTCCTGTACTGAGAGATATGGCTGCTTTCTCAGTCTCCAGCTAATTCAAACTCCCAGAAAACAGCAGGCTGCTCTGAACAGACGTTTGCATGAAGAGACTCAGCAACTGGGCCTGGGAGGAGCATGCGGACCGTCATTGGGCAGGAGAGGCACAGGGAGTCTCTTCCTTATAGTGGTACTTAGAGCCCGCTTCTGGATATGCAGGATGCCTTCCAACAGCCATTCACTAAGACCAGCTCCTCTCATGCTCTGGGAGGCAGACAGATAAGCATCCACCCTCTCTTCAAGACGCCGGGCTGCACTAGAAATTTGGGCACCACATTTCTAACATTCTAAGATCCCCCACGATTTCAGTCATGCAAGATGTGACAGTGTGAAATGAGTAAGAGACAGGAAGGGGATTCCCAGGACAGCCACAGGGAGTAAGAGCTGCGGTGTATGAGGGCTGAGCAGACAGCAAAGGAGGCCTGTGTTCTGTCTCCCAGTAAAAGATGCACAAATAACTCAGCAAGACTTGCTCGCTGCACCAGTGGGAAAGGAGAGCTGCTCACATATGACAGCTGGGAAACAGACAGGAAGCAGCCAGGGATAATAAGCTCCCCACGGACCTGTCTCAAAGACCTACTTCCTCCAGCTAGACCCTACATCCCAAAGTCTCCAGAGCTTCCCAAATTAGCACCATCCCATTAGAGGAGGACCAAGTGCAGAAATCAAGAGTTTATGGGAATCATTGCAGATTCAATCCATAACAGTCTCTTCCTGGTCCTCTCATAACTACCTACACTCGTACCTGAACAAAGCACTGGTTCTTCCCACACAGTGAGACCGCAGACTAGAACTATGGAAATATGGTGCCTACTGCATTAATGGTTTGGGTTGGGTGTGGAAGAGGTGCTTGGCTGACCTCCTCTGCCTTGTGAACTTAGCTGATTGACATGAGCTCCATCAGTGGCCTGTGGTTGTTCGGTGTTTCCTGGAGGTAGCCACATATGTTGAGAAGGACATCCCCTGCTAGATATGTGTGACCTCGAGACCTTATCTCTGTCCCTTTGTGTATTCAGGTGAGAAATAGACAACAAAGCAGATTCCCTGAGAATAGGCACAGGTGACTGACTGTGTGAGACCCTCAGAGGAGCTCTGTGCTTCAGTTGACAAGTGGTCAAGTTGAGAACCCCAGGGAATCCTGTTCTGATCTTTTGTGTGTTTTAAAGGCTTCCAAATGGGGCTGGAGAGGTGGCTCAGGGGTTAAGCCTCTGCCTTGCAGGCGGAAGGTCCTGAGTTCGGATTCTAGACCCCACGAATAGACGCCGGGCAGAAGCGGGGGCGGCCTGCATTTCTGGTCCTGGTAGGGCAGAGCCTGTGAATCCCGGGCAGAGTAAACAAGGAGGAGGTGGAGGCGTCCATGGCGAATTCGTCCATGGTTCTACACACACACACACATACATACACACGCGCATACACGCACAATTGAATAAATAATAAAGGTTTCCAAATAACTATTCTCTCATAACTGCATCCTGACCCACCCATCCTGCAGACCCTGAATTTTAGAAGTCTTATTCAATTCAATCAATAATAATAATAGCTAAAGGCATTCAAATGTTTTCTCTATGCCAAGAATTGTTTTTAAAGGCTTTAGAGAAATCAACCCATTCAGTCTTCAAACCACCACAATTGAGCAGCTACTATTATTTTCCCATTTGAAAGACTAAGGAAAATGAATCACGGAAAAATCAGGACTTGCCCGTAGCTGGCAGCTAAAGAGTAGGGCAGGATCTGCGGATGCAGAATCTCCCATGTGCCAAAGGGAAAGACAGAGAGAGAAGAGCCTGTGTGAGCAAGCAGAGTCTGCGTGTGTGTGTGTCTGTGTGTGTGTGTCTGTGTGTGTGTGTGTGTGTATGTCTGTGTGTGTGTGTCTGCATGTGTGTGTCTGTGTGTCTGTGTGTGTGTGTCTGTGTGTGTGTGTCTGTGTGTGTGTGTGTGTCTGCGTGTGTGTGTCTGCGTGTGTGTGTGTCTGCGTGTGTGTGTCTGCGTGTGTGTGTGTCTGTGTGTGTGTGTGCCAGTAGGAAAGACAGAGAAAAAAGAACCTGTATGAAGCAAGCAGAGTCTTTGTGTGTGCATGTGTGTGAGTGCATGTGTGTGTGTATACGTGTGTATGCATGTGTGTACAAGTGTGTGTGTATGCACCAGTGGGAAAGACAGAGAGTGAAGAGCCAGTATGAAGTAAGCTGAGTCTTTGTGTGCAAGTGTGAGTGTGTGTGTGTGTGTGTGTGTGTGTGTAAGCAAGTGTGTGTGGGTGTGCATGTATGTGTGTAGTTGGGAGTCACCTGGAAGCAGACCAGGGCCTTCATCCATAGCCCAATCCGATGCAATTTCCCTTCCAAGGCTTTGCATAACAATATGGTGTCTAGATACCAAAGCAGAAATACTATCGGTTCTTTGGAAGTGAAAGTCATTTTCTTCTTGTCTTTCTAACCTTCTGTCGACTTAATATTTATTACTTACTTACTGTAAGCATGTGCACAGGGTCATCAGGCAAAACGCCAAGTGCCTTTGCTCACTGAGTCATCTCACAGGCTCACAACCAGTCTGGTGTTTTGGCTTCGTAACAATAGAATCAAAGTTGTATACATAGTGATACTTAGTAAATTTTTGTGGAATAAAAATGTTAGAAAGATTAAAAATCTCGGGGCTGGAGAGGTGGCTCAAGGGTTAAGCCTCTGCCTTGCAGGCAGAAGGTCCTGAGTTCGGATCCTAGATCCCACGTATGGAAGCCAGGCAGAAGCAGGGGCGGCCTGCGCTTCTGGTCCTGGTAGGGCGGAGCCTGTGAATCCCGGGGCGGAGAAAACAAGGAGAAGGTGGAGGCGGTCCATAGTGGTTCCCAAATTCGTCAGTGGTTCTATACACATACACACACACACACACGCGCGCGTGCGCGCGCACACATGTCCACACGCACAATTGAATAAATAAATAAATATTTTTTAAAAAATCTCTATATATGGTTCTCTATGTGTATATATGTGACAAGCTTCCCTTACTCCAGTAAGTAACCTCCATCTACACTCAGCCAAAAATTCTAATGAAATTCACATAACGAAGACATGAAAATAGAGGGGGACTTAGGAATTGAAGCAGTTCACCAGCATGGTTACTGATAAATTACCACCAAACAGATTAAAGGAACGAGGGGTTTATTCTCTTATAATAGTCCAGTTACAGTTTTTTGCCCAACTTTACAAGAGAGTTCACTCCATCACCAGGGCCAAGGCAACTGGCCATATAATATCCACCTAACAGCTGAGAGAGGAACAATTCTTACTTGCCAGACAAGCATGTCTAGCCAAGTATATACAAGGATACCCCTTTCTCTGTATTTTATTCACTTGTTCAGGGCCTAGCTCCACCCGCCATGGGTAGCCCTTCCCCATCAACTAGACAATCTCCTGTAGGTTTGCTCTGGACTAACTCAACTACCAATTCTCTACAAATGTGCTCAGAGTATGAACACTTAAACATCAAGTTGATACCTGTACCTATGACAGGAATATAGATTTCAGCAGGAGAGGGGAGTGGAGGATTAATACAACTGCAATTCATCATGTTAAATGGTGAAACTGTCAATTTTTAAAAAGTTAAATAAAACTATGATCCAACTATGGATATATGCCCAAAAGAATACAAGTCAACTTATGCAATACCTATATTTGTGGTAGTGCTACTCAAAAGAACAAAGTTATGGAATCAACCTAAGTATTCATTAATGGTTAGAGAAAAGTGATGTATATACACAATGGAATTTGAGTCAGCCATAAAGGACAAAATTGCATCATTTTCAGGAAAATGGTTAGAACTGGAGATCATCACACTAAGCAAATATGACAGACTAATAATGTTAAATATTGCATACTTTCTCTCATATGTGGAAAATAAAAGGCATAAAAGTAAAAAAGTGTCTGTTAGAGACATGGGGTGCAAAAGGGGAGAAGGATGGGATGAGAAAAGGCAATATGGGGGAATATAATGAAAGCACATTATATGAATGTATGCACATGTCATAATTAAATCCCTTTATATCATGCTATCAACATATTCAACTAAAAAATACTCAGGATGTATAACATACCAAATGCCAAAAATCCATTTAATGGTTTTGCTATTTATAATTCTTGAAATTACAAAAGTATTTAGTAATAAAATTTTATGCTTACAATTAGGAAATAAACCTTCCAGAAGAATTTGTTAATCATCAATTTAAAATAAACACTCAAACTTTCAGGCAAGAAGACAGACTATAAGTTGCCTCCCTGTGACCAAGTAAAGAAAAGTCTAAATAAGAAAAAATTGACCCTCTATTCTAAAAAGAAAAACAAAAAGGAAGAGATTCAGATATTCACAAAGTTGATATGAAAAGTACAAAGAAAAAAATAAATGTGTGCCACATGGAAAAGAAGCCGGGCAGAACACAGCTCCAGTCACACAGTTCCTTGGGAGGAGAGAAGCAGACAGCCCTGCTAGAAAAGACAACAGTGTTTCTAGCTGCACAAGGCCCATGGCCCGCACAAGCTTGACAATCTGTGAGACAGTGATTCCTCCAGCTTGTAGGTCAGCAGTGGGGAGGAATCCCATGGTGTCACTCTACATATATGACACAGAGGACACCAGCCAGACACCGTCCTGAAAGACAGGATATTCCTTAAAATCGAGGGGCCTGAGAACATGGGACAATCACAAGTCTGGAGGCTTGAGTTTAACTGCCACAGGGACAGCCCTGGAAGCAGCAGATGGGCCTGATATGGACAAGCTGAAAAGTGCAGACTGTGTGTAGAAGGCTGGGCTCAGGTAGTGAAGTACATAGGACAAGACAGCTCCGCCTTGGCAGCTGAGACCATATCTCATCAACTGCAAACGGGTTGCAAAATCCTGAACCTGAGGTCAGAGAGTAAGTGCGGAACCACCATTTACCATTCGCCGCTGTAAGACCCAAGAACTCTGAAGCTCCAGAGAGCTACTTGGCATCCATACCTGCCTCGACAGAGCAATCAGTACTTAGAAAGTCTTGAGCTGAGCACTACATGGCTGTAATTTCAGAATGTGGGAAGTGTAAGCAGGAGGATCAGGAGATCAAGGTCAGTCTTGGCTGAGTAGCGAGTTCAAGGCCAACCTGGAGGAAACACACACACACACACACACACACACACCCCTTAGGAGGTCTTTAAAGTCTAAAGACAAGTCCTCTACCTACATAGACCTCAGTTGCTTTCACACTCCCAATGCTGTTGCAAGACACCACCCAATAGAACATTAGACACCTCTTGGGGTACAATCTTGGAAATGTTGAAGAGTGACAAAGCCAAAGTCACCCTTGGTTCTCCACAGGGACACACAGTGCCTCTGATACACACACACACACACACACACACACACACACACACGTGCACGCATGTGCAAAAATAATAAAAAGTAATAAAAAAAACACCTAAGGTGAAGCAATTTCTTGCCCTTCAAAATTTTGGCTGGGGCTGGAAAGATGGCTCAGAGGTTAAGATTCTGCCTTAGAAGCAGGAGTTTCTGAGTCCGAATCCAGGTCCCACATAAAAATGCCAGGCATAACTGGTAGCAGCCTGCACTTCCTACCCTAGTGGGCAGAGCCTGGCCACACCATCTCTACATAATGGCTGAGAGAGGGACGAACCTTACTTAGACCAGCATGTCTGGCCAGGTATACAAAAGGATGCCAACTTTCTCAGTCAGCTCTCTGTATTTTATTCTAGGGTCTAGTCCAACCCACCATGGGCTGGGCCTTCCCCATCAACTAGACAATCCCTGGAGGTTTGATCTGGGCTTGATTCAACCACTAATTCTCTATAAATGTGCCCAGAGCTCAAACCCTCAACTGTCAAGTTGACACCTGTGCCTAACTATGACAGAGAGAGAGAGAGAGAGAGAGAGATAATAAAGTTAAAAACACATTTTTAAAAAAGTTTCGGCTATCTCAAAAAGGACTTTTCATGGTCGGCACACAGCAGTTGATACAACTATGGTTGTTGTGAGCCAGGCTGAACTTCAACTTCACTGAAGAACTTGCAGCATTGTCCAGATGGTACTGGTTTTGATGCAAGATTGAGGGGTTCATAGAGAGCAGCTGAGACTTGTCACCAGCGGCAGGTTAGAAGTTCCTCCAAAGGAAGGTGCATCTTACAGCCACAGTGGAGAACCCACAGTGTAGGAGGTTTCAGAGCCGTGGGCATTTTCTGAGGATGGCTGTGAGCGCAGCCTGGACACAGCCCAGAGAAAAGCTGCTTATCTCCTGAGCAGAAAAGTGAAGTTTATGGAACTGTCCAGAATTTTAGAGCTTTCCTGACTACATAACAAGCAACAAAAAAATGGACATTGAATTTCAGAATACAATATTTAACTTGTCAGACTTTGGTCTTTTAATTTTGAATTGATGTGGTTTTGGAGAAAAAAATGTTCTAACAGGATGCTCTTTTCTTTTTTAAAAGTGTTTCCGTTCCATTTTGTTGAAATAAAATGATTTTTCCTAACTGGAAAAAAATTTTGAATTGACATTTGCTTTTTTAATTATTTTTTATTTGTGTGTGAGTGTGTGTGTGTGAGAGAGAGAGAGTGTGTGTGGGTGGGTGCGTGTGTGTATCAGAAGCACAGTGTGTCCTTGGAGGACCAAAATGACTTCAGGAATCATCCTGGATTGCTTCTACCTCTTTTTTGCTTTGCTCTGGGATTTCTCAGCCGGAAGTGCAGGCCACCAGCATCTTTTATGTGGAATTCAGGATCCAAACTCAGGTCCTTTTGCTTGGAAGACAGTCTTAACCCCTGAGCTATCTCTCCAGCCCTGAATCGATACTTTCTAAATATGTCCTGAGGCTTCCATTTCAATGATTATTCTGTGCTGAAGTCCTGTTTTGAACTTACTAGAGCTTACATTTAAAATATTTTGAATTTATTAAATAGAGATACCTATTGGACTTTCAAAATTTTGGAAATGAATTATTAATTACTATGAGACCTTTTAATGTTCAACTTTGAGAACCTTTAAAATTGAATTCAATGTATTTTATATCAATTGCATGTAATATCTATGAGGATGAGAGTTGAAAGGTTATAGTTTAATACATTTTTGTGTCAAGTTCACAAGGGGTTGAGCATGCTAGTTAGATACTGGTGTCAACTTGATGATTGAAGGGTGAGTTCTAGGCACATCTGTGAAGAATTAGTAATTGAAGCAAGCCCCGAGCAGCCTGCGGGGGGAGAGTCAGGAGTTTCAGCAAATTTTGCAGACTCACAGACTGGCAAGTGAGGTTTGTCCCTCTCTCAGCAATCCCTGTGAATAAGGTGTAGCCCTCAGCTTCTGATGTTATGAACTCTCCTGCTAGGCTGCAACTGATAATCTTAAAAGAAAAAATAAAACTTCCTCTTCCCCTAAGATATCTGGCTATGAATTCATCAGCAACATGCAGACAAACAGCAACACCAACCAAAAAATGGGAGTATGGAACTGAACTTTTGTGTGCTTGTGTATGTGTGTATATGTGGAGGGGGGCACTTGAGTATGTGTGTCTGTGGAGGCCCAAGGGTGAATTTGGGAATCATCCTAGATTGCTCTACCTCCTCTTTGCTTTGCTGTAGGATTTCCCAGGCTCCACTTTCCAGTACCAGAAGTACAGGCCGCCGCCATTTCTGCCTGGCATTTTCACATGGGATCTGGGGTCAGAACTCAGGTTCCTTTGCTTTCAAGGCAAGGGCTTTAACTCCTGTGCCATTCTCCAGCCCCTAAACAGAGAATTCTTAAAAGAAGAAATACCAGGGCTGGAGAGGTGGCTCATGGGTTAAGCCTCTGCCTTGCAGGCGGAAGGTCCTGAGTTCGGATCCTAGACCCCACATATAGACGCCGGGCGGAAGCAGGGGCGGCCTGCATTTCTGGTCCTGGTAGGGCGGAGCCTGTGAATCCCGGGGCAGAGTAAACAAGGAGAAGGTGGTTCCCGAATTCATCCGTGGTTCTACACACACACACGAACACATGCACAATTGAATAAATAATAATAAAAAAAATTTTTAAAATAAAAGAACAAATACCAAACAGATGGTCAAAAAATATTTTTAGATATTAGGGAAATGCAAATTGAAATCACTTTGAGATTCCATTTACTTCTGTGATACCCATACTAGGTAACGAATCCCCACCCCATACATATCATGAAATCTAACTAAACTTAGTAGGACACACTCATGTACACACGCACACACGCACACACACATACACACACACACACACACCATAAAAGTAGAAAGAAGAATGGGTCAGTGAGTATAAAGGAGATAAGAAAGGATAATGAGAGTGAATATGGTCAAAATACATTAGATACATTTATAAAGTTGCCAAAGAATAAAATTTTTTAAAGTAAAACAATGTTGAATCAACAGTTGATGTCCTCTGTATTAAATATATGAGCATGGAAGTAATTATGAATGAGGACTGAGTAATTGCATAAGGGGCATGAAAATGCCATGCCAGGGAAGTTTCTTAGTCTCCTGTTACTATAGCAAAATATTTGAGACTGAGTAATTTATAAAAAATATAAATTTATTTCCTTACAGTTCTTAAAGCTGGACAATCCAAGATCAATCCACCTGCATCTAATAATTTGCTGAATCATCCCATTATGGAGATTGAGAAAACAGAAACAGGAGAGAGAGCAAGAGGCAGAGTGGCAGGAGAAATTGAGGGAAGGGAGCAAAGAGAAGGTACACTTGCCTTCCCTAAGAAGTCTACCCCCAATGATGATAAGCCCATTACCCCAGGAAGAGCGTAGGGAAGGAGACACACATTTCAAACTGTGTAAGGAAGTGAGGGGTAAGCGCTGTCAGGCCCCTCACTCCTCAGATCATCTCAAGGCGATTCTAGGAGTTGAGCAGCAGTTTGTCCTCTCTTATCTCCACAAGCACAAGGAGGCAGAGGCACAGAGAGATGGGGTTTGTGGGAGTCCCCGGGCCAAGTCTCATTGCCAGAGCCTCCTGTTCCCATACCTCCCTGCAGCCATGCCAGCACTACACAGCAGGCACAGGGACACCCGCCAAAGCCACTCCAAGTTTCAGTTTTCAGCAATTAAAATATTTGTCAAAGGAGATTTAAACCAACGTTCCGAAGTGCTATGTCAAACAGATTTGGCTCGGTGTTTTATAAAGTTCAGCAAAATGGCTACTCCCAGCAGTAATTCAATTACGTTACTATGGCTTTAAACAAAAACAGCGACTGAAAAGATTGTGATGTACCAGGAGAAATCATTTCGAACCACAGTCATTAAATACTTTTGCAAAAAAATCAAGTCCAAACAGTAAGTTAAATCTCCAAAATGAACATTAAGAAAACTCAGAATTTGTAAACGAAACCAAAAGAAAGTCAAAGAAGGGACAAGCACAAAATAGAGGGATTGGCCAGGATGGCAAGGGCAAACTGAAAGAGAACCAGTTTTAACCAGCCTCAAGGGCATCCCTGCCCTACACCCTTACCTCTACAATCCCCTTGAATCAGAAATCTGAAGAGCTGTGCTCATGTAAATCCAAACAACAGACAATACCAGGAGTCAAAGCAAACTGTACTTAGGATACATGCGTTGGGTCAACCTGTCTGCTAAATGGAAGAAGGTTCAATAAAAACAAAGTATAGTGAAACCCAGTACTTTACATGCTAATTTTAAATATGAATTTTTTTAAATGGCAGAATGAAAGGGAGCAGAGAATGGAGAGAAAGCAGAGGAGAACTTTGAGGAGCACTCGGTGTGAGGGGTAAGGAGACGAGGCGAGTCCAGAGAACCCGACAGGGACACAGGGAAAGTGAGAGGGCAAGTGGAGAGGGATCAAGGGAGGCAGGAGGCCCACGTGAGCTGCGCACAGGTGGGCACCTGCTTGGCGAATGCTGAAAGGAAACACAGGGTCCAACAGGAAGGTCATGGGCAATAGCATGGTGGGGACCCTGAGAGCAAACAACAGAACAAGGCAGGCCGAGTGCAAGCGGGTAGGCACAGGTGGGCAAGGCAGAAGTGAAGACAGAGGTGGGATCACTGAGGGGGGGGCAGTGAGGTCCTACTGTCATACACAGAGCATAGCAGGACAGTGGTGGAGGCAGACTGTGGCCCGTGAAGGTGCAAGCAGGCAAGGAGCGCATCTGAAGGGTGAGGCATTAGGCACAGGCCCACAGACACTAAGATTGATGGATAAGATTGATGGAGAACCTGGCATCCCAAGAAAGAGATGACATGTGGGGACCCCACAGACAAGGCTTCCCCTTCCTCAGGAGGGCCCAGTTCCCTGGATATCATCCCATGTATATAATCTATACCTAGTTCGAAGATGGCAATCTTATGCCAGAACCCAGAATAGACCCCAGGCCACCCTACAGTCCTCTGGGTTAGCCTTGTGAAGCCATAAATTGTCACTCTCTCTTCCTACCTTCTCACTGTTGTCATTTCTGTACACCACTGGCTAATAAAGAATAAATGAGGGCTGGAGAGATAGCTCATGGGTTAAGACTCTGCCTCACAAGCAGCAGGTCTTGAGTTCAGATTCCAAGTCCCACATAAAATAATGCCAAGGTGGGCAGATCCTGAAAAATCCCAGAATGAAGCAAAGAGGTAGAAGTAAACCAGGATGATTTCCAAAGCCAATCTGGGTCCTCTACAGGCACACACAGTGCCCTCTAAATAAATGCTAAATAAACAGAATGTTTAAAAAAAAGAATAAATGAGAAATGAGCAATCTTCTAAAGAATGCTTTAAAAAATCAAAACAAGTCAACTCCAAAAGTTCTTTTAATTTGGAAGGGTTCAATTAAGAATCTTCAACTGAAGTGGAATTTGTAAATTCTGAGAAATAAGTTTAGTTAATGGATCCTAATAAAGCTAATAAGACAATTTAAAAAAAGAATCTTCAACTGAACAGAAATGGATCATCAACAGTGAGGCATGGATGGGGGGCACTGAGGGGACCCTACTCCTCACGGCTGAACCCTTTTGATAAATTCAGGGAGAGAGGAGTCATTGCCTCCCGTTGTGTGCCAGGCTCCAATTCAGAATTCTAAACTTGATGGGTCACAAAAGAAACTGAAAGTCATGCATCTGAGAAAAGGTCTTGAAGGGAGGAGGGAGAATTGATAGGAACAGGAGGGAGATACAGCATTGAAAGCCAACACAACAGTCAATGCCAGCAGAAACTACAAGGACGAACTGGAATGAATGAGGGCCTGGGGTGTCCTCATTTTCCAACTGAGAAATGTGCATTTTCAATAAAGTGTGTAAAAATGAAGATACAGAAGATATAAGTAGAGTACTAATCCTTAGATCCAGCGTTTCAGAATAATGTCCAAGGGGTTCATACAAGTACTAAATCATGATTACAGGCCACGGAGAAATCAAGCTGGAACTGACATGGAAGCTTCTTCCCTGCTGGCTAGCCTTTAAGCACCAAAAGGTGCTGTGCAGGATGCTGGGAGAGAAAAGTCAACAACAGTCTTAGCTGTGAATCTAGTTAGGCAAGATGTACTGACTGTCACAACAGTGGCATTGCTATTATTGAGGTAACCAAATGCTTTCTGATTGAATATAAGACTCTTGCATGGGAAAGAACTCATGCTTGGGAATAGAAAGGAAAAAAAAAAAAAAGAATGTAAGAGCACAGCATTGGGAAGGGAAAAAGTGAACAGTGTCTTCTGAACATGACATGGCCATTATGGCCATTGTGCTCATGAACTCACAAAAGCTATAGTTCCCGAACAAGACTTGCACAAGACTGAGTCTATCATCTTTTCATTATGGAAGAAGAAAGGACTTATTAAGTCCCACCCTCTCTGGAGGATTATTGATAATACGGTTTGAAGATGGGGTACACTTTCTTCAGTGGTATAGACATTGACAAGTTGCCCATGATACAATAAATAACCTCCCTCACATGCTAATAGAGGTAGCTCTTGTTAAACAAGTAGGACACACACGTGTGCACACATACACACACACACATACACACACACACACATATACTCACATACCTGCACATACATGCACACACAACATAAAAGGAAGGGAGACAGTCCTGTTTGGAAGGACGTTTTTAATGGGAGAGGAGAGAAAATAAGGCAGGGTTATGGGGGTAAGGATAACTGAAGTTCATTGTATATACATATTAAACTGTCAAATAAATTAATGTTAAAGAAAAAGTTGATTAAAGAAATTGTGATTATAATTATGATGAAAAACTGCTAACTCTAAATCTTAAAAAAAAAAAAACTCACCTCTTCACTTAGTCCAAGAGACTATGTAGGGAGGTTGTGATGATTCCAATCCCTGAAAACAGACTGGTGCTTCCAAGTCCAGTCTGGGGATTCACCACTAGTATGGCCTAAATAACTCTGCCTACATTAATTGTTAACTGCTTCAAAACAAAGAAATACCTATCATCTCCTTAAACTGTTACTTCAGACATTACAAAATAAGATACATACAATGGTTTGAAGAGTGTCCAACAAAAAGGAGACTTAAATAGCTGCTATTATTATTATCATTATTATTATTACTATTGTCACTGCTACTACTATGTGCTCTCAAGCTTAAGAACAGTATTTAAAAAAAAAATGATGGTGTGAATCTCAGTGATAAAACATGTGCTTAACATTAGTAAAGCCCTTAGGTCACTATATTTTGGGACAAACCTACCACATGCATGTGAGCCAATTCTGCCCAAACATGATCAGTGAATTATGTTGAAATGATGATATAATTTAAATGTCCAGCATGAATGCCCAGGTTTCTATGAGATCCTTTTCAACTGAGTATTCCTATGCCGGTATCATGATAACCCAGGCTGATTGCTCCAGGACTCAAGGGAGAGATGTGGTCCAGAAGGTCATGGCCTTGCTGAGACATCTAGTCACCCCACTTCCTGATATCAGTTGTCCTGGTTTCACAAGTTACATGGCTAACTAAGCTCTTCCAAAACCCTGACAAAATGTTATTTATCTGAGTCTGGTTTGTTTCCAAAGGTGAAAAAGTCTGAATTATAAAATATTGCAATGTCTCAGTGAAATAAACAAGAGAGAATTAGATGAAATATCATGGAAGTTTATAAAAGCCCCTTCACAGATGAGGAATTCCTAAGAGCATTTTGTTTGGTTTAAATTAATAACTTATGTTATGATTAAAGCAGTATTTCTACAAATCCTCCAACTACTCCATAACGTGAGAAAGGGCAAGATGTAAATGCATTTTGGATGACTTGGGACCCTTCCATTTGGAATGAGAGCTCTCTCCCTTCACCTGAGACTCTGAGCCAAGCCGTATATTCCTCTTGGAATCTTAGTAACCATCTGCTCAACTTGTACCATGGAGAGAAAGCAGGTATGAACTCTATACCTTTATCTTTAAAATACCCAAGATATAAAAAGACAAGGAGTGAAGATAGGTTGAGATATTTCTTGATCTATTTATCGATTGTCCCAGAGGACCCCAAAATAACATAGGCCATAGCCATTGCTCTTGGTTGTCTGCCAGAACCTGATGATAAGACATTATTCCTAAAGACAACATACACCTTAGTCACAGGACATGGAGAAATCAAGCCAGAAATTATATGGATGCTTCTTCCCAGCTGGCTAGCTTTCATACTACCTGCTGCAGTACACCTGCATTGTTGTTAATAAAATCATGACAATATACCTTAAGAGAACAAGGACTTTATTTGCTCTTAGGATTGTCTAGTTACAGTTCTTAGTCCAGCTTGACCGGAGAGCATGCACTATCACCAAGGGAACTGGCTGCGCCATATCCACAAAATGGCTGAAAGAGGGACAATCCTTACTTGCCAGACCAGCATGTCTGGCCAAGTATACAGAAGGATGCCCACTTTCTCAAACAGTTCCCTCCATTTTATTCACCTGCCTGGGGACTAGTCCCACCCACCAGAACTGGGCCTTCCCCATCCACTAGACAATCTCCTGCAGGTTCACTCTGGGCTTAACTCAACTACTAATTCTCTACAAATGTTCCCAGAGCTCAAACCTTCAACCATCAAGTTGACATCTGTATCTAACTACAACAGTACCAAAAGATACTATGCAGACTGCTGGAGGTAGTGCAAAGCTATCAACGGTCCTACCTTGCTATGAATCCTGGAAGTTATAATAAGAATCCAAGATGTGTAATAGTGGCATAAATGCTGTAGTGATAACCAGCTGCTTTCCCAGCAGGTTTAAGGCCCACCCCACAGGAGGAAAGTCATGCCTGATATTATAAAGCTGGATAAGAATCTGTAGATAGGGAGGCCATAGACAATAGGAAAATATCTAACTACTCTTATTTTGCTAAATGGACATGGTTTCCAACTGCCTTCTAAATACTTATCTTTATCCTTATAGATAGTACAGATCTCAAGCTTCATAAAAGAAACTTCTATTTGCAGTGAGTGGTAGTTGATGCAGAGATTCGAAACTGAACAAAATTCAAAGAATATGTGGCTGTGGAGAGCTCAGCCACAAATGAGATACTTAATCACTCCAGACTAAGGCTTAGGGAATATTGTGGAAAAGGGAATCTCTAGACCCAAGGCTCAGAGAATATCATGGAAGAGGGGACAGGAAAAAATGTAAGACCAGAACATAGGGAAGAAAACTGTTTTTCTTGACATAATAGGGCCATTGCATCCAAGAACTCACTGCAACTGTGTTTTCCTGTACAAGAGCTATGCAAGATAGAGTATGCCAGCATTTCATAACAGATGAGGGAAGAGGTCATATGGCCCCAACCCTTTCTGAGGGAATATTGATAGTGCTCAGGCACATGCTCATGTGAGACACACACACACACACACACACACACACACACACACACACATACACAAAACATGGAGGTAGGAAGGAAATTTGTTGAGAAGATGGTTTTTTAGTGAGAAGAGAGGAGGATGAGGTTGGATAACATGTGACAAAAATGACCAAAAGTCATTGTGTATAAATCTAAAACTTTCAAAAACTAGAAAAAGTAATATAAAAATAAGCAAATAAGTGAAATTTTAAAGTAATAGTAATCTCCCTTCCTGGGAACAGTTTAATGGTGATTTTTGCTTCTGTTTAAAGGTATTGATTTATCTCAGTAAACACTTCCTTTATGAATGGCCCTGTGACAAGGGTTTTACAACCTCTCCATAGTTTTTCTGGCATCCATTAAGGAGGTTGTTTGGTTCCATTTCAGTCACACTGTGAATGATGTTAACAGATTTTCTTTTGTTGAACTATCCTTGCATTGTTCAAATGATTTTCTTTCAGGATATTGTTTAATTGATTTGCCCACATTTTTAACTGAGATCTTTGCATCTTTGTTTTTTCGTTTGTTTGTTTTTGTTTTTGTTTTAGTAAATTAACTGTTCATGGTATTCTTTTTCCAATGTGGGATCAGGGGTACATACAACCACAAGGGAAAAATATAGGCTATTTCCACCTCTAGGTTTTTGTTTTCTTGTTTGGTTTTCATTTGGAATTTTGATTTTTTTGTTTTGACATTTTCAGAACAGTTCCACTGTCTGAAATTATCAGTTCCTTTAAAACTAACAACTTTTTAGTTAGATCAGCTTTCTCCTACTGTGACAAAGTACCCTAAAAAATCAACTTAAAAGTATATTTGGGTTCACAGTTTTAGAGATATCAGTCAATAGACATTTGATCTACTGTCTTTGGGGAAGAACCAGGTGGCAAAGAAAGCTGTTCTTTTGTGACCCCAGAAAGCAAGGTAAAGGAAGGAATGAACCAGAGTCCCATTGTCCTCTTCAAGGACATGTCCACAGTGACCTAGCTTCTTTCCATTAGGCTTCACTTCTGTTGCAGTAACCCTTCTTTTGCTGTGAGATAATTTTTTGACATAACCAGCTTAAGGAAAAAATCGTTATTTATTTGATTTACAGTTTCAAAAGGGACATAGTTCTCTTATGGAAGAAACCACATAGCAAAGAGTATTGCTGAAAACAGAATCAAGAGGCTGGTTCAGGTGACCACAACCATCAGGAGGCAGAGAAAAACAAGAACAAGAGAGGAAGAAAAGAAGGCTTTATGGAGCAATGATCTACCTCTTAAAAGTGTCGGTCTTTCCCAAATATTAACACCAGCTAAGGATTCAAACACATGTGAGGGTATGGGGGGGGGCAACTCATATGAACCATGACATTCTACCCTTTGATCTATACAGGCTTACAGGAACTTCATGATGAAAACCTCATTCAATCCAACTCTACATGGTTTTAAAATCAAAAGTCCAAAGTCTCTTTTGAGACTCAAGGCAAACTCTTAATTGTGATCTTCTATAAAGTTAAAAAAAAACAAGTTGCAGGGCTAGAGAGATGGCTCAGGGATTAAGCCTCCACCTCAAAAGCAGAAGGTCCTAAATTTGTATCTCAGATACCACGTAAAAATGCCAGGTAGAAATGGCTACAGCCTGTAATTCCAATTCTGGAAGGTGGAATCTGGGAAAACTCTAGAGCAAAGCAAGGAAGCACAATCTAGGGTGATTTCAGAAGTCATCCTTGGGCATCTACAGGTACATATAGTGCCCTCTACTACACGCGCGTGTGCGTGCAAAAAAAAAATCATATGCTTCCAACATACAATGGCACCTAGCAACCATTCCCATTCCAAAAGGGAGGAATGGGGGCATATCAGGGAAACATCAGAGCATAACAAGATAAAAAATCAGCAGAGCAAACTCCAAATTCAACATTTCTAAGTCCAGAAGCTTCAAGTTCAGCATATGAACCACTTTTTGAAACATCTCAGTTTCAAAAGGTTTTGTTACTACCCCTTCAATGTAGCTCCCTATAGAACATGACTCTCTCTTACACTGGATCCTCCTATGGTAGCTAACTCTCCTTGGCAGATGGCCCACATTGGCTGTGGCATCTCTAACATCTTTACATCTCAAGGGGAATACAGGCTTCAATCTCCAGGGCCTTCTATCAGGGCCTATATTCCTGACACATACTGCCTGGGCTTAGCTCTCTAAAACTGTGGAAGAAGAATCCGTGACCTTCTCCATCTTTCATCTTAATGTCTCCAAAACCAGTAGATACTGACAAGTTCTGGTATAACCTCAATGTCAAGATTTGCCCCTTTGTTCACAACTAGCTTGGCTTTTTTGTGTTGATGCTAGAAAGAATATCTTTGGACTGTTACTTTAAATGGAGCATAATATTCCTTTGGACCTCTGACATTTGACTTTGTCCTTCCAACAGAATTTGTATTCTTATGGGTTGGAGCTTTGGGTGAAGGTCTTACCTTCAGGTTGCAGCCTTTCCTATTTTTCCACTGAAGAGAGAGCTTTGGCTCCTTAATGGAGCAAATCTCTTTAATATTAACTACAGTCTTGCTGTCTGCATTCTACTGGTTCAACTCTTTTAAGTTTGCCCACACATTTTTCCTCAGCAAACTTCACAATTTTTATTTCCTTCTACCTTACTTGTTCTTCTTTTTCATTGTTGCTATGAATAAGAACACTAAACAGGGGCTGGAGAGGTGGCTCAGGGGTTAAACCTCTGCCTTGCAGGCGGAAGGTCCTGAGTTCAGATCCTAGACTCCATGTATAGAAGCCAGGTGGAAGCGGGGGAGGCCTACATTTCTGGTCCTGGTAGGGTGGAGCCTGTGAATCCCGGGGCAGAGTAAACAAGGAGCAGGTGGAGGCGTCCATGGTGGTTCCCGAATCCGTGGTTCTACACACACAGACACACACATACATACATACACATGCACACACACTCACAATTGAATAAATAATAATGAAACAGTAGACATGTCACAGATTCAGGGTTAAGCTGTCTTGAAACTTCCTCCATTAAAACATCAATCCATTACATTTTATTTCAACTTCAGATAAACTTTCAGAATATGAGCAAATTTCAGCCAAGCTCTTTGCCACAGTATCACTGGAATTGTACCTTAATCCAGTTCCCAAAACAGTCCCCATCTCCCTCTGGAGCATGATAAGCTGGGCCTCTACTGTTAAGGTCTCTCTCAGCATATTCTCTTCTAAGATCTCGCTAGAATTGTCATTAAGACTCCAAAACACAGTGATTTTCCTAGCCCAAAGTTATTCACATTTCTGCCACAAAATGGCTCCAAAGACACAACAACTACATCACAGCAATAGAATTCAAACACGTAAGAGAGGGGAGGAGTGAAGCGGACAGCAAAGACCAGCCATAATGCAGAGAACCAGCAAGACTCACCCAGAATCAGGCAACCTAATCTCTCCCTATCTTAATGCTTTGAGAACCTTGCAGAAGAGAGGATAGTGAGACTGTAAGAACCTAAAGATGGGAAGGTTCACCGTTTAATTCACAATCAAACCATGACAATCTCCTAAAGTTTCCTCTAGTGCAACTAAGGATGCTCCAGGGATGGGGGGAGGGGCACTGGGAGAAAGGGAGGGAGGGGGGAAGGAGGAGGGAATAAGGGGATCCAGGGAGGTGTGAGGGGAAGGGAGGGGACTGGGGTACCTATTAAGTTTGTATGAGTGGAAAAAATAAATAAAAGAAAACAAAAAAAAGTTTCCTCTAGTGCAAAAGACTGTGGATTACGCATTTAATACACAATCTTTGGGGAATATTTAGGATTCAAACTATAATAATGGCTGTTAGGACTTATGAGCTATGTGTCAATTACAGGAACTATTCATATGTGGAGATAAAAGAAATTACCTACACAAGTTTCCATCTACATTAATGGAAGATCATCCAAGCATGGAACCTTACTGTGTATTAAGTACTGCTACTCTTGTATTACTCTAATCTCATCATACTTCATAGTAGTGTAGTAACATTGACTTCTGAAGATACAAAACATATGGATCACAGAACAAGGTCAAAATACATCAACTACACTTGCTGGATAGCTTACATAATACCAAGGAATGCTACAGAAGCTGTTGGGGAATCTCATCAACTCATGAGATCTGCAAGCTGCAATAAAAAATCACCATGGCAACAAGTGACCACCAGCATAATAATGGCATGGGTATCAAGGAGACAACCAACAGCTTTCCGCACGGACTTGCCTGCTTATCAGAATGGAACACATTCCTGTTACTGTTAACTAGAACAAGAACCTAAAAAAGGGAAGAAAGTAGATCAATAGGGAAATGAACTTACAGAAGGAAGACAGTATATCAAACTGCTCTGTAAATAGCTGCTATTATACCCATAGATTTAAAGAACACTTAACACTCAGCCTAGAAGTCTTTACAACAGAATGTAGAATGCAGCCTAGGGCAGTAGAAGAGCAGTGAAGCGGACAGTAAAGACCAGCCATAATGCAGAGAACCAGCAAGACTCACCCAGAATCAGGCAACCTAATCTCTCCCTATCTTAATGCTTTGAGAACCTTGCAGAAGAGAGGATAGTGAGACTGTAAGAACCTAAAGATGGGAAGGTTCACCGTTTAACAAGACATTCCATTCAAACCAGGACTGCTGCATCTAGGAACTCACTGCAGTGAAACTTATCCTTAGCAGACCTGCATAATAACTGACATACCAACATGTCCCCATGGACTACAGAGGAATTCAAGAACATACAGTAGAAACCTTGGGGAATAAAGCTGGAAGAGTGAAGGAAAATGCCCCTATTGGTGGGATAGCCCAAAGAAAAACAACTTTGTATGCCACAAGAGGTCTGAACCCCCACAAAAGTAGACAAGTCAGAGGGAACCTTGTGGTCCATAGAAGTAGATAGGAAAGGGGATGGGAGGGAGTGGGATGAATTGATGATGGGAAGAGAAGGACATAGGAGGTAGGGAAGAGGGAGGGAAGCAGGGATAAGTATTCAATATGCTTGTAAAACTAGAAAAATGAAGTAATAAATAAAAAAATTAATATTAAAAAATTGATTTCCTTCCTTGCTCATCACACCTCCACTTTGTAATTGGACCACATGAGCAAGATTTGTGGCTCTGGTTTAGCCATCTTCCATCATTAAATTAATAAGAATTCAAATTGACAGTGAAAGGC
Source organism: Typhlomys cinereus (assembly GCA_023101885.1). NCBI lineage: Eukaryota > Metazoa > Chordata > Mammalia > Rodentia > Platacanthomyidae > Typhlomys > Typhlomys cinereus. The sequence goes on along the minus strand of JALPQD010000013.1, from coordinate 7,620,655 downwards.
AGAAAAGGGAAAATTACTTATATGGTTGTATTGGGAAGAGGCTTATTTTAGTCCAATTGTTTCCTCTCCAAAAATCCAAGTCAGAGTGATAGAGTTTAAATAGCAGGGGCAAGCAGGAAATAAGTGTAAATGAAAAGTCTGCTCCAGGTGTGGTTCCACCCACTCTCCTGCAATGTGGTCTGAACACTGACCAATTGTCAGAAATGTATAAAATCTCTTTTGAGAGACAAATTTCTCCTCTAGCTGGCAGCAATTCCTCTCTGCTCCAGGCAGGAGATTCCTGGGAGAGTTTCACACCTCAGGGTCCATGACTCTGATAGTCCTGACAGGCAGGATGGTAGGGGAAGGTCAAGTGTCATTACTCACTTTCTGTTGTACTCTTGAATTATAACATCACTGAAGCATGAGATGTAAGAGTTGGACCCCAGAACTCCAAACATAAAACAATGTTCCCACAATACACTTGACATTGCAGCTCTAGAACCCCAAAACACAGCTATCCCCAGTGCAAAAACCACAGCTCTTACCAACGGCAAGACTGAAACAAAGAACACATGGGGGAAGTAACAGTCTCAGGTACGCTGGTGCCGGATGGTGACCTTCTTGGAGTCTGTCCTGAAAGAAATAGGAAACCTCTGAAGGTACAGCAGTGGGAAGCAAATTAATGGCAGATTGGCAGGAAAGAGAGCATCCCAGAATTTAATTGAAAAAGACTGAGAAGCCTGCTAGTTTTCTGGAAGTATATGCCAAATATGATGATTTAGCAAGATGGGAAACTGCTAGACATTGCCAGAAAGGGTCTCTAACTGAGATGGCTACCCCCTTTCTCCAAATGTTGAACTTGACTATAAATCCACACTTAACTTCCTCCATCTTGTAAGTTCTCTAACCCCACCACACTATAATGTCATGGTTGATTTTGGTTCATCTTCCCATGTGTTTCTAAAGAAACAATAATAGGCACTAACACTTACATTATATGTATTACTTATAAATGATAGGATATTAGTTGGCCATATATAAGTCATGGAATATATATATATATATGCAATTTGAGTATGTATAGTAAACTAAACATTTAAATGCACAGTAAATGTTTCTGTTACACTCAACTATGTATTCGTGTACTGTCATATATAAAATAATATGACTTTCATTTAGTTGCCAAATTAAATGAAATAAACCAAAATATTACACTTGCCATGGTTGTCATGCTAAACTAGACTGGTTTTAATGAAATGAAACAACCCAGAGTACAGCAACGTACCACATGGTTTCCAACTCAGTTCTTAAAGTTATCCACATCAAGTTACCAACAGTTTTCCATTCTTGAAGATCATAGTCTTTGCCATGATTTAATCACAACTACGTCCACGGTTGGGTGGCATTTACTGTGTTGCCAGGTACCTTTCACATGTGACTTTCCTACACAACCCTGCCAATGAATCTTAGTAGGTTGCATTGATTCGAAAACTCATGTTCAGAGAAGTTTGTCTCTCACTTAAAGATGCCAACTGATAGATCCTAGCCAAAAGTCTTGTTAAAAAAAATACTAAAATATCTTAAGCTCCTCTTCCCCTATTTCAGATATTTAAAATTATGTAGAACAAACAAAAACAAGCCCAGCTCACCTACAAAGCTGCCACTCAGGTGCCCCGGGAATCAGCTTTCATTATACTTGAAGCAGTGGCCACGTTGGCAGTGTTTTGGTTCAGACACCTGGTCACAGGAAAGCATGATGGGAAACTATTTCCTGGCTTAAGTGTTCTTTTTTAAAAGTGAATTTTAATTTCTTTTTAATTATTTTTAAATATTTAAACCTTTTTCTTGATCTTAAAGATCATGTAGATTGGGGTTGGGGCAAGATGAAGGATGCGTGAGTGTAAGGATAATGAAATAATCAGTGACTGAAATCATTTGCCCATTATCCTTTGTTTTGAGCATTCTTTCTTTGTGCCCTTTAAGACAGTCACTTGTTCTTTTGAGACCCCAGTCTTTCATTTGAAAGGTTTTATTTTATAAAATTTCCACAGGTCAATAAATTTAGAGGAAAATGAGTATCCAGTTAAAAAAAAAAAGGAAAAATAATCAAGATTTAGGGCTTTTTTTCTTTTTTAATTGTGCTAAAAAATGGAAAAAAAATAAGGGCTGGAGAGGTGGCTCAGGGGTTAAGCCTCTGCCTTGCAGGTGGAAGGTCCTGAGTTCGGATCCCAGATCCCACGTATAGACGCCAGGCGGAAGTGGGGGCGGCCTGTGCTTCTGGTCCTGGTAGGGCGGAGCCTGTGAATCCCGGGACAGAAGGAGGTGGTGGCGTCCATTCGGTTCTACACATACACAGACACACAGATACACAGACACACACACACACGCGCGCACGTACACACGCACATGTGCACAGTTGAATAAATAATAATAATAAAAAACTTTTTAAAAAAATGGAAAAAATAAAAAAATAATTTTAATGTGAAGACATTTTTGCTATAATCATTAGTTTTAGAGACATTGCTAGTTTAGTGTCCATTTCCCACATCTTTCCTTGATTATCTTCTATTTTTACCATGAACTCCCATTCAATCAATTGTAGGTTATTTAAAATAAATTCCTACAACTTAAAAAATATATATTAAGATAAAAAATTTTGGAGATAATTTGTTAATGAAGGCTTTTAGTGCCTGGGCCATCTTGTTAAGAAGTCATTTCTGGGCTGTAGAGCTGGCTCAGGGGTTAAGATTCTGCCTCACAAGCAGAAAGTCCTGAGTTCAGATCCCAGGTCCCACACAAAAACGCCAGGCAGAAACAGTGGTGGCCTGCACTTCTGTCCCTCATGGGCAGAGCTGAGCAAAGCAAAAAAAAAAAAAAAGGAGGTAGAAGCAATCCAGGATGATTCTTGAAGTCACCCTTGGCCCTCCACAGACACACATATTGCACTCTGATCCACGCACGCACACATACATACACACACACAGGTGCGCACACAAAAAATAAATAGATAGATAAATGCCTCACAAGAAGATCATAAACCCATGAACATCTAGATTCTTCCAGTACTTCTCTTGAGAGGAGACTATAATTGTGTAGAGAGCACAGGGGTGCTATTAAAAAGCTTCCAGAAAATACATAGTAGCAAGGTGATAGTGTTTTAACCTAGGTGACAGTAGCAGAGGAAGATGGGGGTAGATTCTGGATATCTTTTGAAGGGAGAGGCAAACATGTTTCCAATAGATGGTGACATTTTTATTAGATGCTACAGATAGGTCTTTTTTTCATAGAACATAATCTAGGAAGTCAATCATTTTTGTTGTGGAAATAGCTTCCAATGAGTGTCTGTTGAGAATACTTTTACAGAAAGCTCAATGTCACTGGACCAGAAGGTGCAAGCGAAGGTTTTTTAGAGTCTAGTGAGCCTTGTATAAGTGCATCACTCTCTTCCAGAAAGTCATGTAGTATTTCCTGTATACATTTTGGAAATCATCTGGGATATTTTTAATGAAAACCAAAAAAGTTTACATTTATGGGATACCAAGTAATGTTTTCATATAGGTGTACATTGTATAATGTTGAAATCTGAGTCGGTTCATTCAGAATGTTAGACAGCGTTAAGACATCAGGAGACACTCAAATTACCACCAGAGGAATCTCGATGGTTGGAAACATTCTATTAGCCACAGGTGTCAAAGCCAATACATGAATCCAAGACCCTTGAGCAAACAGGGATGTGAATGCAAGAACGTAGCCTCGAAGACAGAGCTAGGGTTGCGGGAATCAGATCTGGGCCTGATAGAGGTTACATCCCCAAGACATCGCGTTCTCTGGACAGGAGGGTCTGGGGTTGAAGAGCCCATCACCAGGGCCCTCAGGGACTCAAAGTCCCCTTGTCCTCCCCAAAAATATCAGGACAGTCTTGGAGCCATCATAAGTCCCTAGCAGTGGACGCATCAGTTGGCAATGGATTTCTGTACATGGCAAGAGAGTGTGAGAAATATATTGCCATGGTTTCTCGGCAACTCCGCCGCTGTCAGGAAAGACGATAAGAAAATACAAGAGCACAGTTGTGCCTCAATGAAATTTATTTATGAGGCTGAAGTTGGATTATGTAATCACTTTCACCTGTCAAAAAAATGTGATTTATCGTTTTCAAAGACTTGAAAGTAGAAACACCATCCTGATCTTGATTATCAAACACGGGGGTGGATGGATTTGACCTTCCAGGGTAGCTTGAGGACCCCTAGACTGAAGCATGGACTCCAGAAGTCATGACACCCTCTCCCTGAGCCTGGCCAGGGCCCAGAACTTCCTACAGTGCTGGATGGTCTGCTGGATGCTCCCGGTGCTGGAGATGACTGCTGTAAATCAGATGGGCCCTGGGCAGGCCACCCTCACGCGGCCCGCCTCGCAGAGCAGCTCTGCTGCGTGGCTCTTTACTGCCATCTTCTGCAACATCAACACAATACTATTCGGCTTAGTACCAACTGAGAGGAGGCAAAGGAGGCCAGGAAAGGAAGGAGGGAAAAGGTACTTCAGTGTTCTTGCCCGGTCTCTGCAGGGTTGGATGGGCATCATTCCCTGCTGCTGGAAGACCCACAGTCATGTGTAGACCAGATGCTAGAGAGCCAGGGTGGAGAAGGACCCTGGTGAGGAGGACAGGAAGACCTTGCTAGGCAGCCACACAGCTATGTCATCTATGCACTGCCAGGTTCTGCTCACGTTTTTTAAAAAATGCTGATGGGAGAGCCAGCTTCCTTTCTTCTTCCTGTCCTTGGTCAGCACTGCCCTCCTCCCATCTTGGTTTCACTGACTCTTGGTGGAAATCACATGACTGGGTGCCTTGTTGGAGCTGCATGATAGCGCCAGAATTCGTAGCCAGAGGCTGGAGGGAACGTAGAAAGAAAGGTAGACAGAGGTAGTGAAGTGTAGCAGGGAAGGCAGACTTCACGGACCTTGCATTAAATCCCCAGCGTCAAAATGAACAAGGAAAAGGGCCAGGGAACGAGACCCAGAATATACGCAAGCTATAAGCCCCATTGTCTCTAATTTAAAAACCCATGCCCCATCTTCTAGACCCTTCTAAAACGTGTAGACAGGAGAGAGGTCAGGTCAAGATCCCATGTCAAAACAGGTGTGGCCAAGACTCACAAAGCATCTGGACGTCACCGTGCCAGGATGTGGAATGCCCTATGTCAGGCCCTGGGGGTAAGCGAGGAGGGAAGGACGTTCATATGCAAACATCGGACCCAGTTCTGGTAACATGAAACCGTCCCAGAGAAGAGCAGGCAGAGCCCGGTGTTATGACAGCTGTGAAAGAGCATAGCGTTGGCATTACTGCCTGGGGACAGGGGGTCGTTCATGGGCAGCAGGAGGGTCACTGGGGTTGAGGGCAGTACAAAGAGGTACTAGGACTCCCCCGAAGGAGTATTCCATGGGAAGGTCTTGATCACTGTGGGCTGCCAAAGCCCTTCAAGTTCCCACTGTCTCTCCACCCACCCTAATCACACCGCCCCCGCCCTGGCACGTGTAGGAATGAAGACGTCCTCCAACCGAGTGCCAGAGACTGTTTAGACCACAGAGCGCTGGCATAGCAGGTCACACGAAGCCAGACCCTACACTTAATCCCACTCTGACTCTATGGTAGTGCAAGAGACCCATGAGGCACTGGTCAGCACCAACCGACAGTCCACACTTTCTAGAACCTTCTCAGGAGTCTCAAGAACAAGACTTCTTTCCCTCCCCTCTCCTTCCCATTGCTCCCACCTCCTGCCCGACCATTACTGCCAACAGTTCCTAGGAAGTCCAAGTCGCCTGCACATATATGTCTCCATCCTCGGACATAGGCTGTCCCTTCGGTAGCAGCCAAGTCACAGACACAATACCCTTCCCAGCCCCCTGCAGCCCTTCCCAGCATGGAACCCAGTTTGTTACATTCAGCGGAGTTTCCTGAAGAGCCAAGAATAACCCAAGTGAGCTTAATTCATACCTGAAAAGTAGGCTCTACATTGCTCCTAGAGTCTCCTAACTAATTGATTTGTCCCACTCACCCAAGAGATTAAGGGGACTCGTCTGCCCCCACTCAAGACAGAGCTTTGGTCTCCATCCACCCTCAGCTTTCCAGAACCTCAACGCTTAGTGTAAATTTACTGGATCAAGCCTCTGTTTTGAGGTCTTCTACCTACCAGGATGATGGGACAGACTCCCACTCGTAGCCAAAAGGCATGAAAGGCAGCCCTGGGCTCCACAGGCAAAAGGAGATTGAGAATTTGGGCACCTCACTAGACTCTATATACTTAAAACGGGACTGTGAAAGTGCATCACTGAGTTCACAGAATGGTCTCCTCAGAGGGGAGTATGGAGAGTGGTGGCTGTATTGTCCTAGCACATGTCTGCCAGAGACCAGTGTCATTCCTGAGCCTTTCCCAGCCCTCGGGAAAGGCCCCCAGAGAATGCAAACTGCTGGAGGAAACAGTCAGCAGAGGCCTGGAGAGCCAAGGCCTGGGAAAGCAATAGCCACCTGCAGGCACCAGGTGGGCATTCTGTGCCCCGCCCCCGAACTCCCTGGTAGAATCTACCCAAGTCAAGGCGAGGGGTATCCATAAAGGTTAATCACCATCCTGTTTAGAATTAAGAGGTAAGTAGGTAACCAAGCACAAAGGGAAGGCCAGTCTAGAATTATGAAAATAATGGACTCACATTCTTGACGCCCACGTCCACCTGGGATCTTTGGACACAAGAAGTGTTCCTCGTAGCCTGCTTCATCCTGAGTGCCTCCTCTTCAAGAGCTCGCTACACAAACCCCCCCTTTCCACTAGCTCTCTCCGCCAGTGCGGGCTTGTCCAAAGCAAAAGGACAAAGAAAGTTCCCACTTACCTCCCTTGTCTTTTGGAATGAGAGTCGGCAAGACTCGAAACCAAAGTCAAGTCTCCGCGAGCTTTGCCACGATTTTACGATGCGAAAGACTCAAGAGCAAGAGCAGGCAGAGCGTTCTTGAGCGTGCCCGCAGCGCCCCCTGCTGGACGGCGGCGGATGCTGCCGGGCTGCTGCCTGCTAGAACGCTTGATTACTAGATTTCTGGCCCTCTAAAGGGCATATTCTTAGTGCCTGGAAATCACGGTATATCACGCGCTGACTCGGACCTGCCGACAAACTAGAAGCATGAGCACAGAGCAATCAGGTCGACTATGGGCACCTTGGAGAGGAGTCGCAAGGTGACCTGTGCCTCTACGTGGAGACCTGATGTCTATGGTCTCCCCACCCCATTTCCGTGGTTAGATCCTACTCCAGTCTCTGGTACATCAGCGAAGAATCCTTGCCGTAGCTGGGGTAAGTAGATCCCAGGTGATTTCCTTCGGAGCTCCGGGAAGTAGCTGGACCCAAAATGTTCTAATTGGACAGAAGTGACTCTAAGGAATGGAGAGAGAGAACAGAAGAATTGCACTGGAAAATCAGCAGCCCCCCTCGCCCCGCTCTGCCGCCCAAGTAACTTCAGAATGTCACCTGGTGTTACACTTCAAATCTGAAGCGTCCTAACCGTCCAATGGCACAGGAATGGATAAGCAAAACATAAGGTTTGTTTCAGAGTTTGTTGCAATTTGGGGAGTTGTTATAATTAACCATATCCATTTAATGAGGGGGATAATAATTTGCATTTATTTTTCAAATGCATCCAAATGTCACGGCCTTTTTGTCTGTTTCGTGGTAATTTTTTCCTATTTTTCTATGTTGCTCTAATTCTTGTATTTGAAGTTCTATTTTTCTACAGTCCTCAAAAGGTTCCATTTTGGAAAAAGAAAGAGCATTTGGAAACAAGAGTGAATACACCAAAAAACAAGTTCCCCTTAAAAAAAAAAAAAAAAAAAAAGCAGGGGAGAGAGGTGGGCCTTAGAGAGGAAGAAACCCTCTGCTTCTATGACCCAGGGCTGGGCGCTGGTGGTATCTGTCTCGGAGAAGGAGCCTGGGGGTACTGTCTGAGGAGTGAAGGGCTGCCGTGTGAGGTCCGTGGTTCTGGAAAGCAGATCCCGGGAATAGTGCGGAAGCTGAGTCAGGCTTGGGGAACAGAGTCAAGCGGTCTGAACCGCAGCTTGGTCCTGCAGTCTCACCAGTGTCTTTCTTGCAGCTGCCAACGACCTGCCGCCCAGGCTGGGAAGCCAGTCATGTCCTTAGGACCCCTGGGAGAAGACCCCACAGAACAGCACCCAGGGCTCAGAGTTCCATGATTTGGCTGATGAGCAGACACCCCCGGTGAACTTCAAAACTAGGGTGTGTCAGATGTACTGCCATCTATCTGGGGGTAAAGTTTCCAAGATGACATGCCTGTCCAGTATGGTATCTGCACAGGTATGGACAAAATTTGAAACACATCATTCCTTTCCTTCTGCTCTTTCCTTGGAGATTTCCCTGGTGTTTTGATTTGTTTCTGCACAAACACTTGTTAATAGGATAGGGATATGAGCATTCACCCTGCTCCCTGCGTCTGTAAGGTAAAGGGCAGAGCACCGTATTGCAGAGGAGATTGTTAACAAGTGTTGTGCAGTTTGAGCGTTCTTTATCCACAATGTTCAGACTAGAAGCGCTTCAAATTTCCAAGGTTTTCAGATGGAAATATTTATAAGAATTTCACCAGTTGAACATCCCTAATCTTATAATCTGACTAGAGATTATGCTAAGCTAAGGACACTCAACCTACATTCAAAATAGCCAGCCTTGAGAAAAAGAAAATTCAAATAAATCATTGAGGAGATATTCATCCAGCTGTCTCCTGTGTATCCATGAAAACCATGCAATCCTCTGCAATACTTTGAAGTGAAAAGTCCCAGTAGCAAATAGGGACGCTGCCATTCGAAAAGAAAAGATGGGTCTTGAAACCTCTTCTGCTTACTTGAAAGGGTGAAAAAGTATTTCTGTAGTCCCCAAAAAAGAAAAGCATGTTGCTTACAAATGTAATGAACCAAGATAAATGAACAACACAGAGAGAGAGAGAGAAAGAGAGAGAGAGAGAGAGAGAGAGAGAGAGAGAGAGAGAGAGAGACTGTTGAAAGAAGACAGTATCATTTCCAAATAGCATTTCAAATCACAGATTAAACAATGAAAAATAGGATGGGAAAGTGAACGAGGAAAGCCAAAGTTCTGGAAGTTGCACATCTATCCCACTTTTGGGAATAACCCCCCATGCAGCAGAGGTTCGCCTCGATAGCACAAGCTCGACCATGTTCATAGCAGCACTGTTTACAATAGCAAAGTCATGGAATCAACCTAAATGTCCAACAGTTGACGAGTGGATAAGGAAACTGTGGTACATCTACACAATGGAGTACTACTCAGCCATCAAAAATGATGAATTACTGGAATTTGCTGGGAAATGGATGTCATTAGAAAGAATTATATTAAGTGAAGTATCCCAAACCCAGAAAATTAAGCGCCGTATGTACTCCCTAATAGGTGGCTCCTAGTACCAAACTCACCCAGCCCACATTGAGACACTCAAAAGTAAACCTATGTAACACAGTAATTGCAAGGATTATGAACAAGAGAGATGGGTTAGGAGGGCCACACCAGAAACAAGGAGAGAGGGGACCATGTTACAGCAGAGAAAATAGACCTCCATCAAGGTCTGCAAGTAAGTAATGAGAAACCTGGTTAAGTTCACAGACGTTCTTTCCTGATCTCACCAGAAGGGGAGGGCATATAGTCTAGCAGATAAAAAGTAATCATTTTGCAAATGGGTGATGGACCCCTCCCTCAGTGAGGTTTCCTACTCTTATTACATCTACCCTTGAATGTGCTATTACAACAAGACTCCAGTTTAACAGCTTTTTGTCTCTGGCCAGGGGGTGACATACAGTGCCTAGCAGAATGGAGTGAAGGGAATTGCAGGAGCAGCAAAACTGCAAAAGAAAATCAACAAACCACAATCCAGAACTTCAGAGACTCTATATCAATCACAGAACTAGGACAGCCTAATCTCTCCCCATCCTGGAGCTCAGGGACATCTGCGGAAGAGGGGGCGGTAAGATTGTAAGAGCAAAAGGATGGGAGGAGCAACGATTTGCAAGATTCTCAACAATAGTTGGGACCAAAGCAATCATAATGGGACTTTGCATGCCCTGCGCAATGTCCAGCGCACTGTTGCCCTCATAAAGTCTGTTGTCTGTGCCACTTTGGGATTTATTTTCTATAATGCTTGTTACAGAGTCAGACTATCATCTTCCTACTCGCCTTTTGTAAAAGAGGGAAGTAAACTAGCACTTCCCTCACCCATAGACAGGCCAGACACAAAGCCAAATTCATCTGTCCTCTGAGGGAGACAAGGCCCCACTTCCCTCTCAGAGTCCCTCTCAGAACTGTGTTTTACCCTCCAACATCTGGCAGATCTGACCATGGCCCTCCTTGCTTCCTTGATTCGTTCCATCTGAACTCTTTCAGCAGTAGACCCTAAGTGATGACTTATCTTACTTCTTGACTCTCTTTTCTGTTCATTGATTAATGTCTCTATCCCTAGGCCAAGAATCACTGCCTTTATTGTTAATAGTAACCCTTGACATCAAATTGGATAAGACCTCTATCTTTGATCTTCTCAAAGATTGCTTTGCTACTCTATGGAATACCGGAGAGAGGAGACACTTCTTCCTCCTTAAAGGATCCACTTCGTTTTCTTTGGATTAGGAAACTGCATTCCTGTTTCCCTCCATCTTTACTTTATTAAGGACAATCCCACTTTTAAGTCTCCAATTGTTATCTTAAAATAGTCTCAGTCTCATTTAAAATATATTTTAAAATAGCAATAAACACACAAGATTTGTTGCCATTTGTAGAGTTATATAACTCCATTGAGTCTGGCTTCCCTGGATCCACTTTCCAAGTCTTTTCTATTCTTTATTATTTACTTTGCAATCTGAAATATTGAGTTAAATCAATATTATCTCCTTGCAAATTGTGTGTGGTTAGGAGGGATGTTTTCATTCATTTCTTTGGTCTACCAGATTTATAAATCTCTTTCCTTTTGGAGTTTAATGAATTTTCCAACTGGTTTCCTGCCTACTTCCATGTCTTTTTGTACTTGTGCATTGCACTGAGCTTCATAGGGTTGCCCAGGCACTTACTGGAACATGGGCATTATGTCAGTGAGTATACCACTGAAGAAAGTGGGTGCCCTTCTCACAGCCAGCATTAACCGTTGATTATCCCTCAGGAAAGGATGGTGTTTCATGAAATCTTCCCTCTTCCATGATGAAAAATTGTTAAGTCCAATCTCCTGCGGGTAATCACAGTCTCAGGGAGTTCGTGTATGCAACGAATTGTCTTGCCCAGAAGAGACTATTTGACACTCTTTGGCCCTTGCATTCTTTCTGCCTCCTCTTCCACTATATTCTACGAGTCTTATGGGGGGGAAGAGGGCTACCCCACTCTATTGCATTTATCGATGTGTGTTTTGTGCCAGACATGCTGTTTTTATTCCAAACTTGGAACTCTCTAGAAACTTACTGATAGAACCCAAAGCCCCACCATATACCATGATGTTACTGCCTGCAGTCTCCAGGATCCATCCACGATAACAGTCCCTACCTGAAATCACATTTTGAGATTATGTACTATATATATATATATGGTTCAACGTCCATGAGGAAAATGAATGCAACCCCTCAGGCATGACATTCTAAATGCTTAGTGTCTGTTTCCCAATACCTAAGGACAAAAGTTACAAATATTTTGAGTCAAGGCTAAATTATTTGTAACAGTAATAAAAACATTTGCATAATTGTTGTTGGTGTATACTTTATAGTCAAGAAATGTATTGATATTCTGAATATAACTGAAGCTTTAAAGTCTTCACCTTTGAAATTAACACCTATATTTTTGCATATTTTAAAATAAAAATCAGTGTCTTTTTATTTCAGTAATAAAAAATAAACTTAATTCTTATTTGAGAAAGACAAGAACTGAGAAGGACAAAATGAATAGAAAGAGGCAGATCATTTTTATATCCTTACAGTGACCTTACATTTCAATATCATTACTACCTGCAGATTTTATTTTCTTCTTTAAAATTCAGGACTGGAGAGATGGCTCAGGGATTGAGATTTCCTCACAAGAAGAAGGTCCTGAGTTTAGATCCCAGGTTCCATGTAAAAACACCAGGGGGAAAAGGCAACAACGTTCCAGCCCTGGTGGGCAGAACCTGGGAAATCCCAGAGCAAAGCAAGAAGGAGATAGAAGAAATACAGGATGATTTCTGAAGTCATCGTTGGTCCTCCACAGGAGCACGTAGTGCCCTCTTATACACACACACACACACACACACACACACACACACACATATATATAATAAAATAAAAAATTTTAATGCATTAGGTGCTACAAATGGGAAGAAATTTATAAAGGCACAAGAACTATATGAAATGATGGATCCTGAATTGAACTCTGGAACAGAAAATCAATCATATAAGGAAATTAGTAAAATTTCAATAACCATTAATTTACACTTAAGTGTTACTTTTGTGTATCATAATAATGTCATTTCGATTATGTCATAATTCCATAATTTTTTACTACTGGGAAGTAAATAAAAAACATTTGTAAACTTTGTATTTTTGTCAATCTTTTGGTAAGTATAGAATCACTTCAAAATATAAAATTCAAAAGAAAATACTTTAAACTTTCTACCTTTGCTTTTTCAAAGATTCTTCAAGACTATTGTGACCTCCATGTGTTTTCTGTTACAAACCAATAATTTATAAAGAATTGAAATGTATTTGCCTTGTAGAGACTGGAAAGTTAAAAATTATGGCCCTGACACCTAAGAAGGGGCTTCCAATCACCCTGCAACATGACAGAAGATATCACATGCTTTCCTCTCCTTATAAAACCATTAGTGTCATCATCAGGTCCTACCCTCCTAACTTCATCTAATCCCAGTCACCTCCAAATACCATGGAATTTGACTTAGGGAAATAGTTTCCATGAATCTATGGAGAAGACATTCAAATGATGGCAATTATATCGATCTCTTTAGAGCTTAGCCAACTCTAACAGAAAGTCTGCACCATGTGCCCCAAAGATTCTCCAAGTCCATGTTTTTGATTTCATGAGCCCATCTAAGGACCTGGGTTCAGGTCTCAGGCATAGAAGGAATTAGCATTTAACAAAAGATATGAAAAGCAGCAGCTTCTACATCCAACCTCCAGTCACACTATGTCTTCACTCTAACCACTTGTAAGAGACCTTCCTATCAAAGAGTTGATAAAAATGCAGGATGTTGTGCCCACCTCCCATTGTATCTCCAGACAGTTCATTTTTTTAATATTTTTTATTAATTTCTATTCAATTGTGCACGTGTGTATGTATGAGTGTGTGTGTGTGTGTGTGTGTGTGTGTGTGTGTGTGTGTGTGTGTAGAACCACAGGTGAATTCGGGAACCACCATGGACGCCTTCCACCTCCTCCTTGCTTACTCTGCCCCCGGATTCACAGGCTCCACCCTACCAGGACCAGAAACGCAGGCCGCCCCTGCTTCTGCCCGGAGTCTATACGTGGGGTCTAGGATCCCAACTCAAGACATTCCGCCTGTAAGGCAGAGGCTTAACCTCTGAGTCACCTCTCCAGCCCCCAGACAGTTCATTTTTAAGAGGACATCACTCACACAAGAAAACATCCTGAAGGGATCCTACTTGTAGCTCAAGTCAGAGATACCAACCAGGATATTTGGGTCTGGGTAATAAACCCCCTTCAAGAAATGGTGCCCTAACCAACAGATCTGCAAAGAGATACAAATATGTACTAAATGGTCATTTGTCACTACCTTACACATTCCCTACCACCACCTTCTTTATGAACAAGTCCATCGTGTAAACAACATAGCTACCTAAAAGGCAGAAATAAATGTCATTGCTAAGAATTTGAAGCCTGTCTAAAAATGATTAATGGCTCTCACTTAGCCATCATGCCTTCTCAAAGTTTCTCTAAGTATACAGTGTCTAAGCACGGCCACCCGTTCAGCTTGTCTTGGGGCTAAGAAATACTAAAGCAGCAGAAAAGAATCACACAAGATACAGGAAATAGAGAACAAAGGTGGGTCAGGACAGGTGAGAAGATCTGTAGTCTTACTGGAGAGAGAATGATGAAAATTCCCTATCTAGCCCCACCAGATTTTATTTATGCACAGGGATTAATCAGAGAGCAGGAATCCGTATGCAAACCTGAGAGTTGGAGCTCTGATTTGTTGGAAGGATTGATAGGGAAATGAGAGGGCTCCCTAGTTTCCAGCACATGCTTGGGACAACCAGCCTGATATGCCAGAAAATCAACATTCCTAATATCTAGCATTAGGCTAGAGACATCCTAAGCATGAAACATCTCCAATATGCAGAAACTTCTAAGGTCTCAGGTTATGGCCTTATTCTTTAAGGGATTTTGGAAAATTCCAGTGGGTTAGACTAATGTTTATGTACTTCTGTTTTTTCATGGAAAACTTACAATTTTAACTTCTTAGTCAGTCCTTTTGCCTTCTAACAGGGAATAAGATTTTCTTTTCCAAGAGGCAGCATCCCATACACCACTTTCCACTAGATGGCACTCTACAAATAACTTTCACGAGATGAATGTTTTTGATATGAGAAGTTGTGGGAGTTCTGATCGGACACAAAGATGTACACACCTAGGCTCACAGATGTCAAAATCTTAGCATCCTGAGTTTACAAACCAGGTAAACTCAAACACAATACACTTCTGAGTAAAGTAACAGAGGAAACTTCAAAAGAACAGGAATGTTCATCTAAGGAAACACCAACATGATTTTCAGTCCTTAGAAATACCTGATAGGTCAAAAGACCTTGGACTTCTAGCCCAGGACTCAACGATCTTTCCAGAAAATTACACTGAAGCATACACTCTGGTGGGCCAGTTTTCAAGGCAGAACACTGAACAACGAGAGCTGAACAGAACACTGAACAGAGTCTGAGAGAGTTAACTATACCAAGCCCTGGCTTCCATGATAAACAGAGAAGAGAGTTTGGAAAAGTGGCAAACAGTCTAGTGGATGCTCAGGGGATCAGCAACAGTCATTAATCAAGGGCTCGAGCTTACGTTTCTTACAGGCACTACAGTAAACACAACCCTGAAGCATGATGGAAATTCTTCTGATAAAACCTGCTAGAAGTTGAGATGTTCATCCTACTACTCTGCACCTAAATACTAGAATATGAGACTTTTTGATATGACAAAACATTCAATCGGAACTGTAAAGACCAAACCCAAAAGTAAAAGCAAAATTTCCACACTTGAACAACTATACCAAACTACTTGGAGCCTGACCCCATAATAACATGATAATAACATGCTTGCACAGATATCTGGAGCCTAATTCCTAAAGATCTACCGTGCCTGAACAAGTGACCAATCTGAGAAAAAAAAAAAAAAGAAAAAAAAAAAACTTGCACTGTACGTTTTGCTACTTAATGAGATTATGAGATGCCTAATTCTAAATCCAGACATGGATCCCACACAAATGGCCCACGAGACAAGACCAGGCATCTCCTCATGAACCACCTCAGCTACCGTGAAAGACATCCGCCCTCTCTCAGCTGTGCAGTGCCCTCTCTGGGAACCTGCCTGCTGTGTGCTTCAATACATTCTCTTTGTGTTTTCATGCCCCGAGTAGCTTCTTTTAACTATCCCCTGTCACCAGCCTTCCCTCTCCCATTTTGCGCAGCATTTCGGTGGCCTATTGCTGAAGATCGCAGGAACTCCTAATAAGGACAAAACAAATGACTGTATTCTACAACTCGGGTATGTGCCATTTTCTGTCTTTTAGGAGGCAAGAGACTTTTCTTTATTTTTTTTTTTTCCCGACTCTTTCTTCCGGTAATCAAACCCACAATTGCCCCCAAGTTGTTAAAAGCACCCTCTTGGTTCAAAACCCTGTGACTACTCTTTGGCTAATAGTTCTTGAGGTGCGGCAACCTAATCTCCATTCTGTGTGTGTCTCTCTCTCTTGCCTCAGCTCTAGAATCCCTTTGCTTCCTGCTCTGCCTTCCTCACACACCAAGAGAAGATACTGATCTACTCGTCATGGTGTGAATATGAATTGAAACCCACAGGCTAATGTGTTTAAATAACTGATGTCCAGAGTTGTTTGGAAAGGTTATGGAACCTTTCAGAAGTCCATCACTGAAGGCAGGCCTCTGATAACCTAGCCCTACTCCCTGTTACACACAACACACACACACAACACGGTGTAATAGCTGGCCTCCTGCTCCTTTGCCATGCTTTACCTGTTGCCTCCTGCCAAATGTCCCCACCATGACACAACCAGAAGCCAACCCTTTCTCCACGAAGTAGCTTGAGTTAGAGTATTAATCACAGCAGCAGAAGAGTAACTGAACATGTGTTCACAGAACACTCGAGTATGTGTAACTATGGAGGCCCAAGGTGGTATCGGGAAACCACTTGGATTGCTCTACCTTCTCACTGTTTTACTCAGGGATTTCCCAGCCACTGCCTTCCCGGACCAGAAGTGTACACCAACCAACATTTCTGCCTAGAGATTTAAACAGGTTCTGGAATCCAGACTCAGGTCCTTCTGTTTTCAAGGCAGAGATTTTAACCTCTGAGCCATCTCTTCGGCCCTTTTCATAACACGTATAAGAGCTAACTTAAAGAACAAAGAATTTTTGTCTTATCAAAATAATTATTAATAGTTAACATTTTCTGCTAAGTTTGCTCAGGCTTTTAACTATCTACAAAACAGTTTCAATAACATCAGGATTTATTTTTAAATCTTTTTTTCTCTGAGCTTTGTCCAAAATTTGTCAAAAGTTAAAAATCAAATCTTGGGCTGGAGAGGTGGCTCAGGGGTTAAGCCTCCGCCTTGCAGGCGGAAGGTCCTGAGTTCTGATCCCAGATCCCACGTATAGACGCCAGGCGGAAGCGGGGGCAGCCTGCGTTTCCAGCCCTGGTAGGGCGGAGCCTGTGAATCCCGGGGCAGAAGGAGATGGAGGCGTCCATGGTGGTTCGCGAGTTTGTCCGTGGTTCTACACATACACAGACAGACAGACACACACACAGACAGAGACACACACGCGCGCACATACACACGCACATGCACACAGTTGAATAAATAATAATAATAAAATTTTTAATTTTAAAAAAATTTAAAATAAAATAAAATAAAATCTATCACCTCCTCTGCGAGATCGATTAAACATTCTGAGTAACCTCAGCTTTTTCAGTAGCCTCAGCTTGGAGGTCCAAACAAGAACAAAAGCGGGGAAAGAGACTCCTAACATTTTGATCCTGACCTTCCAAGGTCGTCCAGCACCTAAGAGATGATGGCACTCTTCTCAAGGACTGTCATAGTTAAGCACAGGTGTCAACTTGATAGTTGAGGGTTTGAGCTCTGGGCACATTTGTAGAGAATTAATGGTTGAGTTAAGCCCAGAGCAAACCTGCAGGAGATTGTCTAGGTGATGGGGAAGGCCCAGCCTATGGTGGACTAGGCCCTGAACAGATGAATAAAATACTAAGCGCTGGTTGAGGAAGTTGACATCCTTGTGTACACTTGGCCAAACATGCTAGTCTGGCAAATAAGGATCGTATCTCTCAGCCATTACATAGACATGGGTGGCCAGTTCCTTCGGCCCTGGTGTTGGTGCATGCTCTCCTGTCAAACTGGACTATAGACTGTAACTGAACTATCGTAAGAAAATAAACCCCTTGTTCCTTTAAGCTATTTGGTGGTGATTTATCGGCAACCATGTAGGCAGACTGCAACAAGGACCCTACAACTCTAGCAAGTCATCTGCCCTTCTTCCTGACCAGAGATGCCATGGGCGTCCAGAGATTTAACTATTCTAACAGGTGCACATCATGCAGAGATGAGGGTCATCGAAGAGAAATGTTCCCCCAAGGGAACAAAACCCTAATCTATCCCATCCTAACTAGTAGTAATTAAAGGAACTGGGTTTGGGGAACTGGAGAGATGGCTCAAAAATTAAAGACTTTGCCTCCAAAGCAAATGGACCCGAGTTCAGATCCTAAGATCCCACAAAAGACCAGGCAGATTTGGCAATGACCCACACTTCTAGCTCCTACAGGCAGAGCCTGGGAAACCCCAGAGCAAAGCAATAAGGAGATAAAGTAATCCAGGATAATTCCCAAAGTCACCCTTGAACCTCCACAGGCATATGGAGCGCCCTCTTCTACATATACCCACGCCTACACTTGCAAAAAATAAAATAAATAATAAAGGAACAGAGGGAATCCTCACCAATCCCTAAGAATAACTCCGCCACATGAGTCTTAGCAAAGAAAATAGATAAAGCTTAATTAACAAAACTAATAGTAATACTATAAAACTAAGTAATAAAACTAAGAAACTGCCCCCTCTACTACTATAAAAGATTATCCTCTCTCAGCTGTGCAGTTCACTCTTCAGGAAGTGTCCCACTGCCTCCGTGTTGTATTTTAATAGTGCAGTAAAGTGTGTCTTCCTTGCATTCATACGCCTAATAGACCCGACAGTTAAAATGGGTTCAATACACAGCTGTTGAATGAAATTAAGAACATAACATCTAGGAATGTATCTTACTTATATGACACAAAATTACTTTGTGATATTAAATACTGCGGAAGTTCCCAGAAAAGCTTCACTGACTTTACTAGACTGATCTGATTGATTAGTTTCCGTAGAACTGTGGCTACAGAGAAGATTGGAATATTGCAGGATCGGAACCTCATTTTACAGTTTATATTGGGTGATCTTTAACCTCCTTTCCTCTGTGTCTGTCCTGATATTCTATGACTATCAAGCAACAACTTTTGAAAAGTATTAACTTAGCAGACCACTAGGTCCCACCCAACCAAAAGGCTAAGAATATTCTCATATAACATCCAAGACCTGTAACAGAAATCTTCCTACTTTGCTATACTTATCTAATGTACCTACCAATGTATCTTAAAAGTGTCTTGATTTATGGTTTTCTTTGTTCTGTGATTAAAACACCTCAAGAAACTGTTGTCACAGCAGAACACATGGAAGTTGGGGCAAGCTGAATCTGTGTTCCTAGGCCACCATCACTCATATTTGGCTGTAGAATAAACTTAATCCTTTGAGGTGAAAGTCATTTTTACCATCTGCAGTGTTTTGTTTAGTCTAAATATCCGTGGTCTAAGAGGCCTGAATCCCTACAAGAGTACACAAACTAGAGGGAACCCTGGGGGTCCATAGAAGCAGACAGGCTGGAGGGTGGGAGGGAGTGGGTAGGATATATAAGAGGAAGAGAACATGATGGGAGGGAAGGGGGATGAAGGGAAGCAGGGATAAGTACTCAATAGGCTTGTAAAACTAGAAAAATAAAATAGATGATAAAAATAAGTATCTGTGGTCTTGAAGCAGAGAAAAAGGACATAACCAGAGGAAACAGTTCTCATGATGCTCTTCATTCAAGAGGAGACTATGAAGGCAGGCAGCTAAAGAAGTAGTCCAGACAGGGATCCAAGGTGAGGCCTGAGCCCCAGAAAGACATAAATGCATTCTTAGAACGGCAGAGACATTTTAGGAAGCTTTTGCAAAAACGACCACGCCACTTAACAGAGCCATCGACCTGATGACGACTGTCGGTAGTCCGGGTTACTCTCCAAAGCCATTCCCGAGAAAGCGAGCTACTCCTCCCATGTGCTCACGGGGTCTTAGGATTTAGAGATCCCAGATTTCGGTCATGTTTCCGCAATTAAGAAAAACAGTGTGCCGTGTTACCCTAGGAAACGTTTCCTCTCTGTCACAGGGGCTGCATTCACTCACATAACTCCATCTGCAATGCAGTGACAGAGGGTCTCCCAGCCCCGCGGAGACGTCGTCTCGGGCTCCTGTCCTGGCCTCCCAACAGGTGACTCCCACCCAGAGTCACGCAGCCCTGCAGCGGGAACGCCTACAATTCTGAAGCCTGGCCAGCTCTCGCCCCCGATTGAAGGTGAGAATTCTCGTTAAACGGACCTAAGCGTGCTTGCTCCTGATTCTCGGGTTGAAAGATCTGCTCCCAGTTTCTGCCCTACTAAGGAACCCTAAGAGTGCCTCTGCGCACCCGAAGTTCTATCAGCAGCTCTCGACAGGGATTCGTTTGTCTCCACCTCGCCCCGCCAGCGCCGGGCTGCAGAAGTCCGGGCTCCAGCGGCCACACGCCTCGCAGGTCGTGTCCGCGCCGCTCCCCGCGCCCGCGCCCGCGCCGCAGCATCCCTTCCCATAGTGCCCCGGGCGCGCGAGGGCTCCTGGGAGTTGTAGTCCCGCTGCTGCGCGGCGCGGCTGCGGCTGCGGCTGCTGCGGGCTCGGCGCCGGCTTTGTCTCTCTGCGGGCGCGCGCCGCTGCGGTGAGTGAGGCCGCGGCCGGGTCCGTGCGCCGGGTGAGGCGGGGCCGCGCCGCGAGGCTGCCGCTCGGCCGGGCGCGGTGAGCGGGCCAGGCCAGGCGGGCTCCTGGGCCGAGGTCCCAGCGCGCAGAGAAGATAGGGCCGCAGGGCCCGAGAGCGGGGTGGGCCGGGCCTGCGGCGGGAGGGGGGGCCCTGCTGCATTTTGGGGGAGCCCTGGGAGGCCCCGGCCCCCGCGAGGGGGCACTGGAAGGTCAGGCTGGCCAGTGAGGGGCCGCGAGGGACCTGGAGGAGGACGCCTAGGAGAAGGGAGACCCCTCTGCGTGGAGACAAGGGAGACAGACTGGAGTGATGTGGGGGAAGATCGCGCCCCCAAGAAGCTCCTGATCGTGGAATCCCCTCCGTAGGCTCCCCCAGACTCAAAGACCACCCTGCCCTGCAGTCCTCACCTTCTGCGAACTCTCGGTTTTAGACCTTAATTCTGTGGGTTGTGGACCCTCTCATTTGGTTCTGTTCCTGGAATCACCTTAATAGGCGGGTGTAAATCTGTTTAATAAGTGATGGAACCAGAATCAGAACTGTTTGGTTACTTTTCTGGGGGGGTCATACCTGGGGAGTCAAGGCAAGAAACTCAAATCTCCCAAAGTCTAATTTGGGCTTTTCCCAAAAGTTTTGATAACATTTCTGATAGGAAAAACAATGTTTTATGTTATAAAACCACTTTCTCCAAAGTCCTCAAGATGTTGAGCTCTTAAACTTGTAATCAGGTGGTGGTTTCCTATTGATATTTGTCCCTTTATTTCTCATGGAAAGTCTGGAGACAACTTGATACCTACTGAAGACATTAGAGCAAGTAGAGAGATAGAACTATACAGTCTACCCATTATTTTGACACAACCCCTCATATCAAAAGTTCAACCCCAGGCAGCAGGTACCATGTACTTTTCTCTAACTATTACAGTCATTGATCAGTAACCCTGAACTTTTAAGTGAATGTGCTTGTACTTTTCTGGACATTCCTTTATAGCTCGCATTTTAAGTTGGAAGTAAATCCTTCAAAAGTTCTTGGATATTAAAATATATATGCAAAAGAGTCGAACTACTTGGTTAATAAAACAAATATTATATACTAGATTGCTAATTTCATTCTGTCAAGAGTCCAGCATTTTGATAAGTCATGTTAGAAGGAAACATTTATTCATTATACTATGTGGCTGAGAACATTATTTAGTGGGTAAGAGCACTAGATCTGCAAGTATGAGGTCCCTCGCTCACATTTTTTAAAAATGCGTGGTTGCACCTGCTTGTAACCCCAGCATTGGGGAGCAGATCCCCAGAGCTGAGCTAGCCAGCCTATTGAAACAGATGGGCTCTGATTCTGATTGCTTCTCTGTCCAGAAGCAATAAGGCAGAGAGCAATACTACTGTTCTGCCCCGGCCTCTGGGTACATGTATCACACACACACACACACTGTACTATGTACCACTACATAAAATTCAGACTTTGATGTAAAGAATATTCCAATGGAAGAAAGTGATGGCTTAGATGTAGAGGCTACTAAGAATTGCCAATAAGAAATCCCTTGTTAGGTCCTTGCAACTGAGGAGGAACTGGAAAGAAGAGCAGGAGTTATTCCATTGTGACACCAATTGTGCAGACTGAGATGTTGATTTCTTGGGATTGGGAGATAAAGAAACAGGCAATAGTTACCTGGGAAGTAGAAGGTCCCAATCTATTGCCAAGACCAAAGCACAAACAGTAGTGACCAATAACTGGTACTTAACAGAAGATTAACAATAACTGATGTTTTCATGTTGCCTGTTTTTCAGCACTTTTTTCGCTTCCCACTTTTGTGCAGCCTGCTATCTTTCATATATTTTGTAATAATGATATATCAGGCAATCCAAATTTCATTTTTTCACCTTCTGAGCTGAATTTCCTGTGGATGTTATCGTTCTTGCTTATCAAGCCTTCCCTTTCCTGTTTATTTTTGTGGTTTTGTTTCTGTTTGATTTCTCTCTCTCAGGTGCTCAAGACCAGCTCATGGAAGAATCGTATGAAGAAGCAGTCATTAAAGTCACAGACCAGGAGTGGACATGTTTGGATTTCCAACAGCTACCCTGCTGGACTGTCATGGAAGATATGCCCAGAATGTAGCATTTTTCAGTGAGTGAGTCAGCTAGTTGACGGGGTGCCCTCAAGGTCCCTATGCTCAGCACCCATCTGAGGATGGATGAAACAGAGGATGCAGTTGTGTGGAGGAGCTCACTGCTCTGGGTCACAAAAAGAAACCTGTGAACGAGAAGTAGAAGTAATAGTTGACATACAACAAGATAACAGTTTTGATATGAAGGTAGTCTCAAGATGAATGAGTAACGTTAACCTTCAGAATTATTACTGAGCAAAGAAAAGGCAGGGGAGTAAGGAAAAAACTTACTTAGGCTAACACACAGAAAACTAATAGCAATGAATGGACTCATTCTTAAAGCAGGAGGTTCAGATGAGGGCAATGTTGGAAAATATTGCCAGTGTCTCTGTACAGAGCATTTGAGAACAGTCTGAAAAATGATTACTGAAAATAGCACGGGCTTTAAAAGAGGAAATTCTGATCAGATTTTATTTCTTGTCCTGCTTATAGTTACATTATTAGAGAAATTACTTAACTTTCTTATGCTTCATGATCTTCATGGTATAATTGGACAGTTGGCTATATCTTGTAGGGTTAGAGACAAAGACTTAAAATATTTAGGTTTCTACTACCTCTCGGGGCTTATGTCACTGCCAGAGAGACATACTGTAAAGAAGGACATCTTTCTCAGGAAGCCAGTGCAACCTAAAGCCTCAGGGCTCCTTTTGCATTGGGATCTTCAAGGTTCTTTGCTTGGTTTTACTTTTTTTTTAATGCTTCTAAAATTTTTAAACTTTCTACCCTTCATATCTTAGATATAGACCAGTTTTGAAGTCAGATAAAACCTGGGTGTGAGGCTGTAATTTCTCAATTTGCTGAACCTGTTTTCTTATCTATAGAATAATAATTATGTCTGCATCCCAAGATTATTTGAGAAGCTACATTTAATTTACAGATCATTCAAGACTAACCAAAGTGTCTAGTTAATGACCTCCCTTTGTTCTTATTTCCTTATCTGTAGCAATCTTGGGATTATTTTCAAGATTCAATTATGTATGCAAAGCTTATAATAGAGAAAGTCTGGTGCGTAGTAAGCACTCAGAGGATTATATTTCTTCCCCCTGTTCTCACCCAGCATGTTGGTGCATCTTACCTGACTTCCCTCTCATTTTACCAGATGTGATGACAGAAGCCCACAAGTATGATCACTCAGAGGCCACAGGATCCTCGAGCTGGGATTTCCAGAATTCTTTCAGAAGAGAGAAGCTGGAACAAAAATCTCCCGATTCTAAGACATTACAGGAAGACTCAGCTGGAGCCAGACAGAAGGTCTATGAGTGCCAAGAATGTGGGAAATCTTTCCGGCAAAAAGGTAGTCTAACATTACATGAGAGAATCCACACTGGTCAGAAGCCTTTCGAGTGCACCCACTGTGGAAAAAGCTTCAGGGCCAAAGGCAATTTAGTCACACATCAGCGAATACACACAGGAGAGAAGCCCTATCAGTGCAAAGAGTGTGGAAAAAGCTTTAGTCAGCGAGGCAGCCTAGCTGTCCATGAGAGACTCCACACTGGACAGAAACCCTATGAATGTGCCATTTGCCAGAGAAGCTTTAGGAATCAAAGTAACCTTGCTGTTCACCGAAGAGTTCACAGTG
Source organism: Typhlomys cinereus (assembly GCA_023101885.1). Lineage (NCBI taxonomy): Eukaryota > Metazoa > Chordata > Mammalia > Rodentia > Platacanthomyidae > Typhlomys > Typhlomys cinereus. Next base: position 7,596,534 of record JALPQD010000013.1, on the reverse strand, counting down.
GTGAGAAGCCCTATAGATGTGATCAGTGTGGAAAAGCCTTCAGTCAAAAAGGAAGTCTAATCGTCCACATCAGAGTTCACACGGGCCTGAAGCCCTATGCATGTTCCCACTGCAGGAAGAGTTTCCACACCCGGGGGAACTGTGTTCTGCACGGTAAGGTCCACACGGGGGAGACACCCTATTTGTGTGGCCAGTGTGGAAAAAGTTTCACGCAGAGAGGAAGTCTGGCCGTGCACCAGCGGAGCTGCTCACAGAGGCTCAACCTGTGACCCTGCCCTCCAAAAGAAGCTCTCCTCATTAATTCAGAGGACAAAACCCTCTGCCAGCAAGCAGCCTGTCCAATTCTATAGGGTAAGTGGAGAATCTTCCAGAAAGACCAGCATTAGGTAGGGAAAACTGACTTTATCCCTTCTCCCAAATGAGTATGAAAAATAAATGTCTTGCTTATCATTATCATGTATTTTCATAATTTCTTAGATTACTTTGACCTGTTTTCCAAAGATACACTCAGTATCACACTGCAAATTGTTCTAAGTATAGCAGACACAGATTTTAGATTTATAGCCGACATTACCAATCTATCAGCATTTAAAAAAGTCAACTTCCTACATATCCCAAGGTTTTTTTTGTTCAATTTTCTGTTCAATTCAGATTAATCTTCTGCATTCAAGACCACTGGACAAAATCCAAGGGACAAATATATTTTACTAATTCTCTCGTTGAACATTTCATTACCTACATAGTGATTCATCCCAATAATCTCATAGGCTATCCCTGCCCATGGCAGAGGCCCCAACCTCACAAATCAAACTTTCTTTTTAAACCTGCAAAGATTTAGAGTTTGTACATATCTTTTCCTACATCTTCCACGCATAACTAGGATAGAGACAATTTGCCTATAATTTTCTAGTAATTTGAAACCTATTGTGCATTTCATTAAAGGAGTTCTTACTCCCTAAGAAATTCAGTGACTCCATTCCAAAGGTGATCACCTTTAGGAGTAATATTAATGCTTATAGTGACTCCTTTCATGACTATAGTGTTGCGTCTTGGGGTTGCGACCACTTAGAACTGGCCTAAGTGTCCTTATTACTAAGCCTAAAATTATAGTTTGTGGTCGGCAACAAAGTTCCATTCCTGCAGCAGTACTGTCATTTACAGAGAAAGAAGTCTGGAAAGATAGCTCACTCTTGATTTCATTTGAACTTCCAAAGAATGCAATCTGAAGAAATTTGGAGAAGTTGGTTTAACAAATTTTCCATTTTTTAAAGTCTGGGGCATCTTTAATTTTTTGTGCTGAGCATTTGAATAACTAAAACTGTGAACAATGTAGATTGTAGCCTACATCCCAAAAGGCCCATCTATCATCTACAATGGTAAATGACATCAAAGGTCTTTGGGCATTCAAACATGGATTTGATTAGTAAGAAAGGTTCTCCCCGTAATACTTGATAACATTTGAAGAAGTAAACAAGATTGTAATGACATTCGTAGTAACTACACACTTGAAATAAATGTCCAAAAACAGGAAAGGGCTTAAAAAAATTATGGACTATGCAGCGAAATACAACCCAACAATAAAATTAAGTAACTCGTTTAAGCAATATTATATGTCTCAAAAACTTACATCAAAAGAACCTAAACACACACAAATACAGTGTATAATTCCACTTATATTCTTGAACAGTAAGAACTCAGGATTGACTTGAGAGGTCAAGACAGAATTTTTTTTTACTTTATCTTTTTTCTACTTTTTTAAGCATATTGAGTATTAATCCCAGCTTCCTTCCCTCCCCCCTCCCTCCCAAGAAAGAATTTTATAGAGAAAAAAAGGTGCACCTTACTTCAAGTGGTAGATGCATGAGACCATACTATCAGCACCTTATTATATGTAAAATCCTTCAACGCAGGCAGTGTTATAATACTGCATGCTGGTCCTTTGATGCACGTTCTGGAAGAGATGGGGCCAGCCTCACTTCCTATACTCGGCTGACAACTCTGAAGAACAGAGTTATGCTGCATTATTTCCAAAGAGAGGTCTGAAAAGTTTGCCTGGCTGCCTGGGGACCCTTGCGCTAAGGGCATTAAAGATGCCAAGTATCCCGAAACCACTAGAACATGCGACCTGCATGTAATTGCTCCGATCTATAGACTCAGCTCAGCTCTCAGAGGATCACAGCAACCCCAGCCTCAGGAACAAGTCACCACAGATTTCCAGCCCAGGACAATCGTTGGATACCCATAGCCCCTGCTCACAAGTGGCCACATCGTGCAAGGGACCCCATTATATCGGCCGAGCTCTATTCGTGTCTAGATCCCCACCTAATCCTGTTCAGGTGGTGGCAGGTGCACTTGTAGCTTGGGGACGATGGTCTTGGCTTCTTCCTAGCTGTTCACTCTAGTGTGTCCAGGGAGCTCCTTGAAGTTTTCTGCCACCACGTGGGTATTTGCTTCATTAAGTCCCACAGAAGAGAAACTGTCTTTCCAGTCTTCTGAACACGTAGTCCTAATGTTAGTCACAATGGCATTCTATAACACTTGCCATATTCTTGCCAGTTAAAAACTGGTTTCAGGTTCTACCCACACTCAAAGTCAGGTATGACTCATTGGCAGCAACCTTAGTATATCCATTTTCTATGGCTTAAAACAACACTAATGTGTTATGTTAGCTCTAGAGACTAGAAATCCAAAATCAACGTATCCACAGGGCTATGCCCCTTCTGAAGCCCATATTGAAGAATATGGATATGATAATAAATGTAAATCCATCTCCCTTGATTTTTGAGGAGTCCTTGGTGCTTCTTGGCCAGCTACAGTTCTTCACTACCATCTGTGTTACCATCAGGTTTGTACCTCTGGCTCGGCCACTTTCCCTCATTAAATTAATAATTCAAATCGGTGAGAAAAAGGAAATTTATTCAATATGGTCACATTGAGAAGAGAGAATCCAGTGTCTGAGTCAGTCTCTTTCCAAAGCCCAAGGGAAAGAGACAAGTTTAAGCAGAAAGCAGAATGCATAACTAAGTAGCTCTGCTTCAAGTGTGGTTCCACCCATCATCCTGCGAGGTTGTCATGGCTGCGTGAATGCCTCCTCTGCCTGGCACCGGTTTCTCCTCCCAGCATGAGACTCCTCGGGGAAAGAAGAGGGTTTCAAATCTCAGTATCCATTCCTTTAATAATCCCAACAACCAGAATGGAGGAAGGTCGGGTGTCCTGTCCCTACTTTCCATTTGACTGCTTACATCTGTGTGGTCACAGAGTATTCCTACATCTGTGTCTCTGCGCCTCTCTTGCACACTAGTCATGTAGCTTAGTGAGCAGAATTCTTCAACTCCTCTTGGTTTGCTGGGAATTCTTGGTGTTTCTGGGCAGCTCAGGACTTCATTTCTGCGTAGCCACATAGCATCCCTATATATTCTGTCTCTTACATGTATACCAGACATACTCCAGTCTGACTTCATCTTAGTTAATTACATCCATAAACACTAAACAAGCAAGTCATTGAACCCATTACACTTGTGATGCGCGTCTACCCTACTATCAAATTTTCCCCCCTCTGGAAAAATACACATAAATCTAGCAACGTGTCTCCAAATACCCAAGGGTACGAACACCACCAGTTTTCAGAAAAGCAAATTCTCAGGCCCTGCCCAAACCTAAAACAAGCTACAGAGGGTGGGGCAGGAAGAAGAAAGGGAGAGTAATCTTTATAAATAGGCCGAGTGCCCATTCCTTACTAACTGCCTGAGCTGGTTCTCAGTCCTGCTGGCTTGTCTAGGCAAGCCCAAACCTTCTTTAGGAAAATAAGAGCAGGAAGAAATTCTCACGCAACAGGCAGCCTAAAATCCCCTGCCAGTTACACAGGTCTGAGGAGAATGCACATCCTTCTTTTGCATCCCAAGTGCCCGAATGCTTGACTCAGGAAGTCCTGAGATGACTACAGAAATTCATGTGAGTGAATCAATACATGAATGTCTCACCTGATTTTGAATTCAGGAAAGGGGAGAACACAGGTGAGCCAAAAGGCCTCACTAGTACAGACTGAAATGAGCAATTTTGTCCTCCCTCTGGCCATGTTATAAACACAATCCAAATATGAAAACTTTAGGGATGTACTTATAAAGCCTGTATGCTTCTGAATTGGAAAATCTAAAAGAAATAAGTTCCTAGATACACATGACCTACCGAATTAAACTAAAATGAAATAATTTAATCAGACCTCTAACCCACAACAAGACTGAAGCAGAAATAAAAACTATCAACTGGAAAAAAAAAAACCAAGACCTGATAGATTAACTGCAGAATTCTACCATATTTTCAAAGAATTAACACCAATACCGTTCAAATTATTCCACAAGATAGAAAATTAAAGGATAAAGAATGTTTCCACTTTTTTACAAAGCCAGAGTCATCCTGATGCTAAAACAGAAAAAGACATAACAAAAAAAAGAACACTGCATGCAGACCAATGTCCTTGATAAACGCAGGGACAAAATTTCTCAATAAAATGCCAGCCAAACAAATTCAACACCATATTGAAAAGATTATGAAACTGATGTCATCTTGAGCTTATATTTTGATCACGATTCATCTTATTAAGAATTGAGGCATTGTTTTAAGAAAAAAAAAATGTCGTACCTATAAAGTTTGTATGAGCAGAAACAATAAAAAATGTTAAAAAAAAAGAAAAGAAAAATGTCATGTAGGTTGTCTAAAAATGTATTTAAACTTAAAAAAAAGATTAGCCATCACAATCACATTGGCTTCTTCCCAAGGATGCAGATATGATTCAAAATGTGTAAGTCAATTAATGTTATATAATCACATATGTAGACTCAAAGATAGAAATAACATGATCATCTCAATAGATACAGAAAAGGCCTTTAACAAAAACCAACATCCCTTCATGATAAAAGTCATGGAGAAGATAAGGATAGAAAATATCTACATAATAAATCCATAGCCAGTATCATGATGAGTGGAGAAAAACTTGAAGCTTTCCCACTAAGATCAAGAACAAAATAATGATGTCCATTCTTTCCACTCCTATTCAATATAGTGTTTGAAGTCTAAGCTAGAGCAATAAGGCAAGAAAAAGTAATAGCAAATAAGACATAATGAGAAGTCCAAATATGCTTATTTGCAGCTCGTATGATTATATACATAAATGACCTTAAAGACTCCACCACAAAACTCTTAGAGCTGATAACCACTTTCATCAAAGTGGCAGAATACAAAATCAACATGCAAAATAATTCAGTAGCCTTTCTTCTTTAATTTTATTTTAAATGATCAATTGAATCCAGTTCTTTCACTGGATAATAACCCAAAAGAAAAGCTGTTCCCTCTTACACCAGAGGCATCAACTACTAATAATTTCCTGAGTTAGGGTTGAGGTCTTGGGAGCCCACCCCACATCACGTTGGAATTTTGGCTGGTGTGACTTTGCACAGTTCTTGAGGAAATAATGACAACATTTGTGAGTTCATGTCACATCCAGAAGACAGCATTTCACAGTGATCCTCCCCTTCCTCTGGCTCTTGCAGTCTTCAGACCCCTCTTTCATGATGTACACTGAATCTTGGGAGAGGGGGAGATTGATGTACAGATGTTGACATAGCTGTCCCATATACCCAGCTGAGCATTCCCTTTACTTATTCTCAGCATTTTGACCAGTTTCTGCTTTAACCACTGTCCACTAAAAGAGAAGCTTCTCTGGCTATGGTAGAGGGCAGTACAAATTTATATGTATGAACATATATGTTTAGAAAGTAGTTTGACAACTTGACCACTTAGCAAAACCCTAATAGTAGTTCTTCCTCTAAGGCCTGTGACCTCCCCAGCCATGGGCTTTTAAGCATGTTTAAATATGAACTTGGAATTCCTTCATGTGGAGCAGGTTTCAAATCCAATCAGAATGAAATTGGTTGACCCCTTAACAGTCATGCCACTGTTGTAACCAGACACTTGCCTGGTAGGTCAGTACTGTAACATTCAAGGTCCAGCACTAGGTGAGATGACTGATGCCTTTCTTCCCCAGCAGGCAGCATAGCACCTGCTGGCACTATGAAAGCTATCAAACAGGGAGGGAGTTTCCTGATCACTTTGAGATTAATTTTTCATATACTGCATCCAAAGAGTATGCTGTCTTCAACAACAGAGTCTTAATTTTTTTATTATTATTTATTCAATTGTGCATGTGTGCGTAGAACCACGGACAAATTTGGGAACCACTAGGGAGCGCCTCCATCTCCTCTTTGTTTACTCTGCCCCAGGATTCACAGGCTCCGCCCTACCAGGACCAGAAACACAAGCCGCCCCTGCTTCCGCCACATCTATACGTGGGGTCTAGGATCCGAACTCAGGACCTTCCGCCTGCAAGGCAGAGGCTTAACCCCTGAGCCACCTCTCCAGCCCCAACAACAGAGTCTTAATATCCAGTTATAATGAACAAACAAGAGTCATGGCAATGCCCTGTGTTGTTTTGGGTATCTCTGGAGTCCCCCTGACCTTCATAGGACGTCCTGTGCCTGGCACTAAGATTTTCATTCAATAACTACTGTAGCCTAACAATGAAGGAGGTTACCTCTGTCCAACTTCTTTTTCAATTAGCTTGCAACATAGTGGATTTCATGAGACTTCTTCATAGATTTGTGGTTTGGGTTGCTCTGTCTCCTAATCCCTGCTCTCCCCCATCCCTTTATCTCATAGAGTTGTTAGGATTATACTTTCATTAGGTGGTTCTTTGACAATTTCATGTATGCATAATGTACGAGGATCTTTTCCCAAACCTTTTCCTCTCCCTCTCATGTTATTTATCTATCCCCTCCCCTATAAGCCTCCTCACATTCTTGTCTAGTTTTGTTTTGTCCTTCTTTGGCTCACTGACTCACCTGCCTCAATTATAGGGTATAGATTTCTTTGGACATATGCCTAAGAGTGGTATGTCTTGGTCATATGGTAGCTTTATTTCTAGTTTGTTGAGGAACTTCCAGACTGACTTCCAAACTGGTTGTACTAGTTTATACTCCCACCAGCAGTACATAATGTTCCCCTTTCCCCCACATCCATGCCAGCATTTGTTGTAATTTGCATGCTTAATCATGGCTAGTCTGACTGGATCGAGGAAGACTCTCAGAGTGTGGCTAAGGTTGTTGAATGCTTTTTTAAAGCGTTTCTTGGCCATCTTGTTTTTGCTTTGAGAATTCTCTGTTTAGTTCTATAGCCCATTTTTTCCCCATTTTTGGTTGCTTACTTTCTTGCTGTTTATAAGCTTTTACATTCTTTATATATTCTAGCCACTAATCTTCTGTCAGATGTACTGATGGCACAGATTTTCTCCCATTCTATAGACTTCCTCTTCCCTCGACTGACAGTTTCATTTGCTGAGCATAAACTCTTTAGTATCAGGAGATCTTTACAGAGGACTAACCAAAATAAAAATTGAGGGTAAAACCACAGTGGAAACCTACTATCATGTAACCCAATGAAGAAGCATAAAAGAGAGTCTAAAGACAGATACCAGAAGATGATAGGCCTAGGAATGATAAGGGCAGCAATATTCTTGCCCACTTCGAACTTTATGAACTACTATGCCAACCTGCCAAGCAAGATGTGCCCACTGGTGCAACATTGGCACAACTGTTATGGTGGTGACTGCCTCTCTCATTAGATATGAGGTCTACTACACAGGGGTGAATTTATGCTCAGTACTGTTAGCCCAGTTATAAATCCATAATCAGGATGTCTCAGGCCCTAGTGGGGGTGGGGCTAGCTAAGAGGCTGGAAACACACTGGGCCTTGTATATGCTATAAATGTTCTGTGCCGCTGAGCTCCACCCTGGCCTAAAATTATCTTTCACTTAGTTTTTAAACTTATGTTGTTTAAAGTTAATGGCAACTTTTCTATGGGAAAACATCTAACTGCATTGAGTTCAAGAAAAGATGGGCAAAGAGTAATTGGAAACAGAGAAGTTTTGAGGTTTGTTGTAAAAAGAAATAGAAAAATAAGAAAGTAGCTGGAGAGAAGTGGAGTGGAAGAAAGGAAATGCTTTAGGAAAGATAATACAAGTATATTATAATGGTTCACAATGAAAAACTTACAGAGAAGAAAGGAGAAAGTTCCAGAAAGCATGAGAAAAGGGACCCAGGATACAAAGTGAGAGTCATTTAGAATGGAAAGCAGGGCACACAGCTTCCATGCACAGAGGTGGGCAGATGATAAAATGATACAGAAGTTCTTGGGGGCTGGCAAGATAGCTCAACAAAGATAAGGTGCCTAATTTCAAACCTAGTAACCTGCCAATCCGTGTTCCATCTCTGGATGCTCATGTGGTAGAAGGAGAGAACTGACTTCTGAAAGTTGTCCTCTGACCTCCACTATAAACCATGGCATGTATACACATATTCTCTCTCTCTCTCTCTCTCTCTCTCTCTCTCTCTCTCTCTCTCTCTCTCTCTCTCTCTCTCTCTCTCTCTCATTTGTTGTAAATAAGATAGTTGTCTTTTTAAAAAAAAAAAAATTCTTGTTCTGGAGAGATGGCTCAGTCAGGAAAAAGCTTGCTGAGCAAGCATGAACTAAGTTACAGTCCTAAAATCCATGTAGAGAAAAGAAAAGCCAGTGCGGGCACCATGCACCAGTAATGCCAGCAGCAAGGGGTGGTGACAGGAGGATCTCTGGGACTTGATGGGCGATAAATAAAGCTCACTCAAACAAGCTTCGGTTTCAATAAGAGTCCCTGTGAACAATGTTAGAAAATAAGTGAAATATGAGGAATATGGGAAGAATGAGAAGTTGGGGAGTGAGTGAGAATGGGGGGGTGCCACTAAGGGGGCCTGTGAACAAAGAGAAACTGACAGTGAGGGAAAGTCCTAATACAAGTCTGTTAGAACTAAGGGCCTGGTAAGAGAGCATCAGAAGAGGAGGTAGCTTAGAATCAGAGGATGGGAGAGCCAGAAGGAGAAGCCATGGGCAGAGGGGCCCGGAGCACAGAGGGTCTGGGAGAGAGAGCAGGGCGTGAACCGGAGACAGGTGAGCAGCAGAGAGAGAGGAACCTCCTCTAGGAGGGGCTTTTAATGCCTCACATGGTAAGGAGCTGCCTGCATGAGGGAGTCACATAGTAGGGCGGTGGTGGAGGGAAGGCTTGAGGGAGTTGCTATGGAAACAGGGCAGTAGGGTGGGGAAAGGTTTCAGCTTAGGACCATAAAACTAAACATTCAGTTCTCATTGCTTTCAGGCAGCAGATAACAGGGATACTCAGTCAGCCTCTGGCTTCCGTGTGAGTACATTACACGCACAAACGCATACAGGCACAAAAGAAAATAGATATTTTTAATGAAAAGAGGATGTAGAAGTTGTCTTTTCTCAGTAACACAGAAAACAAAGTCATCAGTTATCAGTAAGATGGGAATAGTTGCTGGAAGTGTAAGAAAAAGAAGCAGATGTGAACTAGTTATTTAGAAAATGGATGAACCAAGAAAATGTGAAGTATGGCTGATATGGTAGAGAGCTACTGGTGTCAACTTGGAAATTGATTTGAAAAGAATTAGTGGTTATATTAAACCCTAAGCAAACCTGCAGGAGATTGTCTACCGGATGAAAAACAGCCCATGGTGGGTGGGACTAGTTCCCTAGGCAGGTGGATAAAATGGAGAGAATTGGTTCAGTAAGTTGTCATTCTTCATACTTGGTCAGACATGCTGTGGGTCTGCCCCTTTCTCTGCAGTCCTGTGAACCATGCTATGCCAGTTTCCTTGGCCCTTGGTGTTGGTGTGGTCTCTCCTCCCAAGCTGGGTTGAGAACTGTAACCAGACAACTGTAAGACAAAATAAAACCCTTTGTTCATCTAAGCCGTGTTGTCGTGACGCTATCAGCAACAATGTGGAGAAACCGAAGCAGACAGGCAGCACAACAGGCCCGCTTAAACTTGGCGCTCAAAAACTGAGAGTAACAAAGGAGTTGCTGATGTATCTCCTATTCCAGCTTCCCCTATGTGGGTGGCCAGTGTGATAAAGCATATTTCCCCTGAAATCAGTCTCTACACCTCTCCTATCGAACATGGAAAGAGCTTTATTATGTAAAACGTGTGTGTGTGTGTGTGTGTGTGTGTGTGTGTGTGTGTGTTGTTATTATTGCTGCTGCTTTTTTTTTGTTTAACTTAAAGATCTTCAAAGCCAATACTTTGGGCCCCTACAAATGCAAAGTCCAACTTTCCAACTGTTCAAGATATAGCCACTGAAAAAATACCCAGTTGTGTACAAACGGGGCAGACTGCTAAGTTCCAAGATGCATTTCCAAGCCTGGATCACACATATGTGGACATAAATACGGGAGAAAGACTTGCAGGGAAGGGATACCGACAAGAGGGGGAGAGAGTTAGGAAAAGGAAGAGGGGAACTAATTAGAATGCATTATATGTAAGTACGAACTTGCTAAAGAGCAAAACCCATCAATAAAGAAAAGTGGGAGAAAAAAGAAATGAGGTATTGATCAAAGTGTACAAACTTTTGGTTTATGTAAGAGCAAAAGTCTAGTAAATTAGAATACAGAGTACTATAATTATAATATTGTGTGCTAAGAATTCACTAAATGATTAGATTTTTCAATGCTCTTACTCCAATTAATGGTAATAATGTGAGATGATAAATATGCCAGATGCTTGACTGTAATCACTTCAATATGTACATGTATATAAAACATAATTCAATATACCTTAAATAAATAATAAAAATAGTTATTGGTTCCACTTCACAATTGTTAACCATAACTGTCCTCCATGCCTGCAGTCATTGTTGATTCCAAGTATGCTACTAGTCTGGACTATGTAGCAAAATCCTGTATCAAAAAAAAAAAAAAAGAGGGCTGGAGAGATGGCTCAGGGGTTAAGACTCTGCCTCATAAATAGGATTCTGAGTTCGAATTCCCAGATCCCACATTAAAAAAAAAAAAAATGCCAGACAGAAACAGTGGTGACCTGCACTTCTGGCTCTGGTGGGCAGAGACTGGGAAATCCCAGAGCAAAGCAAGAAAGAGTAGAAGCAATCCAGGATGATTCCCAAAGTCACTTTTGGTCCGACACTAGAGACACACAGTGCCCTCTCTCTCTCTCTCTCTCTCTCTCTCTCACACACACACACACACACACATACACACACACACACACACAAGTAAATAAACTTTTTTTAAAAGGGCTGGAGAGATAGCTCAAGGGTTAAGCCTCTGCCTTGCAAGAACAACGACCTGAGTTCGAATCCCAAACTCCACGTACACACACCAGGCAGAAATGGCAGTAGCTGGCACTTCCAGCCCTGGAAGGTGGAGCCTAGGAAACTCCAGAGCAAAATAAAAAGGAGGTAGAACAACCCAGGATGATTTCTGAGGTCACCTTTGGGCCTTCATAAGCACAGTGCCCTCTGATAAACACACACACACACACACACACACACACACAAAGTAAATAACTTTTATAAGTAAATATAAAACATAATATAAATACACTAAAATATAAAGATACAAATAAATGTTTTTCTCTGCTTTTTTCATTTTTTGTTAAGAATTTTTTATATACAAACAAAATGAGTTTCTGTCTATGCTCCCGTTCCCTCCCGTCACCCTTTCCTGTCCCAAGCTCTCCTCTCCCTTCACACATCCATCCCTGTCCTCTGCCCTTATGTCTCTGCATGTGTGGATCACAGGGCTCTCTTTGGGGAGCGATACTAGCAAAGAACCAGCCCTCTGTGATAGTATAAACGGCCCTTCAGTGGATAAACCCACAGGTGGGAATGCTCCCCTTTGCTTGTCTGGCACCTTTCCCTAGATTCCCACTAAGTGTAGTTGTTTCTCCTGAGACAGCCTCACTGGTTCACGGGGGAATGTTTGCTAGATCAGTCATTGTGTTGATTTGATGGTTATAGATCTCATTGCAATGTGCTCCTGAATAAGCAGCCCTGTCATAACTGGAGTGTCCTGACAGGGAGCCCCCCTGCCCCCACGCACACCGTTAGGCTTTACAATCTTACCAACCCCTCTTCTGCAAGGTTCCCCGAGCCTTGAGATAACCAGATTTTGATGGTCTGATTAAAGCTGAGCATTCTAGGGTCTCCGATACCCTGCACTCTAATCAGTTGTGGTTTTCTGCTTCGCTAATCTTCCATTGCAATCTTGGCAAAGTGCTGAAATCTTTTCCTATTTAAGGACATAATAACAATAAATATTTTCAAAAACTTGAGAGTGAGACCAATCGTCAGAGCCTCTCTATCTTTCTCATACCACTTCCACAACATAGGTGCAAGCGAGGCATAGACAGGAAATTGGGTTCAAGTAGATTTTGTGGTTCTATCACAACAAAATGAAATGCCAGGAGCAAGAGAGCTAATGGATATGTAAAAGACTGATTATAATGATTGACAGGTCTCTAAAATGGATGAGAAATGGAATATAAGGGTCTGACAGGGTGAAAATCAGGAGAAGGGTGGTAGGACTGATAGATCAGGAAAGAGTTTTGTAATTTTTCATTCAAGTTTGATAAGAGGAATGAGGTCCAAAGAGATACTATGTTCCACAGACAAAAGGGTGAAAATCAGCTCTGAGGAGGAGCTTAGAGGGCAAATGGGCCTATGTGTGAAGGGCTGAAAATACTGGTCTCCCAAATATGTACATGTCCGATTCCTGGAAGTTGTGAGTGGTAACTTAGGCAGCAAAAGATTTTGTACAGTGATTAAAGAATCCTGATACAGAGATTGCTGAGATGGCTTAGTGGGTTAGACGCCCTCTTGCACACTTGCAACTGAGTTCTATATGGTGCAAGTAGAAAACCGGCTACTGAAAGTTGTCTCTGACCTCCACCCATGCACCATGATATGAAAGTGCATTCCCTCCTCTCTCTAGCAAATAAATGAATAAAATATCTTTTAAAAGATTAAAGAAACTTGATATAAAAAGAGCAAATTATCACATTGCTTCCAGTATAGCAACAGCCACTCTGAGAAAGATAAGTCATCCACGCCTGAGAAAGTAATGATATCAAAGAAGTAGAGAAAAGAGTCCCGTTCTCCAAAGATGAAGTATGCAGGTGTGGTGACCCACACCTATGATCCTAACACTTGGGAGCCAAGCAGAACTTCCAGTTTGAGGCCAGCCTTGGCATCAGAGGGCACACAGGCAGTCACTGATGTTAGGCACAGCCACCATTTGAGTAAAGCCTCTACCTTGGCCAAGTGTTGTAAAGACCGATGGTCAGGTTTTGACCCACGGTCCTGCTTCCCTAGTAACTTCCAGGCAACCCCTTAGCAAGGCTAAGAAAAGATTGCTACCCTACTCAGCGTCTCTCTTCTGCTTTCTATACTCTGCCCCCCTCCTCTCTTCTCCCACCACACAGTAAAAGCTCTTTCCCTGTCTTTTCTGCCTTTACGCGATCAACTTCTGTTTTCCCACCTTAAGGCTAATCTGTGGCCCACTTGGCCACCAGACCCTCAACGCTAAATACATTTGTCTTTCTTAAGACTCTCTATCACGTCAGTTTCTCTTATTCATGGAGCTCCACGTGGTGCCCACACATGGCCAGAGTTGCTCTTCATTCCTTTCCCCTGCTACCCTACCAATTCAAAACTGGAAAAAAAAACACAGAAACATTCTCATCCATAGCCTCGGGAAGGAACCTAGCCTACTGATACCTTGACTCTAAGCCAGTAAAACAGATTTCAGACTTTTGATCTCTAGAACTATCAAGAGAATAAATGCATGTTTTTTGTGCACCATTTGGTTGTTTTTCTTTTTGTAGAGTAATAGGAAGAGAGCACACCAAAGACCAGGATGTAAAGGAGAGGTCCAGACAACAGCCCTTTCAGCACCACAATAAACCCAGAACTGAGGAGGGACAAATGGGTAGCTGTGTCATTCAGTTAGAGTTGAGGGAAGGCACAGCCTAGGAGAATGTTTGTTGCCATCGGAAAGAAAAGTTTCTATTTTCCTGGTAAATCTCTGATACATTACTGACTTAGGAAAAGCAAACTGCCAGCCCATACATAAGATCACGCATTTGCTTAAAGTACATCTCTAAGTATAAACAATTGTGTCTATGTAATATTTAGGGAAATCCTGACTACTTTGTACCACGTGACTAATTGTGTCACCCTTGTCTTAGTTCCAATATCTTCTACCTAAATCACATACAGGCCCCTAAACCAAGCTCTACTAAGCAGTTTCATAACACTTTCACTTAGCACCTAGTGACATGTTAAGCCATTTGTTTACACTTGTGGATTGCATGTTTCTTCACTGGAAATTAATATCCCACAGGGCAATGATTTTGCAGTAATATCTTCAACATCTATTTTTTGGTACAAATGAAGTTCAAAAGAGAACTAAAAAAACTTTTTTGGAGACAGGGTTTCCCTATGCAGTTCAGGCTAACGGAACTCACGATTCTCCTGCCTCAGCTTCCCTCGTGCTAGGATTACCTGTGCCCATACAACGCTCAGTTTGCAGTGATATAAATATTAATTTCAGATTTTTTTCAAGATGAAATTGAAATTATACAGACATCTACGTTCTTTTCTCCACAGCAGCAGCATGTTGACAGAGGATGGACACCTCAACGGGTATTTATAAATAGTTCCTGGCATTCCTACTAAAAGCATCCTGGCAAATGCCTTTGCACTCCTCGCCAGTTGGAGCGCGCTCCCGCTCCCGGCGGCGCGCGGCCGAGCCTGCGCTCCGTCACCGGAAGTGGGCTCCCCGGAAGCGGGTCTGCCCGCCCGCGGCCTGCTGGGACTTGTAGTTCGGAGGCTCGCCGGAGGCGGGCGCCCGCATTCCAAGCCCAGCGTTTCGCAAAGCGGGTTCTGCGTGCGAGGTGAGGGTGCCGGGCTGCCTCGGGGGGGCCATAGCGACCCCCGGCCCGCGCGCGAACGTGCCAGGGGAGGCGCCGGGACGCGCAGCCGGAAGTCGGGCGGCGAGACGCGGCGCGGCGCCCCACGCTGCTCAGGGCCGCGTTTCCGGCCCGTCGCGCCCCTGGGCGAGGCCGCGCGCGCAGCCCCGGGCCGGGCGTCCCGCCGTCCGCGCTCGCGGAGCCCCACGCTCGCCCGCTCGCCCGGCGCGCGTCTGGCCCCCCGGAGGTGGTGTTGGGGGGCGTCGGGCGGCCGAGAGCCGCTCCGCCGAGGGGAGCCCTGGAAAGGGAGCGGGGCTCCTGCTGCAGCCCAGAAACCAGGTGGGCGCCGGAGAGGAGGGTGGGGAGAGGATCGTGGGACGCCGGAGTTCGCGCTCAGGGACCCCAGCCCCCCGAGAACTGACGGGCACGGTAGCCCCGAACACGGCGAGTCCGCGTGGGCGCTTGTTGGAGAAGCGCGTCCTGCGGGAACCCGCCGTGCGGGGAGCGCCCCGAGTCCCGCGGGGGCCCCGCGCCCAGCCCGGCGTCGCCGCCGCCTGGGACGGAGCTGGGACCCCGGCGCAGGGGGCCCGCGGGGGGCGGGGGGCGGCCTGTCTGACGCGGGGGGCGGGGGGCGGCCTGGCTTGCGGGGGGGCGGGTCGCGGGGGGCGTGAGCGGCCGCGTCCAGCCGGCAAATGGCGCCGACGGCCGTGCCCAGGTGTCCGCACCCAGGTGTCGGCACCTGCCGCCCCCACCCCGCGCGGCGCCGCGTGTGGCCCGCGAACGGAGACGCCGACCCGCGGGAGGGACTTTTTAAAAAACAGAGTTTGGGGGTCGAGGGAGCCGTAGCTCGGCCTTGAGGGGCGAGCGTTGGCGCGGGCGCGGGGTCGCCCGGGGGGACGGGGGGCGCGGGGCGGCCGTGCCGGGGGGGGGGGGGAGGGGCAGGAGGGGGGACAGGTGCACCGAGAGGCCGGGGGGGGGGGGGGTCGCAGCCCGAGGCGTTGCTAAGGCGTCGCCCGGCGTTGCTAAGGCGGTGAGGGCCGGAGGTGGAAGCTCGGGAAGATGGCGACCGGCCCCTCGCCTCATCCTCGCAAAGTTGGCACCTGCTGCCAGACTTTTACGACCTGAATGCCTGAGGCGACCGGTTTATAAGGAGAAACAGGTTATTTCACTCACAGTCCGTGCGCCTGTTGTTACTTGGGGCACGTAAAAAAAAAAAAGAAAAAACAGTCCAAGGTAAGTTCCAGAAGCAGCCTGTTCCCCTCGGGAGGGAAAGGCTCTGGCCCCCAGTGTCGGCCCCCAGGGCGCCCCCAGTGTCGGCCCCCAGGCGCCCCAACGACGACCCAAGTCCTTCGGTGAGGCCCTGCTTTGGAGAAACCCCCTCACCCCCCCAGTTGCGCCACCAGTTCACAGCCACGCCGCCAGCATATGAGCCTTTGGGGATAGTCAGGATCCAAACTATCCCACGCTGAAAGCCAAGAGTCACTCTGGGCTTAGCCTGGTGCTCGGTGACCTTGGGAGCATAAGATTATAAACTACAGTGCGTTTCATCATAGAACTTCATCCTCTTGACAGGAGTGTGAGTATACAAAAAATACGCATTTGATGGTTAATCTTGACTGACAACTTGATTGGATTGAGAAATCGGTGAAGACTTTCTGAGTAAGACTGTGAGGGCATTTCCAGAAATGATTAGAACATGAATGAATGTTCTGATCTGATGAATGATCTACTGATGGACTCAAAAGTTGGGACGATTGGGAAGTGGTAGAATTCTGGAAAGTGGAGCCTGGTTCAAGGTCACTGGATTGGGGAGGTGTCTTTGGGAGCCATCTCTTGCCCAGGCTCTTTCCTGTTACTTTTCTGCTCTGCTTCCTAGTTGTCGCTAATCGAACATGTTCCTGTTCCCACCCATCAGAATAGACTGAAGTCTCTAAAATTATTAGCCAAAAGAAATCTTTCCCTCTTTAAATTGATCATCAGGTATTTAAGTATTAGCTACATAAAAACACATGCATGATAATAGTGATCATTTATTAACTCTGAAAATGAAAAGCAAGATTAACTAAATGGCAGCACAGTAGTTAAATGCTTCTCAATCAGGCTGTGCATCGTGATGGTTTTTCACTTGTAACTTTTAGAGGGATTTGTTTATTCATTCCTGTGTGTGTGTGTTAAAGGGCACTGTGTGTCCTTGGGGAGGACCAAGGGTGACCTCAGGAATCATCCTGGATTATGTCTACCTCTTTTTTGGAAGTACAGGCCTCCGTTTCTGGCTGTCATTTTTACATGGGACCTGGGATTCAAACTCAGGACCTGCTGCTTGCAAGGCAGAATCTTTTTTTTTTTTTATTTATTCAATTGTGCGTGTGTGAGTGTGTGTGTGTGTGTATGTGTAGAACCACGGGCAAATTCAGGAACCACCATGGACGGCCTCCACCACCTCCTTGTTTATTCTGCCCCAGGATTCACAGGCTCCGCCTTACCAGGACCAGAAACGCAGGCTGTCCCCCTTCCACCCAGCATCTGTACGTGGGGTCTAGGATCTAGGATCCGATCTCAGGACCTTCCGCCTGCAAGGCAGAGGTTTAACCCCTGAGCCACCTCTCCAGCCCTGGGAGGCAGAATCTTAATCCCTGAGCCATCTCTCCACCCCCTGTGATGGTTTTTAAAATTAAAATTTAGTCCTCTCTTCAGATCAACTGAAAAAGAGAACATCATTCCTTGTCTTCCGAATCTTTGTACAACTAGAAATTTGTGAACTATCTCTCCCCATACTATTTCTAAAGAAGGTATCATGGTTAGATATTAGTGTCAATTTGGCAGTGAAGGCTCTAAGTCTGAACAGAGTTGTGAGAATAGTAGTTAAGCCCTCGGAAAGCATGCAGGAGATTATCTGATTGATAGGGAGAACCCAACCTATGGTGTGACTGGGTAGAAGTGATTAAGATGGAGAGAGCTTGTTGAAAAAGTCCACATCCTTTGGTATGCTTGGCCAGACATGCTAGTCTGGCAAGTAAGAATTGTCCCTATCTCAGCAGTCCTGCGGCTATGATGTGGCCAGTTCTCTCCACCCCTGGTATTGGTCTGGACTTTTGCCAGGTTGACGTAAGAACTGTAACTGGACAACTATAAGCCAGCATAAAACCCCTCATTCCTCTGCAAGTCATTTGGTTGTGAATTTACTGATGGTAATGCAGAACTGCAATAATGGACAAAATTAATTGCTTAACTAGATATTTTATACTTCTTATTGTTCTGTTTACCTCCACCAACATATGTACTTTCAGATTACATAATAGCACTGTGAGGTACAGGTATCAACTTGATTGTTGAAGGTTCAAGCTCTGAGCACATTTGTAAAGAATCAGTGGTTGGTGTAAGCCCAATGCAAGCCTTCAGGAGACTGTCTCTAATTAATGGGAAAGGTCCAGCTCATAGTGTGTGGGGCAAAGTCCCTGGGTAAGTGAATAAAATGGAGCCAGTTAGAGAAGTTGGCATCCTTTTGTATATTTGGTCAGACATGCTGGCCTGGCAAGAAAGGATTGTCTCTCTGAGCAGTCCTGTGAATTTGGTGTAGCCTGTTTCCTCCTACCAAGGTGGACAAGGAACTGTAACCTGACAATAGTAAGCCAAAATAAAACTTTCTGGAAGCCGTATGGTTGTGAATTTATGGGCAACAATGCTGAGTAACTGCAACAAGGATTTTTAAAAAGTTTTTTTTTTCTTGAGTTAGGGATATGGCTTAATTTGTAAAGTGCTCAAACATGAGAAACAGGAGTTTAGTTCTCCAGACCCACACGTAAAGCCAGATGTAATACATGCACTCGCAATGCCAGTTCTGGGGAGATAAAGCTAAGAGAAAGGGGATCCCAGGGCTTATTGGCCAGCCAGGAGTAGTAGCAGACCTTGTCTCAAGAAATAAGTAGAAAGTCATGGAGGAGGACACTCATTGTCAGCCTCTGGTCACCATACACACACATGTACATATGTGAACATTCATGACACAGAGGTGCGTACACACAGTGTTTCATAAAACACCGGCAAAAATGGCAGCAGCCAATAATTCCAGCCCAGGAAAGTGGAGCCTGGGAAACCTCAGAACAAAAGAAATAGGCGGTAGAGCAACCCCAGGTCGTTCCCAGTGTCACTCTCAGGCCTCCACGGTCACACACATTCAAGTGACCTCTGCTGTACAACAGATGCACACGTGAAAAAGAGACTGAGAGAGAGAGACAGAACGACAAAAAGTTGCCTCGAGCATGATGTTTATTAGAGAATGCTTGAGGTGGGTACAAATCAGCAAAGCGCCTTCCTGGTATCTTACAACATTGGGGACTTGGAACTGACTTAACTACTGATTCTTTGTAGATATGCCCTCAGCTGTCAGGTGGACATTGTACCTAGCTATGACACTTCATCCTTTGTCAACTTGATACAAAAATACATTCACCTGTTAAGGGTCTAGGGACTAGTCCCACCCTCCTATCTTTCTTAATATACTCCATCACTATGCTTTTCAAAGCGTAGGTCTGTTGACTGGTACCAGTTTATGAACCATGTGGTAATAAGTACAAAAATTTGTGAGTAAATGTTCCCTTTAAAGCAACAACATAGGAGCTGGAGAGATGGCTCAGGGGTTAAGACCCTACCTCAAAAGCAGAAGGTCCTGAGTTCAGAATCCAGGTTCCACATTAAAAAAAAAAATGCCAGACCTGCATTTCTGGTCCTGATGGGCAAAGCTTAGGAAATCCCAGAGCAGAGCAAAAAGAAGGTAACACAATCCAGGGTGATTCCCAAAGTCACCCTTGCTCCTCCACAAGGACACACAGGGTCCTGAATTACACACACATCCACATTAATTAATTGATTAATTAAAACAATACCAAAAAAAGTTTGAGAAGTTTTGCTCCATCAGACAATTTCTAAAGAAGAGATTCACTGGTTAAATAATGTGTACTCCTTTTCTGTGCCAGCCCCTGCTTAAGGCCTTGGGGAATGTAGCAGTAAATGAGTCTTATAACCTCTCTCCCCCAGCGAACTTTAGTAGAGAGAGACAGTACACAAGAAAGCAAGTGAATAGGCAAGAAAATAAGAGTAAAAGTAATATGAGGAAATTAAAACCAGGAAAATGATAGCTAATCAATGTTCTTGGAATTACATAGATGAGTAAGTGCTTTTCTCAGGACACAACAGCTGGACTGAGACCTAAATGATAGGAAACCAAGTGTGAGATACAGAAAAAGAAAATTCTAGGCAAAAGGGCAACTAACACAGAGGTCCACGTTGAGAGTGAATCTGATGTGCTTCAAGGACCAGCATAGTCGGAGTCAGCTGCAGCACTACTAAGATAGGCAGGTCAGACTGATGTTTTGGCAGGGAGGGAAAGAGGAGGACAGGGAGCAGGAACAGGTCTTAACCCTTGTAGGCCATAATGAAAGGCCTGGGTTTCATTTTGATGTTCATTAAAAAGCATGTCCTATGCCTGGTCTGGTTTGTGTTTTCAAAGCTCACTCTAGTTGCTGTGTAGGAAACTCACTTTCCGGGGACCAAAACAGAGCAGTTGGAAAGAGTACAGGTAAGACAATGGCAGCTGGGTTGTAGCAAAAACAGTGCATGACAGAGATGCAAGCAGCTACAGATGTACTCCAGGAGAGTCGAGGTGGATGTGGTGATGTCTGGAAGTAGAGGAAGAGAGATGAGACTCAGGGATTAAGATACTGCCTCACAAGCAGAAGATCCTGAGTTTGGATCCCAGATCCCATATAAAATCGCCCAGCGGAAATGGCAGCAGCCTACACTTATGGCCCTAGTGGGCCAAACCTGAGAAATCCCAGAGTAAAGCAAAAAGGAGGTAGAAGCAATCCAGAGAGAGATCAAGGGTCCCTAGCCTAGATCTGGCTGTTAAGTTTGGTAAGCTGAGGCAGCAGTCACTGGCACAGAGGAGATAGGAAAAGTGAGATCATAGTGTTGGTCGATTGACGTAAGCATCAAGGTTTTCAGGATAGTGGTGAGAACAGGATGCAAAAGACAGGGTTGCCCTTGAGATGACAGTGAAAGGTAAGAAATGGTGGGGTCACTGACAGCTCCAGTGTGAGTGGATTATAGAGAGGGGGCACAGCAAGTATCTGGAAAGGAAAAGTTTTCCAGCAAACTCAATTACTCATTCAGACCCTTGAATGCATATTTTCTTCCTTACCTCATGCTTCCAGCTCATTTGTGTAGTGGTAGGACTTTACTTGGTATGAACTGAAAGTGGTAGCTTTATTGAAATATTTTAGAAACCAGACCTTGAGTTTGGATTGGTAGAAGATAGACATCGTACTAATTTGACTTTCCATGTAATAACCCAACCATCTTTCCCGGATTTTTGAACAAAATGATTATCATTGCATAATGGAAAATGGACTCCAAAAAGCATCAGGCATTGTAACAATTTGCAATTTATGAAGGAGTCCCTCTAAATACTCGTAGAGTTCTCTGAAAGTTTGGTGTGCCTTAGGTGCAGGGCTTCTGGGGTGCTATAGTGTTGTACCTGCATTTATTTAGTCTCTCTTCTACCATTTCAGAAGTTTATGGTCTCTCCCTTTCAATTTAATGTTATCTGTACTCCCATTTTTTTCTCAAATTTTCCACACAGTGGTCTTGTAACTTCGTTGTTTAGATTTTATTTTCACTGAATATCTCCCTATCTTGCAATATCTAGTTCTCAGGATTTCTTGCTTACAAGTTCACAGGTTCATCTTCCTTCTGAAAGTGATCAACACCTGTGTTAGGATGTTCTTATATCCTAAAGTTAGATAATAATATTAATGTATTTTTATGGAAAACATTTTGATGCAAAAGCCTTAACATTTTCAAATATAATTTATATTTAGGTATCTGTCCTAAGGAAATAATCATTCTACCTAAATACTGTTTAAAAACAACCATTGTTCATTTTAAATAGTAACACAGGTTGGCATAATCCCAGCACTTAAGAGGTAGAGACTTGAAACTCAGGAGTTCAAGTCCAGTTTCACCTACACAGCAAGTTCTAAGCCAGTGTGGATTGATGAGACCCTGTCTCAAAAATAAATAAATGGAAAAATGTAAGTTCAAAGCCATCTTTTGGCTGTATATCCACCCTGGACTAAATGAGACCCTGTTTCAAAATCTAAAATTAAATAAAAGCAGAACTTCTCCAGAAGTAAGTCTGAGAAAACTTCGCGTCCTAAAAGGTAATGACTTCCAAAGGAACAGTTTTAGGTTCAGATTAAGAAATGAGATAGAGGCACAGAAGACCATAGGAAAACAGTTAGGAGGGTAGGTAAGCTTAAGCAACAGAGAACAGTACTCTATGGCTAAGACTTGAGAACAGAGGGCCTCAGAAGTTACCCTGGGTAATTTAAATCATCTCTAGATACCTATATATTTCATAAAATGTAAACACTACATAAATACCTATTACGTTGTTTAGAGAACACTGACATGCAGAATAGTTGCATTTTCCCCCAGATATTTTCAACTTGTAATTGGTCAAATCCAAGAATTTAAAACCCACAGATAAAGGAGATTAACTGTACTTCAGTGTTTCATATTTAATACCGTTCAGTAAAGGATATGACAGTACTCTGAACAAATAAAGGAATGAGATAGATGAGGAGGATATTGAATATTTTGCTTAAAATTTTAGAAGTAGCTGTATATATATGTTATATCCAGGAGGGTATGTTTAGATTCTGTGTAGTTATATAGTTTTATATAGGATGCATTTATATAATAAAGGACTTGAGCATCCTAATCTCATAAGAACAACTATATTAGATACACAGCTTTCCTTCCAGAATCTTGTCTAGAATCAGGAAAATCCTTCATACGTCAGATCCAGTGGTTAATAGAAAAGTCATCAGTTCTGAGAAGATAGGAACCAAATGAAGTAGCAGTCAAAGGCTTACATACAATGTTAAAGGGCAGAATTAAGAAAGATAATTCTAGGTTCCAGAGTAAGGAGAGACAGAAAAACATACTGAGTAATCTTAAGCAAACTACCATTTTGTAGCTCTGTAGGGAAGTCCTCCAACTTAGACAGTTTGAGAGCACCCTATGGATTTTGGTGGACAGCTGTCAAGGACAAATATCTGTTCTTCATGACAAATAATACCAGCTATATGCACAAAGAACAACATCTTTCTTCAGACTTTGTGATTGTGCTGGTGTAAAAGATATTTTAAAATTGGGACCAGAGGAGCTGGAGAGGTGGCTCAGAGGTTAAGCCTCTACCTTGCAGGCAGAAGGTCCTGAGTTTGGATCCTAGACCTCACGTATAGACGCCAGGTAGAAGTTGGGGGGGGGGGCGCCAAGGCGGTCCATGGTGGTTCCTGAATTCGCCCGCGGTTCTACACACATGCACACGCACAATTGAATAAATAATTTTAAAAAAAATAAAATAAAAATTGGGCCAGAGAAATCGCTCGAGGATTAAGACTGACTGGAAAGCAAGAAAAGACCTGAGTTCATATCCCAAATCCCACATAACATCATCAGACAAAAATGATGGTGGCCTGAACTGGAAAAGTAGAGCCTGGGAAATTCCAGAGCAAAGGAGAAAAGAGGTAGAAACAATCTAGGATGATTCCTGAAGTCCCCCTTGGGCTTCCATAGGTGCGCAAAATAAAAGAAAAAAATAAAGGTATAGCAAGCATTTTTTTAACTGTTGTAAAAAAATTTTTAAAGCTGCCTCAGCATTCTTATAATTTGAATTTATGGTATTGTGATATGCTGCTGTTAGTCAGTATTTGTTGTTTTCAACTTCCCTATATCATAAAGAAGCAGTTTCTTAATATCTCCCTTCAGCATATCCAACCTGTCAGAATCTACCAGTCATTTCACTTATTAATGTTTATATTACTTTGACTTTATAATCATAGTTGATTGCAAAATAAAATACTATTACTGTGATTACAGTTGTCCTCCACTCCTGTAGATAATTGACTTTTTAAAAATATATCTTGGTAGAATATTTATGCCATGCCTTTAGGATGGAGTTCTAATTAGTGATTTTCTTTTTATATTATTTTATGTATGGGCCATCTATTGAACTTAATTATATATTTTACTGACTTGTTTTCTGCTGTTTTTTGTATCATATCATCTTAAAAAAAAAAAGTGCTAAGTTGGAGAAATGATTAGTGGATGCAGTACTTGCCACACAAGCGTGAAGACCAAAATTCATATCCCCTGAACCAATGAAAAAGATGGGTAGGTGTGCTGCCACCTGAAATTCCTGCTCTAGGAGGCAGAGAAAAGGTATTCCTGGAAAAGGTGGCTAGCCAGACAAGCCAGGTGGTAACCTCTGGACTTACTGAGAGAAGATAAAGCAATCCAGAAGGCACTTGACATCAGGCTTCTGTACTCAAAAAAGGGCTAAGCAAGATGACTCAGAGGGTAAAAGCACTTTCCATACAAGCTTGAGTTCATTCCCACGAACATACACAAAGATGGATGGAGAAAACTGACTCCACAGAGATGTTCTCTGACCTCCAGATACGTGCCATGGTATGGACATGCCCACATATCTCACATACATACATACAATTTTTAAAAGGTTTGTATTTAGTTTCTTATAGCTCCAATACCTATGGACATTTAATTAAAATTCTATGAAATGAAATGTTATTTGTGGCAAGATAGAGGATTCATAGCCTTTTACAATAGAGGACAAGCTGAACTTTGTCCTAGTTACCAAGTGCTCAGGTCTTAGGAACACCTGTTCTGAAATCTACCTTTTGTTTTCATCACTGAATTCTCTGTTTCCTAGGAGTAAATTCCGTGAAAGTTTCAAGAAAAAGGACTTTGGGAGCTGCTGGATGGACTCTCCCATTGGCTAATTTTTGAAGACATGGCCAGTCAACACCTGGGAGTCAAGAATATATTGTGAATCTTCAAAGGAAGCCCACTGTGATCCTGAATTAGATTCCTACCAGAAGAGAAATATCTTACCATATTTCCAAAATCAAGAACAGTGTAGTGATTTTTCAGAGTAATTTCACAAACATTTAGGCCAAATGGCTACACAGGATTCCTCTGTGAAGTTGTATGAAAATGGGCCTCAAGCAAGCAAAGATTTCTTTGTAACTGAAGAAAGAACTGATAGAATAAGTGAGGAATGTTCTCCTGTAGACCATTGCTCAGAGAATCTTCAAGGTAAATATAGCTCTGATGTAACAGAATCAAGTGAGGGAACTCTCCAGAGCTCCCAGTTCAAAGAATCTTTGGTTGCCTTTGACTGTGACAATAAAGACATTTGTAGATGGAAATCCCAGCTGGTCAGTTCTTCTCACCAAAGAGACCACACAGAGAAGTCCTGTAACTGTAATGCCTGTGGGAATGTATTTGCCACCAGTCCAGATGAGCTTCTCTGTGGAAAAATCCCTACTCCAGAGAACCTGTATGCATGTGGTCACTGCGGCAAGGACTTCCTCCAGAACTCAGAACTACTGCTTCATCAGAGAGACCACATGGAAGAGAAGTTCTACAGGTGTGAGCAGTGTGGGGAGGCCTTCACCAGGAGTTCGAGTTTGCTCATTCATCAAGAACTCCACACCAATGAGAAACCATTTAAGTGTGACAAGTGTGGGAAGGGCTTCACCAGGAGTTCAAGTCTGCTAGTTCATAATGCAGTTCATACAGGTGAGAAACCTTATAAGTGTGACAAGTGTGGGAAAGGCTTTAGTCAGAGCTCAAAATTACACATCCACAAGCGAGTCCACACAGGAGAAAAGCCCTATGAGTGTAGCGAGTGTGGCACAAGCTTCAGTCAGCGATCAAACCTGTACATTCACCAGCGCATTCACACTGGAGAGAGACCCTATAAGTGTGGGGAATGTGGGAAGGGCTTCAGCCAAAGCTCAAACTTGCATATCCACCTGTGCGTCCACACTGGAGAGAAACCCTACCAGTGCTATGAGTGTGGGAAGGGCTTCAGTCAGAGCTCTGACCTTCGGATTCACCTCCGAGTACACACTGGAGAGAAACCCTACCACTGTGGCAAGTGTGGGAAGGGCTTCAGCCAGAGCTCCAAACTTCTCATCCACCAGAGAGTACACACTGGAGAGAAGCCCTATGAGTGCAACAAATGTGGAAAGAGCTTCAGCCAGAACTCAAACCTCCAACTACACCAGCGGGTTCACAGGAAGGATCCTCACGAATAGGAGCTCACTCAGGTGTTTGAGTGTTTGCATTGTAAAGACAAATACTTTTCCACTCAGGTGTTCAGAGTGCTTGCCTTGTAAAGAGAAATATTTTTGACAGCTGAGGACCTATGTCAGTGGTAGAGTGCTTGCCTAGCATGCACAAAGCCCTGAGTTTGAGCCCCAGCACAAAAAAAAAAAAAAAAAAAAAAAAAAGTTTCAGCTTAATGCTTTCTGTGTATGTGTTCATGGGGGAAAGTTATATGTCGGCGCATACACATATCAGATAACCTCCAATGTTGTTCGGCACCTTCTACCTTTTTGTTTATGCAGGATCTTTCCTTGGCCTGAACTTGGTCAGGTAGGTTAGGATAACTGGCAAATGAACTCAAGCAATCTACCCACCTCACTTCCCATCATTGCTAGGATAACAAGCATACACTACTATGCTCAGCCTTTCTGAGGGTCTGGAAATAGGAACTCAAGTTCTCAATGCAGGCAAACCAAGCCCTTTACTGACTTTGCTCTATCTCCCCAGCTCTCAGCATAATACTTTGAATTCTTTACTTTTCTGTGCCTCAGAAAGAGATAAGTATTCCCTTACCAAAAAGTCATTTGAAGTATGTAAGTAACAAGAACTTTTTTATGGCTTACAATGAATGGGTTGCTTTGTTTTTTCAGATGGCTTTAGTGACATCTGAAATTGCAGTCCAACCAGTGTTACTAGAATTACATATACTGCAGTTCTAACTGCAAGAATTTTGTATTTGTGCCTGGCGATTCTAGATCCTGGCAAGTTAACCATTAACACTAACCATCACAATCTCTGTCCCCATGGGCCACTGAGGCAGTTTAGTAGGCTCTCCCAGGGAGCCATCATGAACAGAAGTACTTACATTTTTATTGGATGAAGAGTAGAAACCAGGTCCAAAACAACACAGCTATTTTCAGAGCTATGCTAGCTTGATGCCAAAAGATAGGTTCCAGAGGCATAGCTAGATTAAGTGTCAATACAGAGCATGAGCATGTGACATGTTCAATCAGCAGAGGCTGCAGAAACTATGTCGAGGCTCAATAAAATTGACTTGCAGAGAGTACTAGATAATATGCTTTTGTTGAGCATCTGAATGTCCCTAGACAGTATTAACATGCTAAGAAACTACATTTTATAAAGCCTCAGAAGTAATAGGGGGCTTGAGAGATGACTTAGGAGTTAAGGCAAAAGCAGAAGGTCCTGAATTTGGATCGCAGGTTCCATGTAAAAAAAACGGTGGCAGCCTGCCCTTCCAGCTCTGGTAGGCAGAGCCTGGGAAATCGCCAGAGCAAAGCAAGAAAGAGGTAGTGACCCAAGATGATTCCTGAAGTCATTCTTGGGCCTGCACAAGGACACAATGCCCTTGACACATGCAAAGTAAATATTAAAAAAAATGAGCAGGAAGATCAGTGAGAGCTCAGAAAAGTTCAAAAGACAGGAAGATGGAAAAAGCTGTTATTCTGTTTGCATGAGTGATAATGGAAACAAGAACCAGTGTGGCTCCAGGACAAGAAGTGTTTGATGCAGAGAGTGGGACCTAGGTGTGATGAGGAAGCCCCAAAACTGATGGTGAGTTACGTGTAGAACATTCTCTTCATCCCAGGTATACATATGCTCCTCTCACCAGCCTCCATGTAGTCAGCGGAATTTACCAGCCAGCAAGAAAGGAGGATGAAACCTGAGTGTGTTCAAAAAAGAACCACATTCTAGATTTGGAATCCCCACAGCAGAGCTGTAAAATACAAAGCTTAAAAAAAAAAAAAAAAAAAAGTGTGTGCTTCTGGGAATAGAATTCAGATTATTAGGTTTGTGAACAGGCACCTTACCTGCTGAGCCATCTCACCAGTGCAGAACTGCTGCCTTTTGAAAAATAGTGAAAAATGGACTGGAGAGGTGGCTCAGGGGTCAAGCCTCTGCCTTGAAAGCGGAAGAACCTAAGTTCAAGTTTCAGATTCCACATAAAAATACCATGTGGAAATGGTGGCAGCCTACACTTCCAGCCTCCACAGACAGAGCCTGGGAAATCCAGAGCAAAGCTATAAGATTGAGCAATCCAGGATGTCATCCTTGGGCCTCCACAGCAGTATACAGTGCCTCTTCTACACACCAGAACCTACACACATGCAAAAAAAAATAAATAAAAATAGTAAAAAAAAAAAATGGCAATCTTACAATCTTACCTGTAATGCCAGCACTTGGAAGGCAGAGATGGGAGGATTATAAATAAGTTTAGTGCTGAACCAGTCTGGGTTACACAGCAAGAACTTCTCTCATAAAAGAAAATGACAATCTAAGAAAAAATGGTTACATATGGTGAAATAAAGCTTGCCTTGGAAGGTAAGGGAGCTTTACGTTCAAAAAGTAGTGTGGGACTGGACATATAGCTCATGACCACGTGTGAGGTTTTGGGACCAGTTCTATCACAAGGCAAGGTGAGGGAAGAAAGTAACAAGAGAAAGTAAAGAATGTGTTGAGTTGTAATAAGAGGGATTAGAAGCTGCATCTGTGTCCTGGTGAAGAGAAGCAATAAGGATAAATAAGTACTACAAGAAAGGCAGAAAGCTTGAGAAATTCACAAAGACAGTGATGAGATAGTTGAAAAGTGCAGAGAAAGATACACTGAAAAGAACCCAAGTCAAACAATCCTGCAGATACTTCATCCAGAAGCTAAGAGGTGGCTATGGTGAAGAAATTTGAAATACCAACAGGACAAGGGTACCTTGTCTACTACAAGACTCAAGTCTTAACTCCAGTGGCAGGATCCTATTTGGTGAGACTGATTGCTCTAGTGAATGGGTCAACGGAGGGAAAACCTTTATTGTCACCTCTTATGACTCAAGAGTACAACAGCCAGGTACCATCTTGAAAAAGAACCTGTTTTAAAAACACTCTAGAGACCTGGGGACAGTGAACAAGTCAGGAAGCCTGAAGTCTGCCTTTCCACAGCCCCAGGGTGAGAAGCGGCAGGAGTGGGCAGTCATGGGAGCAAGCAGTGAGATGATGAGAAGTCAGAAAGCACAGGCAGCATGAAGCTCAGTGGGTGAGGGAGGTAAGCACAAGCGGACTTCACCAACCAGGAACACAGTCCGATAGTCCCTGTCTGAGATCAGTGGGCACATCAGCTTCTGAAGCCACCAACTGCTGTCGTCAAAAAAGCAAGTTCCAAAGGACAAATGCAACCTGCAGTTGCATTCCCTCCAGCAGAGTGCGCAGCGCTTGGCTAGGAAGAATGTCTTCTGCCTGTATAGTTCTCATTGCTGTTCTTGCCTCCCTACTCCTAATATTTTGGAGACACCGGACAGCCAGAACATTAGCCAGCCTAGGAGTGCATGTGATGTGTGGGATTACCTACTCAGGCTTAAAGCCAGGTGTCGGTACCTTAGTCCCCTTGGACACAAAGAAGGAGGCTACTAAACTGAATATAGCTCCAGCAGACATTGGACACATGTTCAATACAGCCCTAACATCAACGTAAATCACAGGAAAGACCAGGTCTGAGGTTCACATCACCTTCCTGATTACCAAGTAACCATAGCTGATAGTCTTCAATTTTCAGGAACCCGGAAAGAAGCTGCTGTAAAACTTCTTGACCCCTGGTGTGCCTCCACTTTTTAATCTTCCTTACATTTTGTAATATAATGATAAAGGGATTTTTTTTCTTGTGTATGCGCAGGGTATAATGTGTTTGTACTAGAGGGCACTTAAGTGTGTGTGCCTGTGAAGGCCCAAGGGTAACTTTGGGAATCACCCTATATTGCTCCACCTCCCTACTGCTATGCTCTGAGGTTGCCCAGCTTCTGCCTTCAGAGCTGAAAGCGTGAGTCATCTGCATTCTGCCTGGCATTTTTACATGAGACCTGGGATCAGGTCCTTTTGCTTTAGAGGCAAAGGCTTAACCCCTGAGCCATGTTGGCTCTATAATATTGTTTTATATTCTCATTTTATTTTCTTTTGTGTATTCCTCTAGTTTGATTTATTCATTTTTGTTGTTGTTAACTCGTGGGCAATTATTTCTTTTTGGCCACTGGGTTCCACTTTTTTTCCCTTTTCTAGTACACTTTTAGTAGTCTTTCCACTTTACCTTATTGTTTTTCATCTTTGCTTTTGATAGTGTTCAGTGTGTCCAAGGCTTCCCATAACTCACAGCAGTCCTGCTCTGCCGACCAAGTGCTGTAGTTATAGAAACATCACACATAGCAGGAATGGGGGAAGGGGCAGTAGTTATATATACATGCTCTTTTTTTTTAGGAGTCTATTTGTTTAGTGAGTGTGTATGTGTGTTCGTATGTATGAGCGGGCAGTGTGTCCCCATGGAGGACCAAGGTTGACTTCGGAAATCATCCTGGATTGCTTTTAACTCCTTTTTGCTTCACTTTGGGATTTCCCAGGTTCCACCCATCAGGGTCTGAAGTGCAGGATCAGCATTTTTACATGGGATCTGGGATCCTAACTCAGGACCTTCAGATTTTGAGGTAGAGAACCCCTGAGCCACTTCTGCAGCCCTACATATATATATGGGGAGCATTCCAGGAACAAGTATGCAGGCATAGTCTGATTAATGGGGAGGGCCTAGATCACTCCCTAGGTAGATGAATAAAATAGAGGTAGCTGGTTAAGATGGAGTTTTTAGATACACTTGGTCAAACATGCTGTCTGAAAAGTGGAGTTTGCCCCTCCCTCAGCAGCCCCTGTGGATTTTATATGATCAGTTCCCTTGACCTCTGGTGTTGGTTTAAGCACTCCTGACAAGCTTGACTGACAACTGTGACCAGGCAATCATAAGCCAGAATAAAACCCCTTTGCCACACTTTCTCTGCATTGTTGCTGATAAATACACAACCACACAACTTATAGAAGAATACAGGGTTTTATTCTGCCTTACAGCTGTCTTGTTACAGTTCTCAATCCAAACTGGCAAGAGAATCCACATCAAGACCAGGGCCGAGGGAATGGACCGCCCCATATCCACCAGAGTGCTGAGAGAGGGGTAAACTTCCCATGCCAGACAGCGTCTGTCCAAGCATGCTGAAGAATGCCAACTTCCTTAAACTGTTCCCTCCATTTTATCCAGTAGTTCAGAGGATGGTCCCACCTATCATGGGCTGGGTCCCCCCCCCAATCAATTAAGAAATCTGCTATAGCATCTGCTTAGGGCTTAGCTGCTAATTCTTTACAAATGCGCCCAGAGTCAAAGCCTTCCACTGCCAAGTGCATATCAGTAACTATCTACCACACCTTTATAAGTCGTTTGATCATGAATTTATCAGCTACTTGCAGGTAAACTACAACAAGTGCCTTCACTAGAAAAAGAGGCTTCTCTGGTTACCATTGAAAGTTTCATTTGTCTCTAGGTATAAACAAAAATATTTAGAAGTAATTTGATGTTATGTCAACTTAGCTGGACAACAGTATTATGTTCCCCTTTATGGCCTGTGGCCTAATAACCTCCCCCACCTTGAGTTTTTGGCTAGATTTATGGTACTGGTCATGTATTTTTTTTCTCCTATGGATCAGGTGTCAAATCCAGTCAGTGAACAGCTTGTTACACATACACCCCTCATCCCGTAATAGCCAGCCACTATTGCACAAGCAGTCCCAACTTCTCTGACAAGTTACTGTCATAATTTGTAGGAATCACAAGTAAGCATGAGCACTCCTGTCTTTTCTCCCTAAGGCAGCTTGCATAAAACTTACTGTGCCATGAAAGTAATCCCTCAGGGAGGAGGCCTCCAGCTCCATTCCAACTTGCTTTTTGCATATCATGCAACTGAGAAGCATGGTATCTTTTACAATAGGGTTTTAATCATTTAATTCCAGTGGGTAACCAAGAAGAATGGCATGTGCCTGTGTTGTTTTGCAGTCCTTTAGGATTTCTCTGACCCACAATTTATAAAGATGTATCCCATTGCTGGCACTGGAATTGTGTTTAGTAATTCACATCTTCTAATTTTTTCCAGACATGCAAGTGTATCACTGGGGTCTTACCTGAACTTTGTGTGCAGCTGGACAAGGTTCTGGGGTAGTGGCAGTGCTGTGGATTCCCAAGAGCATGAGGACTAGGGTCACTGAGCTCTTAGACCACATCTGTGGCTGGGCAAGATCCCAGGGCTGGGGGCAAAACAGTGGAGTCCTGAGAAGCAGAGGGGTAACTGGACTCTTACATAGCCAGCTCTTGTGTCGACTGGAGCCCATGATGCCCCTGCCGTTTCCCCTCCTCCCCCCAGCTGACCGGGCGGGGATTCGGCAACACTACTACTATCTCCTCACCTACAGATGAAGCCTCATGGGGAAGGAATGATTACTGGCTGACTCTTGTACAAGTCTGTCATGGCTTGAATGTGAGTTGCCATTCCCCACCACGGGCTCATGGGTTTAAATCCTTACTGGTGTTAAAGCTCAGGAAGGTTGCGGTACCTTTAAGAGTAGAGCATTGCTGGAGGAAGCACATTACAGGGTCAGTCCTTGAGGTTGATAGCCTGACCCTGCTTCTCTCACACTCCTGCTCTCTCTGTCTCCTGATGGCTGCAGTAACCTGATCCAACCTCTTGCTTCTGCCATTAGCCATGCCACCACCATGCATTTTCTTCCATAAATAGAACATATCCCCTCTAGAACCACAAGCCAAATAAACAACCCTTTCTCCTTTAAGCGTCTGAGTCTGAATATTGTCTCACAGCAAAAGAAGCATAACTGCAGCAAGGCCTTCTGCAGCTAACAGCTTCTGTGAGTTCACGAGTGCCAGCGCGGGACTCAGAAGACAGCTTTTCACTGCACTCCCATTGTCTGGCTATTGCAATCTTTCTGCCTCTCATAATGTTCACTGAGCCTTGGGGGAGGGAAATGACAAAGACTTAACACTCAGCAGTCACTTATTCTCAGCACTTCAATCAGCGAGGAGCCTCTGCTTTAAGCACGGGCCACTGCAGAGAAAAGTTTCTCTGACCAAAATTGAGAGCAGCACTAATCTATGAACATAAACGGAAGTATTCAGACTTCCAGGTAAGATGTGGTGAGGACAGTTAGGGAACCAAAAGAACACTCTCCTTGAGGTTTGGCCAGTCTCCAGAGTGTGTGTTCCGCAGTAGCAATAAACTCGCTCTACTATTGACCACTACCCACCGTGCCAGCATTCAACCCAGCGGCAACAACAGTCTGCTCAACACTCTGCGGACTCAATACCACAGACGGGACCAGAAATTCAACAGAAGCAGGGCAGGCAGGGAATCTAGGGAATGGGAATTACTGTCAGTGTTCCGGTAGAGAAACAGTAAACCCAAGTCGAACCTAGCACTGTACACTGTAAACACTGTACTCACCCCACCCCACCCCACTCCATGCTTCCTCCCCTCAAGGATCCTAGTAACCTCTGGGGAAAAAACTTGCAGCCTCCCAGCCCCCCCACACTCCAGAATTCCGGGGAATGCAGGCTTCCCCCAGGCATCACACTGTGCCATCTAGCGCCTGCTGGAGTCAGGGAGCCAGAGAACCTCACCTTTTAACTAAAGGCAGCTGTGTCGACGACTCACATGATAAATCTTTTTAATTTCTTATTTCATTCCACTCTTGAATGTTTCATGATGGTTGGGCAGGACTTAGGATTGTTATTTATGTTTCTCTGACCAATTCACCATAAAGTTTTTACCATACTCTTCACCTATACCTCCTATACTCCCTTCTCCTTGCTACATTTCCTTCTGTTTCTCTCATTCATGTGGCCTCCTGTTATTACTTTATAATTTCAACCTTCCAAAACTTTAATACATTCTAAACTCTGAGGGCCAGACAGTACCCTAACTCTCCACTACCTACTATTTAATTCACCTCTACTGTCTCTCTTCAAAACCAGTTAAATTCTTAAATCCTTAGCCTTATTCACCTTATCTGTTTCACTTCTAATTTTATTTTTAAATTCATATACAGACCTTATCACTATCATCTCATCACCAGGCTAAGCCAAGTCATCCTAGGTTCACTGTAACCATGCCATCCACAAATCAGCACCTATTGGTCCCAAGTTGGACTTCTGACTACAATTACCCATTCAAATCTGGTGAGATAGTGACAACAACGGACAGTCACATATTCACTTGAAGCAGGTGCAGCCAACTCACATGCCAAAGAAAGCAACCAACTACCTAGCTCCATATGCTTAGGCCCCACCATAAAGACATTACTCTGAGACTGGTAATATAGGGAAGACACAAGTTGTCGCAATTTTGTTACTTGTATTTTTGTGTTGATATTGGTGCATCTAAGATAAATCATTGATTGAAGGTTTTTGATCACTTTTCCTTTCAATGCAACTGTCTGCAATGTTTTGTAGGGACTACGTTATAATAATACTTCCATGTTTTCCTGCATTGCACTGATGTTCAGGGAACCAAACTCGATATCCAGCCTTTCCCTAAGAGATGGTATTCATCTCTTAGGGAACCATAAATATATATCATAAAAACACAGTCACTGGCTTGGTGCACTATTAAAATCAAGTAGTAATCAACTAAAAAACTATCACCATATCAGTTGTTTTAGGGAGTAAAGGGACATGAGAGTACTGGGTGTGTGCTGATGTGTCAGTTAGTGTGGACATGGTGGGAAGGAACAGGGGCAAAAACACAGTAGGACTAGTGATTGGTGCTAGTTGATGGGAAGACAGTGGGGGAGAATGAACGTAGAAGGAGGAATTGCAAAGGGAGAAAAAAAAAATGGGAAAGTCTTGGCTACAGGCACTCTGGACAGACAGGACGACCAGACAAGAGAATAGTCTTATCTCAGGACAGAGTCACAGAGACTCCAGGGAGAGAGGAAAACAGAGAGTACACAGAAAAGAAGAAAGTGATGGAGGCCAGGACAGCCCAGGACCAGGCGGGCAGCCACGCTGACCTTGAGGGTTACAGAAAGAGAGAAGAGGAGGGTGGAGAAATAACTGCGAAAACTAGTGGGCTTGGTGGTCGGTTTCCACCTGGAGCCTCCCTGTGCCTTTCCTGGCCCCTAGTATCCCATCTGGCTCCTAAAAGTTCAAGCGGGGGATCATTGAGATGACCTGGGCTCAGGGGCCATCGCTGCCACCAGCAGCGGGCAGTGAAGTGCCCTTTCACCACAGGTGCCATCCAGGGTTCAGGACACTGCCTTATTCTGTCTCTGTAATGAATATCTGATTTCAGTGATTCAGGGGAACAAGGGTCTTATTCATGTTCACAATTTGAAGTTGTGAAATCAGGCTGGAGAGATGGCTCAAGGGTAAAAACTCTGTCTCACAAGCAAAATGACCCGAGTTCAGACCCCAGGTCCCACATTAAAAAAAAAAAAAAAAAAAAAGACAGAAATGGTGGTGATCTGCACTTCCAGCATTGGTGGGCAAAGCCTGGGAACTCCCAAAGCAAAGCAAAAAAGAGATAGAAGCAATCCAGGATGATTCCAGAAGTCACCCTTGAGCTTCTGTAGGGACAATACTCTTGGTACACATGCACACACACACACACAATAAATAAATAAATAATATTTTAATTATTAAAAAAAAAGTGAGGGGCTGGAGAGGTGGCTCAGGGGTTAAGCCTCTGCCTTGCAGGCGGAAGGTCCTGAGTTCGGATCCTAGACCCCATGTATAGACGCCAGGCGCAAGTGGGGTGGCCTGTGTTTCTGGTCCTGGTAGGGCGGAGTCTGTGAATCCCGTGGCAGAGTAAACGAGGAGAGTGGAGGCCATCCATGGTGGTTCCCGAATTCGTCCGTGGTTCTACATACACACACATACATGCACACACACACGCATACATGCACAATTGAATAAATAATAAAAATTTTTTTAAAAAGTGAAATCATTATGGCAAGAGAATTGTAACAAAATCAGAAGTGGAGGGAACAGGCCACAACATAACCACAGGAAGAGTTGAGAGGAGCAAGGACCAAAGCAACCACTAGCTTGCCAGTGTGCCACATTGTCAACAATTTCTCTCTCCATCTTATCCACTTTCTCAAAGAATGGTCCCACCCCTGCGGGCTGGTCCTCCACATTAATTAGATAACCTACAAGCATGCTCAAAGGCTTATCATAACAAAACAGTTCTCCATAGCTGTCCCCAAAGAAAGACTAAGCTCTCAGTTATCAAGTTGACAAATGAAATTAGGCGCCACGGCACCAAGGGCAGTTTCCAAAGCAATGGTCACCAGAGACCAC
Source organism: Typhlomys cinereus (assembly GCA_023101885.1). Lineage (NCBI taxonomy): Eukaryota > Metazoa > Chordata > Mammalia > Rodentia > Platacanthomyidae > Typhlomys > Typhlomys cinereus. The sequence goes on along the minus strand of JALPQD010000013.1, from coordinate 7,560,294 downwards.
TTCTGTAAGATCCCTAGCAATGCAGCTTCCCTAGATTCCTTGGAAGAAGCCCCTAAGGTTAGTCTGCCTGGTGGCTATCAAATTACTCTTCCTCCTATAGTGACAGTAACTTTTGGTCATTTGCAGAGCTGTTTTGTTTTGCTAGTTTGTTTTCAAGAAAGCGTCTCAACATGTAGCCTTAGCTCAAACTTGCAATTCTTCTATGCTGCCATGCTTTGTTGTCTTGGGTGTTTTTTACAGTGAGATTGACTGTGTTCTTTAGCTATAGCTGTATGTCTTTTTCTTTTTGTTTGCATGCATGTGTGTGGGTGCATGCATGTGTGTGAAGGTGTGGATGCATTCATGCACGTATGCACATGCACGCGTGTGTGTATATGTGTGTTTGTGTGTGTGTGTGTGTGTGTATGTGCTTGTGATATGTGTGAGAGCGCAAGATGACACTTGAGTGTATATGCTCACAGAGAAATTCACCCTGGATTTTTCTTCCATCTTATTGCTTTGCTCTGGAGTTTCCCAGGCTCTGCCCTCTAGAGCTAAATTACAGGCCACTCACTACTATTTTTGTGTATGTCATAGTTAGGCACAGGTGTCAACTTGATGGTTGAGGGTTTGAGCTCCGGGCACATTTGTAGAGAATTAATGGTTGAGTTAAGCCCAGACCAACCTGCAAATAGATTGTCTAGCTGATGGGGAAGGCCCAGTCCATGGTGGGTGGGACTAGGCCCTAAACAAGTGAATAAAATACTGAGAGCTGGTTGAAGAAGTTGGCATCCTTCTGTACACCTGGCCAGACATGCTGGTCTGGCAAGTAAGGATTGTCCATCTCTCAGCCATTATGTGGTATGGTGTGGTGGCCAGTTCCCTCGGCCCTAGTGTTGGTGCATGCTCTCCCATCAAACTGGACTATGAACCGTAACCAGTAATCGTAACAGAATAAATCCCGGGCTGGAGAGATGGCTCAGAGGTTAAGACTGTCTCACAAGCAGAAGGTCCTGAGTTCGGATCCCAGGTCCCACATAAAAACACCAGGTGGAAACAGCAGCGGCCCCTGCACTTACAGCCCTGATGAGCAGAGCCTGGGAAATCCCAGAGCGAAGCAAGAAGGAGGGTAGAACAATCCAGGATGATTCCAGAAGTCACCCTTGGTCCTCCACAGGGACACAGAGGGCTCTGATACACACACACACACACACACACACACACACACACACACACTCACACACACACACACTCACACACAAATAAATAAATAAATATTTTTTTAAAAAAGAGAGAATAAATCCCTTTTCCCTTAAGCCATTTGATGGTCATTTATCAGCAGTCATGCAGGTGGACTGCAACAGTGTGTGTATGTGTGTGTGTTTATCAGAGGACACATGTGTCCCTGTGGAGGACCAAGGGTGACTTCAGGAATCATCTTCCTTCTTGCTTTGCTCTGGGATTTCCCAGGCTCTGCCCACCAGGGCCAGAAGTGTAGGCCAACGCCCTTTCTATCTAGTGGTTTTTTCCTGGATGTGATCTGAACTCAGGACCTTCTGCTTGCAAGACAGAGTCCTAACCCCTGAGCCATATCTCCAGCCCCTGTCTGGCATTTTTACATGGGATCTAGGAGCTGAACTCAGGTTCTTTGCTTGGGAGCATAAGGCTTTCCCTGAGCCATCACCCCAGTCCCTGCGTGGCCGTCATAAGGAGTCTGTCGTTCTCATGACAGCACAGCACAATGTCTGACTGAGGACCAATGCTGCTGTTCCCTTCACAAAATCCCCTGCATTCTCCTTGAGCAACATAATCTGTCTCTCCTGTTTAGCTCACATTTGCAACAGCATTTGTTTCCCTTCATCATAGAGACTTTTCTTCTCTATAGAAACGGCCAATCTCCTCACAGGTCCCACATTTATTTTTGGAAATTCAATGTATTTTTTCTCATTTGATATCTCCCAGGTATGATTCAGTAAAATCATTGCTATTGACTTCTGATGTCGCTGTTGACATGAGCTGAGGACACTGTGTTTTAACTGTTGCACTGAGGACGTAAAACTGATCCCAGGTGGTAGAGCCTTCTGCTTTGAGGGTCCTTATTTTGCATGATTTACCGACTGGGTTTGAAGAGGAATAAAATACTTTTCCCTGACAGCCATTGGACTGCAGCATTTTGGAGCTAGAGTTAGTGATTCTTTCCTCATGTTCCTCCAGCCTCTAAACTAGATCCTCAGTTCAATCTCCCCACTTCCTTGCAGGAGGAAACTTCGTGCTGTCTGAGGTGAATAATCATACATGTTCTGGGAACTAAGGGCAAAACACAAGTGGAGCTTGGCTCTTTCCTCCCAAAGCAATTCTGGAATTGGGAAAGATGTTACTCTTCATTACTAGGCTCCCTAATGAAGTGATTTTGCAGTTGTTCATTGGTGTTTTGATGAGGTCCAAGGGAAAGAAATGCTATCCCAGAAGCTGCCTGTCTTCCTCCCCTTCTGGGTGGGAGATGCCCTTTTGATTCCTGTTGACTTGGTTTTGGATCAATCATTCAGAAACAGGAAAAATTTAATCTGCAAACACTAAAAGGGAGGGTGTTTATTTTTTTTCTCTAGAACCAACATATCCTGGATATGAATGAGGACAAGAAACATAACCAGAAAATGGAAGTATTAATTAAGTTACTTTACAGTAGGATCTCTTCTGTAAATTCTTCAGTTGGAGAAACGTTCTGTACAAACTTTCCTTTAACACAATAGTTTTATGCCAACAACGTAAAGTGGATCTCAGAATACTGTTTCTCATACTAAAATGAAACTTACTCAGCTGGGAGATGTTCCTTTCTTAGAGACCCACTTTGGTAAAGTGGGGCACCTAAATGGTAACATTATACCCCTACTGGACAAACGAGTACACATTCACAATTTTTTTCTGTTTCTTTTCTTTGGGCCCGCCCAGGATTTGCCCCAGGGCATGGCCGAGCACATGGGACTAAAGAAGGCGCTGAGGGCAAGTGTCCTGGGCATAACCCTGATCACTTCACAGAGAGCCCTAATTGGCTTTTGGGTATATACCTGCCCCCTGTGCTGAGCGGCATTGAACTTGACCATTAGCACCTGTCGGATGCGTTGACCTTGTGACATAATTGGATGCCCGTTTCGTGCCTTGGGGTCCTTTGTCTATGTAAGTCCTTTGTTACCCCCCAATAAACTTGAGATCTGTTGTAGACCTGCTTGAGACAGACTCCCCTTTCATCCGAGTCTCTGGGGGATGGAGGCTGAGGTGGGAACGGCCTCTTCGTCATTACAGCCCACAACTGTGTAACTGAGTGTGTGAATGAGTGTGTGAGTGGGCTGAAACACACCACGCCGTGGGTGAATGGACACTACACTTTTCCTTTCCATTCTTTGAAGCTTTCATTCACAAATACCAAGAATGTGACTGGGTTTTTTCCCCCTAACATCTACCCCAAGGCCCCCCACAGTTTTACCTTTCTGATACACAAACACAAATTTTATTCAGAAATCCATCTTTGTTTTGTCGTGTTGTTGTTGTAGCTGTTGATGTTTTTTAAATTTCCAATTATGAACTATTTTGGTAAATTGTTATGGGTCAAAGGATCGTTCCGGACTTCACCACACTGACAGCAAAAACTTGACAAACGGAGAGGCTTTCTGGGAAGGTATCAGCTTCCCCAAGACAGGGATCCCATTCAAAAGAGGTGGCCCTCAGAAGTCACTATACAGGGCTTTAAAGGTAAAAAATGAAGCTGAGTTCCTCCAAGGTCAAACCACACCCAATTAGCTCTGCGCAGGGTGCAGCCAGAGCAGTATCTGAATAATGAGGGAGACCCAACCTTTGTTTATATTCATTGAATGGTGGGAAAGGATTTTGGTTTTATGTCCTGTTGGTCAAAGGAGGAAACTCTGTAGTGGCACTCCTTCTAATGAAAAAGAGCTCATAGAGTCTATCTATCTATCTATCTATCTATCTATCTATCTATCTATCTATCACTATATTTTGGGCGCGTGAGTGTGTGTGTGTGTGTGTGTGTGTGTGTGTGCGTGTGTGTGTGTGAGAAAAAGAGAGAGAGAGAGAGAGTACACTGTGTCCCTGTGGAGAGCCAAAGGTGACTTAAGGAATCAATCTACCTCCTTTTTGGCCTATGATGAGATCTTAAGAATCTCAGCACGGGGCTGGAGAGGTGGCTCAGGGGTTAAGCCTCCGCCTTGCAGGCGGAAGGTCCTGAGTTCGGATCCCAGATCCCACGTATAGACGCCAGGCGGAAGCGGGGCGGCCTGCGCTTCTGGTCCTGGTAGGGCGGAGCCTGTGAATCCCAGGGCAGAAGGAGGTGGAGGCGTCCATGGTGGTTCGCGCATTCGTCCGTGGTTCTACACATACACAGACACACACACACGCGCGCACATACACACGCACATGCACACAGTTGAATAAATAATAATAATAAAAAAAAAAAAGAATCTCAGCACGGAGGCTGGAGAGGTGGCTCAGGGGTTAAGCCTCTGCCTTGCAGGCGGAAGGTTCTGAGTTCAAATCCTAGACTCCATGTATAGACGCCGGGCAGAAGCGGGGGTGGCCTGCGTTTCTGGTCCTGAAAGGGCAGAGACTGTGAATCCCTGGGCAGAGTAAACAAGGAGGAGGTGGAGGCGTCCATGGTGGTTCCCGAATTCGCCCGTGGTTCTATACACAAACACACGCACACACGCACAATTCAATAAATAAAAAAAAAATTAAAAAAAAAAAGAATCTCGGGCTGGAGAGGTAGCTCAGGGATTAAGCCTCCGCCTTACAGGCGGAAGGTCCTGAGTTCAGATCCCAGATCCCACGTATAGACGGCAGGCGGAAGCGGGGCGGCCTGCGCTTCTGGTCCTGGTAGGGCAGAGCCTGTGAATCCCGGGGCAGAAGGAGGTGGAGGCGTCCATGGTGGTTCGCGAATTCGTCCGTGGTTCTACACACACACAGACACACACACACAGACGCGCGCGCACATACACACGCATATACGCACAGTTGAATAAATAATAATAATTTTAAAAATTAAAAAAAAAAAAAAAGAATCTCAGCGTGGAGCCATGAACTTGAGCACTAAGGCATTGTGGGTCTCCTGCCTCAGGTTCTGCTTTCCAGAGTCGGATGTGCAGCCCTCCACCATCTGCACCCAGAGGTTTTTTTATTATTATTATTTACTGTGGGGGGGGCACTGTGTGTCCCTGTAAAGGACCAAGGGCAAGGACTTCAGAAATTACCGTGGATTGCTTCTACCTCCTTGCTTCAGTCTAGAATTTCCCAGACTCCAGCCTACCAAGACAGGAAGTGCAGACCGCCACCGTTCACCTGGGACCTGGGATCCGAACTCAGGACCTTGTGCTTGAGAGACAGAGTCTTAATCCCTGAGACAACTCTCCAGTCGTTCACCTTGAGTTTTTACCTGAGATCTGGGATCTGAACTCAGGACCTTCCTCTTGCACAGCAGAGGCCTAGACCCTAGGACATCCCCAGCCTTCTTCCCCTTTCTTGAGGATGAGAAAGCTTCAAGATGAACATTATCAAGAGCATTATTATGAAGATATTGTACAGATCTCAACTTTACTCCGCTTCTCCAAAATAAAACTTGGAACCTCTTTTCATCATCAAAACAAATTTTAACAGGACATATATTGCTGAGTCAATGCCAAGTTATAAAAAAAAAAAAGAGACTTTTTTTTATTAGAAAACCTGAGTAAAGAAGCTACAGCTGTAACCCAGGCCTGTAAAACTAATACTAGAAGCTGAGAAGCTAGAGGATCAAGGGTTCGAGACCAACCTGGGCAACATAGGAAGGCAATGTCTTAGAAACTTAAGGACGGATTTAGATCCCTGATGGGACATTAGCCTGGCATTCCTCCCTTGGGCCTCCACGGGCCCACACAGTGCCTTCTGATACACACAGACACATACACCCAAAGGCTGGGGAGTTAGGTCACTGATAGAATACTAGTCTGCATACCTCACTTGGTCCTCCACAGGCGCATGAGTGCCTTCTGATTCACACAGACACAAACAGACACATACACACACACACATATGTGTGCATATAGAGGGACTCAAGTTCATGCAAATAAAAAAATAGGAAAAAAAATTAAGGGTCAGAAAGATACCTTAGTAGATAAGGTGTATGCTTGAAAACCTGGCCAAATTCAATCCCTTAAAGCTACTTAGTTCCTGAGTGTGATCTCTCTCTCTCTCTCTCTTTCTCTCTCTCTCTCTCTATCTCTCTGACGACTTCTGTCTCCATCTTACCTGCCTTCTTAGGGAATGGTTCCACCCTTGTGGGCTGCTCCTCCCAGATTAATTAAATAAATTACAAGCATGCTCAAAGGCCCCCAAAGGCACAATTCTCAATTGTCAAGTTAACAAATGAAATTAGCTGCCACAAGGGCGGCGCCAGGGCCAGCGCGGGGAAGATGTTCTTGCTGCCTCCGCCGGCTGCGAGTGAGTTGTCTCCGGAGCCAGGGGTCTGTCCGCCTCCGACATGACGAAGGGCCTTGTTTTAGGAATCTATTCCAAAGACAAAGAAGATGACGTGCCCCAGTTTACCAGTGCAGGAGAAAATTTTAATAAGTTGGTGGCTGGAAAGCTTCGAGAAATGTTGAATATATCTGGACCACCTCTGAAGGCGGGCAAAACCCGAACTTTTTATGGTCTGCGTCAGGACTTCCCCAGCGTGGTGGTGGTCGGCCTCGGCAAAAGATCGGCTGGAGTGGATGACCAGGAGAACTGGCACGAAGGCAAAGAGAACATCAGAGCTGCCTTTGCAGCGGGATGCAGGCAGATTCAAGACCTGGAGCTGCCCTCCGTGGAGGTGGACCCCTGCGGAGATGCGCAGGCGGCGGCGGAAGGCGCGGTGCTCGGTCTCTATGAGTACGACGACCTGAAGCAGAAGAAGGTGCCTGTGTCGGCGAAGCTCCATGGAAGCGAGAACCTGGAGGCCTGGCAGAAAGGTGTCCTCTATGCTTCTGGACAGAACTTGGCTCGCCACTTGATGGAGTGTCCAGCCAATAAAATGACGCCAACCAGATTCGCTGAAATCATTGAGAAGAATCTTAGAAGTGCCAGTAGTAAGACGGAGGTCTACATCAGACCCAAGTCTTGGATTGAGGAGCAAGAAATGGGCTCATTCCTGGGGCTGGAGAGGTGGCTCAGGGGTTAAGCCTCTGCCTTGCAGGTGGAAGGTCCTGAGTTCGGATCCTAGACCCCATGTATAGACAGCGGGCAGAAGCGGGGGCAGCCTGTGTATCCCGGGGCAGAGTAAACAAGGAGGAGGTAGAGGCGTCCATGGTGGTTCCCGAATTTGTCCGTGGTTCTACACACACACACATACATACACATGCATATACGCACAATTGAATAAATAATAAAAAATAATTTAAAAAAAAAAAAAAAGAAATGGGCTCATTCCTAAGTGTGGCCAAAGGGTCCGACGAGCCACCGGTCTTCCTGGAGATCCACTACACGGGCAGCGCCAACGCAGGGAAGGCCCCGCTGGTGCTCGTGGGGAAGGGAATTACCTTCGACAGCGGCGGTATCTCTATCAAGGCCTCTGCAAACATGGATCTCATGCGGGCCGACATGGGAGGAGCCGCGACCATCTGCTCGGCCGTCGGTCGGCGGCAAAGCTCAGCCTGCCCATTAATGTCATAGGTTTGGCCCCTCTTTGTGAAAATATGCCCAGCGGGAAGGCCCACAAGCCCGGAGACGTCGTCAGAGCCAGGAACGGGAAGACCATCCAGGTTGATAACACGGATACCGAGGGGCGACTCATCCTGGCTGACGCGCTCTGTTACGCGCACACCTTCAACCCCAAGGTCATCATCAACGCTGCCACCTTAACAGGTGCCATGAACATAGCGCTGGGCTCAGGCGCCACCGGGGTCTTCACCAACTCGTCCTGGCTGTGGAACAGACTGTTTGAGGCTAGCATTGAAACGGGGGACCGAATGTGGAGGATGCCTCTCTGAGCATTACACAAGACAAGTGATCGACTGCCAGCTTGCTGATGTCAACAACCTGGGGAAGTACAGGTCTGCTGGGGCCTGCACAGCGGCCGCCTTCCTGCGGGAGTTCATGACTCACTCTAAGTGGGCACACTTAGACATAGCGGGCGTGATGACCAACAAGGATGAAGTTCCGTACCTGCGGAAGGGCATGAGTGGGAGGCCCACGCGGACTCTGATCGAGTTCTTACTTCGCTTCAGCCAAGGCAGCGCTTAGCTGAAACGCTCAGGCCTTCTTCCAGCTGTCTTAAGGTGGATATTTGGGCTTCAAAATATTTTTGAATGAATGAAAATCTATAAAAAAGCAAAAAAGGATGGTGTTTTAAAAATGTAGAACAAATGAAAATTTGTATGGCTTGATTTCTTCATTTTTTGCAATGTCTTGCTTGGCAAGATTTTTAAGATATTCTTGACGTGGAAATTGTTTTTAAACTAATCACTTCTCAGAGTGTATGTTTTTAATTGAGAAAAAAAAAAGAGTCTATTTCAGATTTGTGGTGCTAGGCGTGGAAAATTAAAGCAACTATGCAGTTACCAGAGGAGAAAAAAAAAAAGAAATTAGCTGCCACAGGCGCCAAGAGCAATTTCCCAAGTGGTGGTCACCAAATACTATGTAAGACCCCTGGCAACGAAGCTTCTTCCCTAGTTTCCTTGGAAGAAGCTCTTCAGGCCGGCCTGCCTGGGTAGCTGTCATATTACTCATCCTGGTGCAGTGATGGTCACTCTTGGTTGTGTTCAGGGATGTTTTGTGTGGTTTTGCTTTTGAGAAAGGCTCTCAACATGTAGCCTCAGCTAGCTCTAACTTGCAGTTCTTCTTTGTTGCTATGCTCTGCTGTCTCGGATATTTTTACAGTTTTTTGATTATGCTGTGCAGCTATGGTCGTGTAGCTTTTTCTGTTGTATATGAGCGAGCGAGCGAGCGAGCATGCATGTGTGCATGTGTGTGTGTACAAAAGGCACTTGAGTGTGTGTGCCTGTGGAGGAAATCACCCTGGACTTTTCCCCCTTCTTTCTGCTTTGCTTTCCTGTGCAGTTTCCCAGACTGCCTTCCAGGGCTGAATTCCAGTCTACCCGCCACCATTGGCAATTTTTTACCTGGAATCTGGAATCTGAATTCAGGTTCTTTGCTTGGGAGGCATAAGACCTTAACTCCTGACCCACCTCCCCAGCCCTAAGCTTTCTCTAAGCAGCCATCATTAGGGTATCTCATGCCAGCACAGCCTCTGAGGACCATATACCATTATTTCCCTTCACTCAGTCACCTTCATCCTGCTCGAGCGACTAAATCCGTCTCCCGTTTACCTCAAGCTTTCTGTGCCACGTGTTTCCCTTCATTGTCCTAGAGACTCCTCCATCGAAATGATCAACCTCCTCACAGGTCACTCATTTATTTAGGAAATTCAATATTTTTCCTCATTTGAGATCTCCCAGGTGCCCTTTAGTGAGGTCATCGTGACTAACGGCTGATGTCTCCTTTGCCATGTGCTGACCAGGAATGAATACCAGACACCATGGAAAGTCAATTTGTTCATTGGCTACAGGGGGGAAATTTATGCAAAACAAAAACAAAAAAAAAAAAAAAACACATTCTGTTTTAGGAAGTCCCTAAGCCAAGAGGAATGTACAGAGCCAAGAAAAACAATTAGTTGTCGCCGGAGAGTATCTGCTGTTGACTAAGGGCAACTCTGGGATTACCCAGCATACCAAGATCTTTAGGTAAACCCACGCCTCTTCTTACAAACAAGCAAGTCGAAATGTTTCATCTAGGCCTTTTGGGCCCAGTTCACAAAACAGATTCTTTTTGGTTCATTGCTCTGCGTCAAAGTCACTGTACGTCATCTGTAGCATTGAGGAAATAATGTCCATCCCATTGGTGGTGGGGTGCTCTGTTTTGGGGGTACCTATTTCCCATGATTTATTGACAGGTTTTGAAAAGGAGCAAAATATTTATTCCCTAACAGCCATTGGCCTGCAGAGCGTTGGGGGCCAGGGTTAGTGGCTCTTTCCTCATGTTCCTCCAGCCTCTAAACTAGATCAGTTCAGTCTTCCCACTTCCTTGCAGGGGGGAACTCTGTCCTGTCTGAGGTGAATAATCATTCAGGTTCTGGGAACTAAGGGAAAATTTGGAAAACTCATGTGAAACTTGCCTTTTACCTGCCAAGACAATTCTAGAATCAGGTGAGGCATGTTACTCTTCATCGCTAGGCTCCCTAATGAAGTGACAGAGCAAGAGGCTCAAGGGAAACCAATGCCTTCAGGCCCCTTCTGAGTGGGTGATGCCCCTTTGATTTCTGTTCATTTGCGTTTGCATCAGTCCTTCAGAAACAGGACAAATTTGATCTGCAAACTCTAAAAAGGAGGGTTTTTTTGTTTTTTCTTTTTTTTCTCTAGGACCAAAATGTCCTGGATATGAACAAGGACAAGAACCATGGCCAGAAAATGGAAGTTGTAAACAGGCTGCTTTACAACAGGATCTCTTTTGTAAATTCCGGAGTCAGGGGCTGGAGAGGTGGCTCAGGGGTTAAGCCTCCGCCTTGCAGCCGGAAGGTCCTGAGTTCGGATCCCAGATCCCACGTATAGACGCCAGGCGGAAGCAGGGGCGGCCTGCGCTTCTGGTCCTGGTAGGGTGGAGCCTGTGAATGTGAATCCCGGGGCAGAAGGAGGTGGAGGCGTCCATGGTGGTTCACGAATTCGTCCGTGGTTCTACACACACACACACACAGACGCACACACGCACATGCACACAGTTGAATACATAATAATAAAAAAAATTTAAAAAAAAAAAATTCCGGAGTCAGAGAAACCTTAGGTAAAAGGTTTCCTTCCTTTAACACAATAGGTTTATGCCAACAACGTAAACTAGATCTCCGAATAGTGTTTGCCATAAATAAGATGAAACCCCCTTCCTTACAGCACCCACTGCTGAAGTGGGGCGCCTAAAACCTTTGGTAATGTTGCCACCTTCTGGACACATCCATGCATGGCATCCATATCCCGGAAATTTTCTTTATTATTCTTCTTTCGAGTTTTCATATATAAATACGAGGAATTTGACTATTCTCATCCCCTTAATCCTCCCACCCACATCCCCTCCCACCCCACCCCACAGGTTTTCCTTGCCATCCAGGCTCCATCCAGCCCCCAAGTCCCTGTGCATGTGTGGGCCACTGGAGTCATCCCGGGCGTCTGCATAGGTGAGTGTGCAGACTCCCTGTCGGGTCAACGTTCTTCCTTTTTCTACTTTCATAAGCATATTTGAGTGCGTATCCCTGCTGGGTCAACTGTCTTTAAGGAAGCTCCCCCTCTCCTGTTAGGCACCAGTTACTTCTGAAGCATCTCCCAGGGCAGGGCCCTATCTCTTGGGATCCTTCCTATTCCATAGTGAAATGTTGATAGCCCAGCTATTGTGGACTTGAGGAAGCAGACATCACATCGCTGCATTGTGCTCTTGGGTATGGCAGCCCTGATATGGGCAGAAGCTACTTAGTGTCTGGCAGTGCTTCTCCCCATCTGTCAGTTCTTACATTCTTACTGCTCCCTCTCCTGCAAGCTGAGCCAAGGGATGAGAGTTGATTTAGAGGTCTGTTTGGGGGGGGGGGTTAAGATGTCCACTGCGGGGGGTTGTCAGGCCAAAAGCCTGCTCTCTGGATGATACATTAGCATCTGAAACGGGCTGTTGCTAGGAGCTCCTTCCCTGAGAGGTTGAGTTTGCCTCTTGTCTGCAAGACAATGGCAGGCCTAACTCCTTCCCTTGGAAGTAGAGTTCACCTCCAGTCTGTTCTTGGATCGCTTCTGTTTCTCTTAGAAACCCACTGGGCTGTTCCTCCCCCAACAGTTCTTTCCTGCTTATCCGAGATATGCTAATGCTCAGACCAAGTAACTCTGTTTTGAAGCATACATTGTCCATTTCCTTCTAGGAACAAGGTGCCATGCCTGTTTTACTCTCAGGCAACATCATGTCTGATCCCAAAGTAAGTAGATGACACTTCTGCCTTTTCTTTGTTAACTAGAATGTATACATTTTACATAATCCTGTAAAGAATTTGGTCCTGCTCTTTTTTTTTTTTTGCCTTTAGAACACTTTTATTTCTAAAATTCCATTAGTGCAAGCTAAGTCTTAATACATTTAACACTCATATCAAATATTTTCCTCACAAAACACCAAAATTAGGAAGTGGGAACTTAACCAGAAAACTTAAACACAGCCTTTCCTTTTAAGAGTCTTTGTGGTTTCAACAGAATAGTTCCAACTTTGTGTCTTTGAATGAGGCTTTTGGTCCAAATTTTGTATGTTTCTAGAAAGTGTTTTTGCCTCTCCTATCAGAGCAACTTCTGCCACATGTCTTGATGCTCTGTGGTTTGAACTGCTGTAAGAAACCTGTTGGACCCCCTATTGAAAGTAGGTGGGGAAACCCTTGTTCTTGCCTTCCAAGGTGATCATGACCACTTGAGTAAAGATCTGTCTTGACCGCCATCATGTCTATCAAGGAAGATGCTGCCCTCTTCACAGTGACTGCTTCCACTAGAAGATGGAGTGGCCATGTAGACGGAATACTAGGTGAGTTACCATGTCTCTGTTAATCTCTGCAGGAGCTTTCACTAGGGATGAACCGAGTAGTCACCAACCATCTGTGCCTGTCACTGTAGTCTCTCGAGGGTAGTTATGAGCCTGGAATGCCACACTCGTGACAAGTATGAATCGGTGGCGGCCCGGGATCTCCTGTATTGCAAGAACTTGGGTCGTCTGCTTCAGTGGCTGTCTTTAGTGGACTATCCATCATCAAACTGGAAGAGCCACGTGTCTCCACGGGAGGGAGGCCGCCTACTTCCTCTTCCTTCCTCCGCGTCCGGTCTTCCTCCCCTTCCACCTCGCGGAGGGGCGGGGGATTCTTGGAGGCGGAGGTGCAGGCGGAGGCGGCGCAAGCCTGTCGCTCACAGGGGGCGGCTTGGCGGCCTGCTCCCCTTTGCCCGCGACGCCCTCGGCCTCCGCGGGGCCTTCAGCGGGGCCCGACGGCGGCCTCTGGACTTCCGGGTTCCGCCATCTTTCATCAAAATGGCGTCCGCCATCTGTCCGTATTTCACCCACAGCATCTCCATGGCTTTCTCTTTTGTCTCCTTACTAAGCGCGCCATTGACAGGCTTTTCTGGGGGGTTTGCTTCAGCCATGGCTTTCTCTTATCCCTAGGGGACGAGCGTTAGGAGGGTCCTGCCGGCCTCGCACTCTCGCAACCCAAGGGCTCTGCACGAGCCGCGGCCGCCGAGTCCTCGGGCCCCCGCGATACCCTGTGTCTTCCTCCTCCCCGGGCGTCCTGGGCGGCAGTTGGTCCTGCTCTTCTTTGATGCTTTCCTGAACTTGGCCCTGCTCCTTGACTGTTTTCCTATAAATGCTCATGTATGTTACAGTAAAGATGGCTTGGATGATGGACATCCTAGGCTCCCTCTGACCCGATGCCTGATCAATTCCTACTGCTCCCATTTCTGTTTCCTGCACGTAAGTCTGGGTTTACGCTGGTTCGTGAGCCCAGACAAGTCCACAGTCTTTTTTATTTTGCACAGCTGTGGTTCTCAATATTATTCTTTTTCCATTGCAAATGGACATTTTTTGGCTAAGTGCCAAGTGCTTCTCTGATTGAAGGATATAATGATAAGTGATTAGAAGGTAACTTACTATTAATTATGTTAACTCTAAGAGGTTTGTTCCCATCCAGGGCCTCTGGTCTCCCTTTCCACAAGTATTTGATTTGGTTTGCAGTTCCAAGCATGTGTTCCCTCGAATGAGACTTCATGCCAATCAGAAGGCAATTGGTTACCCCAATACCTTACATGCCACCATTGCACTACTGGATGCCTCTTGACAGAGTTGTTGCTCTTGCAACTTGCAGCATTCACAGCTACTGAGGACACTGATATCCATTCTAGTTTGCTTTTTCCCAAATTTCCTATCATTGTATGTGGTGTCTTCAGCAACAGGGTCTTATTATCAGGTTCTGGAAGGTAACCAATAGCAATGACAAATGCCTATTGCATATTAGGGATCATTGAAACCATTGGGGTCATTGAAATCCAACAGTTCTTTAGAAGGTATCATATTCCTGGTACTAGAAAATTTATTAAATCAGCCCTAGCTTTTGGGAGGAACATCTCAGGGCAGCTTCTTTTGTCTCTTCTCTTGCCCTGTCAGTGTATCCAGGATTTTAATGAGGTTGCTCCACCACATTTACATGTCAGGAGACTTGGTGGAGAATCTGAACCTGTCAGAGCCCAACAGCCTTTCCTTTATCAGACCTTAAGCAAAACAAGCAGGATTTTGGCCTTTTCTCCGAAGAGCAGGGATGTCTAACATACAGCCTAGGAGCTGCACATGGCCCAAGATAGCTAGGAATGCAGTTCAACACAAAATCATATTTATTTTAAAAATTATGTGACATTTTTGTTATTTTTTGTGGTTGGATTTACTGTTCACGGGTGAACTTGTAGATATCATAGTGTAGTGATATCACACAAAGCAAAAGTACATGTATACTCACTGTCTGTGCACACATATGACTTCAGCTTTGTAGTGGTGCATGGCTTCTACTATGTTCAATTACAGTCGCACTGGCACCGTCATGTGTGTTTGTAGTGACCTGACAATAAAAGTACAACTATCAACAGTTTACTAGTAGCCATTTAGAAGACACATATCTTCTCAATTTTCTTATTTGTGAGTCAGGGGAGAGAAGGAGCACTGGTTTGTGTCATGGCACATGGTGAAGAACAGAGAACAGCTTTTGGAAGTCAGTTCTCCTATCATATAAATTTCCAGGAATCAAACTAAGGTTACAAGCAGATACCTTACTTACTGAGCTCTCTTGCCCACCCCTTGTAAATATTTTTATCTGTTATTGAGGGCACATTCACACCTGCGTGCCTCACAGGTGACCTCCTCTGCCCAGCTGTGCACCTGACCTCCTCCAGACAACCACACAGCCCACGGCTGGCCTCCTCTGCATACGGCACTGGCTCCTAAGACATGCAAAAGGCCCAAATCTTGCTATTTTCCTGTCAATTAATATTCATAATGAAAGTAATCGTAGTCACTTATCTAGTGCTATCTTTCAATCCCAGCATAGCTTTCACATTTCCAAAGAAAAAAGAACACCCCCAAAAGAAAAATTATGGATAAAAGAAGACTGTTCAATGAAAAGACAGATGAGCTCGTCTCATTCTCTCTTCTCCTGTTCTCTTTCTCCTTCTCTCTCTTGTTCTCTTTTCTCCCTTATCTTCTTCTGCTCTCTTTCCCTCTCTCTCTCTATTCTCTAAGCACTCAGATCTCTCCATCTGTCCCCTCTTCTCTTCCTCCTCCTCCCAGACTGTCATGGCGCCTCTCTCCCTGTCTTCTCTGCTCTCTCACCTTAAGACTAAACTATGGCTCCCTTAGTCACCAGGCCCCCAGCTCTAAATAAAATCCTAAGTCTCAAAAAAAAAAAAAAGACAGATGACACATATGTTGAAGTAAATACTAAGGCACCTGCTTAATCTGTAAGTTTGTACAAGTGTTTGAAGACTTATTTAAAACACATTAGAGAGGCCAGCAAGATAGCTCAGTAAGGCACCTATGTGCATGCTTGGTTCCAGAAAGAAAGAACTAACTTCAAAAAGTTACCCTTTTGTTGTCTCCAGGTCCTTGTGTTCGGGAGTCAAAGAACATGCGTAAAGGATTAAGATAGTTTATTAGAGGAGAGAAAGAATGGAACTCATAGACATTGAGTGCATGAGGGGCAAGGGAGCCAAAGATGGCTGGCAGGGTCAGGAGTATTTATAGGGTTAGGTAAACCCAGAAAAGTGGCTTTTCCTTAATTGGTTAGCTCCACTTTCTGCAAACCTGATTGGAACTTTTGGTCCCTTACTTCTCATAAAAGAGCTGGAGAGATGGCTCAGGGGTTAAGCCCCTGCTTTGCAAGCAGAAGATTCTGAGTTCAGATCCAGGATCCCACATAAAAAATGTCAGGTGGAAATGGTGGCAGATTGTACTTAGGAAAACCCTGGAAAACTCCAGAGCAAAACAAAGAGAGGTAGAGCAATCCAGGATGTTGCAGTCTGCCTGCAGAGTTGCCAATAAATAACCGTCAGACTACTTAAGGGAACAAAAGGTTTATTCTTTATTATGATTCCTAGTTACAGTTCTCAGTCCAGCTTGACAGGAGAGCATACACCAACACCAGGGCCAAGATAACTGGCCACACCATCTCTACGTCATGGTTGAGAGAGAGATGATCCTTACTTGCCAGACCAGCATGTCTGGCTAAGTGAACAGAAGGAAGCTGACTCTCTCAACCAGCTCTCCATGATTTACTCCAAGGCCTAATCCCACCCACCATGGGTTGGGTCTTCCCCATCAGCTAGACAATCTTCTTCAGGTTTGCTCTGGGCTCAACTCAACTACTAATTCTCCACAAATGTGCCCAGAGCTCAAACCCGAAACCATCAAGTTGACACCTGTGCCGAACTATGACACAGGATGATTCCCAAAAATCACCCCTGGGCTTCATCGGGCACATAGAGTGCCCTCTGATTCACAATCAGATACACACACACACACCAAAATAATACTAATAATAGTAATAATAAAATCTCAATATGGGATTGACAGCCATAGTAGTGATCCTATGCTTAAGGGGAACAAGAGAAAGGGCTTATGGAAATGCCACTGGGTCCTTATATGTCATCGGAGAGGAGGACCCAGTGGAGAGTTAGGCGTGCACAATAAAGGACTGTCTGGGAATTGGGGGGGAGGCACTGGGGGATGGGGAGAGAGAGGAGGGGGAGGAGGAAGTTCGGGGGGGAGGAGGGGGGAAGGAGGGAACTGGTAAAAAAAATTTTTAAATGTATAATTAAATTTTTAATAAAAAAAATCTCAATATGAAACACCGCATTCACTGGGATGGTAAGAATAAAAATAGCATCTGTTTGCAAGAACATGGAGAAATGGGAAGTTTCTTATGCTACTACTAGAAATGTAAAAGTGTATCTACCATGCAAGCCAATTCCAAGCTTCTCAGAATGCTAAAAATGGTTATCATATGACCTAACAATTAGTCATCCTAGGTGCAGCGCCAAAAGAACTAAAAATATCTGTTATACACATCTTGCACACAAATGTTCATATCGGCAGTATTAGTTTAATTTCTACATTTTGCTGTAGTTAAACCCAAGACCTGTGCATGTTAAGCCTGAGCTCTGCCACCAAGTTATGCCCTAATGACAGTAGCCCCCAAAGAGGAAATAACCCAATAACCAGTAAAAATGTGGTATGTTTATCAAAGGTAATCTTATTTAACTATAAGAAGGAATGATGGGCTGAGGATGTAGCTCTGGTAGAAGAATGATTGCCTAGCATGCATGAAGCCCTGGGTTCCATCCACATAAAGCCAGGCATGCTAGTGTACACTTGTAATCACAGCACTCTGGAGGTGGAGGATCAGGAGTATAGGTGGCAAGACAGGAGTTTACAAAGTTTTAGTCTGTCTGAGCTCTAGAGCAAGATGCTGTCTCTCTCTATATATATACATATATATAATATACTGAATAATGTACTGACATGTGCTTCAGTGTGGATAAACCTTGAAAACACAGTGCTAAGTGAAAGAAGCCACTCACAAAAGGCACAAAATAGGCAGCTCAATTCACATGAAACGTGAATCCTGGGTTTAATCCCTAGATCGAGGGAAGGGAAGTCGTCCTTTGACCAGTACCCATCATGGCATATACATAATATATTCTCTCTGTCTCTCTCTGTCTCTCTCTGTCTCTGTCTCTCTCTCTCTGAAATAAATAAAACATTTTAAAAGATATTTTTTTAAATGTTAGAGAAGACGTTACAAGAAATGTCCACAACAAAAATATAAAGGTAATGTTAGGGACTGGGCAAAGGAAGGAGAAAGAATGACTGATAATGATAGAGTTTTTTTAGGGATTGATGAACATGTTCTCAAATCAGTGTTGATTATTGCAAGAATAACTATAAAATGCATACTTTAAAATGGTAAATTGGGTTGGAGACATGGCTCAGGGGTTAAGACTGCCTCTCAAGCAGAAGGTCCTGAGTTAAGATCCCAGGTTGCACATTAAAAACGCCAGGCAGGGGGCTGGAGAGGTGGCTCAGGGGTTAAGCCTCCGCTTTGCAGGCGGAAGGTCCCGAGTTCGGATCCCAGATCCCACGTATAGACGCCAGACGGAAGCGGGGGCGGCCTGCGCTTCTGGTCCTGGTAGGGCGGAGCCTGTGAATCCCGGGGCAGAAGGAGGTGGAGGCGTCCATGGTGGTTCGCGAATTCGTCCGTGGTTCTACACATACACAGACACACACACACACACAGACACACACGTGCGTGAGAGCACATACACACACACACACATGTACACAGTTGAATAAATAATAATAAAAAAAAAAAAATTTAAAAAAAAAAAAAAAATTTAAAAACGCCAGGCAGAAATGGTGACAGCTTGTACTTCCAGCCCTGGTGGGCGGAGCCTGGAAAATCCCAATGCAAAGCCAAAAAGAGATAGAAACAATCCAGAACGATTCCTGAAGTCACTCTTGGTCCTCCATAGGGACACACAATGCTCTCTCTCTCTCTCTCTCTCTCTCTCTCTCTCTCATACAAACACACACACACACACACACACACACACACACACACACGCACACACACTAAATAATTTAATAAATGTGGGGGTTGTCAGGCCTAAAGCCTGCTCTCTGGAGAATGACACATTAGCAGCTAAAATGGACAGTTGTTAGGTGGATTCCTCCCTTTGGAAGTGAGTTTTGCCTCTTGTCTGCATAGACAATGGCAGGTGAATTCCTTCCTCTGAAAGTTGAGTTTACCTCCGCCTGTCTGTTCTTAGATGGCTTTTGTTCTTCTCAGAACTGGTAAGGTTAAAACTTCCCCTTACAGTTCTTTCCCTATACATTTGAGATATGTTAATGCCCAGACCAGGTAACTCTGCCTTGAGACACTCATTGTCCATTCCCTTTTAGCAACTAAGTGTCATGCCTGCTTATAACTCTACCTGGAGACATCATGTCTGGTCCCACACAAGAAGTAGATGTCACTCCTGCCTTTTCTTTGTTAGCTGGAATGTATACATTTTACATAATCCTGTAAAGAATTTGGCCCTACTCTTTGATTTTTTTCCTATAAATACTCATGTATGCTACAATAAAATTGGCTTAGATGATGGAGGACATCCTAGGCTCCCTCTGGCCGGATGCCTGATCAATTCCTACCGCTCCCACTTCTGTTTTTGCACGTAAGTCTGAGTTTGTGCTGGTTCATGGGCCCAGACAAATAAACTTTAAAAAAAAATGGCAGTATCTCAGGGCAAGGGATGTATCTGTGCTGGTCAGTGCCCCTGTCTAGCATGTCCAGGACTCTGTGTTCATTTTCCAACACTGTAAAATATCAATAAATATATAAATTGGGCCAGGAAGATGGCTCAGTGGGTAAAGGCTGCTGTGGGCTTAGTCCACTTATGAAATCCCCATAGCCCATGTGGTGGAGGGAGAACCGGCGTCCAAAAGTTGTCCTCAGGCCTCTCCCTACCAGCCCAATAGCATTCTTGCACCCTTCTCCCTACCCCTCAATGAAATAAAAATTTTTTTATTCAACTGTACGTGTGTGTGTGCGCGTGCATGTGTGTATGTGTGTGTGTGTGTGTGTGTGTGTGTGTGTGTGTGTGTGTAGAACCACGGGCGAATTTGGGAACCACCATGGACGCCCCACCTCCTCCTTGTTTACTCTGCCCTGGGATTCACAGGCTCCGCCCTACCAGGACCAGAAACGCAGGCCGCCCCTGCTTCCACCCAGCTTCTATATGTGAGGTCTAGGATCTGAACTCAGGAACTTCCGCCTGCAAGGCAGAGGAGGCAGAGGTTTAACCCCTGAACCACCTCTCCAGCCCCTGAAATAAAATATTTTAACCAACCAATTAATTAAACAGGTTGAGAACAACTTAAGTTGTTTTTAAAATCACTTTTTATGAAGAACATAGTGTTCCAGAGAGCTAAGATTTATTAGAATATTGAGTCAAAAGGGAAGAAAAGGGCTGGAAAGATGGCTTAGGGATTAAGCCTCTGCCTCACAAGCAGAAGGTCCTCAGTTCACATCCCAGGTCCCACATAAAAATGTTAGACCTTCACTTCTGGCTCTGGTGGGTAGAGTCTGGGAAATCCCAGAACCAAGCAAAAAGGAGGTAAAAACAATCCAGGATGATTTCCCAAGTTACCCTTGGTCCTCCACAGAGATACCCAGTGCCCCCCTCACACACTAGATAGATGATAGATAGATAGATAGATAGATAGATAGATAGATAGATAGATAGATAGATAGATAGATATTTTAGAAGGAAAAAATGAAAAAAATTAATCCATATTAACATGAGTTTGCTTGTTTTTAAGAGTGTGGAATCTGGCAGAGTCTCCAGGGAGTAATCTGGAGAAGGTTGAAAAATAGTTTCCAGAAGCATAAGAAAAATCGTTTCCAGAAAGAGGGAGGGAGGGAGGGAGGAAGGGAGGGAGGGAGGGGAGGGAAAGAGAGAGAAAGAGAAAGAGAGAAAAAGAAAGGAAAGAAAGAGAAAAGAAAGAGAAAGAAAAAGAAAGAAAGAAAGAAAGAAAGAAAGAAAGAAAGAAAGAAAGAAAGAAAGAAAGAAAGAAAGAAAGAAAGAAAGAAAGAAAGAAAGAAAGAAAAGAAAGAAAAGAAAAAAAAGTTGAGAGATGGCTCAGGGATTAAGACTGTCACAAATAGAAAGTCTTGAATTTGGATCCCAAGTCCCACGTAAACAACGCCAGGCGGAAACGGCAGCGGCCTGCACTTCACTTCCGCCCTAATGGGCGCAGCCTGGGAAATTCCTGATTGAAGCAAAAAGAGAGGTAGAAACAGTCCAGGATGATTCCGGAATTTACCCTTGGTAACTTCTAAGGGAACACACAATGCTGTCTGATGCATTAAACAAACAAACGAACAAACAAATAAATAAAATATTTTTTAAAAAGAAAGGAAGGGAGGGAGGGAGGACAAGAGGGAGGAAGGGAGGAAGGAAAGAAAGGAGGGAGAAAAAGAAGGAAGGGAGGGAGGAAGGGAGGGAAGAAGGGAGGGAGGAAGGGGGGGAGGGAGGAAGAGAAGGAAGGAGGGAGACAGGGAGGGAGGGAGACAGGGAGAGAGGGAGGGAGGGAAGGAGGGAGGGAGGAGGGAGGGAAGGAGGGAAGGAGGGAAGGAGGGAAGGAAGGAAGGAAGGAAGGAAGGAAGGAAGGAAGGAAGGAAGGAAGGAAGGAAGGAAGGAAGGAAGGAAGGAAGGAAGGAAGGAAGGAAGGAAGGAAGGAAGGAAGGAAGGGAAACTTCTGCTGGGTTGGAGGACTGGCAACGGGAGACGGTCTATGAATCCCACTCTAGGAAACGCAGCAAACTTACGGGACAGTCCACTGACACCTAACAGAATATCCCAAAAAGGTGGAAAAGCAACAGAACCAGATCCTCGCAGCACTGGGTGAACTGCAAACCCGTTGGGAGCCCAAGTCCACAGGAGCCTTTCACACCCAAGGCCAGCCGCAAGGGGCCTTGGCGGAAACTTCAGGGCCAGCGGTCACACCAGAACCAAGGAGCCCAGAGCCGTCACACCGGAACCACGGAGCCCAGAGCCGTCACACGGGAACCAAGAACCGGGTCAGCATCTGACGCTCGCCGCTGGAGTGCGGCTCGTGGCCCAGGGCAGCCTCAGCCCCTGATCAGACCAGGTAGACGCAGGGAGAACCGGACCGCCAGCCTCCGAGGCGCCGCCGGCGCGGGGCCAGCGAGCTGCCAGCAGGCGCACCACGCTCCAGAAGGATCCAGAAATCAGGCCGGTCGGTTTTCGCATCCTGTATCTCCAGCCAGCTCGCTCTGCATCCTCCATCTGTTCCTTCCTGCTCTAATCCTGTGTCGATTTAGCCTAAATAGAACCTGTTCTATTCTTGCCTTAATTCACTCCTCCACCTCTCCTTATCGTTTTTCCTTTCTTTTCCTTTTGCCAAGAACACAGCCTGGCTTGCTCAGCAGGGTCCCAGTGGCTCGTCCTTTTGACAGATGAGCCTGTTCTGTTTTCTGGCAAGCATTTTTTTTCCAACTTTTTTTATATTTATTTTTCTACTCTTGCAAGCATATTGAATATTCATCCCAGTGTCCCTGCCCCCATCCCTTCCCTTGCCCATTCCCTTCCACTCTTCCACCAGGGTTCCCTCTGACCTGTCTACTGCTATGGTGGCTCAGGCCTCCATGTATATCAAGCTACCTTCCTTCAGGCCCCCTACTGACATGTGCATTTCCCTTCACTAATCCAGCTTTAGACCCAAAGGTCTATGGGTATAATAACAGCTACCCACAGAGAATTTTGATGTACAGTCTTCCTACCTATAGATTTATTGGTTGTCTTCCTTATTGAATTTTTTTCCTTCCTTTTTTCTTTCTTTTTTTTTTCTTTGCCTTCTTTTTTTTTTTATTAAAAATTTAATTATACATTTTAAAATTTTTTACCAGTTCCCTCCCTCCCCCCTCCTCCCCCTCCCCCCTTTTTTCTTTTAATAGATTTTTGTTCTAGTTTACAATAACAGGGACCCTTCTGACAATCGGGTCTTGAGTTCAATCAGAAAGCTGTTGGTTGTATCCTTGATACTCATGCCACTATTACACTGTGATCACCTGTTATCTGACAGCATATCTTAAATTCTTTCTTTTTAGCCACCTTCAATCAAGCGCTCCCATTTCCATTATTTTTTTATCTCTACAATTTTCCCTTTTACTTATGCTCCTCCTCCACTTTCTGTCACACATGGTAATGACTAATAAACATCTTATACAAAACGACTGGATATAATATTAGAAGTAACAGGAATACGACACTTCCTGATAAAATGTTGGTCGAAGATGTCTTGAAGGCTTTGGCCATTGCTCTTGGTTGCCCTCCAAAAAACTGACAGTAAGACCCTATTACTGAAGAGGCAACACATATGGGCAAAATATATCAACTGGAACTGATCTGGGAACTTCCTGCTTGCTGGATAGTTTACACAGTACCAAGAAATACTTTAGAAGCTTCTGGGGGAGAAAAATAACCAAAGGTCTCATCAACTTATGAGATCTGCATGTTGCAATAAAAATCACCATAGCAAAAGATGACCACAAGTGTAATAGTAATAGGATATCAAGGAGACAACCCACAGTTTTCTGACTGGACTCAAGACCCACTTGTCAGAATGGAACACATTCCCATTACTGTAAACTAGAACAAGAACCTATAAAAGGGAAGGAAATAGATCAATAAGGAAGAACAACCTATGAACCTATAGAAGAAAGATAGTACACCAAACTGTTCTTTAAATACCTGCTGTTATACCCAGAGATTGGAAGACCACTCAGCACTCAGCCTAGAAGTCTTCTTCTACAAAGGGGTAGAGGATCTCAACTCCCTGACAGGCTGCAGTCTAGGGCAGTGGAAGAACAGTGAAGTAGACAACAACAACCACCCTGGAGTGCTCACCCAGAATCAGGCCAATCTAACCTTCCCCATCCTAAGGTTCAGAGAACCTTGTGAATGAGGGGCGGTAAGACTGCAAGAGCCTAAATGTGGGGGAGAAGGGTCTACCAGTGGACAATACACTCCATTCAAGGCAGGGCTGATGCATCCAGGAACTCACTGCAATGCGACTTGTCCTTACCAGACCTGCATAAAGACTGACACACCAACATGCCTCCACAGACTAGCCAGGATATCAGGAGATTTAATTGCATACAGTGGAAACCTTGGGAACTAGGGCTGGATGAATGAAGGGGAATGTCCCTAATAGTGAGGCAGCCACTTGGCATACCACAGAGGCCTGAACCCCCACAAGAATAGACGAGCCAGAGGAACTCTGAGATCCATAGATGTGGAGAGGCAGGAGGGTGAAAGGGAGTGGGATGGATTGATGAAAGAGGGGAGGGAGGATGGGAAAGGGGAGAAAGGAGGGAAGCAGGGATAAGTACTGGAAATGCTTGTAAAACTAGGAAAAAAAATAAACATTTTTTAGGTTTTGATTTTTTTTTAACTTTGGTGTGGGGGGGGTGTTTAAAACAGAGGGCACTGTGCATCCCTGTGGAGGATCAAGTGTGACTTTAGGAACTATCCTGGATTGTTTCTACCTTTTTTTTACTTCACTCTGGGATTTCCCAGGCTCTTCCCACCAGGCCTCTGCAGTTTCTGCATGGCATTTTAACCTGGGACCTGGGATTCAAACTCAGGACATTCTGCTTTCGAGGCAGAGTCTTAACCCCTAAGCCATCTCTTTAGCCGAAAAAACCATTTAGGTGGAACCACGCATGCCCAAAATCCCAGCATTCAGGAGGCTGAGGTAGGAGGTTTGCCACAGTTTCCAGCCTATCTGGATTTCATAACAAGGCCTTGTCTCACAAAAAAAAAGAGAGAGAGAGAGAGAGAGACAGAGAAAGAGTTTGGAAGATGGCTCAGGTCTTAAAGCCAATGCCTCAAAAGCAAAAGGACCTGAGTTCAGATCCCACATGAAAATGCCAGGTGGAAATAGGAGCAGCCTGCACTTCCGGTCCTGGAAGGCAGAGCCTGGGAAACCACAGAGCAAAGCAAAGGAGGTAGAGCAACTGAGTGTAAAAAATGAATTGAAAATATTCTGCCAGTCATGCACACCTGTCACCCCAGCATTTAAGAGGTTGAAGCAAGAGAACTGTAAGTTTGAGGCCAGCCTGGGCTATATAGCAAACCCTTGTCTCAGAAAAATAAGACCAAAGAAAAAAGGAAGAAATTAAATTTGAATATGACGAAACCTAAAATAAGCTGAGCATGGTGGTACCTGTGTGCCATCCCAGGCTGAGGAAAAAGGATCACTATGACACCAAGGCCAACCAGCAACTAGAAGGCAAGACTCTGTTTCAAAAGAAAAAATAACAAATGAATCTGGAGCCCCAGGAGAAATCAGCAGGAAGGCACCTATTTGCAACGCTGGTGACTGTACGGTACAAATGTAAGGTATTTATCTGAAAAACACACCACACTTAGGACTAGATGGAAGTTTTTAATGGAGTTGCAGAATCACCAGGCCAATCCTAGCAATACCTAATACAAAAATTAATTTGGGGGGCTGGAGAGGTGGCTCAGGGGTTAAGCCTCTGCCTTGCAGGAGGAAGGTCCTGAGTTCGGATCCTAGACCCCACGTATAGACGCCGGTGGAAGCGGGGGGCGGCCTGTGTTTCTGGTCCTGGAGGGCGGAGCCTGTGAATCCCGGGGCAGAGTAAACAAGGAGGTGGAGGCGTCCATGGTGGTCCCTGAATTCGCCTGTGGTTCTACACACACACACACACACACACACACACACACACACACACACGCACACACGCACAATTGAATAAATAAATTTAAAAAAATTAATTTGGGGCCAGCAACATGACTCAAAGTAAGCATGCTTGCTATGCAAGTCAGATTATCTGAGTTAGACCCTAAAATTCATGCTGAAAAAAAAAGGCAGGTGCTGGGATGCAGAAATGGCTAAGGGGTTAAGACTTTACTGGCAAGCAGAAGATCCTGAGTTCGGATCCTAGACCCCACGTATAGACGCCGGGCGGAAGCGGGGGCGGCCTGTGTTTCTGGTCCTGGTAGGGCGGAGCCCGTGAATCCCTGGGCAGAGTAAACAAGGAGAAGGAGGCGTCCATGATGGTTCCCCAATTCGTCCGTGGTTCTACACACACACACACACACACACACACACACACACACACCACGCATACATGCACAATTGAATAAATAATAAAATAAAATTTAAAAAAAGTTTGTAAATAAAAAAATAAAAATAAAAAATAAAAAAAAGTTTGTATGAGTGGAAAAAATAAATTAAAAAATAATAAAAAAATGCCTTCTGACTTCTACACACACACACACACACCACACACATACATATATACATAAAAAAACTAATGATTTTTTTTTTTTTTTTTGCATGTGTGTCTGTGTCTGTGTCAGAGAGCTCTGTCCCTGCCCGTGGCAGCCTAAGGGTGACTTTGGGAGCCATCCTGGATTGTGCTACTTCCTCTTTGCTTTGTTATGGAGTTTCCCACCCTCTGCCTTCCAGGGCTGGAATTGCAGGCCATTGCCATTTCTGCCTGGAGCATTTTTACCTGGGATCCAGGATCCCAACTCAGGACCTTCTGATTGCAAGACAGAGGCTTAACCCCTGAGCCATTTCTCCAGCCCAAAAATGATGAACTTTTTATATTCCAAATTATGAATGTCACTACACAGAAAATGATCAAATATTGGGGCTGGAAAGAGGGTCCAGTAAGACGATTGGACTCATACATAAGCATCTGGGTTTCATTCCAGCATCACATAAAAGCAGGGCATGAGGGCTTGCCAGCAGCCTCCATGCCCGTGGAATAAAAGTAAATAAGTGAACACTATGCGAAGGACAATTAGCAAACATTGCTGAGAAAAATTGAAGAGGACCTAAATAAATTGAGAAAAATGCCATGTTTATGAATTGAAGTCAATTTTTTTTTTTTTTTTTTTTGCCTATGCATGTGGGGGTAAGTAGGTATGTGAAGGGGGTGTGTGTTGCGTGTATCAGAGTTCACTGTGTGTGTCTGTGGAGGCCCAAGGGTGACTTGAGGAACCATTCCAGTTGTTCTAATTTCTTATTGTTTCGCTCTGGATTTCCCAGGCTCTGTCTTCCAGGGCCTGAAGTGGAGGCCTCAACCATTTCTTCCTGGAGCTTTAACATGTGATCCATCTGTAGATCCAAACTCAGGTCCTTTTGTTTGCAAGGCAAAGGCTTTAACCACTGAGCCGAGCCGTCTCTCCAGCCCCTAAAGTCAATATTAATTTATCTGAACATTCTTCCAATCAATCTACATATCTAATATAGCACCAAATGTCTTCAGATTGAAGAGATAGGTAAGAAGGGAATTGACAAAATGGTTATAAATTTACAGCCAGATAGAAAGGATGAAGCAGGGCTGGAGAGGTGGCTCAGGGGTTAAGCCTCCGCCTTGCAGGCGGAAGGTCCTGAGTTCGGATCCCAGATCCCACGTATAGACGCCAGGCGGAAGCAGGGGCGGCCTGCGCTTCTGGTCCTGGTAGGGCGGAGCCTGTGAATCCCCGGGCAGAAAGAGGTGGAGGCATCCGTGGTGGTTCACGAATTCGTCCGTGGTTCTACACATACACAGACACACACACACAGACACACACATGCGCACATACACAAGCATATGCACACAGTTGAATAAATAATAATAATAAAAAAAATTTTTAAAAAAAAAAAAAAAAGAAAGGATGAAGCAGTGAAGGCAATCAGCACTATCAACCTCCACAGCTGCAAACTTCTTTTGTGGGGGAAGGTCCTAGCTATGACATAACAAGAGTGGGGATTGGGCCTGAGAGGTAGCTCAGAGGTTAAGCCTCTGCCTTACATGCAGAGAAGGTCCTGAGTTTGGATCCCAGATCCCACATAAAAAACGACAGGTGGAATAACTGTGGCCTGTACTTCCAGTCTTGGAAGAAAGAGCATGGGAAATCTCAGAGCAAAGCAAATAGGAGATAGAAGCAATACAGGAGGTTCCCAAAGTCAGTCACACACACACACACACACACACACACAAGATAGATAGATAGGATAGATAGATAGATAGATAGATAGATAGATAGATAGATAGATATAGAGAGATAGATAGATAATTTCAAAATGGGAATTATTTTAAATAATAATAATAACTAAGACAAGTTTGCTAAGATGGTTCACCGCACAAAGGCACTGCATGCAAAACTGGTGACCTGAGTTCAATTCCCAGCCCACTGCAAAGAAACTCAACAACAATGGCTGAAAGTTGTCCTCTGACCTCTGCATGCCTCCACCTCTCAAAAAAAAAAAAAAAAAGTTTGTGTGTGTGTGTGTGTATCAGAGGGCACTGTGTCTCTGTGGAGGATCAAGGGTGACTTCAGGAATCATCCTGGATTGCTTCTACCTCCTCTTGCTTTGCTCTGAGATTTCCCAGGCTCAGCACACCAGGGTCAGAAGTGCAGGCTGCCACTGTTTCTGCCTGGCATTTTTATGTGGGACCTGGGAACCGAACTCAGGACCTTCTACTTGGGAGAATAAACCTTAACCCCTAAGCCATTTCTCCATCCCATCAAATAAATAAAATATCTTTTAAAAAAAATGAGCTCGCACAGATTTAAGCATGAAACTGAAAACAATGCAAGCTGTGAGAAGAAAATACAGAATCCCTGGCTTTCAGATAGCAATTTCTTTTTTATTATTATTATTATTATTTATTCAATTGTGCGTGTATGCATATGTGCACGTGTGTGTATGTATGTGTGTGTGTGTGTGTGTGTGTGTGTAGAACCACGGACAAATTCAGGAACCACCATGGACGCCTCCACCTCCTTGTTTACTCTGCCCCAGGATTCACAGGCTCCGTCCTACCAGGATCAGAAATGCAGGCCGCCCCCCCCTTCCCCCCCTTCCCTCCCTTCCCCCTTCCCCCCCTTCCCCCCCTTCCCCCCCTTGCTTCTGCCCTGGCGTCTATACGTGGGGTCTAGGATCCAAACTCAAGACCTTCCGCCTGCAAGGCAGAGGCTTAACCCCTGAGCCATCTCTCCAGCCCCAGATAAGCAATTCCTTAAAAAATATAACCGGACACTGGTCACGGGTTGGCTGCGAGGCACCTCCCACCACCTCTGCTTTCAGACAGCCCTGCAAACCCCTCACCAGAGGAGAGAGCTTCCCGGACATTCTGCAAGGACAAAGGAATGTACTGATGACCTTGAGAGTTGGTGTATGGAACTGCGAGGCGTTGACCACTTAGCATCCGTGGACTGCAAAACTACTCAGAGCAACCAGCCAACGGCCACTAGAAGAAACTCAAAGGAAGGTAAAGCCAGCATCTGGGTGGTGTGACCTGGTCCCACGGGAAATCGCCTCTACCCAAAAGTGCTCTGGGTCCACATCTAGTCAGCCCTGCTGCATCAAAGGAAGCCAGGCTAGTGCCAGCCTGTCATACCTGCTCAACAGGCTCCATTGTATCTTCACCTAAAATATTTTTAAAACTTTAGGGTGTGTGTGTGTGTGTGTGTGTGTGTATCAGAGGGCACTGTGTGTTCCTGCGGAAGACCAAGGGAAACCTCAGGAATCATCCTGGATTGCTTCTACCTCCTTTTTGCTTAACTCTGGGATTTCCCAGGCTCTGCCCACCAGGGCTAGAAGTGCAGGCCACCTCTGTTTCTGCCTGCCATGTTTTTTTGTTTGTTTGTTTTGTTTTGTTTTTTAATATTGGACCTGAGAACCAAATTCAGGACCTTCTGCTTGTGCAAGGTAGTTTTAACCCCTGAGCCTCTCTCCAGCCCTATTATACATTTTTATGCCAATTACTGACTCTAGTCAATGATTTCTTTGCAAATATGCTGCTCTATAAAAGCAGAAGACATGTATATATATGTCCGTAGCACCTGGGAGGCTGAGACAGGACATATATACCAGCCAGAGCTAGATAATAGACCCTTTCTCTAAAAAGCTGTTTAGGGCTGGGAACAGCTCAGTTGGTTGCTTGCCTACCACGTGTAAACTCTATGGTCAATCCATGTGGTAGCACATGGCTGTGATTCTAGTACTCAGCAGTCAAAGCAGGAGGATCAGAAATCCAAAGAGTTTGGCTACACAGCAAGTTTGAGGCCAGCCTGGGCTACATGAGACCTGTTTCAAAAAAAAAAAAAAAAATCTACTGTATGATATTTTTATATGAAGCTTCAATAGAAGTCTCTGTTGTGGTTGACATTAGATGACAGTGGGCAAATGTGCATGCCTTAGCAAACAGGGAAACTTCAGAGTTGCCAGAAAGGATCCTTATCTTGATCTGGATGATAACTACCCAAATGCGAAACACAGCAAAAGTCATCAAGAGGCATATTCACGCTCCAGTAAGTGCTTGGGTGCGTGCCAGCAAAGGCAGCCCCCAAAACTCATGGGTCTCACATACAAAAAGACATGAAAATGAAGGGAGTCTGGTATAGAAGAATGATTGTAATAGAAAAATAGAGGGTGGGTTTGAGAATTAAAGCATGAAAATATAATAAATTCACTGTATTCATTATGAAACTCTGAAAGAATAAAAAATAAAGTAATTCATCAAGCAGGCCAGGCTGAGGCTTACTTGGTAAAGTACTTGCCTGTCATGAACAAAGCCCTAACTTCAATCCCCAGGACAACATAAAATCAAGTGTGGCCTCGAGAGATGGTTGAGACTCTGCCTTGAGAGCAGGAAGTTCTGAGTTTGGATCCCAGGTCCCAGGTAAAAATGCCGGGCAGAAACTGCAGCAGCCTGCACTTCTGGCGCTGGTGGGCAGAACCTGATAAATCCCAGAGTGAAGCAAAAAAGAGGTGGAAGCAATCCAGGATAGTTCCCGAAGTCAAGCTTGGGCCTCCACAGGGACACACAGTATCTTCTGATATACACACACAACACACAACACACAACACACAACACACACACATGCAATGAAAGGAAGGGAGAGAGCGGGAGAGAGAGAGAGAGAGAGAGAAAAGAAAGGAAGGAAGGAAGGAAGGAAGGAAGGAAGGAAGGAAGGAAGGAAAGAAAGAAAAGAAAGAAAGAAAGAAGATAAGAATTACATCAAAGTACACAGAATGTGAAATAGAGGACAATAAACAATTTTTTTAAAGGGGGGCCTATATAGATGGCTCATGGGTGTAGACTCTTCCTTGAAAGAAGGACCTGAGTTCAGATCCTGTATCCTATGTAAAAACACAAGGTAGAAATCGTGGCAACCCGTACTTTGGGCTCTGGAAGGCAGAGCCTGGAAAATCTCTAAGGAAAGCAAAAAGGAGGTAAAGCAATTTAGGATGATTCTCAAAAGTCATCCTTTGGATTCCACAGACACAGAGTACTCTGGTACACACACAAAATAAGATAGATAGATAGATAGATAGGGAGAATTTTTTTAAAAAGCAGGTAGGAAACATGTATAATCTCAGCACTTGTCAGGTGGTAGTAAGGAGGTTCAGAAGTTCAAGATCATGCTCAGCTACATAGAGAGTTCAAGGCCAGCCTGGGCCACCTGCATTAGCCCCTGTTCCCAGCACAACGAATGGAGGGGGTGGGGATCATAAAGATTTATAGAGAAGAGAGACTAGTGAGGTCCCACCTCTCCTTGAGGATCTACTGGGGGTTAGTGGCTGTTGGGAAAGACATATATTTTCCTCAGTGGTTTAGCAACTGTCAGGGTGCCAATGGCCTATAATAACCCCTCACCCATGTTATAAACATCCCTAATTAAATTAATTTGACCAAGATGTCACCATCACTAGACACCTGTGCTAAGTTCTCTTTTGGCACAAGGACCTCAGCTTTGCCTAATTAGAGACCTTTACACATTGGCCCCCAGTGATTACAGAGAGCCAGCTCTACTAATTGCCAGCGATTTTTGAAAGATTTCTTCATTATCCACAGGAAGATCAGGAGCAGACTTCAGTGTCAGGAGCAGACTTCAGTGTCAAGAACCTTAAAAGGCACATGAAATCCAGATTTGAATGGTCATTGTAGATAACATAACAGTAAATTTGCATTACAACTTAGGTAACCTACCAACAGTAAATTTGCATTACAACTTAGGTAACTTACCAATTTGTGTGTGTGTGTGTGTGTGTGTGTGTGTGTGTCAGAGGGTATTGTGTGTCCCTGTGGAGGACCAACGGTGACTTTGGGAATCATTCTGGATCACTTCTACCTCCTTTTTGCTTCCCTCTGGGATTTCTCAGGCTCTGCCCAACAGGGCAGAAAGTGCAGGCTGCCTGCCTGGCTTTTTTATATGGGACCTGGGATCTGAACTCAGGACTTTCTGCTGTGAGGCAGAGTCTTAACCCCTCAGCCATCTCTCCAGCTCCATGTTGATGAGTTCTTAAAATTGATTTTCATTTATAACTATACTTCCAGTCAAATCTTCAGCACTGCAAAAAAAAAAAAAAAAAAGAGACTAAAAAATAAGCTCACCTGAGACACATTCATTTCCTGCTGATCTAGGAAACATACCAAGAATTAGGAATATGAAACTGGGATAGAACCAATGGAGCACAAGACAGTCCACGTTCTGTGGTCCTTAACTACTTTGACATCTTCTCAGTCTTTTAACAGAAGCTGAATCTGACTGAGCTATGTCAGAATTTCTGACTACTGACTTGGTTATTCATGAATGTGAGGATCTAGAGTTCAGGATGTCTGTCTTTCATGTTGGGCAGCAAATTCTCTTCTGTGCTCCTTCCCCAATATGTACACCAGGTTAGAGGAAGCAGCCGCACCTCACGCAGTCACCAGCGGTACAGTGACATGTTATGAGAATCTCTGAGAACCTGGAAAGAACAGAGAACATCAAGGGAATCAAGGCTCACCAGGAGATTGGACACGGGACTTTAAAGTAGGTGGTACTTTATTCCACCTGACCCCTGGGTCTGAGTGCCAATTAGCCTCTCTGGAGTGAGTGTGACCTAGAAACTGACTGCAGGCTCCCAGTGTTCTGGAGTGACTTGGGATCAGTAGGATTACACATGCTTCTAGCCATACAACTCAGGACTTCTCCCAGGGGTGTCCTCCATTGCTCCACCAAGATATCTCACTCTGCAGGTAGACTTTTTTCACATATTTTTCTTATTTATTTGTGTGCTGGTGAGGGGTGTCGGCTGTGTACAGTTAGGTCAGGAGACCACCCAGAAGTTGGTTGTCTTCTTCCTTGTGGCCTCTGTGCACAGGACCTTTTACCCACTGAACCAATCAGCCCGATCCTCCAAGTAGATTCAAGCTCACAATTTCACTACCCAAGTGGGTCTTTTATTTGTGCAGGACAGAGATCAAACATGAGGGTTGGAGAGATAGCTCAGGAGTTAAAGCCTTCCCCTCACAAGCAAAAGGACCCGAGTTCAGATTCCCAGATCTCATATTAAAAAAATGGCGGGCAGAAAACACAGCAAGCTGCAATTCCTGCTCTGGAAGGCAGGGCCTTCCCCAGAACAAAGCAATAAGGTGGAGTGATTCAGGATGATTTCCGATGTCATCCTTTGACCTCCATAGACACACTCAAGTACCCTCCTGTACATGCACACAGAAAGAAAGAAAGAAAAAAACAACAGGAAACTAAACATGAACCAGTTCCGAAGTGAAGACAAAGTTTATTCGAGGCAGTACAACAGACTACACCAGTCAGGTTGCTCTGGGTTCAGCTAAGGACATAGTAACAACAGGCCACCCTGTTAAAAGGCAGAATTGCCCAAAGAACTGTTTGCTTTCCAAAGGCCATATGCAAGAGGCTCTAGGCCATGACGCGCAGTAGCTAGTCATGCCTCCTGCATCCCGGGAATTACTGCTATAAGGAGGCAAGTCTTCAATACACACATCCTTACTTATGCTAAGTCCAGGACTTCCCAGAAGGTGAAACTAGGGCATATGCTAAGGAGGGAAGTGTCCTTCATACCTGGGAGCTGATGACTACGTGTAAACCTGAGTGTCCACAGTTCACACGCCTGATCGATCGCGGGAGCGGCTGGGTCCTAACCACCTGACTCTGCTTTGGGGAACTGGAACTCAGCGGACCCCCTCATTTAGGAGCCGGCTGGGGGGCTCGGATCAGACCAAGGACCCTCCTTGCACGACGAGGTGTGGAGCAAAAGCTCCGAAGGGGCACCCTGAACCCAAGATGAAGCCGAGGACTCCGTACTGCAGATCGCAGCCGAGGGCGCGGCGGGCAAGAGCCGCACAAAGGGCGCGGTGGCGCGCCTGCGCACTGCGCGCTCGCCGCCGAAGATCTAGAGAGTTCCGCCGCGGCTGCGCACTGGGGCTCTGGGCGCCTGGGTCGCCCTCTCCTCGGCGCCGACCGGCGGTGCCACCCGCTGCAGTCACCGCGACGCACCGGATCTGCCGGCCGGGCCTCACGCGCCCTTTGACCCGGAACAGGACCCGCCCGAGCGGCCCTGCGCACGCGCGCCCTTCGCGTTCCCGCGCGCTCCGCCAGGGGCGGGGCGGGGCGGCTCCTCCCGCCCGCGGCGCTGCCTGCCGGGACCGCCGCCGACAGGGGGCGCAAGCGGCGCCTGCGCGCGCACCAGGCGCGGGGGCCGAGACCTGGGGAGCCGTGGCCGCGAGCTTCCCAGCAGAGCAAGAAGAGAGCTTAGCTGCTCTTCGCGACGATCCTGATGATGATGATGATAACGTGTCGTCACCTGCCAGCCGCGCGAAATTACCTAAAACGTGCGGATGAATGAAAGTGTTTGCAACGTCCCTCCGCGGTGCCCACTAGCTCTTCCCAGCCTCTCCGACTGTCTCTGCGCTGTGGTTCCCTTGGCCACCAGCCCTTCAGCTGGAATAAACTTCTCAACTAATACAAGAAAAGTGGCTTGTGGTTATAGACAGTGACCAGTGCTTGCCGAGCATTGCGAGACCCTGAATTCCACCCCCAGCACCGAGAAAAAAAAGTGAAAGAAAACTCCCACACACACAGTTCAACTTCCTAAGCTCTCTCCTTTTAAAAAATGAAAGAGAGCGAAAGACAAAGAAAAGAAAGATCATTTAAAGAGTAACGCTAACACTTTTAAGAACTAATAAAAATATTTTCTTAATTTATTTGCCTGGGATGCGAGTATGACAGGAGAGAAGGAGAGTTCGTCTTAGCATGTGTAAGGGACCTCAGTTCAAATTCTAGCACCACCAAAAAAAAAAAAAAATTAGGGTGTTAATAGTAAGTCAGCAGATTATTCATGAAAACTTTAAAGTGTCCATGCAGAATTTATAAGGGACTGAGAAGAGATGGCATTAAATTTTCTGTGCTAGTGAAAGGGGATAATGTGTGGTAATAATCTGTTACTCAACAGTCTTGGAATTCTGTAATTTGAGGCCAGCCTGGGCTGCAGAGTAAGACCCCTTTTCAGAAAGAAAAATAGGGTAGGTAAGATAGCTCAGTGGTAAAGCTCCTGTGGGCAAACCTGGCCTCCTGCATCTCATCCTTGAAGCCCACATGGGGAGAGAAGTGACTTCTGAGAGCTACCCGCTACCTTCCACTCCTGCACACAACATGCACGCACACAAAGGCTCTCTCTTGCTGCATCACTCTTTCTCTGACAAATAAATAAATCTGTCTCTAATCAGGTGCATCAACAAAAACTGAATCAAATTTTAAAAATAGAAAAAGACAAAACTAGACTCAAAATGTTAAAAGACTAAATAAAAAGTGGTATGTTCAGAGTAACATACTACTTTCAATATTTATTTGCATTATTTACCCCGTACATGGCAACATCACACACACAGCCCTTGCTTTTAGGCAGCTCTAACAGGCGTGAATTTCTAGTCTCCAGGTTTAGTGAGATAGCATCAGTTCAACAGCATGGCTCAAGTTTCAAGTTACGAAAAGTATACAACTGTAAGGAATTACACAAGGACATGTTTGGTTGCTCATTCTACAGTCTACCAAAAAAAAAAAAGTACAAATAGCACATAATCAAGGACCAAGAACCAGTCGTACTGCTTATTTTGGTGGTCACTGACTATCTATTATCAAATTCACATGGACAGAAAAGCAAATGATCCTGTCCACTCTTGTCTCTCTCCACCTAAGATCTAGCTGAACCTCCATGTTGAGAGGACACCTCAACATGCATAGCTTGGAGCAGCAAGTCAGTGGGCCAAAGCTTCTAGACTCTTTCAAAATATGTCTTGAACTGGATGTGGTGACTTTAATATGTAATCCCAGCACTGGAAAGTGAAGGCAAGAGGATAGAGACTTCCACCCTGACTCTAAAGAGTGGCCTGAGGAGCCAGCACATGCTCATAATCCTGGCCGCTGGAGACAATGAGGGAGGACAGACAGCTTCAGCCAGCCAGGGAAGAGCCTATTGCAGATGTTAGCAAAGCTGGCTTGAAAAGTCTCAAAGTTGCCCGGGTGGCTGCCTGCTCTCACCAGCACCTAAGGTAGGCCTTTGACCTACCTTCCGTCCTTCCAGCTTTGTGTGTGCAGATGTGGAGGTCAGAGGACAATCACCCCCTTGGGTGTCATTCTTCAGGACTAGGCTGACTGGCCTAGTCCCTGAGGATCTGCTTGCATCTCCCTCCCCAACCCTAGGATTAAAAGTGTGAGCTGTCAAGTCCAACTTTTTACGTGAGTTCCGGGAACTGAACTCGAGTCCTCATACCCTGAGTTCCAGCTTGGCTTCTTTTTAATCTAATTCTTATGTGTGTATAGGAAACATGCCTGTGAGTGCAGGCACATGCCTACCATGATGTGTTCGTAAAGAAAAACTTTCAGGAGCCAAGTTCTTTCCATCAGCCTATCATAACTGCACAGAGCCTATCATAACTGCTGAGCCATCTTGCCAGCCCACAGCTTGCTTTTTAAAAAGCGGGCCAGAGAGATGGCTTAGGAGTTAAGCCTTTTTATCACAAGCAGAAGAACCTGAGTTCTGATCCTAGATCCCTCTTAAAAATGCCAAGCGGAAATGGTCTATACTTTAGGCCCTGGAAGGCAGAGTCTAGGAAATCCCAGAGGGAAGCCAAAAAGTAGGTAAAACAATCCAAGATGATTCCCAAAGTCACTCTTGAGCCTCCATAGGCACACACACACACACACACACACACACACACACACACACACACACACACACACAAGGTAAAATAAAAAGCACTTTAGGGCCGGCAAGCTGGCCAGTGGATAAGATATAAGTTCACAAACCTGGTGACCAGTGTTCAGTTCCCAAAAATAATGTACATGGTGGAAGGAGAGAACTCACTTCCAAAAGTTGTTCTCTGACCTCAGCCTATGTGCCATGGGATGCTTATACTCTCTCTCTCTCTCTCTCTCTCTCTCTCTCTCTCTCTCTCTCTCTCTCTCTCTCAATTAATTTCTGTGTTTTTTTGCAAAGCACTTATCTGGGTGGAAAGATGACTCAGGGTTAAGATAACACTCGCTTGGCCATCATGAGGACTGACGGTGAGAGTTCAGGCCCCAGCAAGCTGCAGCAAGCCGGGGCTCCCTTCCCATGCTCGTAACCTCCAGGGGGTCCAGATAAGACTGGAGGTCGCCCAGGCTTGCTGACTTTCGGAGCAACCAAGAAAGCACAGCTTTAGGGGCAAGACCCTGCCTTAAGGATTGGTGGAGTTGTAGATCAGGACATCCCAGGTCTCTTCTGGCCTCTGTTCAGTCATGTACCCCACACACAGTTGTACACAACAGAAACACAGACATACAAATAACTTTTGAAAGAGCAGCCGTTAGCAATTCCAAATCCTTTCTGATAATTGATATACATCACAACTCAGAAGTGGCTGTCCAGCTCATTTCCTCTGAGATGTCATCTGGGAGGATAATGTCCCGTCTCTACTCCTGTGGGGGTAATCGGTAGCAAGCAGCACACCTCCTCTTACCTCACTAACAGCGACACCCCTTTGTAAATCTTCATTAATCCAATGCACTTGAGTCCCAACTTGTGTCTTTGATAACACACAATCGCTTCTGTACAAACTGGAGCGGACGGCAGCTCTTTGAACTACCGTCAGCAGTACAAAATTAATAATCGTTTTCACTGCTTGAACGCATGTGTGATTGATGGCATTCAGATACTACCCTGAAGACAAAATAGATTCTGTGTTGTTCAGCTTTTTTTTTTTGTTGTTCAGCTTTGATTGCTGCTGTAATAAATACTCGAGGGAAATAGCCTAGCAGGAAGAAAGGGATGTTTATTTGTTTGTTTTTCGCTTTCATGAAGTCATTCATTTCAGAGAAAACATAAGCTTAAAATAAACTTAAAATATTACAGTATTTACAAGACAGCTGACAAGAGAAACTTGTTAATACTAACAATATGGATACTGTATTTTTCTTTTGAGTATCTGCCTGTGAAAATGGCAGGGCCAAATCTGTTCTCTCAGAAGAAAAAAATTTGTTCCAGAGATTTCCATCCACGACTGTTTGGTACTGCCCTTTGGATCTAACATGAGCAGAACATCACGGCAGTTCACATGTGATCCTGCAAAGCGACTGACTTCACAATAGTCAGAGAGCAAAGCCAACTTTGTCCCCTAGACCCTCGTGATGGCTCACCCCTATGACCTTTCCCCAACCAGGCCTGCGCACACAATTCTGGGACAAATGTCTGTGTTGAGATAACCTCAGAAAGACTGCTTTTGCCTCACAGCAAGCTGGCTCAGAGCAAGGTCGCTGCTGTCTCCAAATGGAACCTTCACCTTACCAGGAAGGAACCACGCTATAGAGAAAAATTCCACATTTCAATAGACACAGACCGTGCAGTTGAGATCTTGCAACTCATGACATCTTGATGGATAAGCAGACATGTACACACTCGCAGACACACACACACACACACACACACACACACACACAATTTCTTTCCTGGTCTGCCCCTTGCAGGTGTACCTCGGTGTATTTAAGAAATTCTCCACTTCTACCTTTTTTCTGTCCCGATGAGTTGATTCACAGCCTGTGTGTTACCAGCTTATGCTGCCCAGGCAGGTCAAATTCTTCCTGAACCAGCGATTCTGGGATTCCCTCTAAACAAACAGAGATAGAAAAGACGCGGTGCACAGATGGACAGCTGGATGATCTGCTAACAGCACCAGCCAGAAGAAACATGTTTCCAACGGCCTTCTGAAACATCTGTCAGCCAGGTAGGCAGGTGTGGTGACTCATACTTATCTGGAACGCCAGACTGGGGGAAGGCCGAAACAGAACTGCCACACGTTCAGGGCCAGCCTGGGCTAGGGACCCAATCTGAACACAAGGAAACACGTGCAACCCATGCCATTTGGCACCTGACGGCAGGGCACATCTATAGGCTGTCTCCATAGCACACCACAGGGGAGCAGCTCTTTGGACATAATGCAGCAACCAGCCTTATTCTGTACTTCTGAGTTGACCTGGTACTGCCTGCTCTGCAGACCAGGCCAGCCCGAAGCTTGCAGAAAGCCTCTTGTGCCAGCCTCCTGAGGGCACCATGCCAACGTTACCACTTGTTACAACACTATCTTTTCCCACTCATCAGTGCCAAATTGGTCACAAATTAATTGGTCATATTCTGGTTTTTTGTTTTGTCTTGTTTTTAGGGCTTTATTTTTTGCATACATATGTGGGTTTGGGGGGGGCACTGTGTGTGCCTGTGGACCCAAGAGTCCCGGATTGCTTTATATTCCTTTGGCTTTGCTCTGGGGTTTCCCAGGCCCCACCTTCCAAGGCTGAAAGTTCAGGCCCCTATTTCTTTTTTTTTTTTAAATACATTTTTTATTATTTCCGCTCATACAAACTTAATAGGTAGACCCGAACCCCCTGCTCCCCCTCCCTCCCTCCCCATCCCCCAGTGCCTCCCCCCCAATTCCCAGAGAGTCCTTTATTGTGTATGCCTAACTCTCCTCTTGGTCCTCCTCTCCGATGGCGTACAAGGACTCAGTGGCATTTCCCTGAACCCTTTCTCGTGTTCCCCTTAAGCATAGGAACACTACTGTGGCTGTCAATCCCTTGCCTCCAAGGATCTTTAGCCGATGCTAAACTTTGTGAGGTCAATAGTGTGTTGGACATTGCGCAGGGCATGCAAAGTCCAATTATGATTGCTTCAGCCCTAACTAGTGTGGAGAATCTTGCAAATCAGGCCCCTATTTCTTTTTAATTTTTTTATTATTTATTATTTATTCAATTATGCATGTATGTGTGTGTGTGTGTGTGTGTAGAACCACGGGCGAATTTGGGAACCACCATGGATGCCTCCACCTCCTTGTTTATTCTGCTCGGGGGTTCACAGGCTCCACCCTACCAGGACCAGAAACGCAGGCCGCCCCTGCTTCGGCCCGGGGTCTCTAAGTGGGGTCTAAGGTCCGAACTCAGGACCTTCCGCCTGCAAGGCAGAGACTTAACCCCTGAGCCACCTCTCCAGCCCTCAGGCCCCTATTTCTGCCTGGCATTTTTACATAGGACTTAAGATCTGAACTCAGGTCCTTCTGCTTGTAAGGCAGAGGCTTAACCCTTGACTCAACCCTCCAGCCTATAGTTTTTCAGTTTTGTGACAGGGTCTCCTGTAGATCGGGGTGGCCTTCCACTGATTAGGTTAGGAAGACTGGCCTTGAACTTCGAATCTTCCTACTTCTACCTCCCTAGTATACCTCTGCAGACAATTGTGTGTGTGTGTGTGTGTGTGTGTGTGTGTGTAGGGGGATTACTGCTTTAAATTTGTATTTATTCATTATTAGTGTGTGTGTGAGAGAAAGACGAGTCAGCACACTTGCGCATCTCAGATGCATGTGTGGACTTTAGAAGATATCTCTGTGGAATCGGTTCTGCCCATATGCTTTTACGTGCGTTGTGGGTATTAAACTCAGGTTGTCAGACTTCTAAGTGCTCTTACCAGCTCCATCTCAACATTTTTAGTGGGTTTTTCTTTTTTCTTTCTTTTTTTTTTTTTTTTTTTTACAAACATAATTGGCTGGCCTTGAACTCTTGACAGTCCCTGTCTCAGCATCTGAGGGCTGGGATTATAGACATGCTCCCAGAGCCAGCATGAGTGTTGATTTCTAAACTCTCTCTTTACCAATACCCATGCTGCTGTGTCTGGCTGTTTATGTAGGTGCCGATGATCTAACTCGTTTCATGCTTGCATGGCAAGTACTTTACCAATTCTCCAGACCCAGATCTGATACTGTTTACTCCCTTAGACACAAAATATAAATGATATAATTTGGCATTAAAACATAATATTAGTGTTGGAGATTATCAAAACGGACTTGTTAAAAAATCCCCCAACTAGACCTGGAGAGATGGCCCAGGGGTTAAGACTCTGTCTCAAAAGCAGAAGGTCCTGAGTTTGGATCCCATGTCCCATGTAAAAAACGCTAGGCAGAGACAGCTACGGTATGCACTTCTGGCCCTTGTGGGTGGAGCCTGGGAAATCCCAGAGCTAAAAGCAAAAAGGAGGTAGGAACAATCCAGGATGACTCCCAAAGTCACCTTGGTCTTCCACAGGGATGCACAAGCCCTCTAACATACACACACACACACACACACACACACACACACACAAAACAAACAAATAAATAATAGAAGGGTTTTTTTTAATGACCCAACTATATTCAGTTTTCTCCATGTACATTTGACTACTGTGCCAGCTGGATGCAGGTGAGCGGATAGTTCCCTGAGCAAACCTGCTGGAGATTGTCTAATTGATGTGGAAGACACAGCCCACTATAGACAGAAGTATTCTCTGGAAAAGTGGATAAGATGAGACAGTTGGTTCAATATTTCTGCATATAGACTTATGGGGATCCAGGCATGACGGCAAGTGAAAGTGTATGTTCCTCTCTCAGCAGTGTCTGTGGATATGCTGTGGCCTTAAGTCCTGATATTAGTGTGAACTGTCCTGCCATGCTGATTAACTATAATGGAGAATTATAAACAAGAATAAAGCCCTGTTCCCCTAAATTATCTGGTTGTGTATGTATATCAGCAATATGAAGAAAAAACTGCAACAACTATTTATAGAAATAGGTTAAAATTAAGGGGAGGGGGCTGATGACTCAGGGTTAAGACTCTGTCTTGCAAGCAGAAGGTCCTGAGTTCAGATTCCAGGTCCCATGAAAAAATGCCAGGCAGAAACAACTGCAACTTGCACTTCTGGCCCTAGTGGGCAGAGCCTGTGAAATCTGAGCAAAGCCAGAAGCAGGTAGAAGCATCCAGGATGATTCCTAAAGTCACTCTTCGTCCTCCACAAGGACACACAATGCCTCTGACACACACACCCACATAAAGTAAATAAAAAATTAAGGGGAGGGGAAAAAGAAACTATATGGAGACAGTAAACAGTAAAAGAAATTCAGGGTGATTATATTAATATCAAAGTAGACTCAGCAACACTGAAAATTACCAGGACTAAACAGGAGAATAAACAGTGAAAAATGCAAAATGACAGAGTAGCCAAAACTTTTGCAAAAGAATAAAAAAAATCACACTATTCCCTTTTCCCCCCCAGCAAGATGCCTGCTCACTGCCCAATATTTTTTATTTATTCAATTGTGCGTATGTTGTGTGTGTGTGTGTGTGTGTGTAGAACCACAGGCGAATTCGGGAACCACTATGGACCGCCTCCACCTCCTCCTTGTTTACTCTGCCCCGGGATTCACAGTCTCCGCCCTACCAGGACCAGAAACGCAGGCTGCCCCCGCTTCCGCCCGGCGTCTATACGTGGGGTCTAGGATCCGAACTCAGGCCTTCTGCCTGCAAGGCAGAGGCTTAACCCCTGAGCCACCTCTCCAGCCCCCTCATTGCCCAATTTTAAGATTTATGCCAAGTCACAGTAGTTGCTGGAAGTGTGCCCCATGTAATTCCACTGGGGGAGAGGAGGACTCAGGGAAGGAAGCTTGTTTTTCTTTCTTGTATCTCAGGCTGGTGTCTCAAAACTACTGACAGCTAGCGCTTCCATTTTATCTACCTTTCTGGGGACTAACTACTGCTGAGGATGACCTTGAGCCTT
Organism: Typhlomys cinereus; assembly: GCA_023101885.1. NCBI lineage: Eukaryota > Metazoa > Chordata > Mammalia > Rodentia > Platacanthomyidae > Typhlomys > Typhlomys cinereus. The sequence continues at coordinate 7,517,691 of JALPQD010000013.1, read as the reverse complement.
AGGTCCTTCTGCCTCCACCTCCTGAGTGCTGAGATGATAGGCAGGCCCCACCACACCCAGTCTTGCAACAGTTTTCTTCAGACTTTACCCTATGCAACTTTTTTTCTTTTATTGATCCTGTTCTGCACCCTTATGTGGGAATAAATCATATCTATGAGCATAATTATATCCGAATCTTACAAGCTGTCACTGTGTACCCAGTCTGGCCTTAAACTGATGATTTTCCTTAACCAAGGGCTGGCATCATGAGCATTAATACTACATAAATACTACATGAGCTAATAACTTCACAAATTAAAATTTCACTAAGAGAAAAGATCAATAATTAATTTTAAAAAAATGTATTATTTATTCAATTGTGCGTGTATGCGTGTGTGTATGTATGTGTGTGTGTGTAGAACCACAGACAAATTCGGGCACCACCATGGACCACCTCCACCTCCTTGTTTACTCTGCCCCGGGATTCACAGGCTCCGCCCTACCAGGACCGGAAACGCAGGCCGCCTTCGCTTCCATCCGGCCTCTATACGTGGGGTCTAGGATCCAAACTCAGGACCTTCTGCCTGCAAGGCCGAAGCTTAACCCCTGAGCCACCTCTCCCGCCCCAATAATTAATTTTTATAAATGTTTTTCTTTCATTTGGGTTACTTTACTTAACCTCATGGTTTCCACATCTGGAATGTATGAGTTCCTTTCTGGCTTTTCCCTAGCCCTTCATGGATTTCATGACTGGAGTCCATGAGTTTTTCTAGGCTCTCTTGCCCCTCATGGAATCCATATCTGTGAGATTCTAATAAACTGCCTCAATAAAATTTTTTTTTCATTTATTTTTGCTTGTCTTTGTACCTCCCTATCAGAAAGCACTCACTGCATGTTCCTGTGGAGGCCCGAGGATTACAAGAAGCATCCTGGATTACTTCTACCTCCTATTTGCTTTGCCCTGGAGTGGACCTGCTGCTGTTTTGCTGGACGATGATATGCTTCAAGTTATCTTCAAAATACATTCATGCTGCTGCCAGCTTTGGTCAGAGCAGCTTCTTTCTGTGGAGAAGCGAGACATGCCCACATGCTTGTGTGTGTTCATGTGAGCATGTGTGTGCTATACAGCATGTGTGGTCAGAGGACAATCTCTCAGTCCTCCCTCCCAATAGGATTTTTACATAGGATCCTGGACCCAAACTAAGGACTTACTGCTTGCTAAGCAGAGGCTTAATTCCTGAGCCATCTCTCTGGCCCAACATTTTTTTCTTTTTTAAAGATAGCTTCTGCCACAGACCCCACATACCACAGATAGTAACCACCTGTCAAGCAAGCTGTGGCCACTGATGCAGTAATGGCATGACTGGCACTCACGTGTGCAACCCCAGCCATCCAGCTGGGGTAAGCAACTGCATGTTGATTAGATTTGAGACCGATTCCTTGGGCAGTAACTCACGTCTGCGAGTGTGGGCTAAAACCTTGGGCTGGCAAAGCCAGAGGCCCAAGAACGGAAGAAACTGCTGCTGTTTTGCTGGACGATGATATGCTTCAAGTTATCTTCAAAATACATTCATGCTGCTGCCAGCTTTGGTCAGAGCAGCTTCTTTCTGTGGAGAAGCGAGACATGCCCACATGCTTGTGTGTGTTCATGTGAGCATGTGTGTGCTATACAGCATGTGTGATCAGAGGACAATCTCTCAGTCCTCCCTCCCAATACTGAAACAGGTGTCTTGTTCGCTGCTACCCAACCAAGGCCAGCTGGCCGCAAGCTTCTGGGGGTTTCCTGTCTTTGCCTCCTATTGTTATGGGGGAGGTTTTTATGTCCCTTCCATGGTCCTGTTCTGAAAGTGCCTAACCCTCTCCCCACACTCTCTGGAACGCCACACAGGGAGTGCTGCATCTGACTCTACATGGTCCAAACTCTCCTCAAGCTGCACAGCGAGCGCTTTACCCAGTAGGCCATCTCCACAACCCAGAAAAACTTCTTTTTGAAGGGACTAAGACAGGCTTAGAGCAGCCATGCCGGGACAGTCTCTGAAGGTCTTGGAAGGTCACCCCCTCCCTCCCCTCGGTTGGGATTACCCCAAAGAAATATACCCTTTGCCAACTTCCCCAACCTTTGCTTATGAAAGGATATGGAGATTAGCTCTCCAGCATGGATGGACCCTACCTTGAGGTGGGCACAAGATGAACTGGGGTGGGTCCTAATGTGAATTAACCAATGAGGTTAGTTCTTTCTGGGGCTTACATAGGTGTATCATAGTCCACATCCTGGGAGCCATCTTGGGCCCCAGCCCCTCATGGCACTCCTCCAGTGGGGGTCTCTGGGTTTGTTTATAGTTCCTTGCTTGTCATGGATTCCATCCCTGGAGTCCATGAGTTCCTTTCCCTCCTCTAATAAACTCTACCTTAATCATCTACACAGTGTTCAGGTTTCAATCTTTGACTCTGAACACAAAAACCCTGCAACAATGAGACAGTCACCCTGTAACATTTGTCAATTCAGATGTGACATTTAGCAAGCAAGCAAAGACTGCTCCCCATTTGGTGACCATGAAGGGACCCTGTAACTAGTAGAGGAGAAAGTGTTCCCTGTAACAGGACTAGTGGTGGGCTGGAGAGATGACTCAGGGGTTAAGCCTCTGCCTCACAAGCAGGAGATTTTGAGTTGAGATCCTGGATCCCAGGCAAAAAAAAAAAAAAAAGCCAGTCAAGGGGCTGGAGAGATTGCTCAGGGATTAAGGCTCTGTCTTAAAAGCAAAAGGTCCTGAGTTCGGATCCCATATTTTGTTTTATTTTGTTTTGTTTTGTTTTTTGGGGTTTTTTTAAAGTCTTTTTTTAATTCAATTATGCGTGTGTGTGTGTGTGTGTGTGTGTGTGTGTGTGTGTGTAGAACCACAGACAAATTTGGGAACCACCATAGATGCCTCCACCTCCTTGTTTACTCTGCCCCAGGATTCACAGGCTCCACCCTACCAGGACCAGAAGCGCAGGCCGCCCTCCCTTCCGCCTGGCGTCTATACGTGGGCCTAGGATCAGAACTTGGGACCTTCCGCCTGCAAGGCAGGGGCCTAACCCCTGAGCCACCGCTCCAGCCTGTTTTGTTTTGTTTTTAAAGCCAGGTGGAATGGCCATGTTGCGGAGTGACTCTCTAGGAGCCTATGTGTATCTAGACTCTTGTGTTCGGAGTCAAAGGTTGAAATCAGAACAGGTGTAGAGGACTAAGGTAGAGTTTGTTAGAGGAGAGAAAGAACTGGTCCAGATGTGGAGTACCATGATGGGCAAGGGCGTCCTGGAGAACTAGTAGACTCCAGGCATGGAATCCATGAGGGGCAAGGAGCTAGAGAGGAATTCATGGATTCCACATATAGAGTGCTATGAAGGGCAGACGCCAAAGATGGCTGCAGAGATCAGGTATAATTATAATCTTTCCTCTTTGGTTAGCTCATATGGGAGCCCTGATCTTGAGTCCACCTCAAGGTGGGGCTGTTTCTTTTGAAGGATTTAGTTTATCTGCCACAGAGAACTCACCTCCATATCCTTTTATAGGCAAAGGATTGGGCGGATTGAAGTCCATGCCTCCTTATCAGCAGGGGTGGTTCCTCCAGTGTAATCCCAGCAGCAGGGATGGCTTTCCAAGACCTTCAGAGACCATCCCAGCATGGATGCTCTACAACTGCCTAATAATTCACAGCCTTTACTGGAAGGGCAGAGCCCGGGAAACAAAAGAGCAAAGTAAAGAGATAGGATATGCTAAAGTCATTCCTTTGGCCTCACAATTCCTTCTGAAACACACACACACACAAATTAAATTAGTTAAAAAAAGAAGGGGCTCCTGGCGAATGAATGCAGAGACTCGGGGATGGTTGAAGAGCTGACAATAAATGACTGTGCAATACTCAGCCCTCAAAGGTACAGCTACATTACTGCCCTCAGGACAGCATCATGAGAGAAAGGGTGGAATTAGTGTTAAGAAGCAGAAGAGGAGGCTGGAGAGATGGCTCAGGGGTTAAGCCCTCCCCACTCAGGCAGAAGGAGCCAAATTCAGATCCCAGATTCCACGTAAAAATACCAAATGGAAATGTCTATGGCTTACACTTCTGGCCCTGGAAGGCAAAACTGAGAAGCCCCTGAGCATCGCAAATAGGAGGTAGAGCAATCCAGGATGATTTCTGAAGAAGTCATCCTTGGGCCTCCAGGGGCACACACCGAAAAATAAAAGTAAATAAAATTCTTTTAAAGAAAAAAAAAAAGTGTGTGTGTATCAGAGGGCACTGTGTGTCCCTGAAGCAGGATTAGAGCAGCTATGCTGGGATGGGTCTCTCAGGTCTTTGAAATTCCGGAAGGCCATCCCCCCACTGCTGGGATCATCCAGAAGGAACACCCCGGCTGGGAACTGACTCCAATCCTCTCCGACAAGATAGCCAACTTCCCTATGAAAAGATTGTGGAGATGAGCTCTCCACATCCAACAAACAATGTGACCTCTAGCCCCACATGTGCCCAGGAGCAACTGGGTTGGGCCTCAGTGAGAGTTAACCAATGAGAAAGAGCCAGTTTCCTGGCTTGTCTAGGTGCATAAATATGCCTGGCTCTGACAGCCATCTTTGGTGCCCTAGCCTCTCATGGCACTCCAAGTGCCATGAGTTCTGTGCTTTGCCTGTTTTTCATGCATTCTGTGAGTTCTTTCTAGCTGCCCACTTCTCAGGAGTTCTCCAGGGCATCTGCTCCTCATGACATGAGTCTGTTTCTAGCTCCACCCAAGTTCTCCACAGCACCCTAACCCCTCAGGGCACTGCACACGTGGAGTCCATGAGTTCCATCTTTCTCTCCTCTAATAAACTCTACCTTAATCCTCCACACGTGTTCTGGTTTCAGTCTTCCACTCCGGAACACAAGAACCCTGCATCACTCGACTGTTTGTTTCGTCTCTGCATCATACCTGTTAACCTCTGTTAAGAGGACCAAGAGTGTCCTCTGGGATCATCCTGGATTGCTTCTATCACCTTTTTGTTTTGCTTTGGAATTTCCCAAACTGGACCACCAGGGCCCAAAACACAGGCCCTCTCCATTTCAGTCTGGCATTTTATGTGACATCCCAGATTCAAACTCAGGACCTTTTGATTGAGAGGCAGAATCTTAACCCCTGAGCCATTAATCTGCCTCTCCCCCCCCAAAAAAAATTCTTAAATTTAAGCTGGGAGTGAAGCTCAGGGGCAGAACACTTGCATCGTTATGTGGAAAACCCCGAGTTCCATTCAAAGTTTACTTAAATACATTTAAATAGTTATAAAAAGTAAAGTCAACTTTTTTTAAGTTATGGATCTAAATCTTCAAAAAGCACTATTTCATTTTCTTAATTTCAAAGGTCATTTTATTGGAGTCTGAGAAAAGCTACCAACTGAGCAGGAAAGTTGTAAATCTTGGGAGCTCTTGAGATGGACAGAGAGGAGGGGACTGAGCGGGTTCAGCAGAGGAGTAATAAAGGGGAGACCAGGTGGGGGAGGTCTTCACAGAAAGAGTGAGTCTGTCCAGAGCACGCATGCTTAGGATTTAGCTCAGTATCCACGGAGATGAAAGGAAAAGTTGCACTTCATAAGTTAGAAAACACAGGCCGACTTGGCAAGGGAGGTGTCCACTACTATGAAGCATCATTGCGTTATGAATGAAAATAAGCATAAGAAAGGGTCAAAACAAAGGAGAAACCATGGATTTCACAAGCTTACGTTTCTGTTTGTGTGAGAGTACTTGCTCGGTGTTGGTGTCGCGGGGTTCCTCTGGTGTACAGGTTCTTGTGTTCGGGAGCGTAGATTGAAACCAGAACACGCATGGAGGATTAAAGCAGAGTTTATTAGAGAGAAAGAATGGAACTCACATATTCCAGATGTGGAGTACCATGAGGGGTAAGAGAGCCCTGAAGAACTTACAGACTCCAGGCACGGGATCCATGAGGATGAGGGAAAGACAGAAAAGGGACTCACGGAGTCCAGGAGTCCAGAAGCGGAGTTCCATGAGGGGAAAGGGGGCCAAAGATGGCTGCCAGGGTCAGGTATATTTATAAGGTTAGCAAGGGCGGTGGTGGGGGAAACAGCTTTTCCTCCTTGGTTAGCTTCAGTTTTTGCAAACCTGATTAGAGGTTTTGGTCCTCTACATCCCATTGGTCTGTTCATGTCCGGGCCCAAGCCAGTTGATCCTGTAGCGGACCTTCAAGTAGGGCTTATCTACAATCTCCTTATCCTTTCCTGGACAGAGGGGTAGGGGAAGCCGTGGACTTTAGGGTGTGTTCCTTCACAGTAATCCCAGCCCTGGAGGATAAACTTCCAAGACCTCAAAGACCTCCCAGCAAGGTAGCTCTAAAACTGCCTAATTACACGCCTTCCACCTTATCTACTGCTGGACTCTCAGCTTGAAGCAGCCCCAAGGCAGGATGGGAGCATGGGATTAGCTTCTTCATATCTTATCTAGAAACTTCAGTACTAATCTCCTAAACCCAGAGATCTCTTCTCTCTGAACTCAAACCCCACTCCCCTCATGTCTACCTTTCCCCAAGGTGAACAGCCAGTGAACAGGAGCCTGTATATGCAGAACAATCACTCATACCTACCACTAGGTCACCTACGCTTCACTGATCTGAAGGAAGTGCAGAATTACAGTACAAGCGGCCCAGCAGGAGCTCCACGTGCTTCAACATCCGGCCATCAGGTCTGTGACTTGCCTTTGTCTTTTTTCTGGCCGCTTCAGAAGTTCCCAATGTGAGTTCAAACACAGATAAATGAAGGCCTGGTGTTATCAGCTTTTCACTTCTGCCAAAACTGGATTGAAAATCAGGAACCCGATGAAAGATGCCACCTGAAACAATTTTTTAAAACATTTATTTACTTACTTATTTAGTGTGTGTGTGTGTGTGTGTGTGTGTGTGTCAGAGGACACTGTGTATCCCTGTGGAAGACCAAGGTTGACTTGGGGACTCATCCTGGATAGTTTTTACCTCCTTTTTGTTTTGCTCAGGGATTTCCCAGGCTCCACCTACCAGGGCTGAATGCAGAGGCCACTGCCATTTCTGCCTGGAGTTTTTCGTGGGATCTAGGATCTGAATTCAGGACCTTCTGCTTGTGAGGCAGATCTTAACCCCTAAGCCATCTCTCTAGCCCCCACCTTAAACAATTTAAAATAAACTGACAAAATACAAAAAAAAAGTTGTTTCAAGTCTAGCATGGACTAAAGGCACTAGGATCCTTGGAGGCTAGGGACTGACAGTCACAGTAGTGTTCCTATGCTTAAGGGGAACACAGGAAAGGGTTCTGGGAAATGCCCCTGGGTCCTTGCACCTCATTGGAGAGGAGGACCCAGAGGAGAGTTCGGCATACACAGTAAAGGATGATGGGGGGTTGGGGGGGGACACTGGAGGATGGGAAGAGAGGGGAGAGGGAAGGGGGGAGGGGGAAAATTGGAGGGAGGGAGGGGACTGGTGTACCTGTTAAGTTTGTATGAGCGGAAATTTAAAAAAAAAAAAAAAGGTTGTTTCTCAGACCCTGACATCAGACAACAAAGACCAATTCTTCAGAGGAGTACCTTAGAGACAGGAAACAAATGATTTGAGCCCCGGTTCACAGCCTTGAGAAGTGTTTTGGGCTTGTTTGGAGGCAAGGTCTGGCTCTGTAGCCTCGGCTGGCTTTCAGCTCGCTCAGGCCTCAGCCTCTCAAGAACTGGGATCGCAAGCGAGCGCCACCTCCCCCAGCAGCCTCCACAAGTTTTTAGAATTTGTTTCAAGGAAAACACACTGAGATAAAGCTGGGAGAACTCCAAGAAGTAGCAGAACACTGAGGCTCTAAGGGAGATAAAGACAGCTAGAGGTCACAGACTCACAGAGGACCGAGGCTACTGAACGACTCCAGAGACCTACAGGGCACCCAGGAGCATTCTGCAACATTTGTTTTGGTTCCTGTGACAAAGCATATACCTTTCCTGGGGGGGCGGGGGAGGGTTGGGGACAGGGAGAGGCAGGAGAATCAGGAGTCCAAAGAGGCAGTTGACCCAGAAAGTTGAAAATGATCTCTGGACATGAGACCCTACTTCAAAACAAACAATAAAAAATGCTAAGCAGGTGCACACCTGTAGGTCTCTGTCCCCTCACCCTCAGGATGCAGCAGAGTATTGATCAGCTCAGAAGTATATGTAGATGACCCATATCCAGGTAAAAACTATCCAAAAGGATTAGAATGAACAGTGTCTTCTACTCACACAGCCTACCAGGCTAGTTAAAATTGCCATAACTTATGATCCATCCATGGAGAATTAGCTGGAACCTGCCCTAAAAAAATTCTCTGGAAGGGCTGGAGAGATGGCTCAGGGGTTAAGACTCTGCCTTGAAAGGAGATGGACCTAAGTGTAATTCATGGAGCGCATGAAAAAAGGTCAGTTGGAATGGAGGCAGCCAGCATTTCTGCTTATGGAAGGCGGAACCTGGGAAACTCCAGAGCAAAGCAAAAAGGAGGTAGAAGTAATCCAGGATGATTTGCCAAGTCACTTTTGGGCCTCCAGGGACATGCAGAGCCCTCTTCTACTCTCTCTTTCTCTCTCTCTCCACATCCTTTTTGTTTTTCAAGACAAGTTCTCGCTTTATAGTTTAGGTTTACATGGGACTCACTCAGTAGCCCAGGTTGACCTTAAACTAGGTATGTGGCCCAAGGATGGGCAGAAACTCCAAAACTGCCTGCCTTAGCCTCCAGAATGCACTTATCATGTCCGCTTAGCAATAAAACATTTAAAAAATGTATTTTGAACTTAGGCAAGTTTGTGAGCAGGCGCCTTATTCACTGAGCTCACCAGTGTCAGCAATAAAGTTTTTGAAAAAGAAAGTCAAGGGTAGAGACTTGGCTCAGGGGTTAAGCCTCTGCTCTGGAAGGCAGGGCCTGGGATATCCCAGAGCAAAGCAAAGAGGAGGTAGAAACAATCCTGAGTCCTGAAGTCACCCAGGGGGCTCCAAAGGTACACAAAGTGCCTTCTGATATATATACACACACATGCACATATTCTCTCTCTCTCTCACACACACACATACACAAATATGCAAAAAAAAAAAAAAAAAAAATTGAGGGCCAGCAAGACAGTTCAGGAGTAGGTGCCTATTTATAAACCTGAGTTCAATTCCCATAAGTACTCTATGGTGCATGAGTGCACCTACTCATTTTCTTTCTCTCACATAAATATTACAAAAAGAAGGCTGAAACACTTGAAAATATTTCAACAAGGAGTAGACAATGGAGAAGATGAAAAGCTTTAGGTTGTTTTTTTTTAACAGTATCACTACAAATTTTATTCAGAAATCTGTCTTTGCTGCTGTTGCCATTTTTTAAAAAAATCCCATTATGAACTGGCTTGGTCAATCAACTACACTTTCTAGCAGACATAGGGTAAAAATGGCATGGCTCAGAATCGTCCAGATCTTTCTGGATCCTGGAGTGCCTCCCATCTCACTATGTCCTCTAGCAGCTCCGAGGCCACCTACCAAGACCAGGGTCTCTGGATGGAGAGCTCCGCTGGGGACCTGGATCCGTGCTTCTGGCGCTCCTGCTGCAGCCGGCTGGAGATGGCCATTTTCCATATGCTGCAGCTGACAAGGCGCCAACCCAAAATGTCCATCCAAAAATTTCAACTGAGAAAGCTTTGTTTCTCACACCACGTGAATACACTGCTTCAAAAACAACCTGGCAGAGACTGGATAGATGGCTCAGGGGTTAAGAGTCTGCCTCTGAAAGTCCTGAGTTCGGATCCCAGGTCCCACGTAAAAAATAGGTAGAAACGACTGGCGGCCTGAATTTCCTGCCCGGTGGGCGGTGCTTGGGAAATCCGAAGCAAAAAGATTGTAGGAGCAATCCAGGATGATTTTCAAAGTCACCCTTGATCTTACACACACACACACACAAACGTACAAAATAAATAAAAGTTAAAAAAAAAAAGAACCCATCTAAGAATTAAAAATAAACGGAAAAGAGCTTGTGTTCGCATAAATAGCACCCTGGAAGGCATACTTCACACTGACTTCCCCAGAGCCTGTGAAGAGGGATGAGACAAGGTCCAGCAGGCCCGGGAAATGTGGCTTTCTCCTATTGGCTAGTTTTAGGTTCTTGAAATCTGATTGGTGCATTCATACTGGTGGTAACTTGGTCAACTTCAGGCTCAGCTGTTTCTTTGGATGGGCCTATCTCCATTTGAGGGGTTCATGTCCGTATCCTTTCCTGCAGACTGGCAGGGTGTGTGTATTCCTGCAGGATAATCCCCGCAGTGGGGGTCGAGGACCTTCAAGGACCTTCCCACCCTGGCTGATCTAGTCTAAAACTGCCCAGAAAATACAAGGAGTGGAGCTAATACTTCCTATTCTAACTCTGCTAGAAAAACTATTCTTTCATCCCCACCGCCCACAAGTCGCTGGCAGGACGAGCTTCCCCGGAGGTCCCTCCGGACTCCCCTTGCTTTCTTTCCCTGAGGACCAATTACCCTTCCCTCTGCTAGGCCTCTGGGGACCCCAATCTCGGCCCCGCGGTCCGCCGCCCCCGCGGGCCCGCTCCCCAGTCCGCGCCGCCCGCGGCCTCCCAGCCCCTCCGGAGCGCCCTCACCTCGGGCTCCCGCTTTCCGCGCTCCCACTCGGAACCTCGGCCGGTCCTCAGCACCTGGAGGAGCGTGGAACCCCGGCACTCACAGCTGGGGCAGTTGAGGCTTGTTTACCGTCACTATGGAAACCCCGGCAGCGCGCGCCCAGGGGCCTCGGAGGGGCGGGGTCAGGCGCGCGGCGGGCCCCGGCTCTCGGCTCCCAGGGGCTTCCGGAGGCCCCGACCCCAATCGGCCGCGCCCTGGCCACCCGGAAACAAACCAGAGTCCCGAGAGCCCGCGTCCCCTTCCCCCTGCCAGCTGCCGGGGACCGCGGCTGGCCGCTTTCCTCTTTATTGAGCTGCGCGCGAGAAGCGCTGCGTCCACGTGCGCAGAGCCGAGCGCCGAGTGGGCGGACGGCCTGAGACTGGAGCGGGCGGATCTCGAGCGATGGGCTGGCTTGGGCTACATCCTGAGGCTTTGAGGATTAATAAATAAAATATTAAGGAGTGGGAGACCTGTGCTTAGCATTCTTAACTACGAGCTTGGTCAAAGCTCACAGACACCCGGCTACAGGGCAGCCTTTGACTCCTCAAAAAATAGTAAACCTCACCTGGGGGAACCCCCTTCCCGGAATATTATGGGAGGGGTCATCCAAAGATTCACCTTAGACCAAAAGTTAAAATTAATAACTGAGAGGCTTTATCAGAGAGAGAGAGAGACTGGTACTAGGGCTTACACACACAGGCGTCTCCACAGGGTTTTTATACGCAAAGGACAAAGGAGGTTGCAACCCATCAAAGCAGTTTAGCCTGCTTTTAGTAGCAAAATGGTAGGGGAGTGGGCATTTTTTTTTTGCCTGCCAGCAATTTCTCAGGCTGAAGAAATTTTAAGATTTTCCCTTTTATGCTTCCCCACCACATTCTTTCACTAATACTCAATAGTATTTAGGAAAACATAAGCAAGACAGAGCTGACCACTAAGACGAAGGCAGAAGGAGATCTAATCATATAATAATCAGCCCCACAGGGTCGGCTCCAGGAGATTCAGAATGGATAGGGATGGAGCATTGACCGCTCCATGGATTATTTGCCTAGCACACACAAGACTTTGGATTCCATCTTCATCACCCTACCAAGGGAAAAAAGTCCTCATGACATCAGACACATTTCACATAACCAAAGAGCCTTGACCAAGGTCTCAGTATCATTCTGCACAGTTTCGGACTCACAGTGTAGAAATCCTATCTTCACTCTGCGCCTGCACAAGTGTGCAAGGCTGCCCTGTCTCTACCTTTACTTACCTGGAAGGATTAAATCCCTGGGGGGGGGCGGAATAAAGGGGTGCAGGCTTGTAACTCTAGGGCTTGGGAAATGTCTGCAGGAGACTCAGAAGCTCAAGGTTATCCAAGGCTACACCAATTTCCAGTTTGCTGTAGGGAATTTTACCTGCACATGCAGAAGGAAGTGTGGCCATTTAGTGTTTTCCTTCTATTTTCAGGGCCTTACTCCATTTATCACCTATGGATTTTTACCAGAACCAAGTGTCTTTTGTTTTGTTTTTATTTTCCAGTGGTGTGGCTAGAACCCAGTGCTTTGTACAAGAGCTCTACTACTGAGCTACGTCCCTGAAGAAAAATAAGTGACTTGTATATCGCTTGTAAACACTGGGATCTGAGTACTGTTCCCAGAAACCCATATGGTAGAAGTGAGGGGATGATTTAATTTCATTTGAACATCTAGCACAGCTACAAATGTCCAGGTCTGTTGGAAGCATGCTTACCAACTCTCCAGGATTTACCTCCCTTCCCTAGTAGTTCTGGGCCCTTCACTTGCAAGGCCAGACTGTAAAAGGTTGTGGCTCCGCCTATCATCTTTCTTTTCTTCCTGCTTCTTGCCATTGGTTCACACCCTGGCAACTCTGTTCTGTTGTTGTCATGTGCATATGGCGGCTCTCTCCCTGTTCTCCCAAGACCAGGGAAAAATGGCTTTTCCTCATTGGTTAGCTCATATTGAGGCCCAAACCAGTTGATCTAGTGCCTGACCTCCTGGTAGGACTTATCTGTAATGGAAAACTAATCTCCATATCTTTTCATAAGCAAAGGGTTGGGGGAAATTGACCACCTTATCTCTATGGAGGATTGGAGTCTGTTCCTCCCTAGCAACAGGCGGTGTTCTTCCAGAGTAATCCCAGCAGCGGGGGATGGCTTTCCAAAACCTTCCGACCGTCCCAGCATGGTTGCTCTGAAACTGCCTAACTCTTGCTTTCAATAAAATCCCTGCCTGTACCTCTCAATATGTTCTGGTTTCAGTCTCTGACTCTAGAATGCAAGAACTCCAAGGAAGAGGAACACAGCAATGTAGAGAACCAACTTCAAAAATTGTACAACTTCTAGGCTGGAGAGGTGGCTCAGGGGTTAAGACTCTGTCTCTGCAAGGAAAGGGTCCTGAGTTTGGATCCCAGGTCCCACATTCAAGGCAGAAACTCCAGGTGGAAACAGCAGCGGCTTTCTCTTCCTACCCTGGTGGGCGGGGCCTGGGAAATTCCAGGCAAATCTAGGAGGAAAAGCAATCCAGGATGATTCCTAAACTCACTCTTGGTCCTCCACAGGGACACATGTATCCTCCAACACACACACACACGCACACGCACACAGTAAATAAATAAAATATTTTTAAAAAAGGATGGCAAGAATTATACATTGTTGGTAAGAAAGCAAATTAGTCAAATCCTCTATGGAAATCAGTATAGATAAAGGTTTCTGAAACTGAAGAGACCAAACTAGGCTAATGCCATGACAGGCCTCAGACTCCAAGCTAGGTCTAAGTTTTAGATTCCTGTAAACCTGGTGACTTTACAGAAATTAGCTTAAGGGAGTCACAAAAGTCCCTGGATAAAAACAAACCACCCAGACCTTAACAGAATGTCATTGGGCCAGAGGGCCTGCAAGAAGTCTGGAATGCTGTTTAGCTGGAGGGCCAGAAAAGAAGCCTGCTTTCAGAGAAGACTGTAAACTGCTTTGGTGGGGTATTTAACCTCCTTCATCCTTTGTGTATAAAAACCTGTGGAGAAGTAGTTTGGGGCTGCACACACAACACCCTGCCTGTGTGTGTAAGCCCTGGTACCCGTCTCTCTCTCTCTGTGATAAAGCCTCTCAGTTGTGCTCGTGGTCGCCATTTTTCTCTGTTCGATGGTGGACCCCAGCATGTTGGATTGAATAGTCTCCTTGCTTTTGCATAAGGACTGGACCCTGGCAGTCTTTGGGGACCCCCGTGATCTGGGCATAACAGAAACCACCATAGAATTCAACTCTATCACTCCTAAGTATATATATATACCTTGAAAGAACCGCTCAGCCCTCGGCACAGATCCTGTACTTAGAACCTAGTGTAGCAGCACTCCCGATAGCCCACTGGTAGAGGAAGGCATAGAGAAAGGATATCTGAACACTACAGCAACTCAGCTAGCTACAAAGAGGAGCAACACCAGGCCCACAGCGAGTACAAGAAACCTAGAAACATGGTGAGACCCTCTGCGGTGGTTAATCTTGGCTGCCAATTGAACCCAATTTGGAATCAACTAAGCAATAACCCGGGATACGTGCCCGTAAAGGATTTTTGTGGGTAGGTTATTTGAAGTGGGAAGGCCCACCCTAAATGTGGGTGGCACCTTCTGGTGCCAGCCAAGGACAACAAGGTTTCTGAGGGAAAAAGCTTTGCTTTTGATTGATGCCTTCACATCCTGCAGGCCAGTTTGTCTGCACTGTGGCTCTGCTACCCTTCTTCACGGATGGAACCCAGCTTCTTCAGGCTTTCAACATGTCCTGCAGACCGGCGGTTCTCTGGGAATCCTCAGGTCTTGGGACTGGGGGGGACAGCGTAGGGACCCAGCAGCTATCAGTTCTGAGTCTCTCCACTGTGTGCAGAGACCTGTGGATGTCAACCTAATAAATCCCCTTTCAGTAAATGGTTATCCAACCACTTCCGTTCTTGTAGAGATCCCTAACTCACTCTGTCTCAACAGAAAAATAAAAGGCAAAAAGAGGGCTGGGGAATGTGGGTCAGTAGTAAAGCCTTTGCATAGCACATTGTCCACAAATTTACAAGCAAACAGCTTAAGGGGATTAGGGGGATTTATTTTTAGGATTGTCTGGCCACATCTCTTAATCCAGCTTGACAGAACGGTTCATACTAATACCAGAGGCTAAGGGAACTGCCATATCAACAAGGCAACTGAAGGGGGTAGATAAGTAGACTTCCCTTACCAGACAGCATGTCTGTCCAAATATACCTATACGGAAGAATGCCAACTTCCTTAACCACCTCCCTCTATCTTACCCACCTGCTCCAGGACTGGTCCCATCCAATATGGGCTGGACTCTCCCCATCAATCAGACTATCTCCTGCAGACTTGCTTAGGGCTTAACTGCTAATTCTTTAAAAATGTGCCCAGAGCTCAAGCCTTCAATGTTATGTTGACATCTATATCTAACTATGACAGCATGTCTGAGGTTGGATTTCCAGCTCCAGGGATGGAGCTAGAAATCATCATGTTCAGCAAAATAAGTCATATTCAAAAACACAAGCATTGTATGTTTTCTCTGATTTAGAATATAGGTTCTATAAATACATCCCAGCAACTCAGGAGACTGTCTTAAGTTCAAAGCTGGCCTAGGATATCTACTGCATTCCATACTATTTCTGGGTTACACAGTCAGACCTTGTCTCAAGCAACAATGGTGGGACTCATCTGTAATCCCAGCATTTTAGAGAGAGGCAGAAAGATCACTGCATGGGGCTGGAGAGGTGGCTCAGGGGTAAAGCCTCTGCCTTGCAGGCGGAAGGTCCTGAGTTCGGATCCTAGACCCCACATATAGATGCCGGACGGAAGCGGGGGCTGCCTCCGTTTCTGGTCCTGGTAGGGCGGAGCCTGTGAATCCTGGGGCAGAGTAAACAAGGAGGAGGTGGAGGCGTCCATGGTGGTTCCCAAATTCGTCCGTGGTTCTACACACACACACACACACACACACACACACACACACACACACACACACGCACAATTGAATAAATAAAAATTAAAAAAAAAAAAAGAAAGATCACTGCAAATCTGAGGCCAAGCTGGTTACACACAGCAAGTGCCAGTCATCCAAGGGTACAGAATGAGATTGTCTCAAAACGGTGTTAGCCATAGCCACTACATTTTGTAGATCTCCTCCGCCAGGCTGGAATGTGAAGTCCCAGAATCTACTGCTAAAGGCACACCCTTTCAATTTCTTTCCCCAAATCTTTGACCTCCCCGTAAAGGATAAGAACGCACCACACCATGAACTTGATGGAAGTTTAATTGGAATTCCAGAACCTTTGGCCCCATGAGGGAGAGGAGAAAGAGAAAAGAAAAGAGAGTGGAAAGAAGGGAAAGGAGGTTTCATACCCTCAGGGGTGGTGGGTGGGCTGAGGGTCTGGAGGTGGCTTTCAGGACCTGCTCAGTGGGGGTGGGGGGTGGGAGGTAGGTGAGGGGGGGTGGGTGAGGGGGGTGGGGGGTGGGGGTGGGGGGTGGGGGTAGGTGTTGGATCAGTCTTAGGTTCAAAGAAGCCCGTTAAAAGCATCTCTTCGGGGGCAACACTCCCCAACCTTTATCTTTTGCCTAAGGTTCTCTCACTCCTCATTTCTACCGCCCCATTTTGCCAGCATCTCCTTAGCATCTCCTCAGGTTCTTAAAAGATAAGGCATCTCAACCCAGGGGCTCTCTTCAGATTTTCCTGCTGTCACGAAGTAGGGAAGACACTCCCTATCTTCTCCTACTTTAAGCTGTCTCTGTTCTAAAGCTTTCCCTCCTAAGACTAAATTATGTTTCCCTTGGCCAAAAGCCTTCAACTCTAACAAACTTTTCTTCCTTTTTTCGTTTTTTAAAATATTGTGTGTGGGGCTGGAGAGGTGGATCAGGGGTTAAGCCTCCGCCTTGCAGGCGGAAGGTCCTGAGTTCGGATCCCAGATCCCACGTATAGACGCCAGGCGGAAGCGGGGGCGGCCTTCGTTTCTGGTGCTGGTAGGGTGGAGCCTGTGAATCCCGGGGCAGAAGGAGGTGGAGGCGTCCATGGTGGTTCACGAATTCGTCCGTGGTTCTACACACACACAGACACACGCGCGCACACATACACACGCATATGCACACAGTTGAATAAATAATAATAATTAAAAAATTTAAAAAAAAAGAAAACCTACTTGTTAAAAAAATAAAATAAAATATTGTGTGTGTGTGTGTGTGTGTGTGTGTGTGTGTGTGTATCAGAGGGCACCGTGTTTCCCTGTGGAGGACAAAGGGTGACTTGGGGAATCCTCCTGGATTGTTTCTACTTCCTTTTTGCTTTGCCCTGGGATTTTTCCAGGCTCTGTCCACCAGGGCAGGAAATACAGGTCACACTGCCTGTCCTTCCTGGTCTTATTTATGTGGGACCTGAGATTGGAACTCAGGACAGTCAGCTTGTGAGGCACAGTCTTAACCCTTGAGCTTTTTCTTTAGCCCCATGTCTGCCATTTCTTATAGATGGCCAGGTGCAAGAAAAAGATTACAAATCAGATCTGTGCTGAAAAATGGAACTCATGGGAAGAAGCAGACAGTGAGGAGAAGAGAGTCAGTAGAAGATACCCCTCAGGCCTATCCTTTAACACTCAGGAAGGGAAATGGATGATTCTGAATACAGATGGCACCTTTGAGGGTGGTCCAGGGGAGACAGCAATGATATTCAGCGTCTCACTGCTGGAATTGGAATGCTAGGGATGAAGGCCTCTCCTAGCTTGGCTCATGAAGTTGAGGGGCATGGTTAGGGGTAGGGGTAGATTGGGCACCAGAGCCATAGAAATGAAAAACTGGGTAATATAACTACCCATCTCTTCTTGAGATAAAGCTGCATAACTTTGAGGGAATATGAAGAAAATCAGTTCCTTCCTCATGGACTGACCCATAGAAGCCATTTGGGACACATGGTTTTTACCAGTAAAGTCTCCGTGGATATCTGAGCCTGAAAGGCAATAGAGGAAGGACATTGTTAAGGGAACTGGACATGAAAAAGGTGGTTTTCATTCTTGGTTTACTGGGCTAGAGAAGACTGTTGGCCAGAGGAAGAGATTAGCTCAGCAAGGACCTTGGATCTGTGAACAGTACTGCAAGTGTCTTCCCTCCCTAAAGCCGAACTCAGAACCTTCTGCTTGTGAGACAGAGTCACAACCCCTGAGCCATCTCTCCAGCCCCAAGCTAAGAGAATTCTTTATCATCTAACCTTGAGAGGTAAGATAAATTCTCTTTGACAGTCATCAAAAGTGTAGATGCTAGACTCTATCTGACACTAACCTCTACAGAGATAAGAAAACATCTATTTGCTTAGGTCCCATAGGAATTTGAGCGAAATAAAAAAGTGCTAATTAAACCTCTGTCCCAGGCAGAGGCATTAAGGCTATGGCCGCTCCCTTCATCCTCTTGTCTTCTGCCCAAAATACTAAAATTTGATTGTAAGACTGCACCTCAAACCAATGGAGGGCAGTCCTGGCTGCCCCACGCATAGGATAAAAAGCTTTTTAAGCCTCTTATCTGGTGTGAACCTGTCAACTTTACCACCACCCTTTTGATCAATAATAAGTAAGAAGCCTTACTGAGATACTTTAACTATTCGATGTGTTTCCCTTTCACACATCTCTAATGGACCGAACATGAGATCTCAGGGCTTCCCTGTGTCGGATGGTGAAATGGAACCTTTATGGGTAGAAGAGCTTCTGACAACTAAGGACTTAGAGCAGTATGTAAATCAGACTCATAGGGTGCTTATATATTTTTTAAAAAAAGTTAGTCAGGATAAGGGAAAAGGAAAGCAGAAGGCACTCAAAGGCAAATGTGGCAAGATTTGTGTGAAAAACAGTTTCTAGAGAAAAAAAAATGACAGAAAGCCAAAGACTGAACTTAGGACTTTTTGGAAGACTTTAAAGGCTGGCAACAGCTTATCAGAGGGTGAGAGGAGTGACCGATCCAGCAGTGAAGGCCAAAGAGACTAACATTGTTACAGAGGTGGGCAATCGCACGCCCTTCCAAAGTACGTGGAATACATTTCTCCCTGGAAAGAAAGTGCACTCGTATTGGATGTGGCGATTGATGCTCCAAGCCCAGGCAATGGCCACAGCACCAAACCGACAGATTGTCAGAAACAGCCACCTCCAGGCCACACATGCTGGAATGTGGCCCCCTGCATCCCCCCCGCTGGCGGGGAGCTGAGCAGAGCCAGGAGCCAGCCAGCGATACGGAACCTGTCAACTTTGCCACTACCCTGTAGATCAAAAACAAATAAGAAGCCTTACTGAGATACTTTATTCAATGTTATTTTCTTTCCACACATCTCTAATGGACCTAACATGAGGTCTCAGTGCTTCCCTGTGTCCGATGGTGAAAGGCACAGCCGGGCTCCAGAATGCAGCTGCAGAGTGGTCCCCCAAAATGCAGCCGCATATACTTGGGGACAAAGGCTGTGGAAAATGACAGGGCACTTCCCAAGCAGCTGCTGTGTTCAACGTTGCAATTTTTTTTTTTTTAATTGAAGACCTAGGTCCTTGTTTCGTTTTAGGTCTGGAGAGAGAAAATGAAAGTGAAAGATCCCGTGTGGATGGAGAACGGTACTCCCAAAAGCCATAAGCTTATTGAGTAATATCCCAGTGCCAGGCTTGAACTCCCACCCTGAGATGTTGGTCAGGTACCCTGAGGCCCCCCCAAACCATAAAAGCTGAGCTTCAGAAAGTGTTCCATTTTTTTCTCTCTCAAATAAATCAATACTTTTTGAAAATGAAAAGTACAGGGTGTCGTGGCACACACCTGAAGTCTGGTGCCAGGAAGCTGGGATAGGCAGATCTTGAGTTTCAGGCTAGTCTGGATCACATGGAGAAAATAATAGGGAGGTCCCTGCTGGGGTCTTTAAGTGTCCAGGTTCTTGGGTTTGGGAGTCAAAGATTGAAACCAGAATGTGTGGAGGATTAAGGCAAAGTTCATTAGAGAAGAGAAAGAAGGGAATTCACGGATGTGAATCCAGGAGGGGAGAGAAAGCCCGAGAGAACTCTTGGACTCCAGGTATGGAAACCACAAGGGGCAAGGAGCTGGAAAAGAACTCAGGGGCTCAGACATAGAGAACCATGAGGGACAAGGGCGCCAAAGATGGGTACCAGCTCAGGATTTATAGGCCTAGGCAGGGGGCTGGAGAGGTGGCTCAGGGGTTAAGCCTCTGCCTTGCAGGTGGAAGGTCCTGAGTTCGGATCCTAGACCCCACATATAGACACCTGGCGGTAAGTGGGGGCGGCCTGCGTTTCTGGTCCTGGTAGGGCGGAGCCTGTGAATCCCAGGGCAGAGTAAACGAGGAGGCGGAGGCGTCCATGGTGGTGCCCGAATTTGTCTGTGGTTCTACACACACACACACACACACACACACACACACACACACACACAATTGAATAAATAAAAAAATCAAAAAGCAAAATGTATAGGCCTAGGCAGACACAGGGAGAGATGGCTTTTCCTGACCAGTTAGGGTCAGTTTCTGCGAACCTGACTGGAGATTTTGCTCCTCTTATTTCATTGGTCTGTTCATATTGTGGCCTGACCTAGTTGATCTTGTGCCTGACCCCCCCAGTAGGGTTTATGTGCCATGGTGAGCTAATCTCCATATCCTTTCATGAGTGGCTGGTTGGGATGATTTGTTGACTTTAAGATGTGCTTCTTCAGGGCAATCCCAGCAGAGGAGGATGACCTTCGATGACCTTCAGAGGCTGTCCCAGCACGGCTGCTTTAAAACTGCCTAAAGACCTTACCTGCAAACAAACAAAAACAAAACCTGTAAGCTCAGCATCTTGGAGTTTGGAGGCGGGATGATCAGGATCTTAAGGTCAACCTGAGCTCCAGGAGACCTTGTCTCCCAACCAAAGGAAAACAAGGCATACTCAAAGACAAAATAAAGATAATAAAAAAAAAGATTGAGTTCATTTGTTCCTGTCACCTCCCCAGCCCTGTTTGCTTGTGTGTGTGTGTGTGTGTGTGTGTGTGTGTGTGTGTGGAGACTGTTGTTCTGAAGACTAAACATGCTAAACAAACATTCTCTACTCTCTTTCTGCAATTATTACTGTTATTTTGCATGCTCATGTGTGTGTCTTTATCAGCAGGCACAGTGTGCCTGAGGAGCCCTGAGGTGATTTCGAGAATCCTCCTGGATTGCTTCCTCCTTTTCTTTTTGCTCTGGAATTTCCCAGACTCTACCTTCCAGAGCCGGAAGTGCAGGCCTCCACCACTTCCGCTTCTCATTTTTATGTGGGAATGTGGGATTTAGGATCGCAACTCAGTTCCTTCCTGCTTGGAAGGGAGAGTCTTAACCCCTGCAGCACCTCTCTAGTTATATTACTTAATTTCAAGAGAAGAGTCTCACTAAAACTGCCAAGCCTGGTCCAGAAGTCACTGGGATCGCAGATGGCGGCTCCAGGCCCTGTCTGCTTTGGGGATGTCTGAGGCTGTCCATAGGCAGCCCTGACTGGCCTGCAAGTCAGTGTTCTCCTGCCTCAGCCTCATGGCTGTCACCACGCCCAGCCTCAGCCTGCCCTTTCCTCTTCATCTCCTCCCTCTGACTCTCACATTAAATGACTTTATTCACCTGATACTTAACTTGCAAATCACATTTCATTTTCTTTCCCTTTCTTCTTTTTTAAAACCTTATTTGTGTGTGGGGGGGGCACTGTGTGTCCCTGTGTAGGACCAAGACTGACATCTGGAATCATCCTGGATTGCTTCTACCTTCTTTTTGTTTAGCTATGGCACTCCCCAGGCTCCGCCCACTAGGGCTGGAATGGCAAGCCTTTAGTTTGTTTTTGTTTGTTGGCTTGTTTGTTTGTTTTACCTGGGACTAGAGATCCCAACTCAAGAACGTCTGCTTGCAAGACAGGGTCTTGGGCTGGAGAGGTGGCTCAGGGGTTAAGCCTCTGACCTTGCAGGCAGAAGGTCCTGAGTTTGGATCCTAGACCCCACGTATAGACACCGGAGGAAGCAGTGGCGGCCTGCGTTTCCGGTTCTGGTAGGGCGTAGCCTGTGAATCCCGGGGCAGAGTAAACAGGGAGGAGGTGGAGGCGTCCATGGTGGTTCCTGAGTTCGCCCATGGTTCTATACACACGCACGCACACACTATTGAATAAATAAATAAATGAATAATATTAAAAAAAGAGAGAGAGAGAGACTTAGAAGCCATTGCCTGCCTGTGGCCTTGGTGATCGTGGACCTAAAATCCCTGCCAGGGGCTGACAGTCAGAAATGGGTTGTGGGTTCCATCAAGGACCCCAAGGCAGGCTTGCCTCTCATCCACTCAGCTTGGGCAGCTGCATTGGAGAGGGGAATGAAGACACAGAGCTGCATCCAACAGTGCCGAGGCCCTGCTCAGCTTGTGCTGTGTCGCGAACCCTGTCTCAATACAAATAAAAAACTAACAATAAAAACCTGCTGGGTGTGCTGATTACTATTTTCTTTTTCTTTTGAGATTCGCATTTATACCACCAGCACTTGGGCCAGGGGTGCGAGGAGGATAAGGAGGTCAAGGTCATTCTCAGCTATAAGGGGTCGGACCAGAGTGGGCTACGTGAAACTGCTTCAAAAAAACCAAAACCAATCTGCCTTGCAAGCAGATCCTAGATTCCAGATAAAAATGTCACGCAGAAATGGCCTCAGATTCCAATTCTGGCGTTGGAAGGCAGAGTCTGGGAAAACCCTCAGCGAGGAGGCAGAGCAATCTAGGTTGATTCCCGATGTCACCCTTGGGCCTCCACACTGGCACATACCAGATTGTACGTTGCAGGTCATTCTCTAGGAGTCGGGTCATTCTCTAGGAGTCTGTATGTATCCAGGTTCTTGTGTTCAGGGTCAAAGATTGAAACCAGAACGCGCCTAGAGAAATAAAGCAGAGTTTATTAGAGGAGAGAAAGAAAGGAACGCATAGACTCCAGACGTGGAGAACCTGAGGGACAAGGATGCCCCGGAGAACTCATGGGCTCCAGGCAAGGAATCCATGAGGGGCATAGAACTGGAAAAGAACTCACGGACTCTAGATGTGGAGTGCCATGAGGGGCAGGCACCGAAGATGGCTCCCAGGCTCAGGTATATTTATACACTTAGGCAAGCCTGGAAAAATGGCTTTTCCTCATTAGTTAGATCATATTGAAGCCCAACCCAGTTGATCTAGTGCCTCACTCTAGGTAGGACGTATCTGTAATGGAGAATTAATCTCTATATCCTTTCATAAGCAAAGCATCAAGAGAAGTTGGCCACTTCATCTCTATGGATGATTGGAGTCAGTTCCTCCCTATTAATATGGGTTTTCCCTCCAGGGTCATCCAAGCAGCGGAGGGGGGGTAGGTGGGGGGTGGGGGATGGCTTTCCAAGACCTGCAGAGATCGCTCTGCCCTGGCATGGCTGCTCTAAAACTGCCTCAGGCACACACATACACGTGCATGTGCAAAAAAACCCACCTAAACAAATAAAATAACATTAAAGAATTGTTTCCAATGTACTGCCTGGGGTGAGGTGTGGTCAGGCATCATGAAGATCAAGGAAGAGAAACCGGAAATTTTAAAATAATAGTCTTTTAGTAATCATTCAGTTCAAGATCTTCAAAATGCCTGAAATCTTAAAAAAATATATATTATTTGTGTGTATACGTATGTGTGAGAGAGAGGGAGACAGAGAGAGAGAGAAGAGCGAAGAAGAAAAGACCTGGAGCACACTTGGTATGACATGGATGGAGGTCAGAAGTCAACTTTCAGAAGTTCTCTCCTTCCATGTTGTGAACTATCGGACTGAACACACGCTGACAGGTTTGCACGCAGGTGTTTTTATGCACTGAACTGTCCCATCAGCCTTGAAATCTTAAAATTTTACTGAACCTTCTGTTTACTGTACTATCTTTTGTGTGTGTGTGTGTGTGTGTGTGTGTGTGTGTGTGTGCACCAAGGATTGAATCTCAGGTATCCTTACATGCTAGTCAAATGCTCTTCCACTAAACCATAATCCCGGCTCTTTTTTTTCATTTATACACTGTTTCTGGTTTATTAATAATTTACAAAACAGCAGATGTTTGCAATATGTGTGGCTCCTTCTTTTTTTATTTTGAGATAGAACCTTCATAAGTTGCCAGGGCAGACCTTGAACTTGCTGTCTTCGTGCCTCAACCTAAAGAGTGACTAGAAGTATAGGTGTGTGTCACTGGGCCCTGTAAAGTATAAAAGTAAGATAGTTACCTTAAAAACGAACCACACCGGGGACTAGATGGAAATTTTTAATGGTGTTCCAGAACCACCAGGCCAGTCGTGGAAAGAGGGAAAGAAGTGAATGGCAGCTTTTATGCCTTCAGCAGTGGTGGGTGGGCTGAGGGGGCAGGATCTGGAGGTGATTTGTTATGTGTCAGTGATGAGCTCATGATATCTGTTCTGAGGGACCTTGCAGCAGGAATGAATGGGGTTTCCACACCACATTTCAAAGTCACCTGAACAAAGCCTTATTTATGGAAGGTAAAGAAGGTAACTGGTCCTCAGGCTTGTCTCTTTCCGTGAGATGGGCAGTGGCGGCCCTCAGATTTCTGCCTAAAACCCGGGGTCAGGCTGTGGACAGCTGAATGTACTTGGAATTTACTCTGCAATGTATCTTGGGGTGCACTAGATACACTACCAATACTGAAGGTTTATTTTGAGTGACAGGCCATTTTTACAGAGCTGTGCAGGCCTTAAGCCTCACTTAACCCTTTCCTTCCTTTCTTTTTTTAAAAATTTTTATTATTTATTCAATTGTGCGTGTGCGTGTGTGTGTGTGTGTGTGTGTGTGTGTGTAGAACCATGGACCAATTCTGGAACCACCATGGATGCCTCCACCTCCTCCTTGCTCTGCAGGCCGCTCCGCTTCCACCCAGTGTCTACTTGGGGTCTAGGATCCGAACTCAGGACTTTGTGCCTGCAAGGCAGAGGCTTAACTCCTGAGCCACCTCTCCAGCCCCAACCCTTTCCTTTCTGCTTTCCCCTGTATACGTCCCTTTTCAATTTACCAGTTTTGGGTTTTTGTTTTTTTTTTCAATATTTTCCCTCTTTTGTAATTTTGTAACATGTACTTCTATGGTCACCATATAGTTTAAAAAAATTTTTTTTTATTCAATTGTGCATGTATGCGTGTGTTCGCATGTGTATGTATGTGTGTATGTGTAGAACCACGGACGAATTCAGGAACCACCATGGACACCTCCACCTCCTCTTTGTTTACTCTGCGGGGGATTCATAGGCTCTGCCCTACCAGGACCGGAAACGCAGGCCGCCCTGCTTCCACCTGGCAGCGTCTATACGTGGGGTCTAGGATCCGAACTCAGGACCTTTTGCCTTCAAGGCAGAGGCTTAACCCCTGAGCCACCTCTCCAGCCCCACCATGTAGTTTATGATAATAAAATATCATTTGTTAAAATTATGAAAAATTTTATTATCTATGCTTTTTAATGGGTTAAAAGTATAGAGTAGATATTCTGGACCAAGTCATGACTCAGGCTCTCGGTGGGAAGTCGTATGAAATTTCGTTACTTACTCAGAACAGGGCACAATTTGAAACACAAATTGTTTTTTGGAATTTTCCACTTATGGACCGTGGTTTACCACAGGTAAGTGAAACTGCAAACAGTAAAGTCAGGGACTAAGGGGCAGAGAGGGCTAATGTACTCTCTGGGCACACACATCACCCCACCCAGGGCTGCTCAGGGTAAGGCAAGAGAAAAAGGGAAAGTCAAGCGTAGTGAGGTGCCTGTAACAGCTTCAGAAGACTGCGAAGCAAGATTTGGAGGCCAAGCTTAACTTGTGCTATACATTCAGGGTCCTTCTCAAACAAACAGGGGAGCAAGGGGGAACTGTGAGTAAGCACTTTTATTGCTGCTGTTGAAGGAAAAAAATGGGTTAGGAATGGCTGAGTAATTCTAGAGGAGTTTTGAGATAGTCCCTAGGTATCTGGTATCTAACCCTAGCATAGTTAGGACCAGGGCTTGGGTATTGGGCCATAATACTGGAACCATGATAAAAGAGATTGTGTGTGTGTGTGTATCTTACGCAGCTTCAACAAGAGGAACCTACTGTCTCTAGGGTATAAAAACTGGGTCAAGTCAGCACACAGTTGTAGTACAGGAACCTGTATTCTGTAAATGAATCTACATAAAAGGAAAATAAATTTGGTTAGTTTCTTGAGCTGAAAAATTAACACTTCCACTATGCCCAACCTTTTTTTTTTTTTTTTTTTTTTTTTTTTTTAAAGACAGTGTCTCAGGATGTGCAGCTCTAACTGGTAGGCCTGTATTTAATATGGAGACCATGCTGGCTCTACTTAAGCCATCCCCCTCTCCATCTCCAGAATGCTGGGATTACAAACATGCACCACCATGCACATCTGTTCATATTGTTCCTGAAGTTTTAAAACATTTCATCATTGTAGCAGTTTGCCTGCATGGTTGTTGATAAATCACCATCAACCAGCTAAAGGGAACAAAGGGTTTATTTTCTCTTACGATTGTCCGGTTACAGTTCTCAGTCCAGCTTGGCAGGAGAGCTCACACCAACAGCAGGGCTGAGGGAACTGGCCACATCATCGCTATGTAACACCTGAGAGAGGGCCAAACCAACATGTTTGGCCAAGAGTACACAAAGATGCCAACTTTCTCAACCAGTTTCTGTATTTTATTCCAGGGCCTAGTTCCACCCATCATGGGATGGGCCTTCCCCATCAGCTAGACAATCTCCTGCAGGTTTGCTCTGGGTTTAATTCAACAACTAATTTCTACAAATGTATCCAGAGCTGAAACCCCCATCTGTCAAGTTGGCACCTGTATGTGACTATGACAATCATCTACAAATAGTAGTGACAGTAATGCTGTGTTTTGGGGAGGGGTAGGAATAAAAGCTAGGCAAATTCTCTATCACTGAACAACACCCACATCAAACAATAATCTCTCTCTCTCTCTCACTCTGAGAGTTTTGCTATAGAACCTTAAAAAGTATGTCACCAGGTTCCAACGTTTTATCTTGCTTCCTCAGCCTCCTGAGTACTAAACTTAGAGACATGTACCATAATCTATAATTTGTTTTTGTCTAAAAAATTTTAGTGCTTAAAAAATGGGGAAGAATGCTAAATGATTGTGTGTGTGTGTATCAGAGGGCACTGTGTCACCAAGGGTGTCTTCAGGAATCATCCTGGATTGCTTCTACCTCCTTTTTGCTTGGCTCTGGAATTTCCAGAGGTGTGAGGTGTAAAGTAAACCTCTGGAGAGCAGAGAGCCACCAGGGCCAGAAGTGTAGGCTGCTGCCATTTTCCACCTGGCATTTTACATAGAACCTTCTGGTTTCTAGGCAGCGACTTAACCTCTGAGCCATCTCTCCAGCCCAAGAATGTCATTTTTATTTTTTATTTATTTATTTTTTATTATTTATTCAATTATGCATGTGTGTGGGTGTGTGTATGTATGTGTGTGTAGAATCACGGACAAATTCAGGAACCACCATGGATGCTTCCACCTCCTCCTTGTTTACTCTCCCCCAGGATTCACAGGCTCCACCCTACCAGGACCGGACACGCAGGCTGCCCCTGCTTCCGCCCGGCGTCTATACGTGGGGTCTAGGATCCGAACTCAGGACCTTCCGCCCGCAAGGCAGAAGCTTAACCCCTGAGCCACCTCTCCAGCCCCCAAGAATGTCATTTTTAAATGTTACAATATCTCTATAATTTTTTAAACTTTGTGTGTGTGTGTGTGTGTGTGTGTGTGTGTGTGTGTATCAGAGGGCACTATGTGTCCCTGTGGAGGACGAATTATCTTAGATGCTTCTACCTCCTTTTGGCTTCACTCTGGGATTTCCCAGGCTCTGCTCATCAGGACTGGAAGTGCAGGCCACTAATGTTTCCGCGAGGGATTTTTAAGGGGACCTGGGATGTGAACTCAGGACCTTCTGCTTGTGAGAGAGTCTTAACCTCTAAGCCACCACTTCAACCCCTCTCTTAATTTTCTATACCTTTAAAATAATAATTCTTTAAAACCAGAAGCTGGCAGTGTATAGTGGCACATGCCTAGAGTCTTAAATGTTTGGGAGAGTGAGATGGGAAGGTGGCTATAAGCTCAGAGGTTTGAGGCCAATCTGGAAAACACTGAGACACTGTTTCTAAAATTTTATAAAAATTAAAGAACAAAAAAAAGTATTACTGAGAGACAAAGAGAGAAACTACAAGCTGCCCTGACATCTATCACATCCTATCAAGCTTTTCTCACTTTCCTGAGGTTCCAAGTATGTGAAGCAGCTAATGCATACATATGCATCTTCTCTTCTTTCCTCCTTTCCTCTGCAAGACAGGGCCTCAGATTAGCCTGGAATACTCCTAACACAGCCTTCCCAAGGCTGTGATTATAGGCCAGAGTTACCACCCTTACATTATTTATTTTACTTTTCTTGCTGAGTGGGAGTGGAACTTTGAGCCTTGGGTCAGTTGGGCAGGTTGTCTGTCAATGAACTATACTCACAGCTCCCTATATACATAGTGGGAAAACTCATGATCAGACCATTTTTTAAAAATTTATTTTATATATGTGTGTGTGTGTGTGTGTGTCTGTGTGTACCAGAGGCCATGTGGAAGGTCAAGGATGACTTCAGGAAACATCCTGGATTTCTTCCACTTCCTTCTTGCTTCTCTCTGGGATTTCCCAGGCTGTATCTACCAGGGCCAGAAGTGCCGGCCTCTTGATGCTTTCAACAGGTGTTTGTTTTTTTTTATGTGGGATCTGGGATTCAAACTCAGGACCTTTTCCTTGAGAGCCAGAGACTTAACCACTAAGCCATCTCTCCAGCCCAAAGCCAGACATTTTTAACTCAGAATAAGGGCAGCTAGAATGTAGTTTACAACTCTCCAAGTACTAATTTAGGCCACTACTTCCCAATGAAACTGGAGTCTTTTAGTAGGTAGAGACCAACTCAAATAAGTGGCCAGTTAGCTCACTTTCATGAGATTTAAAACAGGAAAGTGCTTTTTGAAAGGACTGTAAAGTTCCTTTTTTTTTTTTTTAACAAAACAAAACAAAACAAAAACATCCAGGGGTCCAATAGTCCTGATGGCAGGCAGCCTTTTTTCTTTCTTGTTTTTGAAACAGGGTTTCATGTAATCCTGGGTTGGCCTTGAACTCCTTATGTAGCTAGAATGACTTTTTTAGGGAGCGTGGTGGTATAGGGAGTAAAAAAGCAGTCCCTATACTGGGCCCTATTCAGTGACAGCTTCTTGTTCCATGGAGTTATGGCTAGAATGGCTTGTAACTGGTCCTCCTGCCTCTTATTTCCTGAATACTGGGATTACAGGCCAGAGTTACCTTGCCTGGCTTTTTTTTTTTCTAGATTCCTGTCCCCAGGAATAAATAAAAATAAAGGCTCACCTTTATTTTCTCTTAAGTGTAGCCCAGGCTAGCATCACACAATCCTTGCTCTCCAGAGGTTTACCTCACACCTGTAAAACAAAGGTTCTGGAGGCAGAAATAAGACTGTGGTGTTTGAATTTCAGATCACCCTGAGCTTACGATGTGAAGACTTGTTTCTCAAAAAAAATTTTGAAAGAGAGAATAAAGAAAATAAATGGGCTGGGAGTGTGACTTAGTTCTTGTCCATCATTACTTTGCAATGTAAGAAAAAGAAAATGAAGATGGATCAGGGAAAAGGGAGTCAGCCTTAGGCTTTCTTGATTCTGTGGTTAGAGCACCTTACTCCAGGAGTAATGTGACATTTCGATAAGGCCTAAACCATGGCTGGTAGTTCAACTGGATTGCTTCTCCCTTCCTTTCAAGTGGGAAAGGGACGCAGAGAACTAGTGAACAGGCCCCAAAACGGCCAATGGGCCTAAGCAGCTGGCACCTGCAATGCCCACACACAGAGGCTGAGTGAGGTCAGCTCAGCCTGGGCTACGGGGTGAGATTCATTTAAAAAACGAATTAACAGCAAAAAAAGGGAAAAATTTGTGTCTGGAGCTGGGGTGAGCAGCTCTTTCAAGCTCGCGTTGCACAGAACTTCTGGGGTTCGTGTACTACATACAAGAAACCTCCTCTACTTTTTGTAGGACCTGCCTTACATAACTTGGCCTAGTTATTTTTTTTCTCCCTGGACATTTTTCTCCTACGAAAAGTTACAGTTTTTATTCTTCCCGTTCTCTTTCCTGGAATTAGCTTTTTTTCTCCTTCCTTAGTCATTATCGTTCGTTCCCTTACGATCCTGTCTCCCCCCCAGGGCTACTTGATTCGTTTAATCAAGTATCGGGGTCTACCGCGCAGGCTGCGCAGGAAATCATCGCCCCAAGTCTCGGGTGAACTTTAAGCCATGTGCGTGCCGGGGCCGTGCCGAGGGCCGACCCCTTGGAACACGCCGCCGGCGCGGCGATTGTCGGTTACCGCGGCCGGCCGCTCGGGCGCTGACCCACTGGGACTCAGAACCCGGCTGCGGTTGCGGGTCCCGTCTGGGGGGCTCGGCGTGCCGCGCGCGGGTCCGCGGAGCAGCTTTCAGGTCTGCTAAGCCCTCAAGGCCGCCGCCCCGAGCCGCCTTCGGGCCACTTTGGTTTCTCCCGGAGGAACCACGCTCGCTTTCTTGCCGCGGCTCCGCAAGCCGAGCGTCCAGCGCGCTCACGTTCCCGCCCAGGGCGGGACGCAGCCAGAGGCCCGCGCCCTCCGAGACCCCACAGGTGGCCCCTTCGGCCCTCCCCTTCCCCCTTCCTCCTCCAGCCCGCGGCTCGCCGTCCCCGCCCTTCCCCCTCCCTCATCGGACCCCCCCCCCGCCCCTTCTCCCTTTCCTTTCCCCTCCCCCCGACTCTCTAAAGTACGCATGCGCCGCCACTCCCCTCTGCTCTCAGCCCAGGGGCGGGATCGCGGCTTGACCCCGCCCATCGCCTGATTAGCCAATCCCAGGCTGCTCCCCGGGCGGTTTAGACTGGCGGCGTAACGGCACGTCCCCGGATGTCCGCTGGCGGAAGCCGCTTCTCCTCGCGGTCTTGCGTCCTTCCGGCTCCGTCGTGGAAGCAGGACGGCGCTTCGTCTTCCTGAAGGTGGGGTTCGGGGGAGGCCAGCCGCGGTCCTGTCGGCAGCTGGCAGGGGGAAGGGGACGCGGGCTGTCGGGACTCTTGTTCCCGGGTGGCCGGGGTGCGGGCCGAGTCGGGGTCGACGAGCCGGGAGCAGAAGGGCTTCCGGAGGCGCCGAGCGCCGGGGCCGGGAGCGGAGCGCCGGGCCCGCCACGCGCCTGACCCCGCCCCTCCGAGGCCCCTGGGCGCGCGCTGCCGGGGGTTTCCATAGTGACGGTAAACAAGCCTCAACTGCCTCAGCTACAACTGCCAAGTGCCGGGGTTCCACGCTCCTCCAGGTGCTGAGGACCGGCCGAGGTTCCGGATGTGAGTGGGAGCGTGGAGAGCGGGAGCCCGAGGTGAGGGCGCTCCGCAGGGGCTGGGAGGCCGCGGGCGGCGCGGACTGGGGAGCGGGCCCGAGAGTGGGGCGCAGGGCGGCCGGGCCCCAGGGAGGGTTCAACGCCGGAGGGACCCGGCTCAGCGAGGTTGGGGGCCACGTGGCTGGCCTGGTCGGGGAGGCGGCCTCGGACGCGTAGGGTCGCAGCTCCGGGCCGTGCGAGGACGGGGCTGCCAGGGGGGGCGGGGGTAGGTAGAACCTGGGGGCCGGGGCTTGGGAGCTAGGATCTGCGAGGAGACCCGCGCCCCCGGGGAGCCGCGGGCCCGGGGCTCCGCGGCGCCGACTCGCGTCTCGGCGCTGCTCCCCTGGGCAGCGCGCTGGGAGACTTGGGGAGCGGGCCGAGGGCTTCCAGGGCGCGGCGGCCACGTGCGTTAGTCGGGCGGCCCCGTGCGGGCCCAGGCAACAGTTGCAGTTCTGAGCCGAGAGCGACGCTCACGTGGCGGGCGGCGCCAGGAGTTTCGCAAGGCTGGGGGGGCGGCTCCGCCCCCCGCCCCCGCTCGCCCCGGGCCGCCTCGGTGCCGGCGGCCTCCTGGCTCCTCGTGGCGGCAGCCGCGGCGGACCGGCGGGCGCGGGCCCGCGGCTCGTGCAGGTATCGCTGTGCGCCCCCAACGTGCTGGCGGCGGAGCTCCTTTCGGCCCTTTCCCTTTGCCGCGGTTGTGTTCGCTTATTTATTTTTTGCCAGTTTCACCACCTCCAAAAAGAAACCCGTGAGGTTTGCGCGTGCTCTCCCCTCCCTGAGCGTTCGCGAGATGCGGGCCGCGGGCTGGTAGCCTCTCGCGTGGGGAGCCGCGCGGCGGCCCACGTGCGCGAGAGTCCCCCCCGCGGCGCCCTCCGGCGGCTCAGGACGGCTGCGTCTACGGCCTCCGTAGCTTCCGCCTCTGCTCGCCGGCCGCTGGGGTCTCATCCCGCCAGCGATTTCGTGAGCGCGGGTGCGTGGGAGGCCGCGGGGAGGGAGCGGGACCACGTGGCTGGGCCGGTCCACGGCACCAGCTGGTACTGAGCTTCCGCGCAGAATTGGGCTGAAACCATGCGCATAACCTCGCCAACCTGGGGGATTTCGAGAGGCTAAAAATGTTAGCTCGCCAGAAAATCTTAACAGCTTTAGTTATGCTTTTAAAAGTTACGAATTTCTGGTAATGACGCCTCAAGTTCCGTTTTGTTTATTTGAGAATATGGCACAGGCTGCGTGTGCATGCCGTGGTACTACCGGGCGGAGGAGGCCGGGGAACAATTTTACAAGTCCACGTGAGCTTCTGGGGAAGGAACTCGGGTCACTAGGTTTTTGAGCAGGTGTCTTAGTCACCACTCAGGTTGTTCATTTAGACAAAACAAGTAGGGTTTTTCAATGAGTGTTTTTGTGCTAATTCCAGACATTTTTTATTTTAAAATAAGTATTTTTACTTGAAGGAATTGGTCTGTTTGTATTGAAGACAGTATTTTTAGCCTAGGTTGGCTTCCTACTTTCTATGTAGCCTAAGATCACCTTAACCAACCCTGATCCTGCAGCCTCCCCCCTCCCATAGTCCTGGGATTATGGGGGAGGTGGTTGTAATGCCTCTCCAAAAGTCCGTTTCACATGTACCCAGCTTAGGAGTGTACTGTTTTGGATGGTCAATAACATTTGAGATGCTGGAACTCTCTTTAAAAATTAAAAATGTTAACAGATAAGGGCGAACTAGTCCTGTAGTCCTCCAGCACATAGGTGAAGCACTAAGACTACTTGTATGTAGTTCAAGTTAGGCCTGAACTTATATAGACTTTAGACTCCTGGGGTTCAAGAAACCCTGTGACAAAAATGAGGATTTTTTTTTAAGCAAGTAGTTTTTAGTAAAAGGTGGTGTTATAAACCTTCCCTTTAAGCAAAATGAGGCACAAAGTGCCTGTTCTCCAGTATTGTGAAAAGTAGCGGATATTTCTTAACAAAGGAAACTTAACAAATGCAGGAACCCCATACACAAACATATGAAAAATGGAGAATAAAAAGTTTCTTAAAACACTGGGAGTATTGTTGAGTCTGGAGACAGATAAGGGCCCAGGGGTGTTCAGTCTCATTAAATGTACTACATCTTTATCTATTCCATGTGTATCAGACTCCAAAAGGGGAATACTAGTAGCTTTGTGGTTCAGATGAGGCAGTGGAAGCTGGGAGAAGTCACTTTCCTATGTACTTAGTTTAATCAGGAATTTAGGTCTGACATGCATTATCCTCTTTCACAAGACAGCTAACCCCCAGTGTTCTTGGGGGTGGAGGGAGGCAAAAGAGCAGAACAGTTGATCTTAGTTAAGACTACCTACTAGATTTCTAAGTCAAATTGCAAAATTTATGTGACTATTGGCTGGGGATGGTGATTGGGGCATAGTTTGTTAGCTTCTGCTATAGCCCCGCAGTTCAAAATTACTTATCTACTTCATAAAATGGGGTATTGCTGTTTAGCCTTACCCTGAGGGTTGGGATTACAACTGTTTTAAATTATCGATCTTGTGTGTGCATCAGAGGGCACTGCGTATCCCTGTGGAAGACCAAGAGTGACATAAGGAATCATCCTGGATTGTTTTTACCTCCTTGCTTCGTTCTGGGTTTTCCCAGCCTCAATCCACTAGCGCTGGCTGGTAATTTTACGTGGGACTTGTAATCCAAACTCCGGACCTTCAACTTTCGAGGCAGAATCTTTTAACCCCGGAGCCATCTCTCTAGCCTATTGTTTGCCTTTTTGAGAAAACCTTATGTAATTGCAGAACTGATTTCAATTAGCTATTTAAGGCTGGCCTTTGAACTCCTGATACTTTCTCCAGCTCCTAAACACTGGGATTTTCAGGATATGCCATCACACACCCTGCTTAATTTTGGTGTTCTGAGGCTGAATTTTGCTGTGTAGCCTAGACTGGTCTTGAACACCCTTAAAATTTGGGCTGACTTCAAATCTGTGTAAGTCCTTTTATAGTCTTAGTTGCTAGGATTTGAAACACCTACTACCATCATTTAAATCCATGACACATCTCTATTTGTGCCCTTCATATTTGTAGTTTTGAGTGCTTACTGTATTAGAAAGGTTCTAAAAGGTTTCATAAGAGATTCTTTTTGTAACTTTTATATGTTAAATGTAAAGTTCCTCTCTTTTTTTCCTGATTGGATTCCTATGGTAGTGTTATATGAAGCTTTGTATTTCCTGTAAAGTCCTAGTTACTTGTGCCAAGTGTTCTCTTAAAGTGGTTGTTTATAAAAATATATTTGGAGGGACCATGGTCATTCCTCCAGAGGCCCTGATGGTTGTGGTATTTGTGTGTGTGTGTGTGTGTGTGTGTGTGTGTGTGTGTGTGTGTGTGTATAGACTAGTCTCTATTTACTCAGACCAGCCATTACCAGTATGAGCCCTTCAGACTGTTCTTAAAATTTATATGGGAGTACTGGAGTGAATATCTTGGAGCATGAGTAGAGGGCACAGGACAACCTTTTAAAGTTACTTTTCTTCTAGTAGAGGATTCTGAGAATGTAGCTCAGATCACCCACCAGGTTTGTGAGCAGCCACTTTGCCTGCTGAGCTATCTTCCTGCCCCAGCTAGTTCTTTTTGATACAGCTTTAGGTTAGCATTAAAACATTTTGTTAATTCATCCTGGTTTTACATAATGAGTTTCATTATGACATTTTGTAGGTATTCTGATTCCTTTCCCAACCTTGTGTCCTATTATGATGATGGAATATTTCATTATTAGAGTTTAGAGGAACTTGGGTGGAGAGATCAGTTTAACATTTCTTTTGTCTTTGTGTCATTGTATGCATGCCTGTGGAGGTTAGAGAGCAAATTCATGGAGTCAGTTCTTCCACCTTTACATAGATGGACCACCCACATAAAGGGGCAGGAGAGAACAGAGAAACCCCAATTCCATGAAATTGGCCTTTGACCACCATTTAATTTTGTCATTGACTTATCATGTGCTAAGTGTTTTTAGATTTTAAGTGTGCTAAGTTTAATGACTAAAATCAAGTGATTGATCTATTCTTACAATCCTGCTTGGTAATGATGTTAATACTGTTTTGTGTATTGCTTGTATATGGGCTAATGAGTAAGGATTTGCATTTGAGTTCATAAGTGATTAATTTAAATATTTGGATTTTAAATTAAATTTAAATGTTTAATTTGAAAGTCCAAAAGTTAATTTAAAAAGTCCAAAGTTTCAGGTTTATTGTATATCTAAGTATAGAAATTTAGGCTTATAAATAAAAGTATGTGGTCTTGTGTTAGGAAGATCTCTTATCAATATAAAGATACAAAGCTACATGGTGTCCTGTGCTCTTGGGAGGTGGAGGCATCAGTAACTTGAGGCCTGTTGGGATACTTGAGACCTACTAAAAGACTAATGGTTAAGAGTTTTTTACAGTTCTGGAGGCTAGAAGCCTGTAAGATGAAGTTGTGAGCCAGAGAATTAAAAGAGTTTGTGTTGTGGTGTTGTCCCTTGCCTTTCTACCTGTTTGAAAGCTTGCTGACTGCTGCCCCCCAGTTCCCATGGAGGTGCAGTGTTTACAGATGCTTTTATGTGGAATCTGGAGATCTCACCAACTCATGTCCTCATTCATGGTGCTTTACCCAGAGGACTTTACTAATCCTGAGCCATTTCCCAGCACAAGGCAGGTAATTTCTTACTTAGACAAAACAAAGAGATTCCCAGAAGGAGAAAATGTCACAAATGGAAGACCATATAAGATGGAAGGAAATTACTTTTATGAACATAAGCTTTATTTACTGTTTTAACAGGACATTTAAGGACAAAACTAATCTAGGCATATTGATATATTTAAAGTTCAAATCTCTTTTCCTCCCACTAATACTCTTTTCCTTTCAGGGATCTTTTTTCTCTTGTTTTCTAGGACACTGTCTTGCTGTCAGTCATTACTAACTCATAAATTAAAAATTGGAGCAGGCTGGGAATGGCTCAGGCCCTTGATTCCAGCATTTAGGAAGCTTAGTTGCAGGCCAGTTTAGGCTATAGAGTATGAGACCCTGCATTTAAAAAAAATCAACTAAGAACTAATTTTTTGCATAAATTCTATAATGGGACATCTTTATTCTTTTTTTCCTTATTAAAGTATTTATGGTTTTATACAGCATCTGTTCCTGAAACTGCCTGTGTGTGAAGTGTGGTATATTCTCTGGATGGCAGAGCCCCTGTCTTCTAGCTGTGTTCTTTTATTTACTGTCAATGTGCTGGGGTATCTGAGCAAGAGGCAATGAACTTAGACTAGCAGTTTGGGCTGCTGTGATTCAGCACAGGGAACAATGTTTATATTTGAGGAGGGATACAGACGTGTGCAGTGGGTGTCAAAGGTCATGTCTCTTTCACTTTGTGGGCTGTTGGGGATCAAATTGATTTCCCATCCCCAGGTTTACCCAGTTTTCTGATGGGTGCCTCACTCACTGAGCTGTCTTACCAGTTTTGGGTCATTTTTTCTGTCAAGATCTTTGAGCAAGCCAATCTCTCTTATGCTTCAAGGAATAAACATTTCCAAGGGCTGTTGGGATGTATTGTCAGGGTTTTCTCCCTGAAGACCAGGAGTCATAGCAGCAGAAACTACAGAGTTGTCATGAGTTTAATGTAAACTGAAAATACGGTTTAAAGGTTTTGTTGTAAAATAGAGACAGGATATATATATACCTTCCCCCTTCTTAAATAAAAAATTTGAAAAACTACTTGGGGGTTATGTGGTTTTCTGTTGATTTTTCTCTTCCACCGTTGTAGATTCCAGGAATGTAGTGTTGTGCCTTTCTGCCTCATTTAAACACCTTGGCACCATACCCAAAATTTTTTTTAAAGATTATCTTAACCATGATTAACCCAGTCCCATGTCCTCCTTTTTCCACTACAAACCTCTACCAATTTTCCTCCTACTTTCATGTCCAAAGATACTGTTTGGCTCCACCCCATTCACTCTTTAGGCTCTTCCATCCTACTTACATCTTGTTCCTGTAAATTTTGGGGGTTATGTGGTTGTCTGTGGTCTTATTATCTTCTAAGATCTTCATCCTAGCCTCAGAATGACTTTGGAATCCTAATCTTCCTGCCTCCACCTCCCAAGTGCTAGAATTAGAGGAATGAGTCACTGAACCTTGCTCTAGTAGTGCCTGTGTTTTATAAGTACACAGTATTTCTTGGTAAATGATCAAATCTCAGAAATTTGGTAGTTTCAGCCATTGCACATCACTCATTTCTCCACAAGTTTTCTAGACTGTTTATTGCTTTACATCCGTTTCTGTGCCTTTCCCCCCCTCTTCCTTTTTGTATTCAGGACAAGGTTTCTAGGTAGCTTGGGCTAGTGTTTTATTTTGAAAGTGAGAGACAAAGCAACAGTGTTGGCCCTAGGAATTGAACTCTGGATACCTGGCTTGTGCACAGGCATCTTTTAACCCTTACGCTAGTCTTGACTGTCATGTAGACCCAGGCTGGCCTTGAATGAACTCTTCCTGCTTCAGTGAGTATTGGACTTAACAGATTAATGTACCACCAAACCTGAGTATTTACAATCATCTAGCACCCAGAACTACTCTGTAAAAACGCCAGTCAGCTGGGTTTGAATAAAGGCAGGAAAATTAGTTTATAGTCAGCTAGCCCTGCCTTAAAAAAGCAACAAAGCAAAACTGCAGTTTCCACTTGGAAGTAACTACCAGTTTGTTTTGAATACAAAGTGCTATTTTTTTAATAAGTCCCATGTGACCCATGTTGGCTTCAGATCTATGACAGTGACTTGAAGTCCTGACCTTTCCAAGTGATAGGATTAATACTTGTGTCTCTATGTTTTGCTCAGACTCCCCCCCCCCTTTTTTTTTAAGACTTTACATCCTTTTCTGTAAAGGTGCAACCTTCTCTCGTGGCTCTTCTGCAGTGTCAGGTAAAGTACTACTGAGCACATTCAGTCACATGATTATTTTCCTTATATTGTCTTCATTTCTCGAATTACTGTGAATTATTAGCATCATTTCACTAGCTCCTGGATAGGGTTTGGGATTCATTTTATTTTGAGGCAAACTTCTTACTAGAAGATGACTTTGAGTTTCTGATTTTTCTCCCTCCATATATTAAAATCAGGAATTACAAGTGTGTCACCACCACACCAGGTTTTCTTTGGTGCTATAGGTAGAATCCAGGGCTCTGAGAATGCTCAGCAACTCTAGCAATTCATGAGTTGACCTTAAGGTTTGGGATTTTGAGTTTGGCCTTGAGAACAAGGAAGGAGCAAGGAACTGGGGGTGGAAGCATCTTTATTATGATTTAGTTCAAGCAAATAGCAATGCAGAGAGTTTTCCATGTGCCCTCTAACCCAGACTCAATAATTACAATAATAGTTTTTGTCTACAGTTTGTTGTTAATTCCAAAGAGGCTCTAGCTATCTCACTATTTAATCTACAACTATTTAAGAATGTACCTCTAAGAATTTACTGTCTCCCTATGTACCCTAAGCTAATACTGAACTCAATTTTGTTATGCAATAAGTAAACCCACCTGACATTGTATTTCTGGCTGTTCTGCTTCAGCCTTCTGAATGCCTGGTTTGCAGGGGGATCTACATTGTCTACTTTATTAAAAATAAAAAGCAGCCAATTTTGTCACAAGTGAGTATATTCGTTTGTCTTACAGATGCCTACAGTTTTTTTTTTAATTAATCAAGTTAGTGTTAGGGGTGTGTTACTCTGAGCTCCATATGAATTGGGGGCCAGTCTAGGCTATACATGTGTGTATAGTGTGAATCTGTTAACATTTTTAAAAACATTTGGTAGGGTCTCCTTTGGTCTCAGCTCCTCCCTCACTTTATACTTGCTAGTCACCATTTAAATATCACCAGCTTCTTATTCAGTAGCGTCCTATTTTCATGGTTACCCCTGGGTTTCTGCATCTCCAGAGTTTTTCAAGACAAAATGCACAGTAACAACTACAAAAATATTAAAATGTTTATTCTCTACATAGTTACTTCCAATTGCTTTGAATTAAAATGCAATTTTATAAGATGTAGTTAGTACAGAAGTATGGTGCGTGCCGGTTCCATTCCCGTCCCTTGGCGGCGGCGGTTTCCTCGGCTCCTTCCCGGTGCCTCCCCATGCGGTGGACTTTGAGCCGGTCGTTCCGCGCGGGCTGCGGCTTCGCTTTGCTGCGCGTCTTCCCCACTTCCTGCTTGGCCCATCGCGAAGTGTGACCACACCTGCAGGCGCGCACTTCCTCCTGGCGACTCTTGGCGGGCCGCGCGCACTTCCTCCTGCACCCCGTGACCGCGTCCTCCTGCCGGTCTCATCACGCGGGTTCTGCTTCTCGGACTCCCCACCCTACAGGCCAGTCTCTGGCGCGGTGAGGTCCGCTCGGGCGCGGTGCCCCGTCCCGCCGCGCTCCACTCGCGTTGCTTTGGAGCCCCGCCCGACTTCGCACCCACTCACTTGGCTGGCAACTCTCGCCGGACGCCGAGAAGTTTCCAACCGGGACCCCCCCCCTCCCGCGCTCAGACCTCTCCTTCCCTCTCCCTGCAGCCGCTCGTTCCCCTCCGCCCCTGTCTGCCCTGCTAGGCCCGCAGCCCCTCCCCCACCACCCCTCCCCCTCGGCCCGCCCCCGCCGGAAGCTCCCGCCCGAGCCCGCGCAGCCCTGGGGCGGACCTTCCTGCCGGCCGCGCGCGAGCGGTCGGACTGCGGGTGGAGGCCGCGGAGCGCGTCGCCCTCCCAGGGACCTCGGCCGCGCTTCCCGCCAAAACGCACCGGCCCGCGTCTCCAGGGCTCCCGTGGAGGAACGCCTGCTCCCTGGTCACTCGAGCTTCCGTTTCAGGTGAAGAACGAAAAGAAGATGCACCTGGACTCTCCCCGGAGCCCTCTGCGTTTTTAAGCGTCGGGTGGAGTTTGGGGTTCTCTGGCCGCAAGCCGCGCGTGCTTATTGAAAATAGAAGT
Source organism: Typhlomys cinereus (assembly GCA_023101885.1). Classification (NCBI taxonomy): domain Eukaryota; kingdom Metazoa; phylum Chordata; class Mammalia; order Rodentia; family Platacanthomyidae; genus Typhlomys; species Typhlomys cinereus. Next base: position 7,477,680 of record JALPQD010000013.1, on the reverse strand, counting down.
CTCTCCTGCCTTTCTTAGTGGTAAGTCTTAGCAGAAAAGGCCGCAGCTCCCGCGGACTTTGATTCAAGAGTAGAACTTTCTGAGGGAGAGAAGCGGCCCGGACGCGCTCCCTGGCGCCCGGAGGTTAAGCTCATTTAACAAAATGGAGGGAGGGAGGGCGGAGGGCGGAGGGAAGGGGAGGGCTCTGCGCGTAGTGAAAACTCAGACGACTTCCTGGAACACAAAGATACGCAAAGAGGGTGCAGCCCGAGCTCCCACAGAGCCCCTGTCCTGAACAAAGGAACAAAGTGGGTGGTGCTTGAACTGCCCTGTTTGTTCAGAGATAAAATTAAACTAATTCAGGATTCAAAGGGCGCACCCTACTTATCCCTGATTGGATCTACCCAAGGGCTGCTTAAATCCTGTCCAACCAGTATCACACTGTGGGTAGGTGGTGAGAAATGCAGAATCTCAGCCCTAAACCGGGGCTTTTAAAGGGTCTGTCTTTTCACTAGTTTCGGGGCAGGATTTTTGGGAGCCAATCTAGGCCTCAGTTGCCTGTAATGTCACCTTCCAGTCACCTGAAATTGCACTCTTGTGTTTGCACATCATGTAATTCAAATCAAAAGTCTCTGTAAAACCTGTACTTTGGGTCCCGATTTTCCATGTGTTCTTACTAGGTGGGGCCCCACATGAACACATTCACAGTTCTTTTTTTTTTTTTTTTTTGGCAAGTGAGCTATGCATTAATTAGGATAAGGTGCCACCTTCGGGGTATCCTGGAGAGAGGCCTCTTGTATTGGACTGCACAGGAAATAGCAAAGGAGTTTGAGTGGAGTAAGTGGATCCAGTCATTAGGATAGTTTCACTATCTCCTGAAGTTGAATGAAAAGGAGGAATGTAGGTGGAACTTTGAAAACATGATTCCATGATATTTGAAGAATTACTGATTTTGAGTAAGTTTCCTAATAACAGCAAATTTTCTACCCTAAAGTATCTTATGTAATAATCCCAGGAAGTATTAGAGGCAAGGCAGATGTAATTATTTCTATTTTAAGATAACAGGCTCAGCAAATTCACATTTCCAAAATGATAAATGCAGCTTGATTTTCAGAAATATTTCATATCCTAGTCCTCTACCTTCTAGAAGCATCTATGTCAAATAGCTGTCAAGAGTCTTGAGTGTATCCACACTGCCACTAGTGGGGTCCTCAAACTGCCAGCCAAATCCAGTTGTGGCCAAATAATCTGACTGTAGCTTCTAGGCTTATGAAACCCTGCCTTGCATCCATGACTTCCAGTCTGTCTAAATGCCTCCTCCCCAATTTAGATTTGCTACTCAAATTCAAAAAAAATTCTGCAGAATCATTGAAGTGTCTTTCTTAAAGTCCTTTGTATTATATTACCCTATTATGCAAAGATAAAACTTAAATGCTTTGGGGATGTGAACATTTGTGTAGACCCTTGGTCAAGAAATGGCTTCACAGTGGTGGAGTCAGCCCCCTCTGAGCCAGTTCCTGTTTGCTCTTTAGTGCACTGCAGGGATTCTGAGGCCATGAGACCAATCTTGGGTTTTGTTTTCTTTTTTTTTTTAAAGGAAAACTTAACTACCTTAAGTGTCTCCTGAAAGCATCTGTGGTGTTTCTTTAAGGTAAGCTATTTTAAGAAAAGCCATTTTAAGTTATATTTGATTTGTTAAGTAGAAATGTTCTTTAGCGCCTGAAATGTCTTCTTTTTCTTTCAGTAACTTAATTTTTAGTGAGACTCCCATCACTCTTTTAAAAAGAGCTGTAGTCAAATGTTTTGGAATATTTCTTAAGAATAGAGGCAAAAACTTGTGCAGAAGGCAATAGTTGCATTAAGTATAGACAAGTACTTCAGAAAAGAATCTGTTCTGAAACCTGTCATAGATTGTAAGCTCTTCTATCAGGCATCTGAAGTAATTGTCTGAAAATGTTTCTTTATGCTTGCTGCTTATCTTTTTGGCCTTAGCTAAATTGGTGCATTCTTGAAGGATGGTGTTGACCCCAAGTGGCCAACTAATCCTAAAATAATCTTGGGTTTGCATAGTATGTACCTAGATTGTGCTAAGGGTGAGGTCACAGAACAAAACAATCTGTTCTCAGTAGGGTCCCTGTGTGGTTTTGAAGACACCTCTTAAACCACGCATGTCAAAGATGCTGTGAATACTTAGGACCAGAGTTTTAAGTTGTAGACAATGGAAAGGTGATTCATTGGAGCTGTGACCTAAAGGATTAGCAGGATTTAGATATTAGATTGGACAGAGTATTTTTGGAAAGAACTGATTACTGTGTGCCTCATGTGTCAAATCTTGAGCAAGTAGAGCCCTGCAAACTTCAGGTACCAAAGGGGGCTTAGGTGGTGAGTAAATGGTACGAAAATGTTTCAGGCTAAAGTCTATAAGTCCTGAGGATTCCATTAGCTCTGATCTTTGTTCTTTATAAAGCCAACAAGAAAATACCAACACTTGGAAGCCTCCATAGAAATTTCAAAACTTAAGCTGATTGGTTATGCTTGGAATAAGTCCAAAGATGGAACAAGGCAGTGGACTGGTGATACTAGAATTTGGACAAATGAGGGAATAGGAATATGGAAAATAGATGATGTGAGAGCAACAGCAGGGAAAAAAAAGTTCTGAGTTAGGTCTGCCTGCACAGGCCTAGCTACTGTGGGAGCTGAAGCAGGAGGGAACTACAAATTAAATTCAGTCCTGCAGCCCTATTGTTCAAAGATAAAAAGAGACTGTTCGTTATATAGTTGTGAGGTATTTGCTTTTCTAATAAGGTCATGGGTTTAATTTCCACTACTACAAAAGAAAAATATTAATAAAGGAGGGATTAACAGGAGTAGGTCTGTAAGGAACCTTGGGCATATTTTCTTTTTACTTAGGATTAAGGCAGAGTTTATTAGGAGAGGATGAACAGAACTCACATTAATTCTGAGATGGGCAAGAGTCATCTGATGACTTCTAAAATGCTGTGTTTTTGTGTCCAGAGATTGAATCTAGAGAGCAGATTATGAGGATTAAGGCAGATTAGAAGAAAGGAGCAAACTCATGGATTCAGTGAGGGGTTGAGTTTTCTTTGTAGAGCCATTCAATTAACAGTGCTATTTATTTAGAGAAAGAATATGCTTCATTTGTGGTAATGAGTTGGGTATACCATTCATTCCAAGTCTTGGAACCAAAGATTAGAGGTCCACATGTCTTGAATTCAGCTAGAAGTGATGATGGATACCTAGGGAAGAATGGTGGGAATATTTAATGATTTTCAGGAAGAAATAGTTAATTCTTTACAAACACTACTACTTTTAACATAAAGACACACTGTCCTTTAAATGGAAGGGAGGAGACAAGCCCTTTATTTTGCAGAAAGAAAAGGCAAATCAGTTAGCACAGGAAGTGACCTGTTAAAAACAAGGTTTAGCTCTAAGCTCAAATTGATTGCAAATAAAGAAGGTTGGGTCCAAAGTAGAGCTGCAATTGATCTTAGCAATGAGAGAAAAATATCCTTATAAATTCTTAGACTTCATGACTGATTCCATGGGGAGAGTTGCTCATCAAGACCCTGCCTTCTATTTTATACATGGAAAAATCCATAGGCTGAAACTTTCTGGATGTTTGAAGGGGTGTACAAAAGAGGGAAACATCTGTAGGTGCAGTGCAGCGAGGCTGACCTTGAATTCCCGAAATCCCATCTTCTGCCCCTCTAGTTGGAATTTCAAGGTTTCAACTAAGCTATCTAGACTGGCCTTGAGCTACATTGTAGAAAAATTTGAATTTACTAAGCCCTTCTGCCTTAACCTCCATAGTTTCTGGAAATAGTGTCTATGACAGGCAGACTGAGCCCTGTTGATAATATTTGAAGCCTGCATTAAAATTACCTATTCTGATTTTCTGTGTAGTCCTACTGGAGAGCAACTTTAACCAGGACAGGTTATGGAGAGTGGAGTGGAGAGTGCTGCTGGCCTCTAGTGGCTGCAGACCAGGCTTGCAGGCAAGCATATGTAGTGTACAGAGGTCATCCTTGGAACAAGGTCCTGAGGCTGAGAAACCCTAGTCAGGCATCTTTTTCCTGTTTGGGTGTAGTCCGAGTAACTCAGAGTAAAATCTTCCCAAATCTTACCAAGGTTCTTCTGAGTACATATAGTAAGAATATGCAGATTGAAGTACATGAAGGCATTGGGAATGGAGACAGGGTGGGTACTAGCTGAGGTCTGAAAGAAGAATGAATGGTGTTCTGGAGCCAAGAAGATTTGATAAAGGATATCAATAGATTGAGAAGACTCTTAAGACTTCTGTTAGTTTTGGGGAGGGCTTATTGAGTTATGTGTGTGCACATATGGATTAAGTGCATACTCAACGTGGCACACATTGCATATGTTGGTTTCTCTTTTGTGTGCTTTCTAGAGTTTGAACTCAGGTCATCAGATTTACATCTCAGTCACTTTTATCTACTGAGCCATCTGCTGGCTTTTTTTTATGGTAGGGAATCAGAAATGACAAGACATACTGAGCAAAAGACAGCTTTCGAAGGTTTGTTCTCTACCATATAGGCCTCTGGGAGCAAACTCAAGGTCTCCAGGTTTACGTACAAGTGAATCCGCTTGGCAAGCCATCTTAGTAGCCTATCTTTTTGATTTTGAAACAGGTCTCATTTTGATCAATCTGTTCTGAAACTCTCAATGTATCTGAGGCTAATGTTAAATCTTGATTTCTTTTCTAAGATGCTCCAGGCACGTGCCATTTCTCAGATTTTAATAGAATCTCATGTAACCCAGGCTATATTGTTGAGGATAACCCTCTCTGTTTAGTTGTGGGATTAGAAAGCTTTCCTCAACATGCACACAGTGGCTTTTTGGTTTTAAAATTGTCTCTCCGTGCATTTTAAATGGAGGGGGTAAGATTGCTTGTTTTTTGGATTTGTTAAGTGGTGACTGAGAGAAACCTTGGTCCTAACACAGTAAGCAAGAGCTCTACCATGGTGATATGCTTTATGCTTGCTTGCTTTATTTTGGCTCTTTAATTTTTGCAGCCTACATATCTATAATAGACCATCCGGCTTTTTTTATGGTGTATGAATTGAGCTTAGGGTCTGGCCACTTGATCAATTACTGAATTTTACTCTTTTTTTTTTTTTTAACTGAGGTTTTGAGGGGGGGAGGTCAGAAAATTTTAAGTTAATTTCTCTCCACCATGTGGGCTTCTAGACATGAAACCCAGGTTATCAGGTTTGTAAGCAGGCAATTCCTGAGCTATCATACTGATCCTGTCTTTTCATTGTTTTTAAAGACTTGCTCTTACCTGCAGCTCAGGCTGATCTAGAACTCAAGTCAACTGGCCTCAACTTCCTGAGTGCTGGGATTATAAGCAGAACCACCATGCCTAGTTCAGCAATTCTTTAATGTTTTAATTTTGCTGATCCTTAGTTTGTCATCTTCAAAATGGAGAATATTTAACCCATATTCTTAAGCATATCAAATGAAAATTGTATAAAAGTTTTTCTTTCTTTCTTTCAGCTACAAAAAATTACCCGAGTTTGTGTGACATCAGACCCGCCAAGTGTCCATCATGCTGGGCCCTGAGGGAGGTGAAGGCTATGTGGTCAAACTCCGTGGCCTACCGTGGTCCTGTTCAATTGAGGATGTACAAAACTTCCTCTCTGACTGCACAATTCATGATGGGGTTTCAGGTGTTCATTTCATTTACACTAGAGAAGGCAGGCAGAGTGGTGAGGCTTTTGTTGAACTTGAGTCAGAAGATGATGTAAAATTGGCTTTGAAAAAAGATAGGGAAAGCATGGGACACCGATATATTGAGGTGTTTAAGTCACACAGAACCGAGATGGATTGGGTGTTGAAGCACAGCGGCCCGAACAGTGCCGACAGTGCCAACGATGGCTTTGTGAGGCTCCGGGGACTCCCGTTTGGATGTACAAAGGAAGAGATTGTTCAGTTCTTCTCAGGGTTGGAAATCGTGCCAAACGGGATCACATTACCTGTGGACCCGGAGGGCAAGATTACAGGGGAGGCCTTCGTGCAGTTTGCCTCACAAGAATTAGCTGAGAAAGCTCTAGGAAAGCACAAGGAGAGAATAGGGCACAGATACATCGAAGTGTTCAAAAGCAGTCAGGAGGAAGTGAGGTCCTACTCAGATCCACCTCTGAAGTTCATGTCTGTGCAGAGGCCTGGGCCCTATGACCGGCCTGGCACTGCTCGGAGGTACATTGGTATAGTGAAGCAGGCAGGCCTGGATAGGATGAGGTCTGGTGCCTATAGTGCAGGCTATGGGGGCTACGAGGAGTACAGCGGCCTCAGCGATGGCTACGGCTTCACTACCGACCTGTTTGGGAGAGACCTCAGCTACTGTCTCTCAGGAATGTATGACCACAGATACGGAGACAGCGAGTTCACGGTGCAGAGTACCACCGGCCACTGCGTCCACATGAGGGGGCTGCCCTACAAAGCTACCGAGAACGACATTTACAACTTCTTCTCGCCACTCAATCCCGTGAGAGTTCATATTGAGATTGGCCCTGATGGAAGAGTGACGGGCGAAGCTGATGTTGAGTTTGCCACCCATGAAGAAGCTGTGGCAGCTATGTCAAAAGACAGGGCCAACATGCAGCACAGATACATAGAACTATTCCTGAATTCAACAACAGGGGCCAGCAATGGGGCTTACAGTAGCCAGGTGATGCAGGGCATGGGAGTGTCAGCAGCCCAGGCCACCTATAGTGGCCTGGAGAGCCAGTCAGTGAGTGGCTGTTACGGGGCCGGCTACAGCGGTCAGAACAGCATGGGTGGATATGATTAGTATTGTAGGAACATTTGAGTTAATTCAATCAATATTTCACAGGCAGCCAATAAGCAGTGAAGAGCAGTTTATAACTCAAGAGGAAGCTGTGGGACCCACTTTGCACCATGAGTTTGTGAAATCTGGATTAAAAAATTACCTCTTCAGTGTTTCTCATGCAAACTTTTCTTCTAGCATGTAATATTGAGTAAAACTATTTTCTTCCGCTTTTCTCAATTAACATTTTGGTAGTATACTTGAGTGATGTTATCTGAGTTAAAGTAGTTTAAGTATGTTAAGTGTGAATCTTTTACAGCACACCACAGTGAACATATTGGGGAGATGTACTTTTTTGGAGAACTCAAAGGTGCTAGATCCCTGATTCAAAGAGAAAACATTTCTCATGTTCATTCTAGTTTATATTTTCATTTAAAATCTTTTAGGTTAAGTTTAAGCTTTTTGAAACTTAGTTTTGAGAATTGAGACACAATACTAATACTGTAGGAATTGGTGAGGCCTTGACTTAAAGCTTTCTTTGTACTGTGATTTCCTTTTGGGTGTATTTTGCTAAGTGAAACTTGTTAAATTTTTTGTTAACTAAATTTTTTTCTTAAAATAAAGACTTTTCCACAATGACTGGCACAGCTTATCTACTCAGCAAAAGGTAGCAAAATGGGTCGTTGAAAAAGATCTTGTTTTTTAGAGTCCATTTGAAATAGTACCATTTGGCTGGGTATAGTGGCTTAGGCCTGTTAATCCAGCACTTGAGAAGCTGAGGCAGGATGACCATGGAGGGGTCCAGGCCAGCATGGCTTTACAAGGTGAGACCAAAAAGTACATCAAATTTATGATCTCCCTCATTTTTAAGAACTAAGGTTAAGATTAAATATATTTAGCATGTGTTGTAGAAACAGCTTGACATGTCTAAAATAGTACAGAGCCCCTGTGACTTGTGTCTTATGTACTGTTTAAATCATTTATCTTGAATTACAGCATTGTTCATAGCTTAGAGTGTCTTAATTCTGAGTACTGCATAGTTCAAATTCCTTAGCCAACTTGTGGAAAGATAACTGGTCAGAGGTGAGAGACAAATGGTATATGACTTCTCTACACTAGCCAAAAAAGTGTGTGGAACCACCTGTTCTGGGTGGGGATCAGGCTGCAGATGCTCTGCCTCTGTGCTTTATGTCTTCGCCTGTTAGTGGCCAATTTTTTTCTTTTTAGAACAATACATACCAGGTCTCCAACTCATGCTATTTATGGAAGTGGAGGATCAAGATCTGGCTGTCATGAAATATAACAGTAAAGTCAAAGGAAATGAGCCATCTCAGGAGTGTTGGATATAAAAAGTTCTGAGATGTGGGTAACCAGGCGCCTTTCTGTGCCTGGAATCCCCAATTGGTAGAGGCACAAGTGAAGTTGAGGTCCTGTGTGTGTGTGTGCGTGTGTGTATAGACCCTCACAGCCTTAGTAAGGTGTGTCCAACGCTGGCATGTGAAGAGCTGCAATGCCAGGAGAGCTGAAGCAGCCCAGCTTGCCCTATCTAAAAACAAATAGGGAGTTGCTTATTTACACATGATTCAAGAGTAGAGCTGTGTATGGAGTTGGAAGGGCAAACCCTATATCCTTGCCTGTCTGGCCCCAGCAAAGACTAGAAAGTGGCAGGCTACTGATAACTTTTTATCAAAATCAGGTTAATGCAGCTAATGATTTTGCTTTGTCAAACATCACTGGTATTTTGGCTGTGACCAAGTTACTGAGAACTTGAGTTATTTAAAAGGCTTAGAGTTCATTCTCATCGTTGCTTGGCATGCTGCAGGAAGAATGAAAGGCTAATATGCATGTGGAATCTTTGAAAGCATATTTCAAACATGACCCCAAATCTTCAGGTGGAGTCAATCATTCAAAATAGGAGTCTGTAGTCACCTAAATTTAAATCATGCCTGGTACTAGTTAACAATGAATGCATTGGTGACAGACTAGTTTGGAGAGGAAGCAATATTGACATCCAAGGCAGGTCTGTGTAAAGGAGGACAAAACCTAGTCTGTCTTGCCACATTAGACTGGGATCTACGAAGTAGGTTGGACCAAGCTGCCTGTCTTTTTTTTTTTTTCCTATGGTATGTGACTGTATTATTTTCCTTAACTGTTCTTGTGTAACAGTATATAGTTAAGTAGTTGCTTCATATACCATTTGGACAACATGAAATGTTTACTGTGTGCAGGAAATTGTCAGCCTGTAGTGGGAGTTACATAAAAACAGTCTTGGGCTGAGATATGGCTCAGTGGGTGAAGCCCGGAGTTCCATCCCTTGTACTGAGGGGAAACCAAGCTGTTGAACTTGGCACCTGCTACTTTTTACCACCAAGACAAAATAACTTCTGCTGCAGTTTGACAGGTCCGCTAGTAGGGAAGACTGCTAGAAGGGAGCTGGCAAATAAGACACGCAGGTCTGTTAGATTAGTGCTCAGCAGCCATGAAATCAGCCTATGGAGCTGAGTGCTGGCACAGCATGAGGGTCATAAGGCCTTTTCAATTTTTAGATTTTGTGCAAAACTACTAAATGCACATGCTGCTTTAGGTTTGTTACTAACCATTTGATTTGCATGTTAGAGGTAGGGCCTCCCTATGTAGCCTAGACTGACCTCACACTCACTGGGTACCTGAATATGACCGTAAGCTGCTTCTGCCCTAGCCTTCTGAGTATCTACACATTTGTTTTAAAAAATAGGCACTTGAGCTTCATGAGACCTTGTCTTTAAAAATGTTTACATTCTGGTAGGAGTGGGAAATGATAGTTAACAAAAGCGATATAGAAGCAAATCAACTGTTTTGCACAATTTTAGACGTCTAGGGAAGAGCTTCCTGAGGCTGCTGAAGGAGTGGTGACCTAGAGGAGGAGGGCTCTGGACTTGACCAAGGCCGCATGGGAGGCAGGTAGAGTCCTAGAGAGACTTGGCTTTTTTCAATAGATCTGTGACACAAGATAGTTGATAAACATTTTCACTGTCTTGAGATGGGATAGAACCTCTATGTTTTTTTTGGTATCTGTACATATATCAGAGCATGGGTGTTCCTATTGGGCCAAGGGTGCCTTTGGGAATCACCCCGTATTATTCTACCACCTCTTAATCAATTGCCTCTTTGTTTTATTCTGTAGTTTTCCCAGGTAGTGCCCATGAGGAAGGAAGTGTTTTTTATATGGGACCTGGGATTCTGACTTGGGATCTTAATGCTTGTGAGGCAGATTTCTTAACCCTTGAGCCATTTCTGCAGCCTAAAACCCTTATATCTTAACTGGGCTTTATAGTTATTGAATTTGGCAGACTGGGTTTGATATTGGAGACAGTCTTGTGTCCCAGATGGGCTTCAAACTCTTCACAGTTGGGAGCCCTCTGAACTACTCATCATGCCTCTACCTCCCAAGTGCTGGGATCACAGGGGTGTCAACATGCATAGCTTTATTGATGCTGAGGGCTGCACCCAGGGCTTCTGGCATAGTAGGTAAGAACTTACAAATTGAACTACATCCTCCATCTGCTTTACAATATTTAGAAAGATTCTGCAACCTGCAGGAAACAATGATATTCTATAGTTGGTAGTCTTAAAACTTTAACTCAAACTTTGTGTAAGGTATTCATTTTGAAAACACTTTTCATAACTACTCAAGAACTAATTCTATGGTGAGGCCCACACAGACGTATGTAATTAGTATACTGAACAGAAGTAATCCCATACATTATTGCTAACATACACAGCATTGATGATGTAATAAAGTCCCAGTATATATTGTGTCCTGGTTGCAGTAGCGAGTGTAATTTGGTTATGAAGGGTTTCACCAAGGATTTCATTTTGAGATGACTCAGTAAAGTGCTTGTAAGAAGTTAGTCCATAAACCCCACATTTTGTAACACTGGTTGCATGCATCCCAAGGATAGGAAGCCTGACTGATCTGGGGTCTCCTTACCTCAACTTTAGCTTTAGCTATGTACCTATCATGTAAAGGGTAAAGGGACAAAAGGTTTATTGGCTCGATTCCAGGTTACAGTCACTGTGGCCATCATGAGCTTGAGGCAACTGGTCATGTCACATTACATCCACAATTAGAAAGTGGAGAACTTGCTTGCATAGTTGCCGATATTTACCTCACTATGTGCATAAGAGACGCCAGAGAATGGTACGCCCGCAGCTGAGACGGAGCTTTCCACATTAATTAATCAAAACAATCCCTCATAGGTATGCCTGGAGGCCGCCTGTTGTAGAGAGCCCCTTTTAGGTGGGCCCCTAGATCAGTTTACAATACCAACCGTCATAACTGCTTCAGCCTGTAAAGGACCGTGATGGTGACAGGTGCAGAATGTTGTAAAGAAGTGGGTCTGGGTTTTCTATTTCTGACTGAGTCTACAAGTAGGTCAAAGTAAGTGCTAATGATTTGCTTTTCACTAAAGAAAGTGACACTAATACAACAACATTCATTTAATAGACTTGGGAAGTCCAGAGCTGAATAAATTTGCTTTTTAATGTGTACGTGTGTTCATATGGAAGGCCAAGGGTGACTTAAGAATCATTCTGGTTGCTTCTACCCCCTTTTTGCTCAGACCAAAGCTGCAACTCTGCCTTGTGTTTATGCGGGATGTGGTATACAAGCTCAAGTCCTGCTTTTAAGGCAGAGTCTTAATCTATCCTGCCTTTTGTTTTTTTAAGAGTCTCCGGTAACCTGGGCTAGCTTCAGATTCCTTATTTAGCCGATAATGAATTTATAATCCTTGTCCCCTTCTAATAGTGGCATTCTAAATATGGTTCATCATGGCCACTTTTTTGGGGTGGTGGTGGTGTATGTGCCTGTGGAGACCCAAGGATGACAGCAGGAATCACTCTGGATTGTTGTTTTATTGTTTTGCTGTGGGTTTCCCAGACTCCACCTTCCAGGCTTGGAAAGTACAAGCTACTGCCATTTCTATTCCTTAGCTGGGATCGGGATTTAGGTCCTTTGGCTTTTGAGGTAGAGATTTAACTACTGAGCCATCTCCCCACCCTCATCACACGCACTCGGATTTGACTTTCTGAGGCGGTTTCATGTAGCCCAGGCTGGTCTCTTGCTCTGTCCAGGGCTGAGAACGACCTGTCATCACCTCCCCAAATGTTGGGATCGTAGGTGATCCTCCTGTACCCAACTGAATTATTTTTGTTTTATCAGTAAGTTTGATGTGATATGAAAGCTTCAAAGATGATTTAGTTTTCAAAAACATCTTCGGTTTGCAGAAGATGTAGCAGAGGCTGGCTGCATGCAGCAGTTGCATTGATACTTAGGATTACAGGCCCGAGTCAACACACCTGTGTTTTTTTGAGTTCCCTTTTTTCTTTCAATAGCTTTAATGGATTGTTTTCTTTGGCAATTTCATATAGGATATTCTGATTATTATAACCTTGAAAATATGTTTGTGTGAGAGTGGGGGGGGGCATTATGTCCCTGTGGAGGACCAAGGGTGAATTCCAGAATCATCCTGGATTGCTTCTATCGCCTAGCTCTGTATTTCCCAGGCTCTGTCCAGGAGAGCCAAAAGTGCAGACTGCTGCTGTTTTTTTACGTACTACCTGGGATCCCAATTCAGGAACTGCTTGTGAGCCAGTCTTAACCCCTGAGCCAACTTTACAGCCCCTGATAATTGTAACTCATAATTGGATAAGTCAGATTAGTTTTATTTTTCGTAGTTTTGTTATGATTGATCTTTCATACTTATTAGAGAAAGTTTGAATATCCTAGAGAGCTCTTTTCAGTCAGAAGGTAAGCTGACATAGCATGTAGAAATAATTAGGGTTAAAATCTTGACACAATTGATGCAATCATCTATCCCTGTACTCAGGAGTTGCCTTGTGACTTAGGGCCTTGGAACAGAGAGAGAGAGAGAGAGAGAGAGAAAATGCGTGCTGTGGCACACACAAGTCACGATAGCTCAGTTCTCTTCTACCATGCGAGATTCTGGGAATCCAACTCAGGTCACCGAGCGTGGGAGCAAGTGTCTTACTGAGCTATGTCTCCAACTTTTATTATATAGTAGATATTTGTACTTTTAAAATTTTACGTGTGTGTGTGTGTGTGTGTGTGTATCAGAGGCCACTGTGGAAACCCAAGGATGACTTGAATCACCCTGGATTACCTCCTGTTTGGATTGCTCTGGAGTTTCCCAGGCTCTGCCTTCCAGGACCAGAAGTACAGTCCGTCGCCATTTCTGCCCAGCGTTTTTACACGGGATCCGGGATACAAACTCCGGTCCTTCTGCCTGTGAGGCAGAGGCTTAATCCCTGAACCATCCCTTGCCATCCCTTTCATATACTTGAAAGCCAGGCTATGAGTGTAGCTCACTTGTGTGCTTGCTTAGCATGTACTGTGGCCCTAGTTTTGAGAAACCATTACTGAATAATTCTAGGTTTGTGGTACATGCTTATAATTTTAGTTCGGGGGGGGGGTAGAGTCAGCTCACATTGGTGAAGAGAAAGTTGTCTATGACTTCTACATGAGTTGTAAGATGCATACACTGCTTTTGTTCTCAAAATGTTACAAAACAGTGAACAAATAGGTTGATAGGTAGATAATAACTAGCACCACATATAAACAGGAGGGATATATATTCACAAAGCAGACAGCTACTGGGCTATCTCTGGAAAAATAGATGTCAGAAATAACCAGGTTGTCTCTGTTCCTCAAACCCTTCACTTAGAAGAGGATGATGGAGGTCCTGTGAGTGAAGTTGCCTTCAGCGTCTGCTAGAAGAAAATAGTCCAAGAGCAGGGATTCCCAGTATCACAAAACAAAGCCTGGAGAGAGGTGTGTCTCATCGGTGGCTGCCTATGATATCCCTGAGGAAGAAAAGAAAAGTCTCTTTTTCCTGGGGATTCTACTGCTGAAATGGTGACTCTTAGCCGCAAACGACCATCTGCAGCTAACACCAGTTCCACCTTTTGTCTTGACTTTTCCCCCATGATGATGAGCTGATTTCACACAGCCTCCTGCATCAGGACTTGGCCTTGAGGATTTTGGGGCCTCACCTGAGAATGGTTGCTAATGGGAATGGAGAATGGAATTTAAATTTCAGAGGGATGTAGGGATGGGCTGTAACTCAGTTGGCAAAGTGTTTGTCTAGCATACATTTTTGGAGGTCCTAGATCGGATCCCTAGCACTGCATAAACCAGATGTGGCGGCTCATGCCTGGAAATACCAACACAAGCTGAGGCCCTGAGACTGGTGGAGGGTGGATGGGGGCAAGGGGAGGAAGATGGTGAATATTAAAGCAAGATTGTAGAGCTGTAGATGAGTGTTAGTGCACTAAACGAGGGCAAGGTAGGATTGGGCGCTGCTGAGCTTCCCAGGCCTGTGTTGTCAGATCCACACTTCTGCTTTTGTTCCCTGGTGTTCGGCTCCCACCTGGCTCCCCCATCCTTGACTTGGTGGCAGTCTGCTCCAGTCCCCCCCCCCACCACCCCTAGACTGCTGCTTCTCCAGACCACTTTCCCTGCAGCGCTTTGATCGTTTTTTGCCCTTTGGTTGCTCCCGTGCTCCATCTTCTCAACCTGGAGGATGGTGGAGCCAGCTTTTCTCTCCAGCCCCAGACCCTCCTAGTCGGCCGCAGTGGGGCCTGTCTGCCTGCTTGCCCCAGATCCCGCTGAGCTACACCCATCGTGGCTCAGTCCTTTCCTTTGGCGGTCACACAGAGGTGATGTGGGACACCTGTGTTCCAAGAAGTTTGGGGACAGGTGTCTACCATGTGTTAGTCTGGGGGTATGCAGGATTTTATCCAGGAGCATGGTGCAGTGGTCTCATTGAGCAAGGTGGGGTGTCTGAGGGATGGAGCCCCTGACGTAATGTCATGGCACTCTGTCCTCAGAATTTAGAGGATTCGGGAAGAAGTTAAAATAGTAAGGTGTTTGGATAAACCATTGTATTTTCCATGGGGTTTATTGGACTGGACACTATGGGAGAGTTTGGGGATCAGGAGATCAATTATGAGAAGGTTCTCAAAGTGGGATCTTGCTGGGAGTGGGCCGCCAGACACAGAGACCCAGGAAAACCTGGAGCACGCCGTCCTTCCCCCACTAGACTCACAGTCACACAACCACTGGAAGGAGTAAGACCAGTTTACTGTAAAATAATCTTTGGACACCACCTCCCATCACACCACCTCCCATCACAAGGGATTTAAAAGTCCTGGAGAAGCATCTTGGAGATGGATGTCCCCATCCGGGAGGGCAGCGGGAGGCCACCAGGGCAGTGGGCATCGCAGTTCCTCTAATTTGGTTTTGTACTCAGCAGCTACTGGCAGAGCCTGTGGAGAGAGGGCACAGCGCCTCAGTGACATCCCACACCAACCCTCCCACCTCGGCAACACAAAGTCTGGCTCACCTGGAGCAATGAGTGGAGCAGATTTTCCAGTTGAGGGACTAGAGAGAAGCAGCAATCAGATTAATGTGGAGCTTGCCTGAGGCACCTCAGTTCCCCACAGGACCCCCCCTGGAGGCACTCCTGAGTGTTGGTTTTGAAAAAAGTCTTCATGTAGCTGAAGCCAGTTTTGAACTCTAATCTCTAACCACCTATCTGTACCTTCAAGTGCTGGGATTCCAGGTGTGTTTCACCACACCCACCTGGGGGCGGGGTCAGCTTCATAGGATAAGCAAAGGCAGATCTTTCCCTGATAGGCGCCCTTAAAGGTTGATTTATCTTCAAACAGCAAATCCCTGATTTGGTCACAAAGAGTAGCCAGGCTGTCTGGGCTCTCTAGTCCTAAGACTACCACCAAATAGGCTTTTTGCTCAATGGGAGGTACAGACACACACATGCCATCGTCTTACCTGGCGTTCCGATCTTGCCTGCATTTGCATTTGCCACCTGAGAGGAAGAGTCTCGTCAGACCAGTCTAGTCCAAGCCTCCCTCTGCCCACCGTGCCTGTCCCTCTACTCACTCAGGGCCATGGCGATTCCAGCGACGCACAGCAGCCCTCCAAAGATCATCCCGCCTAGCTGCAGGCTCTCCCAGTCTTGGTGAGGATGGAGGTGCACAGATGGTGAATTCACAGCATCTAGCATACTCTCACACTCATTCAAAAAGTATTTATGGTATTGGAGGTGTGACTTTTGGTGGGTATTTACAAGTGCCTGGTTGCCCTATAAATAGATGCCTGCCCAATGGCCCTTAGGCTCCAGGCACCGAGAAAGCAAACAAGCCAGTTAAGAGTCACATCATGCAGTGCGGGCCGGGGGCAACGCTATGGGAGAGGAACAAAGTGCAAGAACCCAGAGGAAAAGACTGGGAAGGATGATGGAGGAAAATCTTCCTGAAAGATAGCCTCTGAACTGGTCCATGGGAGGGGGAATGTCTGTGTATTTGCGGGGATGCTAGGGGAAGGTTTTGGGGGAGTAAAGGTCAGTGGAGGAGGGAATGAAATTTGAAGTCCTGGGGCCCAATCTTAACCTAGGACCCCTTCTATATGTACTGGTCCTGGGGCACCTTCTTCTTTGCTATAGTGAATTATCACAAAGAACACAATACCTTGTCACACCTCATCTACCCTGGACTATGCATTGTCCTCATTCATTTGCCTGACCAAGAGATCCAAGATAGACAAGGCTGGGGTGGGGAGATACAGCTCTTACCGTAATAGAAAGGATTCTCTTTATCTGCAGAAAGGGGAGGAAAAAAAAAAAGACTAGAACTTAGAGGCCCTTGTGGAGCTTCAAAAGGTAAACAACCAAGCACTTTCAGGAGAAATGGGAGTAAATAACAACACTCACCAGTTACATCATTGGCTTCCAAGGTAGGCAGACCTGGTGGGAGAAGCAGAAGTGGGTGGGTATTTATCATGCTGGTGTCTAAATAAGCCGGCCAACTGGAGAGGTCTGGGGCCCCTTATTTCCTTCCTCCAGGTCCAAGCAAGCGTGGGATTTTGCCCGCCACCCACCCTGAAGTTTGGCCAACAGTTCGCAACCCTTCCCAGTTCCAACTTCATGATATTCTTTCTTGTGTAGTGAATGGGACCATTGGCTCTTTTGTGCTTTTCCCAAGAGGTTCTCACAGAGCCAAACTCCCTGTATGCTTTGTGAGGAAATGGGGGAAGGGGGGCTTACCTTACTCTGAGCACCATTTATGCTCCATTTTCTCGAGTTCAACGACTCAGAAGCCATTAGAGCAATTTTTACAATGTCCTCATTCCACCCATACTAGTGTTTCTTTAATGTAAACACATTTATTGGGTACTAGCCCTCATCTGGGGTGAGGCCACCTGGTCCCCACTGTCTAGGAGGGTGGGGTGCACTGAGGACTTACCTGCTAGCGCCAAGAAAAAGACACAGGCCACGCCTTCCATGTTGGGACACAGGGAAAGCCACACAGCTGTGGGTGGGATGCAGAGGCCGGTGGGCTGGGATCCTGTCCCCGATTCACAGCTCACCCTATTAGCAAGAAGAGGCAGATAAGGGGGAGAGCTGTGTGAGAGTGGGAGTTAAATCCCACATAACCGTGCACCCTGCAGTGGCCACAGAGGAGTTGGGAAAGGACTTTACAAAGATCCAACCATTTTCTGTTTCACAAGAAGAAAAGTAAAAAGAATTCAGGCAGGTGGAACTCACGCGCAAGGTTAGGTGGCTTTCGCAACCACATGGGGTAGTTACCAGGCCTTGGGCTATTCTGTTGGAGAGGTCCCAGTTGGCACGGCTAGGCTAAATCACGGACACCCTCGGAATCCAGCGGAGAGCCAGAGCGAGGAGTTGCAGGGTCCCTAAGAACTCTGTGCCAGGCCGCCACAGACTCTAGGACACACTCGGGATTGGCTGAAAATACCTACTGGCATGTGGGATAGTGCCCCTTTCTCCCATGGGTAGATCGTGCCCAGAATTCCATTTACATGCGTGTGAGCACCTTCAAGTGACTGAGTTATACAGAGTCGTCAGGCTAAAGGGTTGAGTGCTGAAGCCATTGTTACAATCTGCTATAGCAGCTCTGGCCTCTAAATGACACCGCAGATCTAGTGCCAGCTGGCCGGGCTCAGCTCCGTCTCATCCACGAGTCAACTGGGTGACTTAGTGGTGAGCTTAACCTCTCTGACCTCCTGTAAATAATAGCCAGCTACCTTGTAAGTTAGAAGGATGGAATTAAACCGGCTGTGGCTCGTGACTCTAAGAAAATAAAGCACGAAAAACCTGCTGCCATATGCATGTATATCAATCCCAAGGGGTTTCGTCCTAGGAGGGGAACAGTGGATGGGAGGCTTCTGGAATGGGGGATCTGCCGCCTATACCAGTCTCTGAACCTGGCTGGCTTTTGCCCTTCACCAGCCTCTCCCACCCCTTTCCTCAACCTGCAGTTCAGCATTTTAAGTGTGTCGTTTCCACAACATAGAACAGTTACATCTCTGTCTTCAAAACCCTCAAACAGCAACTCCCCCCTCAGAGCCTTGGGGTACCCAGAACTCTCCTTCCTCAGATGGTCCCCGTTCACCCCTCCATCTAGCACACTCAAGCCCTAGCAGACATGTCCACTTCCCTCAGCTCACCTGGGCCAGGCTGGTGCGGAATGCAGAGAGCACAGCTGAGGAGCCTCCTGGCTGAGGACCGCCCAGGTGGGTTCAGCTCTTTAAAGCCAGGGCCCCGCCCAGGGTCACACACCACCTCTCTGGCGGGACTGGTCCGACTCCTCAGGCTCCTGCAGGGCGCCCTCACTCCCCACCTTCTCTTAAGGAAACAGCTCACCTGCCACACCCAGGGCAGAGCTAGTGCTGGATCCCCCCCTCTCCCGGCTGCTCAGAATTGAGGGATGAGGGAGTTGGGGGGAGTGGTGAACTCAGTGGCAGTGCCCTCCCGGAGAAGGTGGGCTTCTTTAGATGATTTTTAGTCTATCTAGTAGTAGACTAAATGAGGACCCTCAGGGTGTTGAGGCGGGGACTGGAGGGCCCTGACTTCTTGCATCAGCACTAGGGTCGGAAGGCTGTGTTAGGGCACCTTGGGGACCATATAGTGGGTGATGATGGATCAAGGACTGGTCTTGAGGCTATATTGCTTTTATTTGAACCGGGTGTTCATGCTGGGAGAGGGCTGATGGGGTTCCACTGACCTGACTACCCTCTGGCCATGCCCCAATACCACGTGACTCAGGGAGGGGCTTCTCCAGGCTGGAATCAGAAAGTGCTCAGGCTCAGCTAGGCTTTTATCCTACCTCAGAGCCTGGCAGAGCCAAGAGGACAGCCTGCTCTGTCCCCCTACTGCTCAGATCTGTCCCCCACTGCTCAGACTCCTGCCAGGGCTCTGCTCCATCGCTGTCTATCTGATTCTTTTCCAGACCAGGGAGGGGGGTCCTTGTCCAGAAGGTAAATGAGGAGGAGTTAGGGTTGTATGATCAGGGTGGGCTGAGGAGGTATTGGAGGGCTTGGGCAAGTGGGGTTGTCTTCAGTAGAGGTAGAGAATATGGGTAAATGGCCGCGGCTGAGTCCAGGTCTGGAAGAGGCCAATTGGCATGCTCCGAAAGGAGAGAGAGAGGTAGGGAAGTAGGTTCCTTCAGATTCCTTAGCTCTCTTCTCAAAGGCAAGCTGGAGGACTGAGTGACAGTCATGTTGGGGGAGGACAGATGTTGTCAGTAGTGAGAAGCAGCTCAGGGCGTGTGTATGTGTGTGTGTGTGTGTGTGTGTGTGTGTGTGTGCATGTGCGCGCGCACGTGTGCATGCATGTGCATGTGCACAGCCCTTAAAATAGAATAGCAAGTTGATGTGTATTCGAGACTTGGCTCTCTTCACAGAAGGAAGCAAGACAGCCATATGTCCCTTTGATTTTGCATCCGGCCCGTCTTAGATAATTCCTCTTGTGCCGTCTGTCGTGGTTTGAGTGTGCATGTCCCCCGTGGCCTGTGTTTGAACACTTGATCCTCAACCAGTGACACTGTTTCATGAGGTTATAAAGTCTTGAGGGGGTGGGGTCTAGCTGAAGAAGGATGTAGGGGTCTTGAGAGTTGCAGCCTGGTACGTTTCTGCTCCCAGCTCTGCTTCCTGATTTGCCCAGATGTGAACAGACAGCCTTATTCTCTGTGCTGTGGAGCCATAATGGATCCCTCAAACTGTGAGCCAAAGTATTCCTCCCCTCCGGTGGACTCTTTTAGGTATTTTATCACAGTCATGAGACAAGTACTAAGGTAACTTTCTCAGGGAAGTCAGTCCTTTCAAGAACGCATCTGTACGTTCCCTTGGGCAACTGACAAAACCAGGAGGAGAAAGGGTGCTTGGGAGTGTGACACAGGAAGTGGACAGTGACAGACATGTGCACATGTGGGGGATCTGAGTGAGTGGTGGCCCGCTTGGGACCATGTCCCAACCTACAGGCACTTTGCGGTCCTTGCTAGTGCTGATTCTGAAAGGGGAAGAGTCAAGGAATGGAAACTGTGTTTGTTCTTTTGTTTTGTTTTGAGAAAGGGTTTCCCGTATAGTCCAGGCTGGTTTTGAACTCACCCTGTAGTTGAGGATAACCTCGAATTCTGTCTGATGCTTCCTTTCTGGGTGCTGAGATTATAGGCGGTGCACCATGCCCATTTGCTGTTACGTGAGACAGGGTCTCGCCCTGGAGCCCTGACTGGTATGGAGCTCACAGTGTAGAGCAACAGGTCAGCTTCAAACTTGTTGCAGCCTCTGTCTCCCGAGTGCTCAGATTGTAGGCGTGTGCCAGCCAGCCAGGTCTCTGGTACCTTTAGATCGTGCCAGGCTTTCACTTGCTTCCACACAGGTAAAGCCGCTGACTAGAGATCTGTGCCCGGTGCTCCTCAGCCAGCTTTCCTTAGTAGTAGATGAGAAGGGCTGGAGAGATGGCTTAGGGGTTAAGACTCTGCCTCGTAAGCAGAAGGTCCTGCGTTCAGGTCCCAGGTCCCAGGTCCCAGATAAAAACGCCGAGTGGAAACAGCAGCAGCCTGCACTTCTGGCCCAGGGAAATCCAAAGCCAAGCAAGAAGGAGGTAGAAGAAATCCAGGATGATTCCCGAAGTCACCCTTGTTCCTTCGCAGGGATATACAGTACTCTCTGATACACACACACACACACACACACACACACACACACACACACACAATAAAATCTTTAAAAAATGCATGGAATACTTCACAGATGCATGTTTAATTTTTGTTCAGAAGCTGTGCTAATCTCTGTTTCCAATTTTATTATACATACTGCTGAAGCAAGCAGAATCCTGTATATATGTGTGTGTGTGTGTGTGTGTGTGTGTGTATCAGAGGGCATTGTGTGTCCCTGTGGAAGACCAAGGGTGACTTCGGGAATCATCCTGGATCGATTCTACCTCCTTGCTTGGCTTGAGGATTTCCCTGGCTCTGCCTTCCAGAGCTGGGAGTAGAGGCCGCTGACATTTCCACATGGTCTTTTTACACGGTATCCAGGATCCCAACTCAGATCCTTGGGCTTGTGAGGCAGAGTCTTAACCTGTGAGTCATCTCTCCAGCTCTACCCTGGGTTTTCACGTGGGTGATCAGCTTCTCTCTTCAGCGCGTCATGCTGTGTGACAAATTCTTTGTATTGCAAGAGTATAGTGTAGCCTGGAGACCTTTCTCCGTTGGGAGCAGGGGTCAGATCCCAGGAGATAGAGGCAGAAGGAGCAGGCGGTTAAGGTCATTTCCTCTACATAGCAAATTTGAGGCTAGCCTGGGCTATCTACATGAGTCACTGTCTCAAACAAAATAGACCTAATGGAAAAGAACCCGTCAGAAACAAAACCAAAGAGAGGGGCCTTTTCCTTTCCTGGGATAGATACTGCTACTCTGGGGCAGCTCTTGTAGCAGACTACAGAACTTTCCATGTGCCTATCAGGCTCATCTACGACGGCAGCCTGTGCACCTGTCTACTAAGTTCAGGCAGCGTAACTCAAAGTAGAGGCTTCTCCTTTCCAGATGAACGAACGGGTTGAAGGAAGTATTTTCAATGTACAGCAAGTATCTCAGCCTGGATTTGGTTCCAAAGGAAGTGCTGCTTAAAGGCACAAGAAATTATATACACTGTTGTGCTAATCTGCCAGGCATTTTTACATGGGATCTGGGGATCTGAACTCAGGTCCTTTTGCTTGAGGGGGAGAGATGTTAACCCCTGAGCTGTCTCCCAGTCTAGAGATTCTTTTTGAGAAGCCCGAGAGCAAGGCCCTTCCTGTGGCCTGTGGAAGGGGCGAAGGTGAGCAGAGCCTTTCAGACTGCAGAGGGCTTGCCCCTGCAGGACTGGGGCCAGAGGGTTTGAAGGGAGTAGGAGATGTGTTTGGTTTGCACTGTATGTAGGGGGGGTGGGGAGGGGAGAATCAGTGGTATTATTCCGTAGGAGCCATCTAACCCGGTTTTTGAGACCAGGTCTCTCCTTGGCTTGGAACTTACCGAGTAGGCCGGGTTGGCTGGCCACCAAGTCTCAGAAATCTGCCAGTCTCCCACACCCCTTCCCTTAGCACAGGGATTAACAGCATGGCTACACCAGACTTTTTTTTTTTTTAAGCATGAGTGCTGGAGATGGAACTGAGTCCTCATGCTTACCTGGCAAGCTCTTTGCAGACTGAAACATCTCCCCATCCTTGCTTTGCCTTTGGTAAGGATCTGTGGGTGCTGTTAGGAGGCTGAGGAAGGGGTACAGAACACCCTCGAAAGGCAAATGCAGGTTGGAGCTTTCCCATCTCTGTGGGAGAGAACATTTGGGCCCTGCTGTCCTGCTACCTTAAAGCCCTTCGAGAGCTCTGGTCCGCCCACCAAGTGTCTCATCCATGACTTCTCAGCTCAGAGTACCACCTTCACTTCCTGCCAGCACTTCACTTCCTGCCACACTTCACAGGCCATAGCAGCTGAAATAAATTGTTTTGTGTGCCTCCCCACCTCCCACTTTAACCTGATCAATTCAATTGACCCCATTGTCCACCAGGCCGCAAGGGTAATTATCAGGGGTGTCAAGGGGGGGGAACATGTCAGCAGGTAATCCCAAGGTAAAGTACTCCTCCCCAGGGAATGGGAAGTGGACTGTGAACTCTAAAATCACAGCTCTGGGTGTGTGTGTGTGTGTGCGCTCTTTGCACCTGTAATCCCAGCCCTGGGAGGCCTAGACAGGGGACCACTGGAGGCCGTTCTAAATGATGACATGGTGAGATCCTGTGTCAGAGACAGAGAACCGTCAAACAAAAAACACCATAAGCAAGATGACGATACTCAACAGGCAGCTCGACAGTAGAACCAGAGGGGAGTTACACAGCAGCCCTTCCCTGTCACAGTCAGATCTGGTCTTTTTAGCGTCGCGTCTCCACATCTTCCATACCCCACCCTTTCCATCTTGACCCTGATCCTCTCCCCAGCACCCCTGTGAGACCCTCAGTTCTAGAGCCACCTTACTTAGGAATGGTTTCCAGCTGCCTCAGGCCGTCCCACAGCCAAAAGAGAGTCATTAGTGGCTGAGTTATGCATAGGTACCTGCAGCTCCACTTAAGATGGGCAATTAAGCCCTAAAATCCTCTGAGCAGCATTTGAGGGTTGGTCACTCCCTCCTTTGAAACTATCTGATTTCTCCGGGCTGGAGAGGTAGCTCAAGGGTTAAGCCTCTGCCTTGCAGGAGGAAGGTCCTGAGTTCGGATCCTAGACCCCACGTATAGACGCCTGGTGGAAGTGGGGGCGGCCTGAGTTTCTGGTCCTAGTAGGCAGAGCCTGTGAATCCTGGGGCAGAGTAAACAAGGAGGAGGTGGAGGCGTCCATGGTAGTTCCCGAATTCGTCCATGGTTCTACACACACACACACACACACACACACACACACACACACACACACACAAATTGAATAAATAATAAATTTAAAAAAAAAGACAGAAACTCTCTGATTTCTCATCTCTAGAACTCTGCCTGCCTCTGCCTCTATAAGAAGGTCGCCCAGGCTTCTATACCTACAGTTCTCAAAGCCAACACTTGGATTTCCATTTCTGCCACTCTGTCTGTCCTGCATCTTCTACCCAGATGGTCAGACGAAAACAACCATCATCATCATTGATCTCTCCTGTCCCCAATCTTTAAATTTGATCATTAAATAATTCTAGACCCTTTTGGCTACCTCCAGCCCTTTCTCAAATGCTTCTTCCTCTGCTAGTCATACAGAGCACATACAGATATGGCTTTCAAGACTGCGAACACCACCTTTTCTGTATTCTTTTTTTAAAATTTTTATTATTATTTATTAGTCATTCAATTGTGTGTGTGCCCGTGTGTGTATGTATGTATGTGTGTGTATGTGTGTAGAGCCATGGGCGAATTCGGGAACCACCATGGACCGCCTCCATCTCTTTATTTACTCTGCCCTGGGATTCACAGGCTCCACCCTATCAGGACCAGAAACGCAGGCTGCCCCCCCGCACCCCCCGCACCCCCCCGCACCCCCCCGCTTCCTCCCTGTGTCTATACGTGGGGTCTAGGATCCGAACTCAGGACCTTCTGCCTGCAAGGCAGAGGCTTAACCCCTGAGCCACCTCTCCAGCCCCCCACCTTTTCTGTATTCTCAGCTGTCTCCTGTGCTCACTAAGAGTCAGCAAACCCAGAATCCTTTGGTAGCTCAAGACCTTTTTTTTTTTTTTTCAATACACTATTTCATTATGTTTTACTTTGTGTGTGTGTGTGTGTGTGTGTGTGTGTGTGTGTGTGTATCAGAGGGCACCGAAGGGTGCCCAAGACGCAGGGGTGACTTTGGGAATCATCATAGATTGCTTCTATCTCCTTTTTGCTTTGATCTGGTATTTCCCAGGCTCTGCCTTCCAGGGTTAGAAGTACAGGCTGTCACCATTTCTGCCTGACATTTTTACTTGGGATCTGGGAGCCAAACTCAGGTCCTTCTGCTTGCAAGGCAGAGGGTTAACCCCTGAGCCATCTCTCCAGCCAGGACTTTTTCTCTTCTGATGTGGAGACAGTGTTGAATTCATAAGTCCCCATGATCCTCTACCTCAGCTGCCTGAATGCTAAGAATGCAGACAGAGTCACCTCACCCAGCACTGAGGTATGTGTGGGTGTGCATGTGTGTTGTATGTACACATGTGTGTTGCAAATGTGGCATGCAAACTGATGCTTGTGCAGAAGCCAGAGGAGGAAGGAGTCACATGCTTTGCTTTACCACTTCCCGTGTTATTCCCTTGAGACAAGGTCTCACCAACCCCAGAGTTTGCCATTTCTTGGCTAAGCTGCTGTGCAGCAAACCCCAATGACCTTCCTGTTTCCCCCACCTACAGCACTAGGAATTACGACACATGTGGCCACTCCTGATTGTTCCACGCGGGTGGCACAGATCCAAATCAAATCCATAGTGCTCTTACCCTGTTGAGCCATCTCCCTAGCCCGCTACCTACATGCACTGATATAGAATGATTCTTTTTATTACTATTACTTTTTTACAGACCCCTCAGGTATCCTGGGCTGGCCTAGCATTCACTATGTTACTGAGAATGACCTTGAACTTTTGCTCCCTCTGCATCTACCTGAGGAGCAGTGGAGTTAGAGGCAAAAACACCCAGGCAGAAAGGGCAGGTCCTGCACTTTGGCCCTGGTGGGTGAAGCTTGGGAAATCCCAGAGCTAAGCAAGAAGGAGGTAGAAAAGATCTAGGATGAGCACTGCCCTTGGTATTTGTGGAACAGGAACTCACCCCAGGGCTCCCTGCATGCCAGGCAAACACTCTGCCAACTGAACTACATCTTCAGCCCTAAAACCTGTTAAAAGTCTTACAAATGCCATTTCCTGTGGGCATCGTGTGTTGCTGATATCTGTGTTCAAAAATGGTCTTTGAATGTTTGACCTCATTTTTGAAGAACTATACCATTTCACTTAGTTTTTTTTTTAAAGGTTTTTTTGTATTATTTATTATTTATTCAATTGTGCGTGTGTGCGCGGGTGTATGTGTGTGTGTGAAGAATCGCGGGCGAATTCAGGAACCATCGTGGATGCCTCCACCTCCTCCTTGTTTACTCTGCCCCCGGGATTCACAGGCTCCACCTATCAGGACCAGAAACGCAGGCCGCCCCCGCTTCCGCCCTGTGTCTATACGTGGGGTCTAGGATCCGAACTCAGGACCTTCTGCCTGCAAGGCAGAGGCTTAACCCCTGAGCCATCTCTCCAACCCCACTTAGTTTTTTTTTAAATTAATTTTTCTAGTTTTACAAACATATTGAGTACTTATCCCTACTTCCCTCTATTCCCCTCCCTCCCTCCACCCTCTCTTTTTTTATCAATCCATTCCACTCCCTCCCACCCCCTGCCTGTCTGCTTCTATGGATCCCAGGGTTTCCTCTGGTTTTTCCTCTGTGGCATACCAAGTTGCCTCTCTTCAGGTCACCCCACTGATAGGAGCTTTTCCCTTCACTCATCCAGCTCTAATCATCAAGGTTTCCACTAAATGTTCTAATCTCTCTTGAGTTCCTAAGTAGTTTATGGGGGCATGTTGGTGTATCAGTCATCATGCAGGTCTGACAAGAGCAAGTCTCACTTCAGTGAGTTCCTAGGTGTAGCAGTCCTGCCTTGCATGGGATGTCTTCTCCAGGAGTGGACCTTCCCATCTTTAGGTTCTTACAATCTTACTGCCTCCTCTTCCTTGAAGTTCCCCAAGCCTTAGGATTGGGCACTTCGCCTAGCTTTATGTTACTATGTCAAGTTTTTTTGTGGGGCTTGATATGTAATTCAGTGGTTAGGTAGAGTCCTTTCCTAGAACACGTGAATCTCTAGGTTCAGTCCTAGCACCCTGTAAAAGCAGGCGTGAGACTGTGTTGTTCACAGAAATCCTACTATGTCCTGCCACTTTTTTTTTTTTTTTTTTTTTGCTATGTACTTACTCTGGCCCTCAAATTCTCAGTCTTCCTGCTTAGGCTCCTATTCTGAGAATACAGGAGTCCACACCCAGTTACTTCTTTTATTTTCACTTTTATGAGTCTTATTGTATGACTGCCAGTCATAATTTGTCAAAACACTGTCTGGTCTCCTTAGCACAGAACATAATTCCCACGTTGACAAGTGCTTGTGTTTGCCCTGGCTGTCTTCCATGTGTTAACCCATGCCCGGCCTTACAGCCGTTACTGGAATTAAGGCCTGGGCTTCCCCACTTTTCAAAGGCCAGGATTTGAGAGGTAAGGGTCTTGGGAAGGACTCGTTTATGCAGAGGCTGGGATCTTGAAATGATGGAGGATTTCTCTTCTGAAAGCACCATCCTAGGAGGTTGGGGCGCGAAAGTCTTTTATATGGAGGGCAAGGAGGGGGGCAGCAGGAAGGCTCTCCACTCTCATCTAGGGGCATGTGTCCTTTCTTTTGCTCTGGCAAGAACTGGAAATGGCTCATGTCTGTCATGTTTAGACTGAACTAAAGGCTGAGGAGGAGCGCGATAAACTCATCTGATGTTCTGGGTTCTGGACTTCTAAAAATTATTTAGCAGTTACCATCTTGACTATTTAGTTAGGGTTTCTCTTCAGAATTTAAAAAGGTGGGCAAAAGGAAGGGGAAGTGAAAGTAACTACTGAAGACAACCTTTTCGGAATCACCCCAATTTTAGGTTGAGGAAATGTGGTAGAAAAGTCAGGTGTTGAGCTGGAGGGGGCTGCCTGTCCCCAGAGATGGCTTTTTACTACCACTCTACGTGTATAACTGTATGCAGAATTTTTTAAATGTGATATTAAAACAGTTTTATTGAGATATGGTTCTGACTGAGCGTAACAGCACATGTCTATAAATCTCTGCACTTGGAAGAATGAGTCAAGATCGGTACAGAAGGTTCAAGCCCTGAACTATAGAGTATCGACCAGGCTAGCCAAGAAGATGTATACCTCGATGTCCTATCTTGAAAACAAACAAACAAGCAAGCAAGCAAACAAGACACCAAAACCAGAAAAGAGAGATGATTCTTTTACTTTGAGAATCACTCGTGTAATGTGCAGTTCAGTAAGGTCCGATGTCAGATGTCTGAAGCAGGAGGATGGCTGCAAGGTTGAGACCACCTTGGGCTATGTAGTGAGTTTCAGGTCAGCCTGGGCAAGTTGGTAAGAGCCTATTTAAACAATAAATAGGGGCTGGTCAGGTGGTTCAGTGAGTAAAAATACTTGCCACGCAAGTCTGCCCAACTAAACACAAATCTCTGAACCTAAGCAAAGGTGGGAGAACCAACCCCTCGAAGTTGTCCTCTGACCTCCACACCTGTGCTATAGCATGAGCACAGCCCCCGTCACACACGGACACACAGTGACAATAAATAATATGTAATGAATCAGTAAGGATGGTCAGGAATGCAGCACCATTGACAGGGTGCACACCTAGAATGCATGAAGCCGGGGTTCCGTCCCCCATCGCCATTAGACTGGGAATGGTGACTCATGCCTACAACAAACAACTCCTAGTGTGGAGTACAGGCGTGAGTACTCGGGAGGTGGAGGTAGAAGGATCACAAGTTTATAAGAAGAAAGTCCCACTTCCTGAGTTAGGAGCCAAGGACGCAGGCTCAGCCGAGGATGTCTGCGTGGAGCTGCATGGGGCCGACTGTGTTCAGATGGAGCGCAAGGACGCCCAAGTATCAGGATGGTGGTGGGTATCCGATAAAGGGGGATGGGAAGGGAAAAGAAAAGCCATGCTGGCTTAGCAAGGAGGCTCTGTGGGCTGCTGCGCGGAGGAGCCTCGGGGCGGGTAAGTACGTTCTCGATCAGGGGATGGTAAGTCCTTCCGTCTTCCCAAGCCTTCAGCTGTATCACCAGTCCTTTCACCAACCGCTTCCCCCTGGACCCTTGAAGCCGTAAGATGGGGCTTTCTCCTTAGCTAGCCAGGCCCCAAAGGGAAGCCCTGGCTCCCTGGTTTTTATCAACAGGAATAATCAGCCCTGGACCGAGTCATCTCTACAGAGGGTCACTGTTGGTTAACCGTGGCGTTCAGATTCTAAGGTGGGGCAATGAATCGTGAGTCTTCCTCCTTCCTCAAAAGTCACGTGTTACCAGGGACACACAGCTGGCCCCAAAGCTGAGTATGAGGGAGAAGGTTCGCCCTAAGCGGCTGCTCTCCAAGCCTGCTAACGTCTGGGCAGACCCCTAACAACTACAGCTGTCTACATGGTGACCCACTCGTTTGGAGAGCTGCCGAGAGAGAGCAGCGAGATGAAGCTGAGAGAGACGCAGGACTGTGCCAGGACATCATGGGGACCGACAGACACAGCTTGAGGGGATCACACCAAAATAGCAGCGGGGACCGGCTAAGCTGACATCCAGGGACAATAGGTAGTTAGTTCTCTGCCTGTCAGTTCCCTGATGCGACTTCCAGGTGGGCCGTGACTGTGGGGGCAGCCACATCACAGTGTTAACTGTCCCACCCTCTGGGGGGGTCCATATGAAAATGTCATTGGTCTGGTGTGTTGATAAGTACGACTCTCACATGCCCACAGGCTCATAAATTCCCCACGCTACTGTGTATGTGTAAATGTGCCATAGCGTGCCTGTTGGAGGTCAGAGGGCATCTCTGTGGAGTTGGTGCTCTCCTTCCATCGTCGCCTGGGTCCTGGGGCTCTAACTCTGGTGGTCAGGCTTCGACGGACACACCCTAACCTGTTGAGCCGTCTGCCTGGCTCCATCTTGCTTCAATACTTGCAGAGGTGCCTTTGTAGCTGCATATCCCTCACAGCTGGTGCAGGGACGGCGTGGGGCCCATCTGAACCGACAAGATGCAGAACCATTCTGCATTTGTGCTTAGACTCAGAGTTGAATTCAGGTTGTAAAGCGGAGCTCCTAGGGGAAGACACAGTCGAAGCTGTTCACACGACACAAAGTGGAGAGCAGATGCGG
Source organism: Typhlomys cinereus (assembly GCA_023101885.1). Classification (NCBI taxonomy): domain Eukaryota; kingdom Metazoa; phylum Chordata; class Mammalia; order Rodentia; family Platacanthomyidae; genus Typhlomys; species Typhlomys cinereus. The sequence continues at coordinate 7,448,076 of JALPQD010000013.1, read as the reverse complement.
TCGCTTTCCGCCTCCCATCTCTTCTGCTCTCCTTTTTTCCCTTTCTCTCTCTTTCTTTCTTTTTTCTTTCTTTTCTTTCTCTTTTTTCTTTCTTTCTCTCTTCTTTCTTTTTCTCTCTGTTTCTCTATCTCTTCTTTCTTTTTCTCTTTCTCTTTCTTTTTTCTTCTTTCTCTCCTCTCTGACTTTCTTTTTCTCTGTCTCATGCTTTCTCTCTTTCTTCTCCCTCCCTCCCTCTGTCTTTCCCTCCCTCCCTCCCTCCCTCCCTCACTTCCTGCTTCCTTCCCTCCCTTCCTCCCTCCCTCTCTCCCTCCCGTTGGTACTGGGAATTGAACCCAGCTCACATGTAAACTGATTATGTGCTTTTCTTGTGCACTTCACCACTAGCTCCTATGGTATATACAAATGTTTTAAACCCATTTTTATTTTTCTTTCTTTACTTTTAAAATACATTTTCTGTCACTGACAACTCTCACCGTAATAAGAGAGCTGCCTTGGGGCTGGAGGGTCAGCTATGTGGTCGAAGTGAGGGTTTAGCATGTTCATGGACCTAGTTCAGTTCCTGCACCAAAAACAAAACCCACAAGAACAGTTGGACCACAGCCATCCGTTTCCCTCTGCTACTTTTCCCATTAAACGAAGTCACAAAGGCAGTATACTCCAAGACTGGCAGGAGAACGTGCTAGGGATTGAACCAGGACCCCACGCATGAACTCTGCCCAGGCTACACTGGAAACCCCATTCGTTCCTAGACTTTAGAACAGAGCATAACTTATGGGAAACCTTTCTCAGCTCAGTGCGGTCACTCTCATTCCAAGAAGTATCATCCCTCAGACTTCTTTATCTATAGTTTGATTCAGTATCTGCTACAAAGAACCACTTGCTTCAGGTTGAAAGGCTATCAATGTCATTCAAGAAATCACAGACAACCAGCAGCGACTCGGCTCGGGATAAGATGGCTTAGTGGGTAAAGGCGACTGCTGGAAAATGTGTTCTATGCCCTGAAACTCACATAGTGGAAGGAGAGAACCGGCTTCCAGAACTGTGACTGTCCTCTGACCTCCAGAGATGTGCGGTGTGCCACGACACTCTCATAAATAAATAGATAAATACATTGACAAATAAATCAACAAATCAATAAATCAAAACAAACTCAGGAAAAGAAGAATCAGGCACTGGGGGTCAGTTTGGCCTACATAACGAGTTCCAGGAAGAACAAGAAGAGGAAGAGGAAGAGGAGCAGGAGCGAGCTCAGGAACAAGAGGAGGAAAAGAGAAGTGGATGTGCGTGCGTGCGTGTGTGTGTGTGTGTGTGTGTGTGTGTGTGTGTGTTTATGAAAGAGGGAGTGAAAGGGGGAACTGGAATCATAGGCATTTGTTATTCTGCTTTACAATAAACAAAGGAAGCAGTGTTATGTTCTCTAATCCGACTACAGAGAACAACAGGCTTCTCAAAATCGTGTTTATTAAACTAGTGACCTTCAGAAAAAGTTGAAATTTAGTAAGCAATCTTGCTAAAAAAGTGAATAGCGGATTTAATTTGTATTTCTTTCCTCCCTTCCTCCCTCTCCTTTCCTCTCCCCCTCTTCCTCCCTCCCTCCCTCTTCCTCCCTCCCTCCCTCTTCCTCCCTCCCTTTCTTCCTTTTTTCCTTCCTTCCTTCCTTCCTTCCTTTCTTTCTTTCTTTCTTTCTTTCTTTCTTTCTTTCTTTCTTTCTTCTTCTTTCTTTCTTTCTTCTTTCTGTCTTTCTCTTCTCTCTGCTCTCTTTCTTTCCTTCTCTCTTTCTTTCTCTCTCTCTTTCTCTCCTTCTCTCTTCTCTCTTTCTCTCTCTCTCTCTTTCTTTCTTTCTTTTCTTTCTCTCTTTCTCTCTTTCTTTCTTTCTTTCTTTCTCTCTCTCTCTTTCTCTCTCTCGCTCTCTCTTGCCTGGTCCTGCTTCAAACTGTCATGAAGTTCATGGCCTTTCCTTCTACCATGTGGGCTCTACCATGTGAGATAGATTTTGTGTAGACCAAGCTGGCCTTGAACTTGCTATGTAGTTGAACATCTATGGGGACAAGGATGGAAGGTTACAGTTTAAAAGTGCTATGTTTTGTGTCAAGTTGACAATGGATGGAGTGTCATAGTTAGGCACAGGTGTCAACTTGACAGTTGAAGGTTTGAGCTCTGGCACATTTGTAGAGAATTAGACATCACTGCTAAAGTAGGCTCTGAAGTTCTGCTTGCTCTAATTCTACAAATGCCACTTGAACCCTCGTGAAGTCCACAGTACCTCCATAGTTCATGATCTTTCTGACAGCCGTTGTGCTGCTTCTGCTTCTTAAGTAATCAGCCAGCTGTCCTCCAACAGGCACCACAATTGTCATCACCATGCGTGGGACTGCTGACAATAGACCCACCTGGAAGGAAGAAGAAACAGAGTCCTACATTATTTCTGAGAGATGTCCATAATCCGAGTCCCTGCTCCTCCTGCCGCTGCCTCCCAGTGCCGAAATTACTTGTGTGTACCACGTGCCTGGCTCTTTCCCACTCCTCACCCTCTTTTTTTTAACTTTAAAAAATTATTTAGTGGTTGTGTGTGTGGAAGTCAGGGAGTTGGTATTTTCCTTCCATAGTCTCCTCACCCTCTTTTCTACTATTTTCATTACATAAAATTAAAACATCTTATGGTTTGAAAATGTGTGTATACGTGTTTTCTTTTTGATAGAAAAGTGTGTTTCCTTTGCATCCACATGATGGGAGGAAAAAAACAAAACAAAACAAAACATTATTATATTGTTTAAGCTGGCCTTGAACTCCCGGGCCTCCTTAGTAGTTAAGAGTACTCAAACACCACCCTATCCTGCCAAAATATGAATTGGTTTCTAAGTTCTTTCACATTTATTAATTTATCTTGTGTGGGGGCACAATGTGGGGTTTAGTTGTTTTCTACCATGTGGACTCTGGGGATTGCATGAGCTCAGGCTTACTGACACATACCTTTCTCTACTAAGCCATCTCGCTGGTCCCCACAATATAAATTTTTTTGAGGATTAAGACAGAGTTTATTAGAGGAGAGAAAGAATGGAACTCACGGACTCCAGACATGGAGTACCATGAGAGGCAAGGAGCTTGAAAAGAACTCATAGACTCAGAGGTGGAGTGGCAGGTGCCCCACAATATAAATTCTTGAGCGGTATTACTTGCCTCTAAGTTTTTAATAAACTAGTGAAATATTAATATATTAACTTCTAATAACCACACTGGGATTTTCCACATTGAGGATCTAAGACCATTGCCACCACAGCAGCAGAAGAACCAGTTTTTCTAGGAGGGATGGGCAAATTGGCCATTTTCCACTTCTTTTTTATTTTTTTTTTATTTGTTTGTTTATTTATTTATTTTTATATTTATTCAATTGTGCCTGTGTGCGCGTGTGTATTTTGTGTGTGTGTTTGTGTAGAACCACGGACCAATTCGGGAATCACCATGGACGCCTCCACCTCCTCCTTGTTTACTCTGCCCCGGATTCACAGGCTCTGCCCTACCAGGACCAGAAACGCAGGCCGCCCCACTTCCACCCGGCCTCTATACTTGGGATCTGGGATCCCAACTCAGGACCTTCTGCTGCAAGGCAGAGGCTTAACCCCTGAGCCACCTCTCCAGCCCCATTTTCCACTTCTTTATGTATTTATTTTAAATTGCATGTGTGTGTGTGTGAGAGAGGGATAGACCATGGTGTGCAGGTGGAGGTTCAGAGGACAACTTTTAGAAGTCAGCTCTTTCCTTCCGCCATGTAGTCTTCAAGGGGTTAAACTCAGGTTGACAGGTTTGAACAGGTAAAGACCTGCTTAGACCATCTTGCCCACAGAAACTTTATTTATTTATTTTTTTAACATGTGTATCTCTTTCTTTTTCTCCTTACAAGAGGGCATTTGAGTGTGCATGCTTGTGGAAGTCCAAAGGTGACATCGGGAATCATCCTTGATTGCTCTACCTACTTTGCTCAAGATTTTACTTGAGTTCTTATCATCTGTCGATTTCAATTAAGGTAGATTAGCAGCTGCTCAAACAAATACCAGTAGTGGTCATTTTAACCGTTATCCAGAATGTGTAATTATGGTTGCTTCACTCAAATTGAAGATAACAATTTACTGCTTTTTCATAGATAAATCTTTTGACCTTTAAGAAAGTTTTAAGGGAGAAAAAAACAACCTTTTTCTTCAAAGATTTGTTCTAAATCCCCTGCTCTGCCAGAAAATATAAGCAAATAAACCAGACAGAAAAAAGGAAAACTTTGGAATTTTTGGATAACTGGAATGTACCCAAACCTGGTGACCGTTCACTCTCTGGAAGCCCAATGGTAGAAGAAAAGCACACACTGCTGAAAGTTGTCTTCTGACCTCCACAAGCATGCCATAGCATATGTATGCTTCTCTTTCTCTTTCTCTTGTTCAAAAATAAACAAATATTTTTGAAAAGACATAAAAGGTGAACACTGATACAAATTCTTTGAGCTAAAAAAAAACAAGAAAACATGCACACACCGAAGTTCTGAGAGATTAGAAGACCGAAGACGAAACCTTGCGATAAGAACTAAGACTGTACAAAAACTCGACTTGCTGCCGCAGTGAGTCCTGCCCCAGGAGAAGCACTTTGATGCTCATTCTTCGCATTCCACCCGCGGAGTCTCCAGTTCCCTCTTCTACCTTTATGAGGGTAATGCTGTGGATTCCAGCCAGATGTCAGGAACTCTTGCAGGCTGAGTTTCTGCCCTCCGGGAAGCGGGCCTGAGTCCTGCAGTGGCTGTGGAAATCCAGGTTGCAGCTCCTGACTTTGAACTGTGTCTTTTTCAGCTTTTGCCTGGGCTTCTTCGGCCTGCATTATTAGCCTCCGCTTCCTTTTCCTGCTGGCCGTAGACACCTACCTGGTGACCGGGCCTGATTCTTGGCCTGCGGCAGCTTTGGGGTATCCTGCCCTGCTGACTGGCCATGGCTGCAAGGATTCAGCAGCCCAGGATATAGTGTCCTAGATCCAGACATTGACTCCACGAGTCAGGCAAAAAACCTTTCAACTTATTGCCAGTCACATTATTCATTTTACTGCCAACATTAACTATAATTTCTGCTTCATATGATAGTGACTTAGAATATTTGAATGATTTTTTAAATAATTTTTTTTGGTTGTTGATCCTGTGTGTGCGTAACTGTGGAAGCTCCAGGGTGACACCATTGAGAATCATCGTGGATTGCTGTATCCCCTTAACGCTTTGCTTTGTGCTTTCCTGGGCTCTGCCTTCAAGGACTGTAAGTGCAGGCCTCCGATATTTCTGCCTGGCATTTTTATATGGGATCTGGGGTTCCAAGTTCAGGGGAGGCAAAGGCTTTACCCCCTGAGTCCTAGATATCCTGATTTCATAATTAATGTGGAAAGACCCAACCCATTGAAGGTGGACTTGGCGGACAATGCTTGTGGTCTGGTGCAGGATAAAGATGGCGAGAGCTGATGCAAACGGGCATGCACGCATTCCTTTGCTCTCGGTCCTGCCGCGGATTCCATGTGAGCAGCTGCTCCAGGCTTCTGCTGCTTGCTGTAACTCTGCTGCCACGATGCCACGATAAAGTGGAAGCCGGAATTAAGCCCCTCCTCTTAGGTTGCTTGACACTGGTATTTTGCTGCTGTGGCATGTAAGGAAACTAATACAGAAGCCAAAAATAAAAACGACCAATGTATCTCCATGGAAAGAAGAAATTTCTCATTGATCAGAGAAAGAGAGTCATGGAATTTCTGGGTTTAGGACCTTCTTCAGCTGTGACCTAATGCGGTGGAGTCCTGGGTACCTTCGAGGATTAATGTAGGTGCCAGAGTAGGCAAACATGCCACGATTGTGAAGCTCAATGGTGTCTGGTAAAAGTGCATGTGACAGACCGTACAGAATAGACAGGAGTCAAAAGCAAGCACACATTTCAGTCTGGGTTTATCTCTGAGCTGCAGCAAAGTGAGGTAGGGGTGGGGGGGGTGGGAGAGGCTTCCCTTGCAGCAGCCTGTCTCTCTGACTGCATGTTAGGATGTGTGAAAGTGGGCTAGGACACCGTAGGCATAATTAAGACTCTTCTAGATTGCCAGGCCCTTTGAGGAAGCAAAAGGGTGTCTTATTTGGGAAAGGCGGAGGCGGCAGAGGGGGCGGTGCAGCCAGTTTGTGAAGTGGAAGTCAGAGGCTGTTGGATCTCCAAGTCGTTCTCCAGCACTGGCCACCGTCCATGATCTGGGCAGCCGGCGTGTGAGGGGGAGTGGAGGGGGAACTAAGCTGCCATGATGGACAGGCCAGATTCCATGGAGGAGGGACCAAAGGAAAGTCCCCAGAGGCCGCCTCTCCTGGTTGGCATCTTCCTGGGTCTCTCAGGACCTTCAGATATTTGCACCCTGAGGCCTCAGATCCTTACATTCCTTTTGTACAGTGGAGTCTGAAATTCAGAGAGAAAGCGGCTCGTTGAGAGACTTCCGGCTGCAGAGTCTCCCTGCTTCTGAGCCTGGAGCGGTTGTCACCTGCTGCTGAGTGGTTAGACCAGAATTAGAAGTAGGTGATGAGCTTCTAGAATCTGCTTTGGCAGTGACGGGTGTTTTTGGAAAAAAACCTGCATGTGACCCAGGGTGAGCTGGGTGAGAGTAAAAGAAGAATATGGGGAATCTGTTCCCGGAGTCTGTCCTGTCTTCCCAGAATGCTTCAGAACCTGCAAAGTGCTCTGCGGAGGTCCACGTAGCCACCGACCGTCCAGGAAAGTTGGAACAAATTCTGTGGCCCAGTGGCCAGGTGGGGAGTGTCATTAAAGCCCAGGAAGGCTCACGTCCACTCCAAATTCAGTTCCATTTTGTTCTACCTTTCGAGAGGATTGTAATGCATGAATTTTATTTTATCTTTTATCATGTGTGGATGGTGCGCATGCATCTGAGTGTGGGGACACAGATGTGAAGGACAGCTTTTGGGAGCTGGCTCTGTCCTGCTTTATGGAGGCAAGGCCTCCTCCTCTTCCTCTGTCACTGTGTCTTCTTCAGTGCTATCTGTGAGCTTCGCGTTCTCCTGACTCTGCCTCCCATCTTGCCATCGGAGTTCTGGGAGTACAGACACTAATCACTGTAACCGGCTTTTGGTTGCTTTCGGAGTCTTCAAACGCAGGCCCTCAGACTTGCGTGGCCCATCTTTCCAGCCTGTTGCTCTGTTTTGCTTTGCTTTGTTTTGCTCAGGTTGACCTTGAACCCCCTGTGTGCCTAATACTGACATTGAACTCCGAATGCTTCTGTCTCTAACTCCAGAGTGCCAGGACTTCAGGCGTGAGTCACTGGGCTTGGATCTTTTTTTTTTTTTTAATTTAATTTTTTTAGAGAGTTGGGAACCAGTGGGTTTCCAGTGCCTGATATATGTCAGGCAGGCACCTTCCCACGGAGCAGCGCCCACAGTCTAAGTTCACAGTTCCTGCTAACTCCAGAGAGACAGAGAAGGGTGGAGGAAGCCTGTCATTGTCGTCTTTTCCCTAAGGGCTGTGAGGTACACATCGCATCTCCCGTGCAGGAGAAAAGACAGACATGCTCACCAGGAGAAAGAGGGAGTGTGCAGAGGCATGAAATTTGGGGAGCCGTAAGGCTGAACCCACCTGCAGAAAGACAGCCTAGCCCAGTTTCCATACGGTTCACAACAAGCCCACCCTGACCCTTCTGGAACGTCCCAAGGTGGGAAATCCTGGGGAAGAGCAGGTGGGGCACGCCCTGCTGAAAACCCACCTCAAGAAGCCCTTTGCCTCTGTCCATGTCCCAACCCCTTTGTGTTTCTTTCTGATACATATCTGTGTGTGTCCGTGTTTGTCTGCTTTTATCTCTCTACTTTAAGTGACAACCATCTCTAATCCCACATCTTTGTGAAATGCAAGCATCTGAGAGTTCCGACTCCAGATGTCCCGGCTCTTTAGGCTAAGGTCCAGCAGCACCCTGCTCTGGCCACAGTTCATCCAGCTTCAAGGTGGAGGTGAATGTCGTTGGTTCTGGGTCCCCGAGTGGGTCTCATCTCTAAGGCAGCCGGTCCTACTCCTTATGACCAGAAGGGGGCAGTCAAGGACAGTCTCGGTATCATTTCCTTGTCTTCCTGCAACGGTCTTAGTGCTCAAACCAGGTTGGGGAAATGAATTCAGTGTTGGAATTTGTTCCAACCTGAAGCAAGTGTCACCTCCCCCCATCTCTTTACTTACCCTGGGGATTGAACTTCCACCCTAAATTTTCTGTAAAAGTCCAGACTAGCGTACAACTTTTTGTTTGTTCGTTTGCTTGTTTGCTTGTTTGTAGTTGAGATTAATGTCTCCTATGTAGCCCAGGCTGGCCTTAAAGTCACTCATGGCAATCCTCCTGCCTCAGCCTCCTCAGCACTGTAATTACAGGCACATGTCACCACGCCTGGCGTTAACCTGTCACTTCTCTTGCTAGTATAATGTTTATAAAGGCAATGAAATGCCAGCTGTGTCTTCCTTTAAAGTGGTGGATGAAAAATTTATCTTCCTGTGGTTCTCTGAAAGGAGAAATTCCCACACAGGCCACAGGACAGCATTTGAGTCCACTCAGTGAGCATCCAGTGCTTTTGGGACCTTACTTGTCACGTCTCCCGTCCGCTTTCCCACTGGCCCTTGCTGCCCATTGGCAGCAGAGGCTCTCGGTTTTCCCACGGGACTGGACATCACCACCCAAAGCTTGAGCCAACCCAAAGCACGTTTCTCAGTGTCTAAGTACTTTAACCATGAAGTTTATGACACACAGAGGCTCCGGATATGCAGTTATTAAATCACTCTATATCAAGAGATGTGCGGGCTGAGGATGTAAGTCCTTGCTGCATGCAGGCCGTGTTTCCTTCCCAGCACCGCTGAAAACAAGTGCATATGCCTATTTGCATACATATAGCATCTCTGTATACAGTGTTCACTCACACATAGTTATCCAACTACGGTATATGCAGATTCGTAATTGCCAATTTACGGATTCATCTGTATATTTGCATATTTATGTAATTTCTTCACTTCATTTTAACACTGTTTTTTTTTTTTTATTTCCGCTCATACAAACTTAACAGGTACACCGGTCCCTTCCCTCCCTCCACCCCCCCTCCACTCCTCTGTGCCTCCCTCCCCTTTCCCCTCCCTCCCCATCCCCCAGTGCCTCTTCCCCCCAATCCCCGGAGCATCCTTCAATGTGCATGCCAAACTCTCCTCTGGGTCCTCCTGTCCGATGAGGTGCAAGGACCCAGGGGCATTTCCCAGAACCCTTTCCTGTGTTCCCCTTAAGCTTAGGAACACTACTGTGACTGTCAGTCCCTAGCCTCCAAGGATCCTAGTGCCTTTAGTCCATGCTAGACTTTGTGGGGTCAATTATGTAACACTGTTTTAGATTTTACTTTTTTCTATATGTATGAAGTTGCTACATTCATCTACCATTCTGTTTTCTGTATGTCTGATCCCTATGACTGTTAAATCCCAGCAGACCCATCATGAACTGAAGGTAAGAAAGTATATTTATTTATCTATTTTGTTTCCTTTTTCTTTCTTTTAGGAAAGTATATTCAATACACTTAACTTTATTGTACATTGTGAGTTAGCCTAGCCTGACTTATATGTAGTCAGAATACTTGCATTAATCTACAGTTGAGCAAAAGTCATCTAATGCAAAGCCCATATTATGACAGTGTTGACTCTCTCATTCATATATGCCATATCTATAGATATATCTATAGGATAGCGTAGCTATATCTATAGGAGAGTGTCTCATGCAGACTCACTGTGACCATGGATGGCTGTGGATAGCCTTGAACTTCTGGTATTCCTGATTCCATTTCCTCTGTGCTGGGGCTACGGGTATACCCACCACACCTGCTTTATGCAGTTCTGGGGACTGAACCCAGGACTTCTTGCACACTAGGCAGGCAGTGTACAAACCGATAGATCCGGAACCAGACCTCGGAATCAGAGACCCCCTTGACAAATCTCCACCAGAGATCCCACCCAGTAGGATAGCCAGAGATCCCACCAAAAGCCAGAGATCCTACAGATAGATCTGACTTAAGACAGATTCTCACCTGAGACCCCACCAAGAATGTTAATTTGATAAACCTGTCAAACCCCAAATCCCTTCTCCCTGCACCCCTAACTATAAAAACTAACGCTTCCACCTGGGCTGCGAGTGAGTAGCCATTTCCATCTGGATGCTGCTCCCTCGCTGGACTTTTGGAGGGGTTTCCTGAATAAACTTCAGTCTATGAGGATGAAGCTTGGATTTGTGTTCTATCTCCCACCCCACCCCTCTTTCTTCTTCTTCCTCTCTTTTTTTCTAACACCAACCATTATGCATTTTACTGAATACTTGCATTTCAGAATTGCTAATAACATAGTTCTATATAGAGCACTGGTATTGGTACTCCCCCTGGGAAAAGAAAAAAAAAATTCAAAATTCTAAGTATAATTTCTACCGAATGCTTACTACTTTTGTACCAATGTAAAGTTAAACAAAAATCATGCCAAATCATTAGTTGGGGACTTTCTTTATCATTATTAGTCAACTAGTCAACTCTCCCACATTTCCATGTGTTGGAACACAGGTTATAGTTTAAATATGGGCATCTACTCTGAGTCTCAGGTTGGGATTTAATCCTCCTTATCTGGGATTGCTGTGAGAGGTGGGAAAGTGGGACGTTTAAGAGTCTTCTCATGCTGTGCCCTTATGAATGGGTTAAGTCACTCACATGATTAATGGATTGATAGGTTGTTTCAGAGTGAGCCTAGTATAAAAGTTAAGACTCTGCCTCACAAGCAGAAGGTCCTGAGTGAGGATTCCAGGTCCCAGGTAAAAATGGCAGCAGTCTGCACTTCTGGTGGGTGGAGCCTAGGAAACCACAGAGAGGAGCAAGAAGGTAGTAGAAGCAATCCAGGATGATTCTGGAAGTCACCATTGGTTCTCCACAGGCACACACAGTGCCCCCCCCTTACCCCCTCCACCACACTAAATGAATAAATAAATAAAGTTTGAAAAAAGCCAGTCTGGCTAGATATGTTTCTGTCTCTTGCTGTATGATATCTCAGGTGCCAGCAAGAAGATGCAGCTTCTCAACCTTGGACGGAAATCATGAGTCAAAAGAAACCTCCTTCCTTGTTCTTTTTTATTCATTTATTTACTCTGTGTGTGTGTGTGTGTGTGTGTGTGTGTGTGTGTGTGTAGAAGAGGGCACTTGGGTTTTTCCCAAAGTCAAGTTTCTAGGGCTGGAGTTATAGGCCATACCATATCCACCTGGCATCTTTATGTGGATCTGGGGATTTGAACTGAGGTATTTTTGCCTCTGAGGAGGCAAAGTCTTTAACCACTGAACTATGCCACACACACACCCCACCTCCTTTTTGAGACAGGTGTTGCTATTCTCGCAGCATTGTGCAGGTCCCTGTCGAATTCCTGGGCTCCCAAGTAGCTGGAACTCTGGGCAGAGGCAGAGCGCCTAGCAGCATGTCGTTCCTTTGTGATTGAACACCGCGCATCCCATTCCATGGTTTCAGGTTTCACTTTTTTTAGTCAAGTACTTTGATGTACAAGTTTTCTCTCTCTCTCTCACTTAAGTTTAGTTTTCGTGAAATGTAGTCTATTATCTACTCTTTCTTTAGATTTGTGTGTTTTTATTGTCATGTTTAAGATTTTTTTCCCCCAAATCTAAGGTCATTAAAAACTCAACTTGTTTTACTCAAGAATTTTACAGTTTTGAGTCTTACTTACATCTTTGATTTTCTCTCCTGCTTTGTTTATATTGCTAATTGAACCAAATGCCTTGCATATGCTAGAATAACATTTTACAGCTAACTTATGCACCTAGACTTGATTGTTTATTTATTCGTTGATTTGTTTATTGGAAGCAGATTCTCACCAGTACTCCAAACTGGCTCTACCCACTCAGTGCTTAGATTACAGGTGTGCACCACGAGACTTAGTATCTTTTATCCTTTATTTAAAAAGGACTGTATTTATTTAACTTTGCGTGTGTGTGCGCGTTTGCGTGTGTGTGTATGTGTGTATCAAAGGGCACCGTGAATCCCTGTGGAACCAAGCAATCATCCTGAATTACGTCTACCTCCTTTTTGCTTTACTCTGGGATTTCCCAGGTTCTGCCCACCAGGCTCTGCCCACCAGGGCCCGAAGTCAGGCCACCACTGTTTCCGCCTGGCAGTTTTTTTTAAAATTTTTTATTATTTATTCAATTGTGCATGTGTGCATGTATGCATGTGTGTGTAGAACCACGGACGAATTCGGGTACCGCCATGGAGCCTCCACCTCCTTGTTTACTCTGCTCGGAGATTCACAGGCTCTGCCCTACCAGGGCCGGAAACGCAGGCCGCCCCCGCTTCCACCCGGTGTCTATACGTGGGATCTAGGATCCGAACTCAGGACCTTCCGCCTGCAAGGCAGAGGCTTAACCCCTGAGCCACCTCTCCAGCCCCTCCGCCTGGCATTTTTACATGGAACAACCTGGGATCTGAACTCAGGACTGTCTACTTGAGAGACAGGATCTTAACCGCTGAGCCATCTCTCCAGTCTGTCTTTAATCCTTTCTAAATTAACTTTTGTAGTTGGTGAGGTAAAGGTCTAGCTTTGTTCTTTTGCATCTATGGATCACCACAGACCCAGAACTACTGGTTGATAAGACTGTTCTTTCCCCTTGAGCTATTATGGCACCTTGAAGATTAGTTGATCATAGGTGTATAGACTTACAGTTGTCTCATTGATCTATACACCTATATTCTCACGCCTGTACTGTTTTGACCGCATTACCATTGCTATGTAGTGAATTTTGGTATCAGGTGTGGAGAGCCACATAGCAGAAAGTGGTATTGGATGCTTCCTGATGGAAAGAAAATCTCATTCTTTTATATAAAAGCGTGAGCTTTCCATGGAAAACAAGTACGGAAACCCCCTGGCATCTAACCCTCTGAGGTTCTCTGGAGCCCCCTTTGGGATAAGGCTGCAGCCTGAGACCTTAGGGAATTCTGTTTATGCTGGAAGTGTCTCATTTATTAAACTGTCTCCTTCTGGTCCACACCTGGACCAAATCTGGAAGGATCTGATTCTCTGGCTGTCAGATCGACCCACTAAGCATGCACCAGAAGCTAGAAAGTTTCCCCATATTCTTGCCTCTCCTTCCTACTGATTCAGAAGCCCCACACTTGGATTTGCATACAGATTCCCAGCCTCTTGGTTATAAACAAAGTCTGGTGGAACTGGGAGGCCAGATTCTCGCTGTTCTTCCTCTGGGAGGTGGTGGGTTCCTCCAACTGTTTCAATCTTATCTTTTTCTATGCTTAGAAACTTTTAAGAAGGAATTGTGACTGGGAGAGAGCCACCCTGGGGGGGAAAAAACCCTTTTTAATCAGAAAGTGTGAGTTCTTCTTTATTCTTTTGTTTCAGGAATTTTTTTTGTTGTTAGTCTGAGTTTTTTCGGCATTCTATATAAATTCTAGATTTATACAGTTTCTACAAAGAAGTAGATTTTGATGAGTTGCATTGAACTTCTAAACAGGAATGTTGTTATCTTTACAATGTTAAGTTGCATGAACATGGGATGGTTTTCCATATATTTAAATCTTTAATTTCTTTTTTAATTTAAAAATGATTGAATGTGCACGTGCACATTTGCATATGTGTGCAAGTGCATGTATGCTATGGCATGTGGAAATCAGAGACAACTTTTGGGTGTTGGATCGCTTTCCAATATCTGGGTTCAGGTCCACAGGCTTGTGCAACAAGAACCATCTTGCTGGCGTCCATCTTTTTCTTCCAGTGATGTTTTGTAATTTTTAGATCATACAATTTGCAATTTTGTTTTGCTAGTGTCTTTCCACACAGCCCTGAACTTGGTAGGTAGCCCAGGCTGTCCTTGAACTCACAACTCTCCTGCCTCTGCCTCCTGAATGTGGGGTTACAGGTGTGTGCCATCTCATCCAGCCCTTTATGTATTTTTATTATTATTATTATTATTTTTATTCAATTGTGCATGTGTGCGCGAGTGTGTGTGTGTGTGTAGAACCACGGGCGAATTCAGGAACCACCATGGACCGCCTCCACCTTCTCCTTATTTACTCTGCCCGGGGATTCACAGACTCCGCCCTACCAGGACCAGAAATGCAGGCAGCCCCCACTTCTGCCCGGCGTCTATATGTGGGGTCTAGGATCCGAACTCAGGACCTTCCGCCTGTAAGGCAGAGGCTTAACCCCTGAGCCACCTCTCCAGCTCCAGCCCTTTATGTATTTTAAAGTTCATTCTTGAATTGCTCACTTAAAGTGCTCAGAATGTAGCTGACTTTTTTGTATTGACCATGCAACCCATTGACTTTTTAAGATATCAGTTCTGATTTTTTTTTAGTAGATTCCTTGGGATTAATAAGATCATGTGTCCTGTGAACGGAGACAATTTTGCTTCTTTTTCTCCTCCGTATGCCGTTTGTTCCTTCTGGAATGTTTAATTTCCTAGGCCAGAACAATCAGAGCAGACGGAAGCAGCAAGAACAGAGAGCTTGTCCTGTTTCTAATCTTAAGGGGAGGCAGCGCTGAGCATCGCTTATCTTCTTGCCTTTCCTGGCAGTTTTTGTTTGTTACTTCGTGACTTGAGCTTTCTTGTGATGGAATTACGTCCCAGTAAACCCATCGCTAAGTTGAAAATGTAAGTGCAAATGCACTTTACTACCCGCCGTGAAGCTTAGCAGCCACGCTCTGTGGCCTGCCAGTTTTACCTCATGACTTCATGGCTGATCGGGGGCTGCAGCTTGGTGAGCTGCAAGCGTCACTCTCCGGGGGAAGGCTCAGCATTCACAGCTCCGGGTGTGATGTCTACTGAATGCATGTGACCTTCGCAGAATAGTAAAACTGAAAAGGAATCACAGCCCAGAGGCTGTGCATTGTAACACACACACAGAATCCAATTCCTCATCCTGGAAGAAGGCGACAGACACAGCGGCCCCGGAAGTCCCTGCTTTCCTGAACCAGGACAGGAAGTCCCTGCTGAGAGCCACTTCACCCCTGACCCACCACAGTTGACACATCTGGAAAGATGCTGATAATTATGAAGTCTGAGCCTGTCACATTGCTTTCTGTACTTTTTTGGGGGGGGGAGAACAATTACTGAAAATGAAATCCAGGCATGATAACTCAGCAGGAAGATTGTTATCAGTTTGAGGTCAGTTTGGGTGATTTGGTGAGTTCTAGGGTAGCCTGAGCGATGGTGTGAGATGAAATGAGAGAGAGAGAGAGAGAGAGAGAGAGAGAGAGAGAGAGAGAGAGAGAGAATCTGAAGTATCCGCAGAGAAACAGAAGCGTGTGAGCAAGCTGGAGCCAGAAAGCCCCTCAGAGCACATCTCGACCCTCGGGTGGCGGGGTGGGGGGGTGGGTGGGGTACAAGCTAGCCAAAGGCTGACATCCAGAGAGGCTGAGACCTGACTGCAGGTCCTCCGGGATCACTTCAGCCTTCTCTGCTGCTCTGTGAGGAGACGGACACAAGGACCAGTCCCGAGCCACATCCAGCCTGTTGCCACATAAAGAAAGGCAAACAAATTCTAAGGCAGACTAATAGAACCAAAGGGTGAGATCCCGGGGAGGAGTGGAAGGGCCTGGAAAGCCGAGACGGCAGCCTGTTGCTATGCAGGAGATCAATGCTCTGTCTTGCTTACTTTTCTGTGGCTGAGATAAAATAACCTCAGCAAAAGCAGCTTAAGGAAGAACAAGGCCCTTCCACAGTTCAGGGGTCACGTTCACGAGCTTGTGGCAGGGAAGGGAAGGCCACGCGGGCAGCCGACCCCTTTGCATCCACAATCAGGAAGCAGAGAGCGACGAATGAACCTATGCAGTCCTCATCTTGCTGCTTCCGCTTACACAGTCCAGAATCATTCTTCAGCGAATGGTTCCACCCACAACTGAAGATGGGTCTTCCCACATCCATTATTGGCACAATCAAGACAACTCACAAGACAGTTTCAACGGCCAACCTTAATGTAGATAATTTTTGACAGGCGTGCTGAGCAGGGCTTGGTCCCTGGTGACAAGTTGGTAATTAGCAGTGACCATCGCTTCCTTCTGCATAGTATCTGGAAGGGAGGCATAGCCCAGATTGAACGAGGCTCTCTGCTCTGATTGCTTCTAACACTGGTTCAGTCGCCTGGGAATCAAACAGAGAAGATGCCTTGGGAACTCAGAATATATGAATAAAAAAATTTTTTTTTTGGATTAAGGCAGAGAGTTTATTAGAGGAGAGAAGGAACAGAAGTCATGGACTCCAAGCATGGAATCCATGAGGGGGGTGAGAGAAAAGTCAGATAAGAACTCATGGATTCCAGATGTGGAATCGGAACCCATGAGGGGTAAGAAAACCCCAGAATAGATATTTTTGGGAGCATCGAAGATCTCGTCTGAGCTCACTGATTTCAGCAGAAATTCACCAGTGTGGTCATGGGTGGCCTTTCATTCAACTCTGCCTGCACAGGCGTGGTGTGCTAGGAACCAGAGGCCCGTGCACAGTGACAGTGCCCCCCACAGAACTTTGGACCTTGAGGTGAGTGTAGGCATGAAAGTGAAAGCCCAGGGTGTTCTGGAGTTCAGAGACTGTCATAGTTAAGCAAAGGTGTCAACTTGACTGTTGAGGGTTTGAGCTCTGGGCATATTTGTAGAGAGTCGATGGTTGAGTTAAGCCCAGAGTAAACCTGAAGGAGATTGACTAGCTGATGGGGAAGACCCAGGTCATGGTGGGTGGGATTAGGCCCTGGATAAATCACAGAGAGCTGGTTGAGTTGGCATCCTTTTGTACACTTGGCCAGACATGCTGGTCTGGCAAGTAAGGATTGTCCATTTCTCAGCTGTTATGTAGTGACGGTGTGGCCAGTTCCTTGCCCTGGTGTTGGTGTGTGCTCTCCTGTCAAGCTGGACTGAGAAGTGTAACCAGATTATTGTAAGGAAATAAACCCCTTGTTCCCTTAAGCCGTTTGATGGTCATTTATCAGCAATGTTGCAGACTGACTGCAACAGAGACCCTCGGGCACCTCAGCTGCCTCCCTCATTTGTCCTGTCTCCACTCAGATTCTGTTCTTTTCTCCCAAGGCCTGGGCTTCACACCTCCTCCTGCCTTGTCCATCCCTGTACACTTCCTCAGGGCAGGCTGTTTTATCTTCTGTCCACATCATTCCACAGGCTAAGGTACAGTCCTGCGGCCATCCCACCGGGGATGATTCTACTCAAAGGATGGACAGAGACTTCCGGTTCCTGAGTGTCTGGAGGCAGGATCAGTAGTAGGAACCAAGAACCAGTTCCAACATTTCCTCAGGGCACAGAAAGTTAGTGTCCTGACTACTGGGAACAGAGGTTGCTAATAGCACCCAGCTGAGTCACTTCCAGGAATTGCCCTTGTCCTAGGCCATGTCTCCTCTCTTGGCCCCTGGGCACTTGCATTGACTTGGCCTTGCAGGATCCTGTGTAGATAATTGACCAGTCATTGTAGCTCCAAAGCTCCCAGTCTGATAGCAGGAGGCAATTCCAGAGTCAACACTCCATCTGTCTTTCATTTTTCCCATAGGTGCTTCTCATGAGGGTAATCTGTACTACAACTGTAGTTTAGTTTCCCAGGAAAACTGACAGGAGGAGGTTGGGTTCAGGTGGGCTGCGGAAGGAGACCCTAAATGGAATCTAGAGCTGCAACCCTGGCTGGTTCCCCACCAGTGGGGTGATGTGCTTGATATTTCATAACAGGTGAAATTACCAGGATATTCACAATTGGCGACTGGAATGAGGGGGGTAAATGCCCTGTGGATGCAGCACGGGCAAGGCTACTTTGAGGTCTGGAAGTGGCTGGAGGCTTGTGAATTGGCTGAGAGTGACTGTTAAGAGCTTCCGATTCCTCACTTCTACGGGAAGGCATGGAAGTCAGTGACTGCATTTATTTCCTGCTCAGAGGCTTGATGAGGCCAAGAATCAGGCTCAGGGCTCAATTACGGTTGGAGAAAATGATGAACTCCTCGTGGTTCCACTATAATATTCTTTTGAAGACAGAGGAAACTGGAGGCTTAAAGCTTCTATAGAGTCTAAAGTGTGCTCAGATTCTTAAGATCTTTCGCCACCATTAAGAGATGCAAAGCTCCTTGTGAATTGTAGGCACCGGCACCATGCCAGGCCTTGCTTCCCTTTCCAATCTTCCTTAAATTGCTGGTGAAACCTACCCTGTATCTCCTGTAGCTTTATTCTGCTGTTGGGCTAGATTTCTGCAGCCCACTATAGTAATTCAGAGGCCCACACCAGGCTCTCTTTTTTTTTTTTTTTTTTTTTTAAACAAAGAAACAAACAAACCAACTTTTATTTACTTATTTTGTGTGAGTGTGTGTGAGGGTCTGTGGAGGAGTAAGGGTGACTTCAGGAATCATCCTGGATTGCTTCTACCTCCTTTTTCCTTCGCTCTTGGATTTCCCAGGCTCTCCCTGGGGCAGCTTGCACTTCCGGCTCTGATGAGCAGACCCTGAGAACCTCAGGAGGTAGAAGCAACCCAGGATGATTTCCAGCTTCATCCTTGATCTTCCACAGGGACACGCGATGCTCTTTCACACACACACACACACACACACACACACACACACACACACACACATGTGCGCGCACATAATAAACCAAAACTGGCCCATAATATAAAACAATACATGTGCAATAAGAGAAAATACATTTAGGATGTAGGTAGTTGTCAGGATTGAGTTTCCAGCTTCCATGGTTAAGAACCCATGGCAAAGCTAAAGAATAGCAGTTTTGTCAGTCTGCGATGAGACTAAGCTCATGGTGTGAGCACACAGAGCCGTAGCCCCCATGAGGCCGTCCACTCTGTGTCTCCAATCTGGTTGCCATTCATGTCGTAAGGCCGTGGAGCCCTCGGGAGGCCATCCATGTTGTGAGATCAGGAATCGCCAACACGCTGTCTTCATGTGAGCACATGGAACCCAGCCCATGGGAGGCATCCTCATTGTGAGCACAGAAATGGAATTTAGCGGGTTGTTGGTAGGCACCATGATGTCAGGCTATTATCATGCAAATGTTCACAGTCAGAACACTGAGTGTAGATGTAATCTCTCCCATCTCTCCCATTATCTAACACACAGCAGTCAGGCATTTTCCTTTCTTAAAAGAATGTATTTTATTGGCATGTGAATGTATGTGTAGTCTATGTATATCAGAGGGCACTTTATGTGCCCGTCGAGGTCCTAGGATGACTTTAGGAATCAACCGGACTGCTTCTACCTCCTTTTTTGCTTTGTACTTGGATTTCCCAGACTCTGCCTTCCAGAGTGGGAAGTGCAGGCCACTACCATTTCTGCCTGGTGCTTTTTACATGGAACATGTGTGTGAGTGTGTGTGTGTGTGTGTGTGTGAGAGAGAGAGAGAGAGAGAAAGAGAGAGAGAGAGAGAAAGAGAGAGAGAAGGCACTGTATGTCCCTGTGGAGGACCACGGGTGACTTCAGGAATCATCCTGGGTTGCTTCTATCTCTTTCATACTTCCCTCTGGGATTTTCCAGGCTCCGCCCATCAGGGCCAGAAGTGCAGGTGGCCACTGTTTCCACCTGGTATTTTTAATGTGGGGTCTGGGATCCGAACTCAGGACCTTCTGCTTTCGAGACAGAGTCTTAATCCCTGAGCCATCTCTCCAGCCTGGAGTTGGCCAACTTTTAACAGTACCTTGCTAAGTTGGGGGAAACTACCGGAGGGCCATCGACATGCTGGGTATTGTTCGCCGTACACTGCCCCTGGGCACCCGGAAGCTTCCAGAGTCTCAGGGCCTCCATCAGGCCAGTGGGACCGAGGGTTGGGTAAGTGCAGGAGCCTGGCAGCCAGGGTCCCTGCCCCTCAGCCTCCTGCCACTCTTGGGGACCTGCCATGCCGTCCTTCACTCCCAGAAGGCACATTTTGCGCTCCCTCCGTGTCATGGCCCAGAAGCTTAGGGCCACTGCTGCCCTAAGCCGAGGACCAAGTCCATTAAACTGAAACTTTCTCTCTGCACGGTGGCCCACTTTTGCTGGGAATGTGCAGGACCATCCAATGACTTTGGTGGGCCCTTGGCCAACTAAAGGAGGGTGGTCCCACAGCTGGGCTTCAGGGGGTTGGCAGACACTGTGGCCTGTCATTTCAGTTCTTCACAGGTTGGAATAATACTGAAGTGTAGATACAGACTGTCTCCTCGCTGACACCTATGGACACACATGGGAACGGCAGCCACATGTGCAAAGTCTCTGGGGGCCTCACGAGGCTTTTTCATGCATCCCTGCTTTTAGTTAACCCACGTCTGCTCTCTTCTCTCTCCCACTTCTTACTTTAAATTTTCTTTATTTGGGGGATGTGTGTGTGTGTGTGTGTGTGTGTGTGTGTGTGTGTGTGTGACTCAGCTGGCAAGTGTGTTTCTTGGGCAAACACAAAGACTTGAGTTCAAATCCCAAGGAGTTACATAAAAAGCCAGGTGTGCCCATGCTTCCTTGTATGGGGTGGGGGTGGTGGTGAAGTGGAGACAGGAGGATGGATGGGGCTTGCTAGCTGCCAGCTGAGCTTCAGTTCAGGAAGGGATCCTGTCTGAAGGGACCTCCGCATGCATGCGTACACACGTACACACAACCACACATGAACTAAAAATAAAGCTAAATTTTGAAAACTGAATTTTTGTTTCACCTGCTGTTCTGTTATTGACGGTCTTCAGAAGCAACTCCCTGGAAAAAAACTGCTGCTCTCCAGCTGTTCCCGACAGATGCAGGCGTCGGACCGTGGGCAGGGGTTCTGCCACCAGCCTGTGACTTTGTCATGGAGACACCTGGGCTGCGCTAGACTCAGTTCCCCATCCTGTCTCAGTCCCTTCAGGGCTTTCTAGACACAGTGTGCATGCGTGTGTGTGTGTGTGTGTGTGTGTGTGTGTGTGTGTGAGATTCCAGGTTGTCCACCGGGTGATGGCCACGTCTTCCTTCACCGTGGTCTGTTGTAGTATTTTTTTCCTTTCTTTTTAATAGAATATCTCTCTTAGCCATTCACCTCAGCCTCCAGAGGAGCTGGCACTACATGTACACAGCCACCATGCTTGGCTCTATTTTGAGTATTTTTCAAAGAACACTTTTTTGTTTGTTTCAATGTGTGCCTGAGTGTGTGTGTTTGTGTGTGTGCATGTGCGTGTGTGTGTGCATGTAGTATACCAGAGGGCGCTTGACTGTGTGTGCCTGTGGAGGCCCAAGGTGGCATGAATCACCCTGGATTGTTTTTGCCTCCTTCATGCTTTGCTCTGGCATCTCCTGGCTTTGCCTTTCAGAGGTGGACTTGTCGGCCACTCCCATTTCTCCTTGTCGCTTGGCATTTTTACCGGGTCTAAACTCAGGTCCTTCTGCTTGCAAGCAGAGGCTTTAGCTCCTGAACCATCTCTCCAGCCTCCAAAGAACACCCCTTTGGGGGCCCGGGGGCTCAGGAGTGACTGGTGGGAGGCACCACTCAGTGCCGGCTCCTGCGGAAAGCATGTGTGATCTCTGTTTCCTGCAGCTTCTTCTCTGTTTTGTTCTACACAGGGGCAGGAAGGGACTGAGGGTGCCCAGTCCCCGCATTCAGAGCCCGCTCCTCCACAGCCCCGCGGGGACACAGGTTCCCATGGTGACGGTAAACACCGGGGACAGTCAGAGCGGAGGCTCCTTCGCATCCTCAGATTCCCAAGCAGCAGGGGAGGGCTGACCCTGCCGCTCCCAGCCTTGGCTCCTTGTCGCTACAGCGTCACTACTTTGTCTTTGTGTGTCCTGAGTCGCCTATGCAGAAAGGGAGGCTCTTGTCGCCCTTTGCTTTCCTTGTGGACAGAATTAGAGTTGACGGAGGCAAGAACCGTGTTCGAAAGACCTGGGAAAGGGTCCTTGTGGTGGGATCCACGGCGCAGGGAAGAGGACCCCAAGCTGGGACCCTGCTTGTGATTGACAGCGCGCTGGAGTTTGGAAACCCCTTCACGTCCTTGTTTAAACCACGTGACCCGCTTTTCCTGCGCCTGGAAGCTGCAAACAACGTTCTTAATGACCTGCCTCTGCCCCACCTGCAGGCACTTAAGTAGCATTTTGGGAAACTGAGGCAGAAAGTACAACTCCCCAGTGTCCTCCACAGTAGTCCAAGGAGTTCCCTAACATGAGTTTAAGACCTCAACTCAGGATTTGTGGCTTTGACACAGAAAAGAATTTCAGGATTACCTCGTTTATGAAACAGAGTTGTGTTTAATAAAGACATTTTATTTTTTAAAATATACTTACTTATCGTGCCGTGTGTGTGGGGGGGGGGTCATGCCACAATATGCAGTTGGAGGTCAGGTAGATCTGTTTTTCTCCTTCCACTGTGTGGGTTCTGGAAATTGAACGCAAGTTAACAGACTTGGGCAAGCACTTGCTCTTCTCTAACAAACATAGTTGAATATAGACTTGAGCATAAGAGAAGCATTTGGGAAGAAAAATAAAAGACACCTGAGAAGGTCATGAACTTCTCGAAGAGTCATAGATCATAAGATGCAGCCGAGGCAGGCACAGACTTCTTAGGGGAGCATCAAAGCTCATCTGTTTTTTAAAATCTTTAAAATTATTTTTATTCTATTATTTTTAATATAACTTTGGGGGCTGGAGAGGTGGCTCAGGGGTTAAGCCTCTGCCTTGCAGGGGGAAGGTCCTGAGTTCAGATTCTACACCCCACGTATAGATAGATGCCTGTGGTAGCGGGAGCGGCCTGCGTTTCTGGTCCTGGTAGGCGGAGCCTGTGAATCCCTGGACAGAGTAAACAAGGAGGAGGTGGAGGTGTCCATGGTGGTTCCTGAATTCGTCAGTAGTTCTACACACACACACACACACACACACACACACACACAGAGACACACACACACACGCACGCACACACACACACATACACATACACATGGGCATACATGCATACACACACAATTGAACAAATAATTAAAAAAATTTAAAAATATAACTCTATCTAGATCTATCTATCTATCTATCTATCTATCTATCTATCTATCTATCTATCTATCTATCTATCTATCTAGTCTCTGTGGAGGGCCAAGGGTGACTTGGGAATCATCCTGGATTGCCTCTACCTCCTTTTTGCTTTGCTTTAGCATTTCCCAGGCTCCGCCCACAAGGCCCAGAAGTGCAGGCCTCCGCCATTTCCGCCTGGCATTTTTACGTAGGACCTGGGATCTGAACTCTCAGGACCTTCTAATTGTGAGGAAGAGTCTTAACCCCTGAGCCATCTCTCCAAATCTTATTTTATTATTTTTGCATGTGGCTGTGTGTGTCTGTGTGTGTCAGAGGGCATTGTGTTTTTCTCCTTCCACCACCTATTTGCTTTGTGTGGAGTTTCCCAGGCTCTGCCTTCTAGAACCTGAAGTACAGGCCACTATTTCTACCTGATGTTTTTTATGTGGGACCTGGAATCTGAACTCAGGACCTTCTGCTTTTGAGGCAGAGATTTAACCCCTGAACTATCTCTCCTGCCTTAAATCTTTTAAAAATTTGATTTAACAGTTTCATATATGAACACAATGAATTTATGTCATTTTCACACCTGCCCCCCCTTCCTTTTTCCAGTGTAAACCTTCTTCTCAAGCAGTCTCTGTTAGGTCTATAGGGATAAGAAGATGAAGAATCAAGAGCAACTCTGCAACAATGTGTAGGATTGGTGTGGAGGGCCACTGGTAGGGAAGCCAGCATAAGGAGACACTTCAGAAATATGTGTTTATTTAGAGCCGAGGGCCTGACTGGCAGGGGAACCAGAGCTAAGCCTGGAAGTGGGAGAGCATTGGAACAGGAGAGTTGGATTCAAGTTGGAGAAAATAGGGTAGAACCATCACAGACAGCATGATGGAGGGGAAATGTTGAGAAAGCGTCCAGGAGCCACTGACAGTGAAGGGAATCATAGGGGTGGGGGAGTAAGATATCGGGGATATTTGAAATTCATTGCGGGGTAAGAAGGTAAGTCAGAAGTGGTTAGGATGGCTGCTGTTGCAGTTCGCCTGCATGATTGCTGATAAATCACCATCAACGGCTAAGGGAACAAGTGATTTATTTTCTTGCTGGTAGTCCGGTTACAGTTCTCAGTCCAGCTTGATGGGAGAGCACGCACCAACACCAGAGCTGAGGGAACTGGCCACACCATCACTACATAATGGCCGAGAGAGGGGTGCTCCTTACTTGCCAGACCAGAATGTCTGGTGAAGTGTACACAAGGATGCCAATTCTCTCAACCAGCTCTCTGTAGTCCCATCCGCCATAGCCTGGACCCTCCCCCTCAGTTACACAATCTGCAGGTTTGCTCTGGGCTTAACTCAACCGCTAATTCTCTACAAATGTGCCCAGAGCTCAAACCCTCAACCCACAAGTTAACACCTGTGCCTAACCACGACAGCTACTGTGGTCAGTTCTGGGAATTGCCACGTTCCAGCCAGGGTGGGGGGAGTTTCATAAAGTGGTCTGGATGTGGCTGATCGTCTCCGTCCAACTTTCACGTCTTTTTGCTTGTGCGACCCACCGAGTTTCATCTGGGTTGCCTGCACCAGTATACGCCTGAGCCCTTGCTGGAAGGCCGATGACATATCAGTGAGTACACCACTGAGGAAAACAGCAGCCCTTCCCTCACCCAGCATACACCCTCAGCAGTGTCTCAGGAAGGCGTGGAGCCTCTTGAAACCTTCCCCCTTGCCAGTGTTGGGCAGTGTGGAAGTGAATATGTGAGCAGCAGCCCTGTGGGGTCCAGGAGACGCAGTCTGGCCACACCCCTCCCCACCTTTGGCTCCTCTGTTCTCATTGCCCCTTCCTCTGGGATAGTCCCCGAGCCCTGAGGTGAGAGCTGTCATGTTTAGAGTCAAGCACTCCACAGACACATACTCTCTGTACTTTGGCAATTCTTGATATTTTAAAAAACACTCCCATTGCAAAAGGAAGCTTCTTAGCGACGCCTGAGAGCTGCTCTAGTCTATGGGTATAACGTTAACTGTTTCGATGGCAGTTTGTTATCACGTCCTTATAGCTAAACCTCAGTAGTTGTTCCTCCTTAGGGCCTATGTCCTGCCGTCTCTTCCACAGATTCTTGGCCTGGTTCACAGTACCAAAAGCGGGCCTTAAATCCCGCTCTTGTCATTATCTTGCCATTATTACACCAATGTTCACCTCCTGCCAGGCGGTCATTATTGTAGTTTTCAACTTTCATAGCTGGGCGAGACTCCTGATTGCTTTTTTCCCCTGGCAGCCTGCATCATACTTTCTGGTTCTATGAAAGCCAGTAAGGTGGAAGCTTCCAGATCCGTTTTAACTGGTTTTCTCCATGTCTTGTAATTCATGTTCTGAGCATTTTTTTGCAATAGTTATGTGTAGGATTTTTGTGGGGTTTGAAGGTGCTGTCTTCAAAGGATTGCAAAGAAAACCTAAATAGGAGCACCAAATGGTTTCTGAGGGCCCCCTGACAGGATAACTATTCATAAAAGTCTAGCTCCCATAGACAGGAAGGTTAGGATGCTGATAGAGTTAATAGTCTTGTGTCTGGGGGAATTAGCACCCGTTGTTCCAGGTCCTTCCTGGGCATCTGCACATTACCTTCCAACTGCTTTGCTCAGAAGATGGGGGTATCGTTCTCTACAGAAACTTCTGGAAAGACTCATCAGCCTTCTGCAGAAACCAAACAGTGGGGCTGGAGAGGTGGTTCAGGGGTTAAGCCTCTGCCTGGCAGGCAGAAAGTCTTGAGTTTGGATCCTAGACCCCACATGTAGACGCTGGGCAGAAACGGGGGCACCTGCGTTTCTGGTCCTGGTAGGGCGGAGCCTGTGAATCCCGGGGCAGAGTAAACAAGGAGGCGGTAGAAGCGGTTCATGATGGTTCCTGAATTCGACCCTGGTTCTACACACATACACACACACACACACACACACACACACACACACACACACACACGCACGCACACACGCATACACGCACAATTGAATAAATAAAAAAAGCAAACAGCCAGTTAATACCCTCGGCCAGAGCTCGCATTGCTGTTGTTTTAACTAATAAAAGATACTGTAGGGTTGGTAAAAAGGAACCCAGTCAGTTACTCCTCAGAAGGGTTTTATGTGGAGAACTGGAGCATCATGGGATCTGGAGGAGGAGAGAAACTTGCAGGTCCAGTGAAGAGCTTCATTGGGAGAGCAGGCACGAAGGGTCCCACAGGAGACAGCCTTCAGATCTGCAGCATTAGGAGAGTTACTGCGGCAGAATGTAGACAGCAGGGCCGCCCGGAGCAAGGAAACTTTGAGGAAATCGAATGAGTTTATTGTTTTGTGTGTTTCCAGAGTGGGGAGTAAAGTTCCAAGCAACATGACACAGCTTGCATGTTGGAGTCACGGAGGAAGGCACTGG
The DNA here is from genome assembly GCA_023101885.1 of Typhlomys cinereus. NCBI lineage: Eukaryota > Metazoa > Chordata > Mammalia > Rodentia > Platacanthomyidae > Typhlomys > Typhlomys cinereus. The sequence goes on along the minus strand of JALPQD010000013.1, from coordinate 7,421,653 downwards.
ATGAGAATAAAGTTAAAATTCAAGGTCGTCTTGAGTCTGGGCATGGGGGGAGGGGATTGGACTTGGAGATCGCAAGGCCACAGTGGGTTGTGCGTTGCCTGTCAGCTCTGTCCGGAGGGAGCTGCAGAGGAAGCATGGCCAGATTTCTAGGAGAGAGAGTGGCAAATGACAAATAGGGGGTGATTCTGTTGCAAAGAAAGAGCGGTAGAGGCAGAGGCTCAAGGGGTGAGAGGCATTAAGTTCAATCTTTAGCTTCTTGCTGCTGGCCTGGGATATTGTAAGATTGGCTGCTGGCCTGGGATGTTGTAGGATTAGTTGGTAGCCTGGGACAGGGTGTGGTATCTGTGTTTGCACACCAGGAGAATGTTCTCTGCATGAATCTCAGTAGTGGGTTAAGATCAATTGGATGAATTGGAACAGGTAGACTGGAGACTATGGACAGAAGAAACAGTTATTGATGGACTGACTGCAGGCTGAGGTCAGGCGATCTATGAAGAGTTTCATAACCATTGTGAACTGGATTTGTCAAGAAGAGAGAAGGTGTTAATGGCAGAATAGCCACCACCACAAGAAGGAGTATTCATGAGATTTAAAGGTTTTTATTTTACTGACTCCTGAAGACATTTTTTTTTATATTGAAGTTAGATCAGAGAAGCTTGCGGGAAAGGTGTCAGAGAGGAAGACAGACTTAAATAGGTTGCTGTGGATGTCTTTAAAGTCAGCCTCAGTTAAATGACTAATTCTGGTCACATACGAAGGAAGATAATAGATTGGCTATTTTTATAAGGCTAAGATAGCCCAAGATATGATTTGACTTTGGATCTGTGACATTCTAACTCATGCTCACCGACATTAGTCATTCTAGTCTAACTATTCAGGTCCAAGGAAGAGCTTCACGCAGGCAGCCGGCAGGCTCACGTAGCATGAGGGGGCTGCAGGAGACAGTCTTCAGTTCTGGAGCATTAGGAGTTACTGCATCATAGCGTAGGCAGCAGGGCGGCCTCTGAGGAGGCAGATCTGCAAGTCTGAAGAAACAAATGAGTTTATTCTTGTGTTTTTTTTTTCAGGGAGGGGCAAAGAACTTTAATTTGTAATTTCCAGGTTGGCCAAGCATCCATCTTGTGTGAGTGGCAAATGCTGTTTCCTGCTCCACATTGCTGGCACGTTTATACCAGTCTGATGAAGATGTGGCCGGACAGGCAGGAAAGCAGAGCTTCAGCCAACAGATGCTTTCCAAAGTCATTAAGGAAGGAAATGCGGGACCCCAGTCATCATTGTCACCATCAGACTTTCCGTTTCTTTTTGGCTTCTGCATCGGGACGTTGCATGTGACACAGCAGTGTGTATAAAACAATAATCAAGAACACAGCACGTCCTTAAGACAAGGAGGTGGCATTTTAGGAGGCCATGGATCCAAGGTCCTCAGGGTGGGCCTTAGATGTGTGGTCTTCCAGGCTGGTTCCTTTCTACCAACCCTACAATAGCTTTTATTAGTTAAAACAACAGCAATGTGACAGCTCTGGCCTACGGTATGAACTGGCTGTTTGCTTTCTGCAGAAGGCTGATGAGTCTTTCCAGAAGTTTCTGTAGTGAGCAATACCCCATCTTCTGAGCAAGGCAGTTGGAAGGTAATATCCAGATACGGAGGAGGGACCTGGGATGTGATCATCCTGCTGCTACCTTCCCAGCACATCCTCCCATGTTTACCATCACATTTAGATTAAATAGTTATATGGAGTTGAAAGATGGGTCAGAAGTGAAAGCCTTTGCCTGGCAAGCAAAAGGACCTAAATTTGGAGACCCCAGAGTAAAGCAATAAGGAGGTAAAACAATGTAAAATATCCCTGAAGTCATGTTGGGCCTTCACACGCACACACACACACACACACACACACACACACACACACACACACAGATCCCCTTTCTTTTGAATGACTGAAAAATGGGAATTCTTTCACAAAGGTAGATGGAAAAACTTGGACCTCTATAAATATAAAGACTTTGGTGTAAGTAAGGTAGGACGTGTGGTAAGTTAAACAGGTCTCTAGCAAATTACTAGATGCAAGGACACAATATCATCTTTATTAAGATAAAATAGGGGCTGGAGAGGTGGCTCAGGGGTTAAGCCTCCGCCTTGCAGGCGGAAAGATCCTGAGTTCGGATCCCAGATCCCACGTATAGACGCCAGGCGGAAGCGGGGGCGGCCTGCGCTTCTGGTCCTGGTAGGGCGGAGCCTGTGAATCCCGGGGCAGAAGGAGGTGGAGGCGTCCATGGTGGTTTACGAATTCGTCCGTGGTTCTACACACACACGTGCACACACACACATACACACGCATATGCACACAGTTGAATAATAATTAATAATAAAAATTAAAAAAAGATAAAAATAACATTGTTTTTATTGTTTAGGAACATGTCAGTGCTCTCTTCGGCAGCACATATACTAAAGTTGGAACAATACAGGAATGTGTCAAGCAAGATTCTATACATCTTGCAAGTATAAGGTCCCCCCCATCCCCGACCAGGCTGCAGGGATCACGTCTCCCAGGTGGTGAAGTCAGCTGATGTCTTCCTTTCCAGAAGCCTCCTAAGACTCTGTAATCAACTTTGGAATTTCAGTTACCGTATTTAGAAGTCTCCTATTTATAATCCTTTATAGTCTATACCTCACATGTAGTCACGTTATCGTTAAGTTTCAGTCTTCAAGACTTTTAAATAACATACTTAAACCTTCTGGTTTTCCTTTTGTGATAAGGACTTTTTAAGAAAAAAGAAAAGGCTACATGACATAGCTAGTTGCAGGTGGAACCTTTCCAAAGGTTCTGTGTGTGGTCACCAGCTACACTACCTGACATAGTGTGCACATGTAAACTTACCACAACTGGTGGGATGGGTAATTACCATATATGGGAGATGAAGGGACTGAAATGTACAGGCTATGGAATAAAATGCAAGGGGTAAGGGCTAAGAAAAAAGTATGCAAAACAATTGCACTTAGGGCCCAGCTTCTGGACGGGAATCCACTGAGTCAGTAGTGGCACAATAACCTCTTCGTGCAAGCGTGCTTCCGTGTCCTTCTCCATACGAGCATCCCACACTGCTTCAGCTTGCATCCATCTCTATAAATCCCCCGCTCAGAATCCTTTATCCTGAAGCATCTTCTTTCAATCTTTAACAGAGTACATTTAATATTTATGTCTTCATGCTTTTTTTTCCATCTAAAATTGCTTCCAAAATGCAGGAAACATGTACGGCACATCACTGAAGTTAAGTAATCATCCCGAATACATTGTCGAGGAAATGATCTGCGTGATGCAGTGAGACATATGATTACTTACAAATGTGAAGGTTTTCCATTGTGACTTTGATGTGGGGCTCAATGTCCTACGCCTTCACCTTCCGTGGTGGATGAGTCGAACTGTGTAGACCACACTGGTCTGGAACTCGCGACACTTTTCCCTAGTCTCCTGAGTGGAGGGACGACATGCCACCACGGCTAGTTGGTGACTATCGAGAACAATAAGCTGCCCATGAGATGGTCCAGCAGGTAAAAGCAACTGCGTTCAAACCGGAGCCCTGGATGGCGTGTCTGGAAGTCCATGTGGTGGAAGAAGAGAACCAAACTGCCATCGTTGTCCTTGAGTGGAACGTGGTGCCCTCTGCTCTCTTGCCCTCGCCGTCTCTCAATAATAAATAAATGGACAGCAACACTCCTACTCGCGTGTTTTGTTTGGAGTTCAAGGCTTCTCTTCACTCACTGTTGAAGTGAAGTGAAATGAAGTTGAAGTGAAGCTTCTCTTCAAGCAGCCAGCAGTACCCAGCCCCAGGCGGTTCCACAACAGGACAGTGCTGTTCTTGCCGTTGGCACGCGGGAGCTGCAGGCAGCTGGCAGATCCCAGCCCCCACAGCCAGCCTATGGCTTGTGTATCACTACAAACACATATATGTGCAGCATATGTTTTCTACACACACACACACACACCATAGCTTGATCACAGATGTGCCCATAGAAGTGAGAACATGTTCATTCACAACAGCTTATGGGGGCCATTAGCTAACAGGTTTACATTCCCAGAGAAAGGGGAAAAAATGAAATTTATGAATCCCACTGACAAAGCCAAAAAAGCTTACAATGGTCAAGGGAACCTGGGTGACTCTTCCTGGGCTCAATTCCAAGATCCGTTTTTTCATGATGGGAAATTCTGGGAGCAGTGTGGGATCCTCGTGACTTTTACAGGTTCTGATCACAGAGCGCCTTTAGAAACAGCCTTTGATTGTCACTTCTGGCTTTCCAGGCGGAATCCAAAGATAAATGGACAAGATAGTGCATCACGTAGCTCTTACTGTCACCTGGGATGGCCCGGGACTCTCTGTGTCCCCCTGGTGCATGCTGGGACTCAGTCCTCAGAAGCTCAGACAGCACAGATGCTGTGGGCTCATCTGCCTGTCTCTTTCTGGGCGTTCCATGGGGGACTTCCATGGGCTGCAAACTTGGAGGAGCCCTTGGTGCATCAGCTGTCTATACTGGGGTCAGCAGATGTATGTGAGAGACCCCGCCACACTTCTCAGTAGTAGTTGGTAACCTAAACTCTGATGTTGAGAAGACTAAAAGCAACGCTGACTTGTTAGACTAAACTGTGAGACTATTTGCTAAAGAACCATGTGGCAGGGAGACGGTTCCTGAAAGAAGGAAAAAGTGGAGTGGACCTTCTAACTCACAAAATGCTACTTTTTAAGTGAATATCAAGAAAGGTGAGGTGGATAAATCAAAATAAAAATGGATCAAAGAAGAAAAGGGTCTGCAAATGATGTTTTAAGTCCTCTAAATGTGGCACATTCATGTGAATGTTAGAATGACAGTGATAATTTAAAGATTAGTTTTACTGAGTGTGACATTCCCTGTCTCCTTCTTGCACTCTATTACCAAGAATAATTTAAAACCCAACTGGCTAAATAAACTCAGTGCAGTGTATCACAGTCTGTAAAGACCCTTGCAATTCCTTGTCTTGTCTTAATCTTTCGAACAACCTGTGCTTGATTAGTCTTTTATAATCTCTCTTTGCAGATGCTGAATTTTCCAAGAAGGAGGTAATGGTTATAGAAAAAGGATTTGGGGACTTGGAGTTTAACTGCAATCATACAAAACAGCCCATGCTATGGGTAAGGTCTTAGGATCCCATCCAACTCAGTTGATGTCCTGTGATGGCATTCTGTGAATGTGGTGAGCCTTTGGATATCACTTTCATAGGCATTTACTCAGTAAAGTGAAACTTCTGCTTCAGTTTGCCTGCGTGATGCAAATAAATTCATCACCAAATGGCTTATGGGAAAAAAAGGGAGGGTGGTATTTTGGCTGATGTTTGTCAGGTTACATTTCTTAATCCAGCTTGGTAGTTCTCATAGTCAGGCACAGGTGTCAAATTAATAGTTGAGAGTTTGAGCTCTGGGCACATTTGTGGAGAATTAGTGGTTGAGTGAAGCCCAGACCAAACCTGCAGCAGATTGTCTAAGTGGACGGAAGACCGACAACTCACCGGAGGAGCTGGAGAAGCACAGCCGTGGGCTCACGTGCATGGGATTCATGGGACTTACCAGCTCAGCACAGTTCAGGGGCATCTCAGCAGTCCCAGTTTGGTGCTGAAGGGCCAAAGGATTCCTGGAGAGTCTCTGGAAACCTGGCATTCAACCCAGGGAGGAACAGCGGCAGCCGAGAACAAGAGTTCCCAGCACTGGGCAACGGAGAGAGTCAACTCTTTTTTTTTGCACTCCTTTTATCTGGTCTGCTACTGAAAGGTCCCACCCACTATGGGCTGGGTCTTTCCCATCAATTAGATAATCTCCTACAGGCTCGCTCAAGGGTTTGCCCTAACTTAATTCTCCACAGCTGTGCCCAGAGCTCAGCCTGCACCTCTCAGGCTGCCAACCGTATCCAACTATCACAACTTTCAAGTTATGATGCTACCAGTCTGTGCAAATTGCTAAACTCGGCTGCTACGAGTCGTGTCTAAACACAGCCCCATCTCAGATGAACAAGATGCTATGGAGCTCAATTGAGCAGAGGCTGCATTTCCAATATCTTGTCCCTCTGATGGATGAACCAACTTGGGGAAGAAAAACCCATGATTCCTCTTCTCGTAGAGGATTCTCACCGATTCTCACCGAGTGTGTTTTGTTACTTTTAAAGAAATCATAACCTTCCAATGACCTGAAGCTTTTTTTTTCTACCCTATCTCAAGTGGAATATGAAAGTTAAAAAAAAACAAAACTAGTTAATCAAAATGTTGATTCTTACCCAGCAGAAAGCTATTTGTAAACAGCTGAATGCTCAGCCAATTTTCCAATTTGCATCTTGACATTGGTCATAGTGCAGTTGCTGGAGAAGAAAATCTAATAAAGTTTTAAAATCTGAAGATAATAGTCATTGCTGCCATTAAACGATTGTCTGCTACGGTCCAGGTGACTTACATAGCTTATTTTCCACCTCCACAATAACCTAGAACAAGAACACTTTTAGCTTTCCTTTTATGGATGCTTATATACAGTCTCAGAGGCCTTAAGAAACTTAAGAACATGCATAAGATTTCTCACTGGGAATGCTTAAACCCAAGCAAATTTGCATATTCTCCAATATACCACAGAAGGTCTTCTGCAACAGCAGGAGATGGAAGGGAAGGGAACAGAGTGTAATATAATAAAATAAGAGATTTTGCACCTTTTTTGTTTTACCTTGCAATATACCTGAGGTAGGGACACACTTGTTCTGCAGCGACAGAGCAAGGCTGAAGGACAGTGAAAGAGATTTGAAAAGACGCATGAGGAAGATTCGCACCCTAACACAATCGCGGCACAGCAAGTCCCACTACAAAACTGCCACAGGGTGGTCTGCACTGGCTAGACCTAGGAGTCTCAAAAGAGAGCCCCCGCTGGATCACAGACCTGGATCAGCACTTAGAAATGTCTCCAACACGAATATGCAACGCCGCATAACAGAACTGGCAAGATGGCTCAGTGAGTAAAGCCTCTACCTCACAAGCAACAGGAGCTGAGTTCGGATCCCCAGATCCCCTGTAAAAATGCTGGGCAGAAGTGGCAGTCGCTTTGCAATTCCGGTTCTGGAAGGTAGAATCTGAGAAACCTCAGAGCAAAGGAAAAAAAGGATGATGTGAAGTAATTTAAAATGATTCCTGATGTCACCCTGGGGATTCCACCACAAGCACATACATTCAAGTGCCCTCTTATACGCACACCACTCTTATACACACACCACCACATGCAACACACATACACACACTTCCAGATACATACATGCAACATGCACACACTTGCAGGTACAAACCAATGCTTATATATGTCCACACACACACACACACACACACACACACACACACACACACCATCATTTTATTTGTCTTGTTCTTTGAAAATGTACAAGGCATGGATAAAGGCAAATAACAGCTGAGGATGAAAGACATGTATGCATTGGGTGCATGTCTCAGAATCCCAGTACTTGGGAGGTGGAATCAGAGTTTGAGGAGTCCTCTTTGGTGGCATAGAAATTGGGAGTCAGCCTGGAAGACCTAAAAATAGCAATGTTGACTGTGGTCTCTGTGATCTAACAGCTTTTCAACTTCTACTCGGTGGTTGAAAACTTCATTTTCCCCTGCAGGATCCAGTCAGACCTCCAAATGCTGGTGTGCAGAATCCACACCAGGAGCTATCCTGAACAAGGGATTTTGTCCAAACGCTGTCAGCCACACACATAACCATCCACCAGGTAAAAGACAAAGACTTGGGATCGCCCTTCAGTGACCAGCCTCTTCCTGCTTGTGCTATATTTGTTTGTTTGGGATGTTAAGGACGCTGGGTAAGAATCCCTTACAATCCAATCCTCTTTGGGATCGTGTGGTGCTCTCCGCCCTGTGGGCTTAATGAGAAGAAAAGCAATCGCAGGGCCCTAGTAGGAGCCTAGCCTAGCACAGTAGACCATAGACCCCCACAGAGTGGGCAGAGTAGCTGGCCCCAAGACGCACTTCTTCCTCTGACACTCTCATTGAAAACCTTAATGCCAATGCTACTGTAGATGGAAATTGTTTTAAAAATGCCATTACAAGCGCTGCGTGATTGGAGGCATCTTTTCATCCACAAAACTAATTAAACCATTATTTCCTTTCTCATTACCATGGTAAGTAGAAGCTTTTCATTATGAAAGCAGCCAGACAAACCTTCCTTCGATTTGAAGAGCGCCTCTTTTTTAAAGTATCTGCACACCAAAATGATTTCAGAAATTAAAAACACTACGAAGACAAGATAGCAATAATAATAATGATAATAATAATAATTCCACGATCATGATGTAAACAAATGATAACAATGCAATGCTTTCATTGAAATGTGGAGCTATTATAAGTTCACGTGTCATGCCTTCATCATTTTGAAGAGGACATTTGGAAACCACGGGAAAACTTATTTTAAAAAAGAAATGTCCAATTTTTAAAAAAAAATGAGATTAATCTGCAGCTGTAAGAGTAGAAGCTCTGATAGGGTCAGAGAATTGGCTTCCAAGTATTCAGGGCAATGGAAGTATGTGAGTAAATATCGCCCATTGGTGGCTGGCCAAAGAGCTGCTCCCCTCAGTGGCTGTGAAGTGGTGCATCGAAGGTCGCCTCTGAAACAAGCGACTGCTGAATAGACTGAACTCACGTCGGTTTTCTTGCACCAATTTGGAGACTGCGGTGAGAACAGGGTGCAGCCTGTGACCGGACACAGAAAGGAGGAAGGCAGTCATGGCATCCCAATGGGGTGTGGCTTCAAATATCAGGTGAACGGGGCGGAGCAAAAGGCTGCACTGTCAGGTTATTGCAGAAGATGTCGCAGGTTCACAGGAAGGAGCTGACATGAACGGCCCTTCAGAAGAGCTTGGAGGAAAGTTCCAGCATCGCTGAGATGGAAAGCATTGATGAGATGCTGAAGTGGATGGGTGGGGATCTCAGGGGGTATGAAGAAAGGAGGGCTAGCCTCTACAGACAGCATGGCTGGGTGGGGATGGGAAAGAACGCCTAGTCCCCTTCAGTTCTGGAACATTTGCAGAGAGTTAAGGCGCCACACCATGGGCACAAAGCCAGGCCCTGACGCAGAAGGGAAACCCTTCGGCTCCCCAGAATGGAGGGAATGCTTTGCTCATAGAGAACTCTAGAGGAAGGGAAAGTTCCAAGACGTGACTTAGGCTACCTACGTGCTATACAAGTCATGAAGGAAGGACCCAGGTACGAGTAAAGTTATCATTCAAAGTTGTCTTGTACAACAGAGGAGGGTCTAGGAGGTGGCTCAGTGGTTAAAGCCTTTGCCTTGGCAGCAAAGGCACTTAGCTCAGATTCGTTGAATGAAATACAGTGAGTGGGTGGTTTCCTTTTCCTCCGGTCCTTAGAGACCCTTGTCTGATTTCAGTTTTGCTTGGGGAGAAAGCGACAAAACTTTGTGATAGCCCAGAATAACCCTTCTCCCATCTTGCTGGTGGGTGTGGCAGCAGCCTACAAGTTCAGCCCTGGAAGGCTGAGTCTGGGAATCCCCCGAGTGCATAGGCTAGCCAGACTAGACCTAGTGTGTGCTCTACATTTCACTAGGCTCACAACGATGAGATGGAAGAGCGATCAAGAGGGATTCCAATATCACCCTTGGGCCTCTGTAGGCACTTGTGCTAAACTGCACTCATGTACATATGTTCATACACATATGAATGTGTGCACATATACATTCATATACCCACCAATATAAACACAGGAAAAGGCTTTTTAATGAAAAGTTGTCTTGGGGTTGGAGAGATGGCTCAGGGGTTAAGACTCTGCCTTGCAAGCAGAAGGTCCTGAGTTTGGATCCCAGGTCCCACATGAAAGCACTAGACAGAAATGGCATCGGCCTGTATTTTTGGCCCTGGTGGGCAGAGTCTGGGAAATCCCAGAGCAAAGCAAAAAGGAGGTAGAAGCAATCCAGGATGATTTCTGAAGTCACCCTTGGTCCTCCATGGGATCGCACAGTGCCCTCTGATACACACACACACACACACACACACACACACACACACACACACCCATCAAAATAAAAGTTGTCTTGGGCAGAGTTGCAAGGAAGAGAGAGACTACTAGCCCAGAGCCACCGACTCTTTGTCCAAAGATGGATGTGGCCTGGTTGAGAGAGAGAGCAAGAGAGAGAACATGAGAGTGAGAGATGGAGAGAGAGAGGAGACAGAGAGAGAGAGAGAGACAGACAGAGAGAGAGAGAGAGAGGCAGAAAATCTGTGATGTCACACATGTGTGCAGATAAAAAGAAATTTGTGAGACCTTGGAAGCTGAATTCCTCCAAGGAGTGCTCACTACTGTGTTCCTTAGACCTTGTTCGAGCCACGCAGCCCCGTGAGGGAATCTCCCTTCACTGGGGTGGGGAAGTGGTACTGGTGCATTTCTGCGCTCCCCTCCAGAGCCCAACTAGGCCCATGAAGACAATTTTCACTTGTGTGGATACTGTGAGATGCTTTCTGCCTAATGAAAGCCGAATGATCTGAAATCCACGTGGCTGAAAGAAAAGTGATTAAGAAAGACGTGTTTGCTTAAGGAAGGTTTTTCTACCAGGCAGGCTGACCTTGGCTGGATCCGGCTAGGCAGGCTGGTTAATGAGCTCCAGGGGGCCACCTGTCTGCCACCTTCTCCTGTGGGTATAGACACATGCTGCCATCCCTTCCCTCTTTCTTTTCACTAATGCCAAACTGAGGTCCTCAGCTTGAGTAGCGGACACTTGAACCGATAAGACAGCTCCTTGTCACCAGGCCAGTTATGAGGAACCGAAGACACACTGGGCCAAGTAGAATTCTAAAATGCTCATTTCTTCTCTCTCAAATTATGCTACCAAAGTCCATGAGAACTCCTATCTGGTACTCAAAATCTCTATTCACCTGTATCAGCTCTTTGTCTCATAAACTTAAAACCATAAACAGTCCATCCTTGGGTGTGTGGGGGGGGACGGAAGCAGAGCCAGCAACAGGTGCTTTAATTTAGACAAAACAAATAGTCTTTTCTTTGGCATCTGAAGAAGCAATATAGTTTCTGAAACACACCCTCAAACGTTGATTTTGCAAAACCTTTTCTCTCGGAGCATGATGGGTAAAACAGCAAGATGGGAGAAGGGTTATTCTGGGCTATCACAAAGTTTTGTCGCTTTCTCCCCAAGCAAAACTGAAATCAGACAAGGGTCTCTAAGGACCGGAGGAAAAGGAAACCACCCACTCACTGTATTTCATTCAATCCCCCCCACCACCACTATATACACACACTCTCTCTCTCTCTCTTTAAAAGCAAGAGAACTAGCAAACATGCTGTGGAATATTTAAGGATGGCACGCCGCAGTAAACGCTGGGAAAAACATTTCAGCAACTGTTAGACGCTGTTACCACTCCTGTCGCGCACAAGAAAATTAGCCCTAATTGGGTAGCAGACATAAGTATAGCGTGGGAATGGGAATTGAGCAGACACTTAATTAATGGTGTTGGGAGAAGGGAAACGGGATTAATGAATGGTTGATATAAATTCCACTTTGTTACTGGGATAATCACTGGTCTCATGAAAATTTATTTCCTGGTTAAGATTTATAGCCGTGTTTTTAAATATTTTACTCCATTCTGGAGAATTCCCAACTTAGACTGTAATTTTTGGAATGCTACTAGCCACAATTATTGGTGGGTTTGCATGCACCTTCCTGAACTGTTTTTTGTACCTAGAAATTCCTGTCCCCCCTCCCAACAAAAAGAACATAACATTGATTTGACTTGCTGTTTAGAGATATGGATCCCACCAATGATTTGATAACCAAGTGATAAACTCAGTGTCTTGGGTTGGTGCAATGGCTAAGTGGTTAAAGACCTTGCCTCCCAACCAAAAGGATGTGAGTTCATATCCCCAGATCTCAAGTAAAAATGTCAGGCAGAGGCTATAGAGATGGTTCAGGGGTTAAAGATTTTGTCTTTCAAACAAAAGGACCTGAGTTTGGACCCCAAATCCCACTTAGAAATGCTGAGCAGAAATAGGGGTGAGAAAGGCTGCACTTCTGGTTCTCGAAAGCAGAGTCTGGAAAACCCCAAAGCAAAGCAATAAAAAAAGTATAACAATCAAGGATGATTCCCAAAGCCCCCTTGGGCCTCCACCTTTAGGCCAGTTGGAAATGGCTGAGGTCCGCACTTGAACCCTGAAAGGCAAAGCTTGGAAAGTCTCAGAGTAAAGCCATAAGAAGGGCAAGCAATCCATGATGATTCCTAAAGTTCACCCTTGGTCACTCCATTCAAGTGCACAGAGGCACAAGCACACATACCCACAACAACGACGACAACCAGTTCAGTGTCCAAAGAAACAAGGGTCACCTTGATTCTTTCTTCAGACCTAGAGCTTCACACTGGGCCTGGCTTTATTTTAAGGTTCTCCTGAGAGCTTATAGTAGGATGAGGTTCTGGCCCTGTGTCACAGTTGGGCACAGGTGTCAACTCGATAGTTGATGGTTTGAGCTCTGGGCACAGTTGTAGAGAGTTGAAGGTTGAGTTAGGCCCAGAGCAAACCTGCAGGAGATTGTCTAGCTGATGAGGAAGGCCCAGCCCATGGTGGGTGGGATTAGGCCCTGGAATAAAATACAGCTATACAGAGAGCTGGTGTACACTTGGCCAGACATGCTGGTCTGGCAAGTAAGGATCGTCCCTCTCTCAGCTATTAAATAGAGATGGTGTGACCAGTCTTCTCAGCCTGATGTTGGCACATGCTCTCCTGTCAAGCTGGACTATGAACTGTAGCCGAACTGTCAAAAGAAAATAAACTCCTTGTTCCCTTAAGCCATTTGATGGTCATTTATCAGCAACCATGCAGGTGAACTGCAACATGCTACGACGGCCCTCCAATTCTCTTGTTTCTACCGCTCTGAGCCCAATCTAGAAAGTCCGCAGAAATCCGGAAGATCCGTGGGGTTACTGCTGTAACCACCTAGGCGGATGTCACCAATCTCTTTCTGGAACCCCCTCCTGACCCTTTCCGATCCTAATTGGACCCCTGATCTATATAGGGCCACATGCCCCGTCCTGGGTGTGACTTCCCCAGCCCAAGCCTGTTTGGACCCGAGAACCTCATGCGAGAGCTTTCCATGAAAGCTGGCTTTTGACTCGTTATCATCTGGTCTGGTTCAGTCTTTGGCTTATGGTCGGAACTTTTCACTGGGCACTGTCGTGGTGTATTGTTGGCTATCTGCTCCAGTGGTATTTTACTCTCTCTAACGGTCCAGTTTCAATTGTTAATGCGATGAGATTTGGAATCAACTTTGGGCACTGCCCAAGGAGATTCATCCTAGTCAGGTTCATGAAGGGGGGGAAGATCTGCCCATTGTGGTTGGCACCATTCCTTGGATAGGACTTCTCAACTGAATAAAAATGCAGAAAGGGGGCGAGTACCGTCATGCATTCATGGATCTCCGCTTCTTTACTGTGGTTGCAAGTGACTTGTCTCCCAAGTCGCTGCTGCCTTGATTCCCCGCCAAGATGAACTGGACCCTTGAATTGTAAGACCAGTCAAACTCTTTCTCCTTTGGGTTGCTTTTCTCTGAGCACTTTCTTGCAGCAACAGAAGAGAAACTAAAACACCCCCGATATGTCAAATGTGTCAAACTGTACTAATTCTAGATTCCAGAAATGACATAAATTTTCCCCTTTTGAAATTTTTAAAGAATTTCCCAAGTAATAACTTTCTTTGCTCCATTTTCACATTTAAACATGTCCTTGTATTTATGACATTTCTGCTTGCTGCCGCTTGCCTTCGTGGTGCTGATGGATATGCACCCAAGCAGCGTAGGGCAAGAAGGGGCTTTATTTCAGTTTATGATTCTGATTACAGTTCATAATCTAGCTTGGCAGGAGAGTTCAAATCAACACCAGGAACCAAGAGAACTTGCTGCAATATTATCCACAGGGGTGGCTTAGAGAAGGACTAAACCTCACTTTTCAGACTGCAAGTGAAGGTACTGGGTTTAGGACTAGCCTTATGCCAAGGCAGGCTCCACCCAGACTCGTCAGGGAGGGGACCATATAAGTCCCTGGGCTGGGGCCAACCAATCAGGGAAAAGGCCAATTGAGGAGAGCTTCACAACACGTGTTTCCCCACATACTGGAGATTGGGACCAATAGGGTTTCTCCAACTCTACACATGACTGCTTGAGCCAATCATCTCGGGGAGACAACACACCCCAGAATGTGACCATGCTTACCTTGAGAATGTGACTATGCTTGAGCCGATAATCTCAGGGAAACGACACCACAAGAAAAGCTTCCCAACCCGACCTTTTTACACTAATTACATAATCTCCTGAAGGTTTGCGAGTGGCTTGCCTGGCTACTAGTTTTTCATGGATGTGTCCAGAACTCAAATTTCAGTTTTCAAGCTAGCACCATATCTCACTGACACAATACTTCAATGAACCTTGGAGTATTATTTGATCAGCATAATAACCTTTTTGGATACACCTTTGGAAAAATGCAGTTTTTGAAAAAAAAATATTAATATCTTTCTGCGATTTATTGAAGATCAGTTAACCAAGCTTTCAATTTATAAGAAAGTGGAATAGTAACAAGACTGATAGTAAAACAAACCCTAATGAACAAAGTGTACAGAAAATGGAATCATTGGTAAGACAGGCAGACAAGGGTTAAATGCTCAGTTCTAACAGGTGAACAATTTTTGTTGCAACAAAAAACTAAATTCCCATTTAAATATTAGATCAATGGCTTCCATTTGTTTGCCAATATGGATGGGTAATTTCTACTCATCTCAGCATCTAAAATGGCTAATCTACGTGTTGCTCTTTTTTTTTTCCTCTTGCATCTTTATTTTTTTCTGTATGCACATCTATCTTTGTGTCTGTGTATATCAGAAAGCACTTCATGGCCCTGTGTAGAACGAAGGATGACTTCAGGAATCATCCTGGATTGCTTCTACCTCCTTATTGATTTACTCTGGAAGTTTCTCAGGCTCTGCCTTCCGATGCAGAAATGAAAGTACAGGCTGCTGCTACTTCCACCTGGCATTTTTTACATGGGACCTGGATCCAAACTCAGGACCTTCGGCTTGGGAAGCAGAGTCTTAACCCCTGAGCCATCTCTCCAGCCCCTGTGTTGCTGTTCTTCTAGTAAGCCCTGTGTGCTCTCACACAATCATTACTTATGTCTGTTTGCCTTTTGCGGATGAGACAGAATGGGGGGGAAGGGAGGAGTGAAGGACTTCCTGAGGCATGGAAAGGTAAGTCTAAACTTTTGAAAAGACAAATGAGCAAAATCTTCCTTGAAGAAGGAAAAGGCCTCCATCCTTATTCCCTCCCTTTTTTTTTTTTTTTTTTTTTTTTTTTTTTTTTTTTTTTTTTAGTAAATAGAGCATTTACTATTGAAAATTTACACTGGAAATTCTTCAACTATCCCTGAAGTATATATGTTTTGAAAAGCTAACTAAGTGTCTTATCACCTCTGGGACCCCAGGAGTGTCTTTGTGGGGTGCCTGGGAAGCAAACTCTTTGAACTGTAATCACCTGTGAAGATACTGCTCTTATCTCTAGTTCTGCAGTGGGGTGGGGTTGGGAGTCTCCTCCAGGGAGCTCCTCTCTCCAAGATGGAAAACTTTTTCACTTCTTAAAAGTTTATTTTTCCCAATATTTCTATTTACTTATTCTTGGCCATGTTAAAATGAATTAAGAAGAGAATTGATAGTCCTTTGATATGTGGTATATGACCTAATATGTTACTCACTGAGATATTTGTTAATAGAATGATACATGTACAAAATACCCAAGTTGTAATGTATTCGATCTTTACATTTAGTAGTTCATATAAAAGAAATAACTTAAATAGTATTGCCTATAGATCAAGAATTTGTACTGCCAGCAAGACTAGCTTTGTGCTTCTACTAAAAAAACACAGGGTTTTTAAAAAATTTTTTAAACTTTAATAAATGCAGTCTAAAATAAAGCTTCTTTAAAACTGAAAAAAAGTTTATTTTTCCCTTGGGAGAAAGCTAACTGGTGAATACAGTGGGTCACCCCAATTATCAAGTGAATATTCACAGAAAGCAGTGTGGATGGCTTCCAAGTCTGCAGAACAAGCAGGCTGAATGCTGAACCCACTTGGCCATCTGTAAAGATGCTCATAACTGTGCGCTGCTCTAGAGTCAGTTCCCAGGGTGCCTCCCCAAAACGAGATTGCCTTCTTTGTTACCATCTCTCAGTGGGCTGATGAACAGCACATTCTTATTTCATGTGTATTTAATAATGAATCGATTTTATCTCAATCTCTTTGTGGAGAGGATTTGGTGGCTTAGAGCAGATTTTCATGTTCAACTTCTACGTCCCCCAATATAAGGAAGATAAAGCCCAGGCTGGAACTCCCCAGACCTCCTGCTGCCCCTCCCTGCACATGGCAAATGTAAACCTGCTGCCATCTTCCAGTCCTGCCGGGATCACTCATATTGTGACTTTAAGAAGGTTGTCCATCAGGAAGTGGCACTATTGAGTCTTCCGGTCCCTCCTTCCCACACATACCAGGAGAGCGCAATTCTTGATGCAGAGTATAAAAAAATAAATAAAAAAGAGAAAGCATTTCACAGATTGTGTCTAGTTCGTGACCATTTTCTTCAGTAGTGCTGTTTAGGATCACCCATACTTCATCAACTAAGAAATAATATCACTTGTAGGGACATATCAAAATCACGTGGGCTGCAGTCCTTTGAGTGTGTCTATTGTATCAAATCCACCAGCTTGAGCCAGCCCAAACCAGCAGCACCCAGGGTAAGCCAGCCCAAACCAGCAGTCCCCTGCCACTGCTGTTACAATTTAACCATGAGTTACTATGAAGAAAGCATTTTACTTCTTCTTCCAGACTCCATGCTAATTTTCATGTTTGCTGAGAAGGTGCAGGTATCTCTGCCTTTATGCATAGTTAAGGCTCTCATGACATCCCATCAGGTGGCAGATGGGTTCAGAGCCTGTACAAATTTGGATTCCACAGCTGTTCTTGGGAGAATAGAGTAACAGGTTTTGAGACAATGGGACACAGAAGATGAGGACTCTATTCACAAGACAGTCAAGTGTACCATCCATTCTCACACGGAAGCCAAGAGAGCTATCCATTCTCATGGACATGGTTGGCTATAAAATAATGACAATTGCAATGATTCATAAATGAACATTAGTGAAGAATAATCCTTAGCCAGTATGAACAAACTATTAGTAGCAGTAGCACATTCCACCTAGTGATAATGAGTAGATCCCGGTGACGAGAGAAATCACAGTGGAACTGTGATACATACAGGTGTCAGCTGACAACCAAAGGCTTGAGTTCCAGGAACAGTTTTGAAGAATTAGTTGTTGAGCTAAGTCCTGACAAAGCCTGCAGGAGATGTCTGGTTGATGGGGATAGCCCAGTCCACAGAGAGGTAGGACTTTTCCTGGGGCGAGTAAACAAGACGGATTGTGAGAGGTGATTCAGGAAGTTGGCATTAGTTGGCATGCTTGGCCAGACATGTTGTTCTGGTGAATGAAAATGGTCCTTCTATCAGCAATGGATGTGGCCAGTTCCCTTGGCCCCAGATATTGGTATGAATTCTCCTGCCGAGCTTCACAAGGAGATGTAGCCAGACAACTCAAGTGAGAATAAAACCCCTTGTTCGTTGTTCCTCCTTAAACAGTTTGGTTATGAATTTATTGGCAGCCTGTGGACAAGCAACAACCAGGAGGCAGCAGGTATGTTAAGTACACATTGCTACAGACAAATGCAGAACTATATCCTTTCAACATAAAACTCTTGCAAACTTTATCCCAGTAACTCTGAATTCTGCTCCCGAGAAAGCACTATTTGGGGAAGGTAGGAAGAGGCGGTTTCATGTAGGCCAAGCTGGCCTTGAATTTTCCATGTAGCCAAGGATGGCTTGGAACCCTTAATTCTTGTATCTCCCCCTCTTGAGTGCAAGAGTGGCAAGCCTGCATGCCCTCACCTGGTTTTATTCAGTGCTGGAGACTGAAGCCAGGGCTCAGTATATGCTAAACAAGCACTCTACCAACTGGCCTGCATCCCCATCCAAAGAGCAGATACACTGAGGTATCCTTAATCATGCATAAAGACTCAGAGTAAACTGCTAGATGATGTTAAAGAAACTTTTCCATATCCTCAAATGCCTACGTATTATCAAATGAAATCAATCTGATGAGCTCCTGGGGAGGTTTGTCTTTCTCTTATAATCTTATCATTCTTCCATTTTTCCTGGCACTGCACATTTCTCCCCCTCTGTGTTGTACCATTCTGTGATACAAAAAAATGTCTGAGTACCATTAAAAGGGAGTGTTTGATAATTATGTTAATCAGCATATCACTGCATTTCCATCTGTCTGCAATATATATTTTCAATAAGTAGATATTGGTCTACAATGCTAGCGTTTTGAAGGCTGAGGAGGAGGATTGCAAATACAAGGTCAGCTTGAGCTACATTACAAATTCCAGGGCTGTTAGTGGTTGTATTGATCAACTGTTTTTCAACAATTAATGTAGTCCAACCTTGGATGAGTTTTTTTGTGGGGGAGGATATATAACTTTATAGCTCATGAAAAAAATGGTCAAGTATCAATATTAATGTTTTTTTTTCTCCAATCTCTTCAAAAACGTCAAAGTAAGTAGGGACAAAAATGTTTAAGGTCACTGTGGTAAAAAGTACAAAACTCTGTTAAGGAGAAATAAAGATGTTAAGAAAGAGAGATGGGTGATGACCACAGACCACAATGTAAGTTTTTCTCCAACTCATCTATATACTCAATCCTTTCCCCCAAATGACAGCAGTGTTCTCTAAAATAGAAATAGACAATTTGATTTTAAGTTTATTTGGAAATTCAAGGAAATAGCAGAGCCAGGATTATCTTGAAGAATAACCAAATTGGAAGACCTTCATTTCTAGATCCCAAAACCAACTCTAAAGCGACAGTAATTAAGACGTTGTACTGGTCTGGGAAGATGCCTCTGCAGTTAAAACCCTTGCCACACAAACAAAAGGGCCAGAGTTTGGACCCACAAACTCCACATAAAAATGCCAAGTATATGTGGAGCCAACCTAGAATTCCAGCCTTAGAAGGCAGAGACTGAAATCCCTAGGGTAAACTGGGCAGCCAGACTAGACTGATTTGCGAGCTCCGGGTTTAATTAGAGAATCTGCTTAAAAACATAATGTTGAAAAGCAACTGAGAATGATTAACAATCTCAATCTGGGGCCTCCACAGTCATGCAAACATAGGCAAGTACAACTGCCAAACACTCACACATGTGCAATTACACAGCCATGTAAACCTGCTCCACCACCACACACTGCTCGAGAGTAGAAGAAAGAAAACACATGCGCTAGTATCACATGACAGAAAGGTTAACAAAGCCAAGTAGAACTCAGAGATGAATCTATACACAAGAGGTCACTTGAATTTTAGTAACGACACCAGTGAGATTCAGTTCAGAAATGTTATTGTCAATAAGTGATCCAAGTTAGTAACTTGGCGTTAAAAAGGAATAAATGTAATCAAGTCTAAAACTATAGTTTTAGTATCATTTATCTCTGAAAGGACCAAACAGTTATCCCAACACCAAGGAAAAGGAATGAATCAAGGCTTGTGGACGTGACTGGAGAACTCACACCTTTAAAATGGAGAAAGAAAAATCTTCCCATTGATTAGCTCTGCTTTCAAGGGTCCCGTAAGGTTTTCACTGTACAAGTGGGCTGCGGTTTCTCTTCATGTCACTGTTAATACATGACCACACAACTTAGGGAATGAGGAATTGCCTTCTCACTTATGATTCTGGCTACGGTTCCGAGTCAGACATAATCAAGCAGCTTAAGATCCTTGAATACTTTCATCAGTGACAGCAGAGTTCATATCTACTTGAGAGAGACTGGCCACATGTAATCACAGGAATTGCTGAGAGAGGGGCAAATCTTCTCATTTGCCAGTCTGCAAGTCTGTCACCAGTGTAGCAAACTGCTCATCCAGCTCTCTCCATCCTATCCAGGAAAAGGTCACACCCACCGTGAGCTGGGTCTTCCCTCATCCATTCCACAATCTCCCACAGACCTGCTTAGGGTGTGTCTTAACTACTAATTCTTCACAAATGTGCCCAGAGGCTGAGCCCTCAACTGTGAAGTTCATACCTATACCTACTTGGCAGAACTCGTAACTCTGAGAGTTAGGCACAGAGGTACATATGTCTGAACAGTAGCACCTGTGATTCCGAGGCTGGAGAAAACCATAAATTTGGGGCCAGCCTGAGCTACCTAGAGAGTTTGGGGTCATAACATATATTTATATGTCATAATTTACAAATGAGATATGCTGCAAGGTTAACGCACAGCAAGCAGCCGTTAAAAGTTGCTGACCTACATCATGCTGACGGCATCTTAGGTATTTTTGAAGCATGAACTGGATTACTTCTCACATTTTGTTTGCTTCATCCATCTTCCTGGTGCTGAATGAATAGGGGACTCAGACAGCTTAAGATTCTGGGTTACATTCATCAGTATGGCAGACGAATTCACACCACCATGAGAAGCCACGTGAGCCGCCCACATCGTATCCACCCAAAGACGGAAGGCAGGAGCATAGTATCATGCTCAACAGTCTGCCAGAATACTGAGCGAGCTGTCTACATCTTCTCCACCTGCCCAGGAATTATTCCTATCTACTATGCACTCTGTCTTTCTGCATCATGTAGATAACTGTAGCAGTTCACCTGCATTGTTGCTGACAAAATCACCATCAAACTTAGGGGAACAAGGGGTTTATTCTCTTATGATAGTCCAGTTACAGTTCTTAGTCCAGTTGACAGGAGAGCATGCACCATCAACAAAGGCTGAGGGAACTGGACACAATAAATCCACAAAACAGCTGAGAGAGGGACGATCCTTACGTGCCAGAACAGCATATCTGGCCAAGGATACAGGATACCCCCTTTCTCAAGCAGTTCCCTCCCTTTTATTCACCTGTCTGGGGACTAGTCTCATCCACCCTGGGCTGAACCTTCTCCATCAACTAAACGATCTTCTGTAGATTTGATCTGGGCTCAACTCAAC
The DNA here is from genome assembly GCA_023101885.1 of Typhlomys cinereus. Taxonomy (NCBI): domain Eukaryota; kingdom Metazoa; phylum Chordata; class Mammalia; order Rodentia; family Platacanthomyidae; genus Typhlomys; species Typhlomys cinereus. The sequence goes on along the minus strand of JALPQD010000013.1, from coordinate 7,400,504 downwards.
TGCCAATTCTCTATAAATATGCCCAGAGCTCAAACTCTCAACCGTCAGGTTGACACCTATATCTAACTATAATAATAACCTTCTCCAGACTTGTTTTAACTAAATAAATCTACACAGATCTCTCCAAAGATTCAACCTTTCATTGTCAAGTTGGTATTTATACAGATTTACCACATCCATAATCCCCATGAAAAAGGTATTACTAGTATCTCCACTCCATGAACAGTGAAACTACGGTACAAAAATGTTAGTTGATAAAGCTACAGAATGATTAGTAATACCACCCCCTAAATACATTCCTGTACACTAGTTTCTAGCAGTCCTATTTATCTCTGTCTTTGTGTGCTACAAGTAAAAATAAGCCTTAATTTTTGCCCTCTTATATCCTAAGAGCATGGCACATTAGGAGCTATCCATAAAAATATCAGCTCTTGGAAAAGTCATCCTTATTCTGCACCCTGTAGAGAGGATATGAATGATGGGAGTGCCTATGAAAATCAAAATATATTTTGATTTTAGACATCTAGCAAGGAACCCTTGGTCCCTGCCTCTCAGTCTCAGCTCCGGAGCATCAAATGGGAAGATTTGACTACAGAAGTCGCATCGGCTCTTCTGTCTTCAGTGTGAAAGTCTCCAAAGTAACAGGACTTAGGGATGTTTGGTCGTCCTGTGCTTGTGCTTATCTAAGATGCACAGAGAGAGAGACCTGCTTCAGTCGCCAGCACTGCATAGAGCTGGGGCACGGCAGTATGCATGGTAACACTCCAACATTCCCAGCACTTGGAAGGTAGAAAGAGGAGGATGCGAGGGAGAAGAAATTGCTGGCCGTCCTCGGTGACCAAGACCCCGTCACAAACATAGCAAAGCCCAGAAGCAAATATAAGACCTCAGGATCCTCCTCTTTCCGTGTGTGTGTGTGTGTGTGTGTGTGTGTGTGTGTGTGTGTGTGTGTGCGTATTGCTATCACATCTTCTGGTTCCTCATGGAGTCAGGAAAGTAGTGTCCCCATTCATGGGTCATTTCAGACTCCTTTCACAGGGATGTTCTGTCGCTACTCTTGGGCAGCCACTGTGAAACAGAGGATATAACGGATATCCCCAAACCTCAGTGTGAACATGAATGTCAAATACAGATAGACTTGAGATGACTGAAATGTGCCTAAGAGCATCACACGCGCGCCTTTTTCATCCCTTTCTCTCGCCTGCTACTTATTCTTTCTCTCTGTCTCTCCCTAAATGCGCAATCTGGCATGTCCCCAGAAGGCACTTTGGAAGGGGAGCATTCCATGATCTGTGACAAGATGGGCATAACTTGGCTAGGTAAATAAAAACCAAGATGTTCTGACACAGCCATTAACTTTGCTTGGCCGTCATTTAGGCACTTTCTGGGGAAAGCGTGACTTCTGCTTTGCTCAGCCAGGCCTCCCGCCTGAGGCTGACCCTCCTGCCTAATTTGCATAACTCCTGTTCTCCAGCCCTCTCACTTCAGCCCATCTAGGATGAAACAACTTTGGAGTCTTCTGCAGGCGTCTCCAGCATTTGCTTCATTTATTTAATCCCGGACACCCCAAACTATCATCTTGCCATAGCTGTACACAAGCGACTGGCTTCTAAGCCCCTCTTAGTCTGCTTGGAGAGACCAGCGACATGCCCTTGAAGAAATCTGAAATCCAAGTAAGTGTCTAGTATCCGGACAAATGGTGCTGGCTCCTGACTGTGACCTTCCAGTGCTTGGCGTAAGGCTTGGGAAGGCTTTCAGAGGAAGGTGTAGAATCCAGGGACACTTCAGTCGACTCCTGTTGACATTCTTCTTCCCACCTTCTCTTTCTTTTTTCTCCTTTGGGACCACCTGCCTTCTACTCTCTCCCATACCCTGGATTTACAAACCTCACTATTACCTTCCTCATCTCAATGCACTCTTGTGTTTCTTTCACCTGGACACCCCCGGCCAATCATCGGTGTAAAGGAAACCCTGTTATACCTAATGGCTCAGGACGTTGAAGGTGGAGGAAGAAATTTTAGCCACCACTCATCTTTAGGACCCAGAGCCAGAATCTCGCAGAACCTCAGACCCACCAGCACTCCAGCTGCAGACACAGCTGGTGGAAATGATCATTTGTGATTTCCAGCTCCCCTCGGGGGTTTTAGCTGTGTTTTTCTGCCGTCCAATTAAGTTCCAACCAAATACAGATTCCATTTTTTTTTTCCATCCAGGAGTCTTCTCACTGCCGATGCGAGACTAAATTCACTTCCCTGGCTTTTGGCTTCTCCAGCGAGCCAAATCTTTTTATCACTAACCGGTAGCCGAAGTTATTTTAGAGAAGAAAGTCGGGTCCAACAGGAATGTTGCCTGTCTCATTGCTTTGCAGAGAGGAAAAAGCAGAAAAGAGGCAAAAAAGAAACAAAAGGGGCCAAACTATTACATAAGTGACATAACGAAGTTACCCAGGATAAAGCAGGCTCCAGAGTGGGGGTGATGGTAACTTTCAAGAGTGAAATGGACAGGCTAAGAAATGAAATCTTTTTACAGCACAAAGGTGAACGGTGTGATTGTACTATTTACTCAGTATTATAGACTACGGAAGTCAAATAGTCATTTGCCTCGGGAGTCATTTCTTCTAACCTCTCGACAGCAAAAATTATTCTGCATAATTAGAAATGCCAGTTCGATGTTCACGGAACAAAGGAGTGTGTTAATCACAGAAGACTTCAGCAAAATAAAGGCACCCCAAAAGAGCAGTCCACCTTAGAGAAAGGAAGGACTTGGCTGATGACTTAGGATGTTGAGCTGCTCGAATCCAAGATGGGCAACGTGTAACTGACATCTAAGAAGGAATAGCACTTAACTCAGGTAGCAAGAACTTTTTCAAAAGTCCAGTCTGAATGAGGACAGATAGTTGACATCACCAACATTCAGAGACTGCATCTCTTGTCCTCCTCACAAAGGAAGTTTGGAGCCTGAATTCATTAATTCATTATGCCCACAGCCTGGCACAGTGGAGAAAGAGAAGAGCTAAAAGAACATGCTAATTTTTTTCAATCAGAAAAACATCACCTCTTTCAAGAAACCTTTTGCACATATTTTTATTAGCTAGACTTCCACTATGTGGTTACTTCTGGGTTTTCAAAAGTCAATTTCAGGAGGGCTTTACGAGTCGCATATTCTCTCTCTGAGGAGTGTTATTAGCAAAGCACGAGAAAGCATGGACTTGTGGTTGCTACAGTATCGTCAGCTGCCATTTGGAAGGTTCAGCAGAGCATTCTGTAATATTGAAATTAGAATGACCTTCCTACTCCCCGACTCCTGGACAAAATGATGCATGGTATTGCACATGTTAAATAAACCCCTACCATCAATATTAGGCCACAAACAAATAACTGCCTCTTCCCTGCTAAGTGCTCTTGCAAAAAGACAGGGCTATCACAAAATCCACACGAATGATAAAGATTATGATCATAGCAACAGCTGATGTGCATACAAGGTGGTAGGGTCAGATTTCTCTGCACTGATCTTCCCACCTTCCCATCCAGTTAGCAAGCTCTAAGCCTCGGTCCTTTTACAGTGCCCTTTCCATTTGGCACTGGATCCTGTCGCCAGCCATGAGGGTTCTCTAGACCCCACGGTCAGCGTGTGCTCATAGACTGGCAGCAGGAACCAAGTTCCCAAAGGAATGATTATGAATCGGCCACTTCCAGAAAGCAGTTTCGTTGTTTCAAACAGATCTTGCAGTACAGCCTCAGAAGAATACACTGCTGTGATGCTAACTGGATTCAACACAAGTCTGAATATCTACATGGCTGAAGTGCTGTCTGCCCTGAGATTTCTCTCCTACAACTGCACAATGATTCCTTCTCGCCTGTGCTTTCCTAGCCCTCCCACGGCTAGTGATTCTGCCTGAGTCTTGCTGTCCTTTTGCACATGGCAAGTTCTGCCTCAACAAATCCACATGACTCTGCAGATACACTCCTTTCCTGACAGTGAACAACAATGAAACTGTGTCTTGTTGATTTGTTAATTCAAAAAACCCACAACTCTCGGCTCAATCTTGGAGCCACGTAGGAATGACCACGGTCCAGGAACACAGACACAGGCAACCCCAAATTTCATGTCCAGTGTGGGAACAGTTTCATGACTTTTTATCTCCTAGCAACAGAACAAAGAAATCCACAAATCAAGACATGTTTTAAATGCATTGGTGGAAACACTGTGAGGTAGTTTACTATAAGGTGTGACGTCTCAGATACAAGCCCCTGATGCTGTCTGAAGACACCTTAGTCTTTGGATTAGGGGAAATTACGGGTCTGCGTGTACATTTCCAAAGGATTTACCTAATAGTCACAAGACCCTATAGGTCACATAGAGAAGCGAGACATACAAGACAATATACAGGAACACTTGGCTCAAACCTGAAGCGTTTTGTACTTCCACAATCATTGGAGTTCTTATATATATGTGTACATTTGTTTGTTTGTTTGTTTATTGTGTGTGTTCGTGCGTGTGTGTGTGTGTGTGTGTGTGTGTGTGTGTGTGTGTGTATCAGAGGGCACTGTGTGTCCCTGTGGAGGACCAAGTGTGACTTTGGGAATCACCCTTGATAGCTTCTACTTTTTTGTTTCGCTCTGGGATTTCCCAGGCTCCACCCACCAGGGCCGGAAGTGCAGTCCACCACCATTTCTGCCTGGCATTTTTACGTGGGACCTAGAATCTGAAATTAGGACCTTCTGCTTGGGAGGCAGAGTCTTGACCTCTTCCTAAGCCATCTCTCTAGCCCAAGAATTCCAGTCAGTCAATCAGATATATAACCAATGTATTACAAGTGTGCTTCTTGTTGTCTTATGTGAACTTCAGTTCCTGGACTTCTAGATTTTTCTAGCTATGCTCCCAGGCATGATGGCGCTAAACCAAAAGTTGTTTTTTCTTTTTTTTTTCAAAAAAGAAAAAGCACTGAAATTACAGCTTGCCCATTTCTCTCTTGTGTCACACCTAGCCACTCCACGTACCTACCACTTCCTCCCACGACCATGCCCCTATGCACGCCTGCCTTCCACCCTTTATTTCTGTCTCTTTTGGTAAAGAGTTGAAGAAGAATGACTCCTGAAGCTGGCCCTTCACAAGTGAATAAGTATCAGGAGCTCATTTGCTGAAGACGAAGAAGAGGGTGCCCAAAGGGGCTCAAATGTGAGTGGTTACTTGATCCATCCAAATGTGGATGGGGCTGGTCCACCCCACAGTTACTCTGCTCCTCTCTCTCTCTCTCTCTCTCTCTCTCTCTCACTTTCTCTCTCTCTCTCTCTTACTATGAAGATAATTCCCAAGACGTGGTTCACAGATCCTGTGTGTAGAATGAGATGATTTCACCATTAGCTACGGTCCTCAATGCAGCCCTTCAGGCAACTGTATCGATCCAATCTCCTGAGTTATTATTTCCTACCTTGCTGCTCTAGGGCATGAGATCAAGTTATGTTTTCAAAGCAAAGCCCATGAGAGTCCATAAAACATTTCCGCATAGCTTATCTCAGCTTATCAGGACAATAACTCAGCACACAAATGGAACACAATCACTGTTTCCTAACAAGGATGCTCCGGCAGGAAATATGTTATAGGCAGAAATAGTTCTTGAATATCTGTCTTCCATGTAGTCGTAATTCTGTGCATGGTGGCAATGAGTGATAAAGAGCATCCATTAAAGAACACATGACCTTCAATTACATTCCAGACTCTTGCTTTCAAATATGTATTCCAAGAAATGAAATAGGTAACATTCCACTGTTGTAGGTTCCTTAAAATGAAGACAACAGGTCACTAGATTTCATTCAACCTGAGGGACCAGTAGACCCAATATTTGACAAAGCAAGACAATTATACTATTATCACACCTAGACCAAACTACTACACAAGTACAGTGAGAGAAAGTCCTGGTAGTTTGGAGGTATTTCATGCGATCCTATTATTTTACTTTCTCTTTCAGTTGATAGAAATATATGCCTAAAGTAATTTGGGGAACAAGGGGTTTGTCATAGTTATGCACAGGTGTCAACTTGACTACTGAGGATTTGAGCTCTAGGCACATTTGTGGAAAACTAATGGTTAAGTTGGGCCCAGAGCAAGCCTGCAGGAGATTATCTAGCTGATAGGAAGGGGGTCGAGTCTACACTGGTTGAAGGAGTTGGCATCCTTGTGTATACTTGTCCAGACATTCTGGTCTGGCAAATAAGGATCGTCCCTCTCTCAGTCATTACGTAGAGATGGTGTGGCCAGTTCCCTAGGCCCTGGTGTTGGTGTGTTTGCTCCTGTCAAGCTGGACTGAGAACTGTAACCAGTAAGCATAAGAGAAAATAAGCCCTGTTCCCTTAAGCCATTTGATGGTGATTTATCAGCAACCATGCAGGTAACTGCAACAGGGTTTATTCTGGCTTAGGATTCTGGGTTACATTTCGTTAGCATGGCAGGAGAGTTCACACAAACCAGAGCGAGGAGTGGAGAGAGCTGGCTATACCATATCCCAGGAATCACTGAAGGGGGAGCACGCTTCCTTGCCTGCCAGTCTACAAAAGTACTGACCCAGCCTTGCCCTGTCTTGGACTTCCTTTAATTAAATTCTTCATTGGCATGTCTAAAGGCTCAGCCAACACTTGTGAAACTGATGCCTTTATCTAACTGGCACAGGTGCCATGTCTCAATGTTGCCTTTCATTGCTTGAAAATGAACCTTTTCAAGTATCAAGGTTGCTAACAGTTCAAAAGTTGGGAGACCAAGTGACTGACAGGCACAGTGACTCCTCCCACGCTGATGGCACTCCAAGATCAGAGCACGCGCAAATAGAAGATTAACTAGATCTTTTTGTGAACACTGACCCACATGCAAACCTCCCAACAGAAGTACATTCTGCATATCACAAGCCGGTGCATGCACTGTCCTATTTTTTTCTTTTCAAAAGAAACACATTTGTGGGAATCTATAAAAAGTCACTCCTAGATCTGACATCACTTATAGGAAATCATAGTCAGGGAACATAGATGGCCAGGAAGAAGTTTAAACTATCCCCCCGTATTGTGACTGGGGAGGTGGCTTGTGGGCAAGCCTGAGGAACTGTGTTCAAATCCCCAGCATACACCAGAAAAGCAGAGCAACGTGGCACATACCTGTATCCCTACCACTGAGCAGGTGAGATGGATAGATCCTTGGAGCCCATCAGTAATGTCAGTATGCTACACCATGATGGAGGAGGGGGTAGGATAATTGCTTTGAAGTTCATAAACCAGCAAGCCAGGAATGTGCGGAGTGTTGGAAAAAGAGAGACCCTGTCTCAACGAGGTGGAAGGAAAGAATACACTTCAGCTTGGGTGGTATAAATATACCTATCCTCACTCAAAATAAAAAAAAAAAATCATGTAAATTTAAAAAAGAAAACTAGAACCTCTCCTGTTGTTACTTTTCTTTCATTGCTGTGAAACAACACTCTGAATCACCCAACTGAAGGCAGAAAGGGAAGCTTACTTGACTCACACAGTTCCAGAGGGGAAATAGTCTATCATGGCTGGAATCCCAAAGCAGAAGGTGTGGCTGTGTGCAGATGCAGGAAGTGGGCTCAGGTCACCACAAACATCAAAGGAAGAGACCCCCAAATAAACTACAGGAAGCAGGGCTGGGTCGTTCACATCTCACAGCCCACTTCTTATGGCATGCCTTCCTCCAGTAGGAGACAACTCACAAGCAAACCATGACACCTCCAGAGATGTCCAGAGAAACTAGATATCCACCGATATCACCCCAAAATATGCTAAAGGTGTGGACTTGTCAACTTTCCCCAAGGAAACGAGCGTGGTGCTCAATGCTCTGAGTGCTAATTAAATGATTAAAAAAACTATGGGGGAGGGAGCTGGGAAGATGGTTAAGAAATTTATCACACAAGCATGAGGACCAGAGTTTGTATCTCCATGTAAAACCTGGACAGACATTGCCGCAACCTGTGATTCCAGCCCTTAGAAGGCAGAGATAGAGAATCTTCATGGCCAGCTCATGGGCTTAGCCAATCGGTGATCTCCGGGTTCAGTGAAGAGACTGTGTTCATAAATAAAGGTGGAGAGCAATTGAAGAAGACAAGGTCAGGGCATGAACTAGACCACACCTCCTGCTTTCTTGCCAAAGCTGGGATTGTCAACCATCCGGACAGGAGTCCCGCCTTTTGAGGAATTTGGCCCACCTAGAGGACGGCCGGAGAGACGAAGCAACTTGCCTCTCCCTCCCAAAAGCTATCTCTCCCCTCTCCCCTCCTCACTTACTCTCCTACCTCTCCTCTTCCTCTCTCAGCAAGACGGGAAAAACCGAACAAACCTTCCACCACTAGGTGCTACAGGTCTCCTGGTCTTTCAGCTTCTCTAAGAGCACAACTTTCTCTTCCTCTCTTCTGCACGCTTGCCCAAACTAACAATTTAAACACTTCCTGACACTTGTCGCTTCTTACTGATTCTCTGGTGACACTGACTTGGGCCTTGTCATCACATAGCTGCTTGCCAATCTCTAAGCACGCCTCTCCCTGGAAGCAGCTGAGATTTGTGATTCCTAAAATAATTATATACTTTAAGCTCTTTTCCTGCTCCATGGGCAAAAGGAACCTACGAACCCTAGACCCATATCGACACCAGATTGCAACCTTAGGTGTCCACTCACAGTATGCGTACATATTTACCTACAGACACACTCACACCCCCCAAAATAATAAAGACCCCATTGCATATAAAGTGTTTACTTAATATTAACAGCAAGGTGAGATGGTGTTAATATTAGAATCAGAAAAGCAGAGCTCAGGCAGTTTGATTACAGTGTCATGTTTCTCCAGAGTATCAAACATGTTCGAAGCAAGGAAATGAGAGGTAATCTTACATCAAAAGTTTAGTGATTTTTTCAGGTAACAGGGAAACCCTAAAAGTGCAAAGAACGCCCCTCTGATCACCCCCAATGCATGTTAAAGCAAATGAAATTTCATGCCGAATGGCCCAGGCAGTGAGCAAATGGCAGGCTTTCAATCCATGCGATTCAACTGATTGCTCTAAAAATCTAACTCACCACTCTGGCAGCTTTGAAGTCAAACATGGTCTTGCTTAATCACCTCCCCTGACAAGTCGTTTTCCCAACAGTGTGGCTACTGTGGATCTGCAAGCATCAGACTCACCCCACCGACCTGAGGGTTCTATTCTAGACGCAGCGTGGAATGGTAAACTGACCTCCTAAAGTTCCCTCTCCCTACATAGAGAGCACAGTTAGGCTTTGCTGGTCTCACAACCAAATTCTCCCTGGTTCAAACCAGCACTGTCACCTCCATGGGAGAGGAGGAGTTTCTTTGTGAATTTCCATTTTCCTTACATCTTCTCCATGTATTTACATAGTACGTATGATGTGGGTGTTGGGGGGGACTGTACGTGCCGTGGTATGCATGTAGAGGTCAGAGAACAACTTGTGGCAACTGGCTCTCATCTTCAACCTTATGTGTTCCAGAATGTTCTGAGATTGTCAGGCTTGGGAACAAGTGTCCTGACCCAGCAACCCCTTACATGTTTCATTTATAACTTGACTCCACGTACCATAAAAGGTACCACTTTCCTTTGATTCTTTTGCATTCCCAGTGGCGCTATGAATGTTGAGCCAAAGGGGACTTTGGGAATCATCCTGGGAATCGTTCTGGGTTGCTATAGCTCCCGCTTGCTTTGCTTTGGTGTTGTTCAAGCTGTACCTTCCATGGTCAGAAGCTCAAGCTACTGCCATTTATGACAGGCATTTTTATATGGGATCTGGGATTCAAACTCAGATCCTTCTATTTGTGAGACAGAAGCATAACCCCTGAGCTATTTCTTCAGCCCCACAGAATGTCAACTTGCACATTCTTGATAGCCTTATCAAGACAGTGACTAAGACCTCGTTGACCCGAAAGGACTTTAATGCTTGACTTTGTTTAAATTTTAACAAGACCTTATGATAGAAGAACTATTAAGTGACTACACCATACAGACTTTAAATCTTGCTGGAAAGGGTTAAACAGAGGACTTGGAAGATAAAATTTAAGTGATCAAAATAATATTTTTTCTCATAAACAAAATATTGAAAACTCTGCATATCACACTTTTAGTCTTTATGTTTCTATTTATCCATTTTATGATGGTCCTAGGGATGGAATCTAGGTCTTTACCCACGCTAGGGACACACTCTACCATTAAGCTACATCCTGAGTTTGCTTGTGCCAATCTTTGTGGCACAAGTGGATTTCAATACCAACCTGTTTTTATGAATATATTCCCATATTCATTATAAAGGAGCATCTATCTAAACGAGAATATCAATTTATTTTAATTAACTAATCTATTAATAGCAGAGAGAAAGAACACGCATGTATGCATGGGCAGAGATCAGAAGATAACTTTCCCAAGTCAATTCTCTGCTGGCTGGAGATTCTGAACAGACATCTTATCCACTGATCTATTTCACAAGCCCTGAAGGTGCTATTTTATTTATTTTTTATTGTCTTAGAGTTTCCTACATGAATATAGTGGATTTTGATGCTTTCATATCTGAGCGCTTATCTCATCTCCCCCTCCTTTGCCCATTACTACCCTTCTTCTTCCCTGCCAGTCTCCCTCTGTGTTTCCTCTGGGTTGCCTTGGATGGCAGATGCCGGAACACGAACTAGAGCATGAAGAAGGTACCATGTTAAAGAAGCCTTTTCTGTTTTGGTATAATGAATATGTGAGCTACAATATAATAAGACTTAGCATTTCATTTGAAAAAAATTCCTTGTGAAGAAGGTCCTTAGTTACCGATGATTCATTTGAAACTGCTAAGTGGGAAGGGCCCAAGATCACAAAGTTTTTGCAAAATACTAGTAGTCTCTTATATTGCAAATGCCAAAAACCTACTCTCTTCTCCCAAAACATCCCCAGGGTAAGTACATTGCTCTCATCCTACGGCTATGTTTAGTGATGAATGATGCTTCCATAGAATTAGAGGTTTATTCACCACCATTGTGCTTTAAATACCCTAGAATTCATTGTTGTAATTGTTAATTAAGTATCTTTTTAAAAAATCTTTCATAAATAAAGGCTGTATAAAACAATATAAAAATAAACTCAATTCATCATCTGGACTAGTCATCAGAATTTCAAATGAAGAAAATCGAAAGAAACCTTCCAAAGCCCAAAATATGATGGAGAAGAAGGGCAATTCCAAGGGGAAAGATAAAAGAACAAATGAAGAGGGATGTGCATCATCTAGAGATGGAATGAATGAGGCCTGAGGATGGGGAGTACAACTCGATCTTTAGGGTGTTTGCCTAGAAGGTACGAGCACTGCCTTGGGACCCATGCCCAGCACCGTATTGACTGGACATGGTGGTCTGGGGCTGTAATCCCAGCACTTTGCAGATAGAGGCAGAAAGACCAGACGTTCCAGGTCATGCATGTCTATGGTAGTGAGATCAAAGACAGCCTTGGCTACCAGAAACCCTGTCTTATAAATAATAGCAATAATAGACAAACAAATCAATAATGAGCCAAAGAGACTTAGGAGGCTGTGGAAGCTGGAGCTACCAAGGAAAGCCAAAGGAGAATCCGACAGGTGGGGAAGTAGGACAATCTCCGCTTCTATACATTTTTGGTAACCATGGCAATGGTGAGAGAAGAAATGGACACAAGAGCATTGGTAAGAGCTCACCTGTTGGGACATCCTGTCTTCCTTTGCTTGACTTTCAGTGTGACATGTAGACACCTACTGAAGCCGGAAGACACCCGTCCCCAACCTCCAAAGGCTTCAACCAGGCAGCGGAGCTAAGTCTGGAGACACAGGTAATTGGAGGGATCATGCATGTTTTCAAGCCATGATCCCCCTCGGATGTACGCAGATCCAGTCTCAGGAAAGAATCTCTTTCCCCCAGAGCAGTTCCAGTATTCATCAGGCATCTAGGACAAGCCCAGACAGAGATGGCATGTGCCGGAAGTCATCTTTTAACAGACTCCGTTTCCCAACGGTTGGATGTTCGACTATGAAGGGGACAACAACAAGACCAGAAAGTCAAGTCATTTGTCTTTTGTGTTGGACCCATCTGTTGCTGCAGATAATCTGAAAGAGTCCTTCTAAACGGTTCTTCTCGTCTCATCACACTTGCTACTCTCTGACCAGGGCCATAGTATCCCGAAACACCTGGCTCTTGCGCTGTTTCTTTTTCCCCTAAAATGCCTCTCTTCAGGACAGCTAAGGAACATCTCCATCCTCTGTCAGTGTCTCTACCTTCTGTGTTTGCTTGTTACTATGCTAAATCACAACCTTGGGGCACAGTATTGTTTTTACTCAGAGAAGGTTACCGGATGAGCCGGTGAGAAATTTTACACAAAGCTACAGGTCTCAAATGCATTCAATGCACAAGGCTACGCAAAAATAACTTAAATCACAATTGTTTCCTTTTTTTTTTTTCAAAGTTGCCATTACATTCTACCCAGCTGTATTGACTGTGCAATGGAAAAGTATGGGCATCAAGCATCCAGTAGAGCTCATTCAAACGACGAAGCTGAACCTTGACTTTTACAGGCGTCGGCTGTTAAAATCTCGGGGCTTGCTTCTTTGAGGACCAAGGACAGTCTCTGTTAAAGGCAGGTGGCAGCAGTCAGTGACAATCTGTAGGCATATTCAGAGGGGCCACTGAGAAAGTTCAGTAGATCATGTACTTGCCGGGTAAGGAGACGTATTTGAGTTCCACCCCCAGAACCCAGCCTGGGAGTTTGGGGCGGGGGAGGCAGCCATGGTGTGCCGACTGGGCAGCTCATGAGGCTACCTATAAATTAAATAAATAAATAGGTTGAGTTGCAGCTGCGAAACGACACCCAAAGTTAACCTGTGGCCTTCACCCAAATGTGCACACCACACATACACACATATCCACACACACACACACACATTAGAAAATGAAATTCAGTTCATTAATTAAGCAAATCTTCGGCTCCTACAGAACGACCATAGGAAAACCAAGCTAACCTGTCAATGTTTCCGTGAGCCAACAAAAGAGGAGAAGCAGTCAGTAACACAGAACATACCTGACATTTTCTCTGTAATTCAGAGGCAGCTAATGTAAAAATAGATAAAACCCGAAAGTCAGTGTGTGGCTGGTGCCATGCCAGTTGACTGGCTGAAAGGCAACTCTTAACGACCCACGTGTGCCTGAGTTCTGGGTCTGCTCAGAGTAGAGGTTCGCACCATGGCCACCGGGGAACCTGGAGACTGAACCCCACAGCAATAAACTCTGGATTTCTGACCATGAGCCTCAGATGTCAATGTTTATAAAACTCCAGGTGACTCCCAGGCATACACCTGTTTCAGAACCAGGCCCTTACTAGACTCTTCAGAAGAGAAGTCAGATATGCAAATGAGTCACCTGGGGTCCTGTTAAAATGTAAATTTCTGATGCAAGCGGCATTGGGGGCAGAACTCCAGCTGCCCTTACCAAAACCCTCTGGCTGCCCTGTCCAACATGCGTCCCACCCCTAATTCCATATGGCCATGTAGATCAACACAGAATCCTACACCTATTTTAAACATGAAGGGATTGTTTTGGTGTGATTTTTCTTTCCATAACTCCATTGGACGGTTCGGAGACATGAACCTTGTAGATAACAATGTACTGCTTAGACACTTCTGTCTGAGGAAACCTGTGGCTCTTGAGCAACCTTATTTTTTTAAGTTTCTTTTTTTTTCATGTATGTACATCATAGTACATGATGGCTGAATGTTCAAGCTCTGGGCACATTTGTAGATAATTGGTAGTTGAGTTAGGCCCAGAATAAACCTGCAGGAGATTGCATAGTTGATGCGGAAGGTCCAGCCCATGTTGGGTGGGACTAGGTGCTAGGCAGGTGAATAAAATACAGAGAAGTGGTTGAAAAAATTTGGCATCCTTGTGAATACTTGGCTAGACATGGTGGTCTGGCAAGTAAGGATTGTCCCTCTCTCGACCATTATGTAGAGATGGTGTGGCCAGTTCCCTTGGCCCTTGGTGTTACCATGGGCTTTCCTGCCAAGCCCGACTAAGAACTGTAACCAGACTATGGTAAGAAAGTAAACCCCTTGCTCCCTTAAGCTATTTGCTGATTTGTCAGCAACAATGCAGGTGAACTGCAATAATGTGTAAATAGAATGAGTGTGTGAATATGTGTGTGTGTGTGTGTGTGTCTGTCTGTGTCTCTGTTTGTATGTGTACACATGAGTGTCCATTAGTGTGAATCCCTGAAGAGGTTGGAGTTATATCTGGAATCATCCTTGATGGATCTTCTACCTGATTGTTGTAAGCCTTAGTCTCTAATTAAACTCAGAGTGTGCATTAAGAGTAGACTGGTTCTCCATCTTGCCCTGGGAAACACACCTATTGATCTGGAGGAAATTACCCTAATTCTTCAAAGAACAGTCTTAAAAGGATATTGAGATGAGCTCTCCATTGTAGACAAGCCCCACCATGAAGTACAGCACAAGATTTTGGGGTTGGGCCCCAAAATGAACAGACCGATGAGACATGGAGGACAAGAAGCTCCAATCAGTTTTGTAGAAACTGAAGCTAACCAATGAGGAAAAACCTATCCCCCCTCCCCTCCTGCTTGCCTAAGTGTATAAATATACCTGACCCTGGCAGCCATCTTTGGCTCCCTTCCCCCTCAAGTGATTCCGCACCTCACATCATGAGTTCCTGCCTATCTTTTCTCTCACCTCTCATAAATTCCATGTCTGGAATCCACGTATTCTCCAGGGCTCTCTTTCCCCTCACGGATTCATGTCCGTAAGTTCCATTCTTTCTCTCCTCTAATAAACTCTGCCTTTGATCCTCTATGCATGTCCTGGTTTCAATCTTCAACTCTTGAACACAAAAATCTAGACACGTAAAGACCCCAGAGGGACATGTATCAAAACTTAAACTGAGATTACAAAGCAAGATATCTGTCCACCTGTGACTTCAGTGATTCAAACGCAGATGCTCATAACTGCATGACAAGGGCCCTGCCCACAAAGCCATCTTCCTAGCGCCCACGCCCACACTTCTTTTAAGAAGCAAACTCTGAACTCAACATCATTGTTCCTTTACCACATGTACAATCAGGACACAACATGTGGCTTATTTCCAATATGCACATAAGCTCATGGGATACTTAATCATGACATCAAATTCGTTCAATGGAACAATGACATGTTAGCAAGAATCTGGCATGCTTCAAGCTTTCCAAAGCCAGTTATGAATGTAGCCAAATGGGATTCACAGTGTGATTGTCCTTCTCCTTTGGTGCAGGACACACATATGACCCTTAAGAACTGGTTCTTTTATTACCCATAGTTAATTGAAAAATATTGCCAACTGCATTGGAAGATTTGTAAGATAATATAGTCCTCATAACCTGAAACTGCAAATTTGGCTAAGCTTTTAGATGGTATATACAGTCCCTTTATATTTCTGTCTTTGCATGTTATAAAATACTCTGTAATGTTACATTTCTATTTATAGTTTAGAAATTTTATTTCCTACACAACTTTTTGATAAGTATCCTCCTATTTTAAATCTTTTGAAAGGATAAAGTTTTGGGGAAGAAAATAACTGATTCTTCTAGAGCATCTCAGAGCAGATTCTGGGAGAAGGACTACACATATGTCTCAGCTGGATCTCGATCCACATCAGTAGCGAGGGTCAAAAGGCAGAGAAGGCAAGCCCAGGAGTCTGTTTTATAATGCCACATGGGGTAAGGGACCAAGTGTTTGCAGGAGGAAACGAACCCCTTTTGATTCAACTCTGGTGCTCTGTCCCTCCCGGGGAACCAATTCTCCTTAGCAACCATTTCTAGCAGAAGGAGCCAGCTCACTGGAGGGCCAAGAGCCGAGTCAGCCACTGAGGGGGCTTGTGGATTGCTTTATAGCACAGAGCGTGGTTTATTTCTGGCAGGAAATATGAGCCCACTGATAGCAAAGACTATTTACTGTACGGGCTTCTCTACAGCCTTTAATCAAGTCAGATCGCAGCATAGGAGGTTCAGATCTTCGGACTCAGAGTTGGGGAAACATGGTCATCTATAAAGCCTTAATTCACAAAGCCTGAACTTCTCAGGAAGTGCTGAGGGCCAGATTCTGCTGTCCCCCAGCAACAACTCAGCTCCTAAGGATGCCTACCGAGGGGATGAATACAGACCTAGGATTGGAAAAGGCAGGAATCCAAATGATTTCCCGGCTGGCCCTTCCTATGGGCTTCATCCTTCAAAAAATGTGATTTTGAAGTTATTCCGTTCAACACTTGTGACATTTAGAGAAAATACCTCAGTAAGAAAGAAGAAGGAAAGAAAACTAACAAACTTGGGGGGGGATGGAGGAAAAAGCAAGCAAGAGTTATTGGGAAAACACGTTTTACTGGCAAGACTAGTCTCCCCTCCCCCAAGCCAAATGAATACGTGGATGCTAATTCTGCAGAAGGGCCAGTGTCCTGGTTAGATACAATATACAATTTGATGGTTGAAGGTTTGCGCTCTGGGAACATTTACAAAGAATCAGTTAGCTCTGAGTAAACCTGCAGGAGAATGTCTTTTGATGGGGAAGGCCAGCCAGGGTGGGTGTGGCTAGTCCCTAGAAAGGTGGACACATTCTTCAGGACAGTGAGATATAGTCGTGAACAAAACAGGAACATATCTTTATCCATTAAGAAATTTACATTCTTCTAAGTGCTGTGAGACATTCATAAAAAATAAGTAAGATGCTAGGTAGCAATTAGTGACACGGGGAAATAAAGAGAAGAAAAAGAAAAGAGGAAAAAGCCAGGAGTTAAGAACTGCAGTGCATAGGAGTAGGACCTGCAAAAGTCTTACAGAGTGGATGCATTAAAGACCATCTGAACAAAGATGGAAGGTTGGGGAAACAAGACGCATGGCCATCCATGTGGCAAGAGCACGCCAGATAGTAGGAATGGCTGATTTAAATGTCCCCAAAGCAGGAGCATACCTTACCTTGTCCCTGGATGTGCATGCAGGACTGCAGTGGAAGACAAGCATTTGCTACTAGGTATGTTGATGTCAGAACCTGGGCCATGGCAGCCCTCAAGCGCTCCACCTGGCCACCCCTCCACCATGCGCCAATTAAAGACATAAGTAATAATAAAAGACAGTGAAAGAATGCAGTTTAGCTATAAGGACTTAATAGCAGAGACTGCCTCGCAAAAATTTCTCATTATACCTATAAATTAGAGATCTCAGCTCTTGATCTAGAAATTTCTTGTTGCTATGGAAGGCATCCGATATAGAGAATCACAACCTTAGTGCAAAGAATAAATATGACTGTGGAATGCTCTTGGCTCTAAACAAGACATCTAAATCACCCCCAACTCAGGACTCAGGAAGCATTGGAGAAGAGGGGGCTGTGAGCTTGAAAGGTGGGGAAGGGTATGGCCAGATGGTACCATACAGAAGTGACAGGTGTTTTCAGACAATGAATTCAGGGCAGCTGTGTTACCTCCATGAGTCATGCGCAACAATTGGTACATGGATATTACACTGTGAAAGGGGAAGGATATCAAGAATCACCATACTTCCCTCAAAGACTAATGCAGGCTAAGTCTAGATGGGAGGCAAGGGAATTACTATTCCCCAGCGATATGTCCAATAGTATATCATCCTCGCTCCAGCAAGCGTCCAGTCCAGACAGATGTGACCAACAGTAACCCAGAAGAGATTTTGTAAACCACACACAGAAGGACATGAGGGTGGGAGGAGAACAGGTGAGGAAGAGGAAGGTTTGAAATGAGGAAAGGTAGAGGATTGGGAACATTTGTGCAGAGCCTGGAAAGAATATAAACAAATTTTTAAAGGCAGACAAAGGATAATATGGCCGCAGTGAGAAGAAAACAGAGGTTCAGTGACCTCCAAATCCGTCTTTCCAGGATTATGATATATACTTATGCTTAAACACCATGCAGGAAGATTGCATAGCTCCACAGTCCCAGGCAAAGTGGGATTCTGTCCATCACACGCCCACCACTATCTTGATTCCAGTCTCTTCTGCACAGTGCTCTGGCAAGATGTCAGAGCCACATGGAATCTCTTCTCCCAGCCTGGCATACATGCCCAGGAAGTTCTTGTTTGGATAGGTATAGCCAAACGAAATACTGGTAAAATATCTTTGTTCTTTTCATGAGTGTTACAAGATACCTGAGAGAGGATTGTGTTTTGCCTCCCCACTCTGCACTGCCCTTCTTTCCAATCAACTCTACATCTCCAACAATGTCTGAAGGCCCTAAAAGATTTGTCTGGAAGTCCTGCAGTGCTCCACTCCCACTTCTTCAAATTCCCCCGTCCATGCTATCTACATGGTAGATCGTTCCCTGCGCTCCCCAACCTAAAGCGATCTCTTCTGTTCCAATGCTCTCCCACCTTAAGGGTAAGCTATGGTTCTCCAAGTTTCACCTCTATTAAAATTTGCATTTCTTAAGTTTCTCCCCTGTGTTAGCCTCTCTTTATTAATGGATCACCATGCAGACCTTGTGTATTATGGAAGTCAGTCTCCATTTCTTTCCCCCAGAGACTTAACAGCCTCCGTTTCCACAGGTTTGACATCTGTCATTTCAATCTGTCTCAGGTAAAAAAAAAAAAAAAAAAAAAAAATGCCTGCACTGAACATGTACATTTCTGTCATTGTTCACTGAAAAATCTGTTTAACTAGTTACATGGTTTCTACCTTGTATTTGATGTCATTGGTAATCCAGAGATGGTTTAAATATGGGTTATAGGCAAATAGTGCACCACTGTGCACAAAAGATGTGAACAGCTGCAGATTTCTGTGTCCGCCTGGGTCTTGCAACCAATTTCCACTCACATACCATGAGAGGAATGAAACTTACTCTTTTGATTCAAATGGTGACAATCAGCAGTTACTGCTTAGTCACTTCTCTTACAAGTAATCATCTGATTACGGGAAGCTTGGAAAGTACGCCCTTTGTCCTCAATCTGTGGACCAAACATGGCATCAGGCGTCGTGGCCCCCACATGTGCTTGTCTCCTCGAGCCTTAGTAAGAAGTATTCAGAAAGTGAGCAGGGCAGAGCCAGGGGCTGGTGGAATCCCCAGATATGAAATCTTTTCCATTCCGTTCCTATATCCTTAGAATAGCAGAGTCTCTCCGTCTTTTCGTATGGCTCATCATTGGAAGCCACCTGATGGAAAGCGACAAAGTCAATTGAAAGGGCAATGCGAACTTCAGTTAATACACGGGCGATTTTACCATCTATTTCTGCCTGATTCCAATGTTCTCTCTCTCTCTCTCTCTCTCTCTCTCTCTCTCTTTCTCTCTCTCTCTCTCTCCCCTTCTTCTCCCCCTCCCACTCATCCTCCTTCATTTCCTTCTCTTTTCTTTTCTCTTTCCTTTCTTCTTTCTTTCCTTCCTTCCTTCCTTCCTTCTTTCCTTCTTTCCTTCCTTCCCTCCCTCCCTCCATCCGTCCCTCCCTTCTTCCTTCCCTTCCCCCCTTCTTCCTTTCCTCCCTTCTTTTCCTTCCTTTTTTCTTTTCCTTCCAATGTTCTTGTGGGTAAATTCTTTTGAGGGGGTCTTATGTTGTCCAGGCTCTCCTTGAATTTGTTGTGTTGCAAAGGAAGGGGACCTTGAACTTCTAATCCTCAGGTCTCTACTTCTAAAGTGCTGGGTTACAGGAATGCACCTCAAGACCCAGTTTATGTGGTGCAGGAGATGGATTCCAGTGCTAGTGCATGCTAAAAAAAAAAACTCTTTCAAGTACATAGCATCTCCAGCCTTCCAATGTATACCTTTCATGAAGGACACATGTAGTCAGACTCATATAATATCATATCTATCATTAGACCTCAGGATGAATAAATTAATGTCATGTATGTTCTCCCATAATCAAGTCCTGACCTCTTCAGTCTGTAAATGTGGCTTTAGTTGGAAACATGGTCTTTGTAGATGAGCTTGTCAAGAAGAGACCAGGGGGAAGCCCTGATACAGTGTAACTCTCTCCTTATAAACAGAGAG
This sequence comes from Typhlomys cinereus, assembly GCA_023101885.1. Taxonomy (NCBI): domain Eukaryota; kingdom Metazoa; phylum Chordata; class Mammalia; order Rodentia; family Platacanthomyidae; genus Typhlomys; species Typhlomys cinereus. Next base: position 7,380,477 of record JALPQD010000013.1, on the reverse strand, counting down.
AACTTGGGCCTAAAGACATCAGAGTGACAAACTGTCACCTGCTACAGAACATGTGAAGGGACTTTCAAGGCCACATGAAGCCCTAAGAGACATCTTCAAAATCTTCCTCCTAGCTGACACCCTGTTGTCTGGCCTTAAACTTCTCCAGAAAAATGGTAAGATCCATTTTTTGCTATTTAAGACTTCTCATATGTGGCAGTTTGCTAGGACATACTTAGGGAATGAATACATGCAGGAAATTTAGTGACTAGGTTCTACCATTATGTTTTTGAAAACACTAAGAAAATAAACAGTGAAATCACACACACACACACACACACACAAACATGCACACACATCACACTTTTTTTAATCTTAATTTGAGATTGTATATGACAGAAAAAGTTAAGGGAGTTTTACCACCCATTAGTTTTTTTCCAGATGCCTTAAATACTTTATCTGCTTGGAAATGAATTATTCATATAATCAGGGAGAATAAAAACTCTGTTCTAGCAAATTTTATCTGTTCATTTCAGAATGACCATGATGGGTGGTCCTTTGTCAATAGTATTAATTAGCATGTATAGGAGCAACACGGCCTTATTTGTGCACACAGAAGAGTCAACTTCAAGTCCAGAATTAGAAAGAGAGCGAGTTTCAGGTGTATCCATCTCATGGATGGCTTGATTGGAATCCAGGTGGTGGGTCTGAAGGAGGTAGATTTCTCCAAGCAGTGAGAACAGAGACAGGAACAGAGGAAAGTAAGCAAGGCCACAAGCCTATGTGACAGACAACATGTGCATTGGGAGAGGTGACATGAAGCCTACAGTGAATTTGCCATTAGATGCCCCACCAGAGTGTCCACCCAAAAGCCCACCACTGGGACTTTCAAACCTGACCCCACCACGGACCACCAATCAATGGTCAGAGAGGAAACCAATAGACAGTTTCCATTTCACCTCCCCCAAAATTTCATAAAAGGACTACCCAGGGTCCAGAGGTTCATAGCAAGACCTGGAGGGGTCTTGCCTCCCCTCTGACTCCCCAAACAAGTAAAACGACTTCTTACTCCCCGTGATTCTCCCAAACAAATCAGGTGTCCCTTTTCCTGCTTTTCAATAAAATTTACTTAAAACATTCAGTCATGGCCTGACTTCAATCTTTGAGTCTGAGATACAAGAACCTGGACAGAAATCCTGTAATAGTTCTTCAACTGGTTGATCTTTTTTAACATCTTAATGAAGATGTAATTCACATACGATGCATTCTTTCGGCTTGTACGAGTCACTGAATTCACAGTTTGCGACGCCGTCAGCACAATTTAAGTTTAGAACACTGTCATGATTCCAACAAGCAATTTTTACTCATTTGTAACCACTTTCCATTTCTGCTCTTCCCCCAGCCCCAGGAAATTACTAATTTAATTTCCGATTCCAGATTCCAACCCTTGCAGATATTTGAGATTTGCCTTCTCTGGTATGATACAATATATGAGTTCTGGGGGATTAGTATCTTCCACTAAGCAGATTTCTTTAATAGGTTCTTCCATGCTATAGCATGTATTGGTACTTAATGCCTTTTTTTATTGCTCTATGATATTGCATAGCATTGGCCTGTAGCATTTTATTTGTGTTTATCAGCTGTCAGATTTGTGTTCTTTCTAACACTTAGCTATTGTGAATAGGCACCTACAAGAGTGTCTATGAGTGTATGTTTTTCTTTTTCATATATAATGCCTACTAGAATTGCTGGGTTTCATGGTAACTCTGTTCATTAGTTTGAGGTACTATGATTAAACTGCTTTCCTAAATACCTGCAGCATCCTACCTTCTTATCAGCAACGAAGGAGGACCTCACTTTCTCTAAATTGTGATTACCCACTTTTAAAGATGAGGCCATCTCAATGGATAAGAAGCGACATTCTATAATTTTCATTTGCAACTTTATGACTAATAATGTTGAACATACTTCCAGGTGCTTACTGGCCATTTCCAATTTTGTCCTAAATTGTTGAAAGAGAGTATCCTATCCCAGCCGGGCCTTGTTACGGAACTGAAAACAACCTTGTTATTTCTTATCAGATTCTAGTCCTTCTAAACACCACCCAGTAAACAGGCCATACCTCCTGCAATCTCTTTCCCTGTCCCTGACTTTTCTCTTTCTCCCACTTGCTACTATGACCAAGTCTAGTGCCCCTTCCTTCATGCCAAAGAAGTGCCTTCCTGATTGCTAATGTGTACCCAAGGCCACTGTGTGTCACATGACATGAAATTGTCCACCACACTCTACAAAAGCTTTAAAAACTTAGAAGCAGTGCACAGAGAACACCCAAGTGTGCATTGTGTTTCTCTTGGCCTTGACTTTATGCTAGATTCATGTCTGTTATTTTCCTCTGCATTGAAGGGAAGACTGTGTCCTTTAAAATGTATTCAGTAAAACAGCACACTATGTTGCCTTAGTGAGCTATAAGTGAGCTAGACAACTCCTCAGAAGTCTCTGAACTTCAGTGCATTCTTCAAGTTGTAATACCAGCAAGATTGTGTGTGTGTGTGTGTGTGTGTGTGTGTGTGTGTGCGTGTGTGTGTGGCATTGTATTTTTATTATTGAAAAGAAAGCTAGATGTCCCCTTTGTCCTATGGGCTTATCTGCAGATTTCTCCCCACCCCATCATGCTATCCATGGTGGTCAATGCTTTCTACTTTAAATTGTTATTTCTGGGCTGAAGAGATGGCTCAGGGGTTAAGACTCTGCCTCACAAGCAGAAGGTCCTGAGTTCGGATCCCAGGTCCCAGGTAAAAACTCCTGATGGAAACAGTGGCGGCCTGAACTTCTCACCCTGGTGGGTAGAGCCTGGGAAATCCCAGAACAAAGCAAATAGGAGGTAGAAGCAATCCAGGATGATTCCTGAAGTCACTCTTGGTCCTCCATAGGGACACACAGTGCCCTCTGACACACACACACACACACACACACACACACACACACACACACACACAAAGATGTTATTCCTGTACAAATGCTCTCCCACTTTAAAGTCAAATCACAGTCCCGTCCCCTCCCCGCCCGAGTTCTCAGTCTTAACAAAGCTCCTATCATCAGAGACTTCCACGTTTCTTCTCCCAATACTTTTTGATCCTCTTGCTGATATTACAGATATAGTCCTCAAGGCCTCTTTGATGTGGTACTGAGGATCAAACCCAGGATTTTGTGCATGCTGAGCAAGCACCCAAGCAATTGAACTACATATCCAGACCCTAAATGTCTTCTGGGACAATTGTCTATTCAAGTCTTTGATGTAACAAAGAATGAGTGGTCTCTGACCCAAGTTTCTGGCACGCCGCCCACAAAGCACATGGATTCTCAGAAGTGAAGAACTTCAGAGTGGTTTCCCTATGTTAATGAAATAGCTAGTAGCTGGGGAGTTTCTACAACATGGGAGGCTAGAGGGAACTTGTCAAAAATACTGAGGCATATTTAGAGGATTGTAGGTTCAACTCTGCTCCTGACATCTAGGAGGAAAAGAGGGGCTGAAGGATGTTAATCCATCAAACCTATGCATAGGCTCCCCTGAAAACAAGAAATGATTAGCCAGGGGGACGGAGAGATATCAATTACCTTATACACACACACACATACACACACACACACAGGTGCGTGCACACAAACACACACACACACACACACACACACAACTCTACAGAGAGTTTTCAAACAACTCTTTGAAATATATCTACATTCTGAAAGCTCAGAGCTCCCCAATTCCACACTTACTGAAGCTAAAATCTGTTAGGATGCTTTTAGAGCCCTACATTTGTCTGTCCGTGTATCCATCACGATAAACTGTTAAAAATAGACAAAGTATTCTGTTCCTAAGTTCTGTAAGTGGTCTAGCAAATGATAGACCCCGAAGGTCTGTGGTAAGCCCCCGTTTATAACCAGTTGGTTGGAAGTGTGTATTGGAGTTTGAAGCAGAGGCGATTTTCTAGAACACAGTGCTTCACGCTGTGGCTCTCGCATTAACTCCTAGAACACAGTGTCAGAATTTAATTAAAGTGCTACACCCCATGGTTAGTGTCAGAGAGTTGGCGGAGTGACTGCTAGTGCTGAAAACTCTTTGCACACTTAATAATTGGGATTTTTGCCTTTTCATGATTGAGTTGATAAGAATGTGCTAACATTCCAGATGCATGAGTGTTCTCAGATACATCATATACAAGTATTTTCTCATTAGAAAAAGCAGATGATGTCATGTCTACATTATCATTATATCAATGAGATGTGATTTATGTATTTTTCCCTCTTGTCATGGGTGTGTTGTTGTCATACCTAGGAAACTGCTTTTTCCAACCCCAAGTCACAGTGTGTTTGAGTTGATTTTGTATAAAACTCAATTGATCGTTTTCAAAACACTCCACTGAAATTCTCAACGCTTGCTGAACCAAAAGTCAAATATTAATTAACTTGGCTGCCAAATCTTATATCCAGCAGTCAAAAGGACCCATGAGATAAGCCGGTTCTGGGTTTGGCAGAGTACAGAACAATCTCCGAGTCTGAAGTCAGGAAGTATCACAGCGATTAAGGACTTTATCATCTGGGTCCCTCAACTAGCTATCAGAGGTAAACTAGGGAGAGATCCAAATTCCTCATCCAATTAGGAATCAAAAGACTAAAGACAATCCCAGCCATGAAAAACTTTCAAAACCCAAACCATAAGATAATGGTTCAAAATTTTGTCACACCCCTCTCTTAAGACTGGAAAACTGCAGAAGGTAAAAGATCAAAGGACTCCTCATTGAAAAATATCACATAGTTAATGCTTCCCAACATGTCACAGATAGAGAGCATGTCCAAAGTTCTTTCCTTAGGAGACACAAGAGAGGGCTTGGTGGTCATCAATTAGACCCACTGACCAGAGATGACTCTTTCAGATGACAGTTTTTATCCTGTCTGTAAAGAACCAAGCAAGTCCTGACTATAGTGATCTATGCAATAAGACTTCATAGACTCGATTAAACCATATCAGTCAAAAGAAGGAGGAGAAAATCTCTTATTCATTTTCCAAATACTTGTACGTTAGATGAAAATGCATCTACCCTTTGTAAGCATAATAGCCACTATGGCCAAGAAACTGCATTAAACACTTGGTGATGTTCCAACCGAAAGGCCGCATTTTTAATTATGACTTGGAGATCAAGTCCCCTGAGAAAACAAGCTACTGAATATTCAGCTTAGAGCAAATACCAAGGTCAAACATTTTTGAAATGCTCCAACCCAAACAATCTCCCTTCCTTCTAATCATAACTCAGTTAAATCCCTTAGTGAGACCTGCTCCCAATTGCTAATGAATTGGCTTATTTCTCACACTTTCTTTGTCTCTAAGAAGATAAGCAACTTCTAAAGCTGTCTTATGACTTACTCTTATGTCTCTAGAAGAATCTAGTTCATGGGAGGTATTTGATCAGTAGCAGTTGACTAACTTCAGAAACAGGTAAAAAATCTAACTTACAGAACATATCAAGATTGAGGAGAAAAAAAAAAGTTGCTTTTGAAGGAAAATGTCAACTTGTACTGTGGGGGGCAGGGAGGTGCAAAGCAAGCACTTGTAAGTGTGTGCACCTGTGGAGACCCATAGAAGACTTCAAGAATCATCTTGGGTTGCTCTATCTTCTTATTGCTTTGCCTTGGGTTTTCCTAGACTCTACCTTTCAGAGTCAGGATTGTAAACTACCGCAATTTCTGCCTGGCATTTTTACATAGCACCTGGGATCTGAACTCAAGTCATTCGCTTGTGAGGCAAAAGGTTTAACCTCTGAGCCATATCCCCAGCCCCAATATGGTAACTTCTAAATTTATATTGAAAGAGGGATTTGCATATGTCTCTCTGTGGAGTGTGGATAAAAATCTCCACAGTATTCACAGCACCTTACATAGAATGTACATGGAGAGGCAAGACACAAGATCCTTCTACAATTGTGTCTGGAAAGATACTTCTGATCCTTATTGAAGCCCATCACCAAAAGTAAAAATATTCAGCAGTCTATTGTTGAAATCCATGGCAGAGATTATATTAATTTTCACTTTAGTGCTGTAGTCCATCTCGTTGCAGCTTGCATTTTCTAAATTATAGCCTAAACTCTTGCCATAGCACTTTGGTTATGCCCTGGACTTGTCTAAATTATATTTCAGAGCCATAAATGTATCATTCTTCAGAAGACAGATCTGAGTATTAGAACTGAGTTAGTAGCTGAGATACACACACAAGTTATTATTTGTAAAAACTATTTGCCTTTGATACGTGTGAAAGACGCACAGCCCTGTCAGCCACAGTGCCTACTGTATACATACTTTGTGAGGATCTATTTCTTCAACTACTGGCCAATAGAGAGACAGACTCTGTTATGCTGTGCTGGTCTGAAGTACAATGAAGTAGACTCATCAGAAATGCGCTAAAAATAGCCAGCTCTGATTGTAATCAGGGGGAGAGAATGCATTTCTGTTCATCTTAATGTTCTGTTTCGTTTTCAAATTTTTTTTCCTCTCTGTTGATCTTATGCCTTTTGATTCTGGCCCATCCAAAAGCTACCGCGTGCATCTCTCCCCCATACACCCCCTCGGCCCCCACTCCACTCCCAGCTGGTGTTCTGAATTCTAACCACCAACTCAGCTGTCTCAGGTCATTAGGAGACTCGCAGGGACTGCAGCCTGTTGGCACCATTTCCTCTCTTCTGGATGGCAATCGCTCTGAGCTTCTGATTAGGCCTTTTAGATGGGATGCAGGGAGGCCAGTTTCCATAGCAGCCCATGGTGGGAGCGGCTCTCCAGAGTCAGCCAATCACAGATGCCAAAGTTCAGAGGCCTCCATGTATGATTTTCTTGTCCTTTTCTTTATATATATATATATATATATATATATATATATATATATATATATATATATATATATATATATATATTTGACAGGGAGAGGAGAGGGAGAGAGAGCATGCTACAGCACACAAGTGGAATTCCAGGGACAACTTTCATTACTCAGGTGTCTCTCTTTGCTCTGCGGGCTTCTGGGAATCCAACTCTAATCACCAGGTTGACAAGAAGCCACCTTATCTGTTGAGCTTCTCGTCAGCCCTTGTTTTAATTTGTTTGCCTTGTTCTCCTCATGGATGTGTGGCTTGCAGGCGCATGTGTGCGTTCACATGTCTATACATGTGCATGGGCCCTGGGAGGTCAGAGTCATCTTCTCCAGCCGCTCTCCACTGCATTTACTGAAGCCAGGGTCTCTTACCTGAATATTGCCAGCTTGGCTGGCCTGGCCAGTGAGCCAAGGATTGCCTGTCTCTGCCTCTCTGCATGCTGAGAGCACAGGTGGATTGTCACACAGTATTTACAGTGGCGCTGAACCTTGATATGCGTAAGTACTTTACGCTAAGACATTTCCCCAGCCTGTACTTCTGTTAATGTTTTTATTGATTGGTGAATGTGCGTAAGAGAGAAAGACACAAAGACGGGGAGGGAGAAAGATTACATGCAAGCGTGTCGTGATATACAGGTAGAGGTCAGAAGACACCTTTGTGTGTGCGTATGTGTGTGTGCATATATGTGGGTGGGTATATAGAGAATATGGTACTCGAGTGTTTTGTGAGCCTGTGGAGACTGTGGAAATCATCCAGGATGCTGTACCTCCTTATTGCTTTGCTCTGGAGTTTCTCATGTTCCAGGACCAGAAGTGCAGGCTGCTGCCATTTCTCTCCTGCATTTTTTTTATTGTTTTGTTTTTCTTGGGAACCATAGGTTTTAACCCCTACTTGGGATCTGTTGCTTGGGAGACAAAGGCTCTAAACCCTGATCATCGCTCCAGCCCTGAGAAGGCAACCTTTGGAAACCAATTCTCTCTTTCGACCACATTAGCTTCTAGGAATGAAACTCAGGTCTGTGTGAGCACATTCCTTACCCACTGAGCCATCTCACGGGTCCCGATTTTCTTTGTTGAAAACAATGTCTCATATAGCCCAAGCTGATCTCAAATTCACTATATGACCAAGGCTGGCTTTGAACTCCTGACCCTCCTTGCTCCACTTCCCAAGTGCTGGGTTCATATAGGTGTGTATGTTCACACTCAGCGCACTTTTCAAAGGCAGGGGCAGCCCTTGGAAAGCTCCACTTAGGCCAACCACTCCCACGCTCCTGCGGCCCACCCGCATCTGGCAACTTGATTGGAGGTGCCTGTCCTGTCCTCGCTGGAGGCCATCTGCTTTGGCTCAAGGCCCCGCTCTTTCTGAAACGTTCCCTTTCCTCCGTGAAGATTATCCACAGAAGCACTTCCAGGATATTTCCTCCTTCTAGTCTTTCAGCCTTTCCCTGACCTGCTTTCAAAGCCAAGGTGCTACTCTTCTGACTTGACCTCTGCCTGTAAATCCTGCCCCATAGGGCCAGCTAGAAAGCGGACCTTGGACCGCCACGCATGCGCCACTGTCCAGGTCCTGACCAGGAAACTGCCCATGCGGAGATCAATTAAGTCCCAGGAAGGGTTACAGCCTGTCCTGCTCTGATTTACCTCTCCCTTTTGACTTGAGGTCCTGGCAGTTAAAATGCTCTCGCTCCTCCCTGTTACTGTCACAGATTCCCTTATCAAGAGTCCATTATTCCTGAACTCTGTACCGAGCGGTTAGCAACCCACAGTTTGCAGTCGCCAGATGCCGCCTCGCTGTGGGCTTCCTAGTTCCTTCTCGGTACTGCAGGATGCGTGGGCAGGAAGCCCAGGAAGGGAATAGAGAGTATCCTCCCTCACATCTGTCTCCCAAAAACTCCCCTAGGGGTGGAGATGAGAGCCCTGTTGATGTTGGCCAGCACAAGAAGCTGAGTTCAACCCTCCAGAACCCACATAGAAATGGTGGGCATGGTAGTGTGTTTTATATTACAAGGGGAAGTACAGAAAGGTAGAGCCTTGGGCTTACTGCTAAGTCAGCGCAACCAAAACTGTGCTCTGGGCCAGGGAGAGAAGCTGTCTGAATAAAAATAACGTAGGCAGTGTCTGAGTTAAGGACGCCAAGGTTAACCCTGGATGTGACACAGATGTGCACATGTGCATATATATACCAATGTACATGCATATATTGACTCTCTCTCTCTCTCTCTCTCTCTCTCTCTCTCTCTCTCCTCTCTCTCTGTAGGCTGCTACAGGTTTTCTGCTTTATCTCACAAGCAGCAAAGGAAAATGATGATATATCAGAACAAGAAAGTTTATGACATATGTTTGTGCCTATGTTATATCCAACACCTTCCTACTTGGAACTTCTCAGGTAATTGGGCTTTTTCGGGATGCTTAGATGCGACTGGGAACAGGACACAGACAGGTAGCAGGTTGGGGAGGATGCGAAATTTTCTCTGTGTTCCTGGGACCCTTATGCATTCCATTTCTCTTCTGTAGGAATGTATTTCCCTGACTTTGAATCTTCATCCGTCTTGAATGTAAACATACCTAGATGGACTTCTGTTCGTAGCTACTTGAGCCAAGCACTTTATCAGCTCTGCTTTCTAAAACCTCGGCTCATTGTGGCCCAAATGATTTCCTGTGGAAATGTTTTCTAAAGAAGCAAGTGGGCTTCCTCCTGGAAATGGTTTCAAGACAAGTTTTTAAGCAAGATGTAACATGTTTTGAAACCTTTGCAATGAAAAAGGCAAAACATTTTTATGAGTCTGAGATACATTGATAAATACATTTCTCAAAACTCACGTTCACCTCACTGCATGTACATTTTACCTTTACAAAGAAAGAGATAAATATGAAACTCTACACAATAACCTGAAATATTATGGGGGACCCAAATGAAAGGCTTCCTTTGTAAGACTTCAAAGGTAGGATGACAGATACCTGATTCAAGGAATATGGAGACAAAGTGATTATAAAATTGAAGTGGTAGGTTTTACAGTCTGAGTGGTTATGTCCCCCTGAATTTTTGTATTGAACTCTAACCCTTATTGTGAGGTACTTGCACATGAAGACTTTGAAGGACTGATTGGGTAGTGAGAGCAGACAGCCCTCATGGGTGGAATTAACATAGCTTGAAAAGTGCCTAGTGACCCTCCAGGCTATGGGAAGATCCTGTAACAAGGCACCTTCTATAAGCAACAGTTTCTCACCAGATACTGAATTTATTGGCACTTTGATCTTGGATTAACTGCCTTAAAATTCACCAGAAATGAGTCTTTTTGTGAGAGCCCAGTTGAGGAGCTTGGGATATGGCTCAGGGGTTAAAGGCTTTCCTTTGAAAGCAAGAGGAGACTTGAGTTTGAACCCCCAGATCCCATGTTAAAGCTACAGGAAGAAGCGACAGTGGCCTTCAGTTCTGCCCCTCAAAGACAGAGCCTGGGAAATTCCAAAGCAGAGCAAACAGGGGTGAAACACAGGCACACACACTCAAATGCCCTCTCATATACACATGCATACATACATACATATACCTGCACATACGAACACACACACTTAAAACCCAGCTGAATATATTTTATCACATCTCAAAATCTTCAGTGAATTAAAATTAGGGTACGTATTTCTCTCTCCACATCTGGGCTTGGTCACGACTGGCTTTGGATAGTTGGAGAGAATACTTCCAGTCCGCTGCCCCTCGCTGTCCTATCACCACCTTTTCAGATGTGAATGGACAGCTACCTCGCTGCCCTTTCAGATTCACCATTGTGTAGTCTGACAGCCAGGCAGTGTGGCCAGCATGCGCAGGCTCTGGACTAGTGTGAGGGAAGGTCTTCCAGTCCATCCTGCTTCTTCACCTCCAAATCTGCCTATATGGTACCTGATTAAAGCATCAGCTACTATAAAAAGGTTTTCTTTCTTTCTTTCTTTCTTTCTTTCTTTCTTTTGTTTGTTCTTTTTCTTTCATTCTTTCTTTCTCTCTTTCTTGTTTCTTTTTCCTTTTTCTTTCCTTCTTTTCCTTCTTCCTTCCTTTCCTTCCTTCCTTAATTTCTTTTCTTTCTTTCTTTCTTTCTTTCTTTCTTTCTTTCTTTCTTTCTTTCTTTCTTTCGTTCTTTTTCTTTCGTTTTCTTTCTTTCTTTCTTTCTCTCTTTCTTTCTTGTTTCTTTTTTCTTTTTCTTTCCTTCTTTTCCTTCTTCCTTCCTTTCCTTCCTTCCTTAATTTCTTTTTTCTCTTTCTTTCTTTCTTTCTTTCATTTGTTCTTTTTCTTTCGTTCTTTCTTTCCTTCTCTCTTTTTTTCTTGTTTCTTTTTTCTTTTTCTTTCTTTCTTTCATTTGTTCTTTTTCTTTCATTCTTTCTTTCTTTCTTTCTATTTCCTTCCTTCTTTCCTTCCTTTCCTTTCTTTTTTCTTTCTTCCTTTCTCTTTCTCCCTTTCTTTCCCTCTTTATTTCCATATGTGTGCTAAAAGACCCTTGAATACATGTTTGCCTGTGGAGGCCCACGGGTGGATTGCTCGACCTCCTTATTTCTTTACTCTGGCATTTCCCGGGCTCTACCATGCAGATCCTAAAGTGTAGGCCACTGCCATTTCTGTCCAGTATCTTTACGTGGGATCTGGGAATCCAAACTCAGGTCCTCTGCTTGCATCCACTTAAGAACAGAGGCCAGTTTCCTATCCTTTGAAGAACTTAGCCTGGATGCATCACAGAGAAAACCTTCGAAATACTGGGAATAAATGCATGGTGACTGCTTCAGACTGTGCTGTATGTAGCCTTTGTTGCAAGTTATTTGCTCTGCCATTTTTAATGAAGAAGCACCTAGAAACAATATATAAACACAAGGGGCTACCTATATCCCCATGATATTCTGTCTATGCTGACATTAGAATTCCCTCAGTTCCCACAAGTCTTGAGATATTATTCTCCTTGATTTTTTTCCAGCTGCTAGGAATACAGATAATCACTCTCGGCTCACGAGAGCAGACAGAGGCTGCATTTGGCTTTTGGGTTGAAGCCTGCAGAACTCCCCACAGCACCAGACTCGCAGCACAGAGGAGAGCAAAGCTTCTTATCATAATATTCTCAAGTAGAATTACTAAGAAGCTCACCCTAAATGCCTTCCCTTCCTCTTTGTGTCAAGAACAAGAAAAATTTTATAATCCTCCCAAGTCCGATCCCCAAGTCATGGTTTTGAAATGGCTCCGATTTCATAAAGGTTTTCTCTTTCTTCAACCTTCTTTTAAGGCTCTCTCTTCTCTCTCTCTCTCTGTCTCTCTCTCTCTCTCTCTCTCTCTCTCTTTCCCTCTGCCTCCATCCCCATTTAACTTGCCTTTCTCACTGTGCAAGTTTGTTCTGTCGCCCATAAATATTGCTTTTACTACCAGACGCATTACTGGGCTTGACGTTTTTAGTGAGGACACTGCGATTTTCCCAGCTTTTGTTTATCGCCTGCTTTTTCACAGTCCTGGGCAGCCTCAGACCTTCCCAAAGGAAGGGTTGATGCTTACACAGCGTGGCCCACACCTGGAAATCTATTAACAATTAACAGCCAGTGAAAACAGACAACCCAAAGATCTGAAGGCCGCCAGCTGCCTGGGAGGTAAAGACCAGCTCCCAGCACTGAGGAACCACATAAGGATTCAATATGTGCATTCTCCCAGCGGGAGAGAATCACTACACTGACCATGAATATTGTTTGCTTAAACACTGCTCAATGTATGTTGTAGTTTGCAAAAGCAAAGTGAGCTATGCAGTTGGGAAGAACAACTGTTGATGTTATGTGGTTTCTAACAATGACGCGAGACCAAGGCTAGAGCTCTTCAGTAATGAGCAATATGCTTAATATGTTTGTGCTGGAAGGACACACATCCAGCAGGATCGGACTCTTGCATGAAAATCACAGTCTATTCAAGATTGGCATCAGGGCCTGGAGAGATGGGGTTAAAGCCTTGGTCTCACAAGCAAAAGGATTTGAACTCAGATCCCGATCCTACATAAAAATGCTGGGGGGAGAGATGACAGAGGCCTTCACTTCCAGCCTTGGAAGACGCAGCCTGGAAAACCCTAGAACAAAGCAATAAGGAGGGAAAATAACAGGATACAGGATACTTCCCAAAGTTGCCCCTGGCCTGCTACAGGCACACACACTGAAGTGCCCTCTACTGCAATACATACACACACACAGACACACACACACACACCACCCATACACATGCTCACACATAGATTTGCATTAGTCTCAATGTACAATTTTACAAAAATGATAAGAGCTGCCATTTGACATGTAGAAGGATTAGAAGATCCATCAACTATTGTATCTATTTATTTTGTTTGTTTGTTTGTTGAAATTCACAAGAGGTTTAACTTTCAGCAGTACAGGAAAGGCAGGAGAGAACCAATCCACACTTTCCTGCCTATACTAAGGACTGTGAATTCTGAAGTCTAACCAGAGTGCTAAAGGATGAGGATGATTCCATCCTTTTAGTTTTAGCTATGGCAAAATTTCAAGAGGAGGACAAGGAAATGGTTCAGCAGGGAAGACTCCTAAGCATAAACCTGGTGACCTGTGAGACACCCCCCCCTCACAGAAGCCCACATGGCTGAAGGAGAGCACTGACTTCCAAAAGTTGTCCTCTGATCTCTACCCATGCCTCATGCATGCACGCCTGTGCTTTATGCCTTCTCTCCCTCTCTCTCTCCCCCTTGCTTGCTCTCTATCTCTCCATTTTCCGCATAAATAAATAAATAAATAAATAAATAAATAAATAACAAATAAATAAATCATCAGAATATTCTATAGAAAAATTTGAAGAGGAATCCAGACTAGTAGACGTGGTTAGGGCAGCAGGGACAGGCTAGGAGTCCACCGGCTTCTCACAGACGCCCTTCAGCCTTTTTTAGCACACAAAGCACTGCGGGGTCAATTGGCAGCTATGGGCTTACCCAACACCTGGAGCATGTGAGCGTTTCTGCTCTAGGAGAATCCATGCTTCATTTGGCAGCCCTTTTCTCCCAATCAGCCCATCTTCGCAAAACCGCTTCTCACCACTGCTGTCAGCCGTGAAGTACATATGAAAGGATAAAGAATTCCATGTCCTGGGACAGGGGAGATGGCTCAGGTACAAAAGTCCCATCGCTGAAAGCAAGAAGGTCTTAGCTCTGGTCTCTAGCATTCACCTGAGACACCAGTGTGGCTCCCCAAGGTGGCAATGCTTACAGCCTCAACTTTGGTGAGGGTTTAGGGGATGATCCTCACAGTTGGGCCGAGTACCAGTCTTGAAAAACAATTGAGTCCAAGGTTCAGGAAAAGACATGTGCCGTGAGAACAAGATAGAGAAGGACACTGGATTTCCTTGTCTGGTCTATGCATGCATGTGCACGTGGGAGTGTGCACTTGCACACATATGCATAGAGTGTGCCTCAACACACACAGACACACACGCACTCTGGACCCATGTGGACAGTATTTAAATCCCACTCATCCAAAAGGCATTGGAAGAAGCCCTGGCAGCCAAAGGGAAGCAGGAAGTTGGACGAGGCAGCAGACACAGACCCTGCCACGACCGTGTGTCTAAGGTGGCACCGCTTGGCGAGTGTGAGGACACATGCCCAACACACACATGTGTTCACAGCTACTCCGCATTTTACGCACCTCAGTTGTTGCAGATTCAGTCTCGTTGAATAACAGGGCCCGCACTGCCTCTGCGTGCCATTTGCTGGCCCGTGGAAATGGATGGTGTTTGCAAACTGCTAATTCTGAAAGCCTTCAGTGGACGGAGCCAAGGGAAGGGGGGAAAATAAAAACATGGCTTGAAAGCATGCTCTGGATTTGCTAATAGGCACGCATAGTCCTTTTGTAACTAAAATAGAATTTTTGATGAACTACCTCATGGCAAATTTGAAATATTAGCCTGGGGGCCTCAACAAGACATAATTCACTCCACTGGTGAGAATGAATCTCATTTCCTCATCCATTCTTCTAAACTCATTACTGACCCTGGGGAGAATGCTAGCCTGGAGCCACTTTTAATAAAGACTCCGGTGGACAAGTTGCTATGGTATTAAATGCAGTAATAAACAACAAACTACTTGGTGACCATGGACCCGTTGACCAGGGGAGATCTAAGAAGGCCACTTCTAAAGAGCTGAATGGTCCATCTAGAGCAAGACATGCCAGCCAAGAAAGATTCTATTACTTTATGCATTCTATTACTTTATGATTAGTTGCAGAGACACACCCTGGCTTGAACAACCTGACTGTCAGCTTTCCTTTAAGTGAAAAGTTGCTGAGAATAATTTGCCATCCATTTATTTTGAGTTCTAAAAATATGAAAAAAAGAAATGGGAAGATTTGATAGGAAAATTAATTTAAAAAAGAATGATAATTCAAATTTCAGATTCAGGGGTCGACAAGATGGCTCAATAGGTAAACGTTCTTGAGAACATAAACCTGATGACTTGATTTTGATCTCTGGACCCAGTGTAAAGATGGACAAGGAGCACCAACTACACAAAGCTGTCCTCTGGTCTCCACACGTGTGCCATGGTGCATGTGGCTATACTGTCCATCCCATGCACACATGTATGTGCCATGAAGGGTTGTCTCCACTGCTTTGTTCTCACAGTGGGGATTCCTGAGTGCGGTCTGACTTAAATTCTGACTGTCACCAGTGCTGGAGTACCAGGGTGGCCCAGAGCAGCAGGGCAGAGAGACCAAGAGCCCAGAGCTTGTAAATTAGTAGCATCAGGACAAGTTCTGTGCAGCTGGTTGTGATTGATTCCCACACATCTTGTTCCTTCTGCTCAGGGCTCTTACAGCACCACCTCTGTCGCTCCAGTGGACCTGTTTGATTGCCCACGGACCACGCAAATCACCAACTCCAAAGTTTCCACACTGCCTCGTCCTTCGTAACAGAGAAGAGAAAGAAACGGCATTGGCACCTTCATGAGGAAAGGACTCACTTTCCCTGGGGAAGACAGATAATGACAGAAGCTGCCTAAGCTGTCCATCTGCTTCCTCATGGCTGGAACAGGGATGAGGATGAGCCAGGAAATGCTAAGGGATGATGAACCCGAAATGCAGACTGGAGAACCCAGAGAACTGTCCTGATGATTCCAGAATTACCAGGTGATCAGTGCCCATTTCGTAGTAGCCGTAGAGTACATCAGCAGCAAGTTTCAGATATGCCATAACCGACGAGGAAACCTTTTCCAGACAGGAGGACTGAGGGAAGATTAAGAAGAAGAGATCCACAAATCTGTGGCCCGGGTATTCTAGGAACATCATGGAAGAGGGGGCGGAGAGAGTCAGAGGGTGGGAAGGACGCTGTGAAGCCTCACCTTCTAGGGAGTCTACGCCTGTGGTCTCCACGAACTCACAGCAGCACTGTTTGCCTATAAAGGACCTGCACAAGACTGGGCCCCTCAACCCAGGGCAGGAGAGGGAGGAGCTCACGGAAGCCCCACCTTTCCCTCAGACACTGTGGAAAGTGCTGCGAGGTGGTCCAGGGATCGGGGTGTAGTTGCGCTTTCCTGGGTAAATAATCCCCACCTACAACCTTATTAACTCAGTGAAAAGCAAAACCAAACCAAACCACGAGAAAGAGAATAAGGTTTCAAATCAATGCTTTTCAAAACAAACAGAAAATGTATATGTATTGACAAGAGAAATGAGAGAGGAAGGGCTTATTCGGGCTCACAGTTTGAAAGAATTGGGTCCATCATGCCAAGGAAGGCGTGGTGGAGGTTCATAAGGCAGTCACTCTATCTTCAGTCAGACTGGACATCATAGTGCCTGCTGCCAAATCTCAACATCTTCCGGCCAATGACCTATTTCCTCCTAAACATTTCGCCATCTTCTAACACATGATGATCTGTTGGGAATCAAACTTTCAAATACAGGAGCCCAAGGTGGGGGCATTCACATTCCAACCACAATGAAAGGGGGCAGACGGTTATCCAGGGGGAGCAAAGGAAGCAGTGGTTATCACAAAGTGGAGGAGGAATCCTGAGGCATATGTTCTACCTAAACCAAAAACAGGGTAGCAAATGAAAGAGCAGGACAGGACAATTAGTGGATTCATTATGGTTCTCTGCTTATACTTTTATTGTCAGTGCTAATTATTTGTTGGTTTGAAGAGAGCTCCCCATCCTCATTAGGGCTTGTCAGTGAGTGATAACATATGAGTATTTCCACAAGCAGATTTGTTTCCAAGTGAGGAATGTGCAGTGTCAGCTCATAGTTGTATACATGTTGAATATATGAAGACAGTCAACCATAATTACTAGGAAACACACACTCACCCACGGAAAGTATTTTTCAACAAGAAGTATGTTATCCTTGCTCTTTCTGTCTTTCAGATTTTTAGCCCTTGTCTGTCTTTTGACCTATCAATCAAGCTAATACTTTTTAAGAAGCAATAATGTGCACATAGTCAAGTGAAGGTAAGTTTGGAAGGGTAAGCTTGAAACATTCAGCCTTCATCAGACCTTCCCTGTACAAGGCTTAGAAATCTCTGGACAAGAACTTTAGAGACTCTATATCAACCACATAAAACTAGGACAGCCTAATCTCTCCCCATCCTGAAGCTCAGGGACATTTGCAGAAGAGGGGGTGGTAAGATTGTAAGAGCACAAGGATGGGAGGAGCAATAATTTGCAAGATTCTCCACACTAGTTAGGGCCGAAGCAATCATAATAGGACTTTGCATGCCCTGCGCAATTTCCAACACACTATTGACCTCACAAAGTCTAGCATTAGCTAAAGGCAACAAGATCTTTGGAGGCAAGGGATTGACAGCCACGGTAGTGTTCCTATGCTTAAGGGGAACACGAGAAAGCGTTCAGGGAAATGCCACTGGGTCCTTGTACGTCATCGGAGAGGAGGACCCAGAGGAGAGTTAGGCATACACAATAAAGGAGACTCTGGGAATTGGGGGGGAGGCACTGGGGGATGGAGAGAGAAGGGAGGGGGAGCAGGGGGTTCGGGGGGAGGGGGAGGGAGGGAGGGAACTGGTCTACCTATTAAGTTTGTATGAGTGGAAATAATAAAAAATGTATTAAAAAATGAGGTTCTGCTATAAAAAAAAAATCTCTGGACAATCGTCCAATGAGAAAAGGCTGAGAAATCCACTTGTCTGTAACTGTGATCACTCATGTCTGACTTAAAAAAAAAAAAAAAAAGAGTAGCAGTCATTTTGTTGTTCTTGTTGTTGTTGATGTGGATTTTTTACAGCCGCCCTCTAACTTTGACGCCAGGAGCAGCATGTCTTTTAGCACATCCAATCCCTTAGGAGCTATCCTGATCTAGTGGTAGGAGGGGGAAAGGCCAGGGTGGAGACAAAGACTGGAAGAAGAGAAATGACGGTCTTCGTGCAATGCTTCTCTTCGTGGAGAGAGAAGTCAGGATTCTAGAGAGCCCAGAAGGGGGCTGGATGCCATCATTCTGACTCCTGGAACATTGTACAAGTGGGAGGGAAGAGTAGAAGACAAGCCATCAGGGAGACCCTGAAAGAGGTTCATGGGAAATCCTCACAATTTCACTCTTGCTTCTCATCTCTGGAGACATCAGATACTTTTGGAGAACCTCAACAAATCTGTTCTGTTAAACAAGACCTGGGGCTAGGGAGATGGAAAAAGCTCTTGCTGTGTAAGCTTGAATAACTGAATTTGAATGCCTGAAACTCACTGACTGAATAGCTAGTATGAGGGTCTGTAATTCCAGTATTCCTACAGCAAGATGGGGGGCAGAGACAGGAGAACCCCAAAAAGTAGTAGAAGGCCAAAGATACCTGGCCTCAAACAAGGATGAAAGACAAGGACCAACAGCTGAGGTTGTTCTAACTTCTCTCTTGCACTCACACACACACACACACACACACACACACACACACACATACACACTGCTAATGTGTCAGCGCACACACACAAAGAAAACAGAAAATCAAGCTAGACCTGAAGAAAATGGCATGCTTTTTTTTCTTTTAAAGTAGAAATTTTTTGTTACCTCAAATAGAAAGTTGAATTGGCACCTCTTATTTTAGAACCTCTAACTTTATCTTCTTTTTCCCTCTCCCTCCCCCCCACAACCTCTTTTCTGATTCTCCTTTTCTTCTTCCTAAATTAGAGCCGTTGGCTAATTGGTGATTTTGTTATTTCTGGCCACATTTCGCTTGGCCTCGAGAGTCACAGGTCAAAGGCGAAGGCATGGGAAAGCGGGTTGCAGATTCTGGTTCCCATGATCCTTAGCTCACACAGAGGAAGGGGTGAAGGGAGTCCAGGAGATGGAGGCCAAAATCGTCCCAGGGTAGAAAGAGATGTGCAGAAGACTCGAGTTGCCCTCTGCTGGAGGATAGAGGGAATGCCACTTGACACTATTTGCAAGAGAAAAGCTAAACTCATTAGCCAACATAATTAACAGCTATGCACCACGCATTGCCAGCTGCAGGATTCAGAACCATGTCCACAGCAAGCGATTACTTCAGAATGGTACTTTTTGCATACGGAAGGAGATACATGTGAGAGGAATGCAAGATTACCCTTCCCTGTCTATCTACTCTTCCAAAGCATGGAGAACGTTATTGCCTTTCGAATGCCCACAGATTCCTTCATGGAGTTTTTCTTCTTGGGCCACTGTTTCTCTGAAAGTGGTGGTGATGAGCGTTTCTTCTGTGAGCATGCCTACTCATGGCTTCCGGGTTTTCTTTCAGCTTACATAACTGCCGAATCCCAGAAAAAGCTGCTCACTTAGGATCCATATAAAGAGTACTGGACTGCAACTCGGTGGGAGTATTATCTGCCAACTAACAGTGAAGCCATAAGCTGATCTGTGTTTTGCTCTGGGTGTTGAGATTTTAAAGCTTTAAAGTTATAAATGATCTGGAGAATAGGGTACGGAGTCTGAATCTTCTCTATAGAGGTCTTTTCCAGCTTCCCAATTCTGTGAATCTATACACATTCCAATCTATGTAGCACAGAGAATATGAATATTCAAGCTAAATTTTCATCATTGCTTCTACAGAATGCTGCAAAGCTGTATCTAATGTCCTGATTAATCAGCCATAACTATCTTCTTTGCCAGTGAAGAGGGGGAAAAGCTTTGCTCCTTCTCATACTGTGTAGAGACCCACAGTTGGTTGGTTAAACTTGGTTTTTCTGATACTGTTTTTATAGCTAGAACTGATATCCCAGAGTTCCCCGATTGGCAATGATATGAAGTGGATTTAAAAATCTTAGTTAGAGCAGGACCCCCAAGGCAATAAATAGAAACTGAGGTTAATGGATTCACCTGTGACTGGTATGTGGCCAAAAGCATGAGCTCATGGCTTGGCAAATTCTTTATCTGAAATGAACCTATCCATCTTTCTAAAGTTCTGAACAGCAGCCAAGTCAGGTATCCCTCCACTTTCAACTAGCTCTTACCCCTCCATCCTAAGGGACACAGACAGACCTCTACCCCTGGAAACACTGGTCTTTAGTGTCAAAAAAATCCTACAGTTGACAAGTAGTATAGACATCTTGGCATAGTCTCTCTCTCTCTCTCTCTCTCTCTCTCTCTCTCTAGTAAATTGATAAAGTAAGATTTTTGAAAAAATAAAAGATGTCCATTACATATTTACTGAATTAATAACTCATTAGAGTCCATGGTGCATGGGTGGAGGTCAGAGAACATTCAAGTATTTGGTCCTCCTACCACCAAGAGTTCCTGTGGGTTTCCTGTGATTGAAGTCACATCACCATGTTGACACCTTCTCTGCTGAGCTTCTGCTGCCCTTAATGGACATATTTCTAATGCTTACATTCTGCCGGGCAGGGATGGAAGTATAAGACCTGAATTCTCATGAAGCATACCTTTTAGTGGGGGAAGAGAGAAACTCATACACAGCTCTTATAACATGTGCTGGGGCTGACCACCACCGCAGGAGACCACCACTCCGTGGGGTGAGTGGTTGGGAAGAGAGCTCTACATTGAGATGCATATGGGCCAGATGATTCATTACTTCCTTTTCCTTTTCTCGTTGCTGTGATAAATAGAAGGATTTATTGTGGCTCTCGGTTCTAGAGTTCACAATTTAGCACGGTGGACAGGCTGGTTGGAGAAGTATGACACAGCTGGTCACACTGAATCTGTAGTGAGGGTGTCAAGATGGATGAATGCTAGCGCCCAGCTCCCTTCCTCATTATTCAGTCCAGGGTCCCCCAGTCCATAGGATGGGACCACCCGCATTGACAGTGGTGTCTTCCCACTTGGATAAACATAATCTAAAGGTCCCCTTACAGGCATGATTACAGATCATGTGCAGCTGATAATTTCAACCATCCCAGGTGGCTAAGCAAAAATAAGGGGAAAGGTACTCACAAAGCACATTGGTACTGAGTGGGAAGATCAAAGGTAGGATCACAGAGATAGCAATAGCAAAACAAGAGGAGGGAGACAGGAAAGATCTGGAGCTAAGCACTAGGTCGATTGACAAAGAAGTGTATTCCGATCATCCTAGGAAACCACCATAAGCAAAACATTCAGGTATTTGGTCCTCCTAACACCAAGAGTTCATATGTCTGCCTTTATGTTTTCTAAGTTCTCACTACCCCTATGCAACCCAGACCTTTGTATGTGTAGACTAAATAGTTGTGGCCTAAGTGATTGGTTGCTCAGGACTCGGAATCTTTATATTCATATTTTTTAAGTTGGGGCTTAACATCCAGATGCACAGACATTTTGGGGATTCCTGCCCTCAATCTCAAATCCAGGCTGAAAAAGTAAGTGCCCACTGGAGGCTTAGAAGTCTGCCCCAAGATATGGTGGGTAACTCTGGGGCTTGTGAGAGTATCGGAAGGAAGAGAGGAGAAGGGGAAGGAGACAAATGACGGGCCAGGGATATGGCTCTGTCTTTGTTCTTACACAACACCAACGCTCATCAACATGTTGGAACAGGTAAATCAACTGATTCGTGGTGCTCACGTTATAAAGATCATGTATGTAATACAGCAGACTAAATAGCGAGGGGAAATCAGTTCAGAGAGGCAGTTTGACAGCTTTTTTTTCCCTTCAATGCAAGCCCCATTTTGATATGCTTTTCTTTTCCTTTGACTGAGCGAGACCTTTAAGTAGAGTTGGAAGAGAGACCATACAATGAGCTGAGTAGGTCATTCAGCCTGAAAGCTGGACCGTGAGGTTATCCTATATTTACTTGGCTTGTTTTTCTGCTCTGATTTCTGGGGGAAAAGCAAGCTCTATGAAATTCACAGAGTGGGATCAAGAAGGAGGGGAGAGACAGGGGAAGAGAGAGGGGGAAATTGAGAAGAGAAAAGAGGAAGTGAAAGAGAGAGGGGGAAGGGAGTTGGAAAGGAAGGTGAGAAGAGGAGGGGTGGAGAGGGAAGAGAGAAGAGGGAGAGGGAAAGGAAATGGGGGACAAGAGAGGGAGGAGTGGGGAGGAGGAGACAGGAGAGGGAGATAAAGGGAGAGCATGGAAGTGGGGGAGGAAAAAGCTGAATTGTTAAGAGGATAAGAAAACAAAAATAAAGCAGATGCAGAGCATAAAAGTAGAGACAGTGAGGGGAGGAAGATAGCTAACGAGTGTGGATGTGGGAAACAGGAGAGGTGATGGGATAAAGGTGACATGAAAGCGGAAGGGGGGGTGCTATGTGAAGGGAGGAAGAAGAGAAGGTAGGAAGGTAGTGGAGAGCAACGTAGAGCAAGTGTGTGTGTGTGTGTGTGTGTGTGTGTGTGTGTGTGTGTGTGTTCACGTACATGAAAACGTCACAATAAAACCCAGTGCTTTGTATGCTACTAAAAGATCAATGGTAAAATGATAACCAAAAAATTACAATGAAGTACAAAAACGGACCATAGGAAGAGACTAGGGAGAAGCCAGTATTGACTCCGCTTGCCCCTCCACTACACACATCTGGATGTACATCTGGACTTCTTCGGGTCCAGATGCAGACTCCAGGGCCCTTGGCACTTCTATTTCCATAACCTGATAGGGTGGGATACAGTGGGTGGGTGAAGGGGGTGGGATGGGGAGGATGGGATGAGGTGGGGTGGGATGGGGTGGAAAAGAACGAGGTTGGGCGAAGCTGTGTGGTGTTGACTGAGGTGGAATGGGGTTGGGCCGTGAGATGGGGTGCGGTGAGATGGACTGGGGGCCCAGCCCAGAGACTCCTGAGCGACATCTGGGAACCGCTGAGCCATGTGTACCCAGAACAACTAAACAAAATTGTCGTGGGGCGAAGGCAAGGTTGGTGCCAACTGGAATGCGCGCCTCTCCTCAGATGTTGCGGGAGCCACCTCGGGTGCCCGCTGAGCGCACAGGAGAGAGGACCCTCCCCCAAGCAGAGCTTGATAAAGAAGCGCCCCCTCTTTAGGTTAGCAGCTCGACGCGCAGGCAATCCATGCAGGAAGCGCGCGCGGGAAGGCGGCCGCGAGCTCCCCGGGGCGGGACCTGGGCCGACCCGCCCGCTGCACACATCTGGCTCTGCTTGGTTTGGAAACTTGGCCCCTGGTTGGCAGCCGAGTGGCAGGAGACTCTCTCACGCGCGCGGAGGGACTCGCGGAGGAGACTCGGTTTTTGGAAGCCGGACAAGGCAGCCTTGGCACCCACCTCCGAGAAGCGCCTCTCCGGTCGTCATGGTAACGCAGGCAGCCGCGGCGGGGCGGAGCCTCTGAGCCCCGGGCCAGGCTGGCGCGTGGGCCGCGCCGTCGCCGCCACCGCGCTCGGCCAGGAGCTGCGGGAGCCCGGGGGTGGCATTCAGCCCCCGTGGGGTGCGTGGGGTACACAGCCGTCCAGGGCCCAGGCTTAAGTCTAAGCGCCCCTCCCGACTGTGTGTTGTTGCTATGGCAACGGTAACTCGGCTCGCTGTGTTCAGCAGCGCATGCAACACCCAGTCTGGGCTGCAGAAAGAAGCATCTCTTGAATTCCAGAGCGCACGCCACCCGCTCAGCAGGTCCGTTCATTGCTTTGTCCTTTGACCCTTTCATACATGAACAATGAATTTAATTGGTTTTTATTACTGACTACCGATGCCCCTCCTCTCCCCCTCTTTCCCACGTCATATTTTCTCCTTTCCAGCCAAGCTCCCTCCTACTTTCCTGTCTTTCTGCATGTGTGGCTCACCAGGATGTCCACGCTGACAGGCGCCTGGATACATTCAGCAGGTCTGGTCCACGTGGAATGAAGTGCTTAAGAAAGTCTCTGTATTACTTTAATAACTGGATATTTATAGGATATTTCCTATAGAGTGTTTTAGTAGCTCCCACTAGTAAAAATCTTATAACAGATAGACTGGAATAGAAAGAAGTCATGGAAGCATGCTTATCAGATGCTAATTAATTTGCTCTCTAGAAGGAAGATCCAGGATGGCAGGTGAAATTCTACCTCTACTGAGAAAGTCTCAAACGTTTTCTTTAAATATGCACCTACATTTTTATAAAGGCCTTTTTTCTTTTTCATTAGCATATATTAATTATATGGATTTCAGTATGACATTTCATATGTATATATTTTGGTCACACCTATTACCTTTTCTTTAAAAAAAATTATTTGAGAGAGGGGAGAGGGAGAGAGAGAGAGTGCTTGTGTGCCGTAGTAAATGTGTGGAGATCAGAGGTCAACTCTAAAAAGTGGGTTCTCTCTTTCTACCCTGTAGGTCTTGTGCACTGAACTCAGGTCTCCAGGCTTTGACATAGGTAACTTTATCCACTGGGCCATTTCACTGGTTCATGCCCCACTATTTTTGAGACATGATCTCATCTATCCCAAGCTGGCCTTGAACCACCTACATCACGTATGTGACCTTCTACTTCTGATCCTCCTGTTTTTTGCTTCTATCACCCCAATACTGGGAATACAGTCATGCATCAACTACACCAATTTATGTTGGGGATCAAACTCAGGGCAGACTACATAAGCACTCTATCAACTGACCTGTATCCTCAGCTTCTAACACGCAAGCTTAGTTTTTGTTGTGTGCTTGCTTCCTCTGCAAGAAGACTAGGTCTCTCTCCTCTAAAGCTCATACACTCAGAAAGGGTAAAATAAAACGCAGAACCCTTTTAGGAGGCCTGAAGGTTTTGGTAGGATATAGATCACCTTCCATGCCGGAGCATGCCTCGCAAAACACATTTGCAGAAATAAGGTATTGATCAAAGATAGCCACCCAGCGAAGACTGAACTTAAATGGGTATTATTTTCACTACCAAGGACCCAGCATCCTATTATTCTTCACACGCATATACAGATCAGCTAAAACAAAACCTCCCCACAATTAACTGAGCTTAAATAGACAACCTTTGAGCTGGTAAGATGGCTCAGTAGATGAAAACACCTGTATACAAACCTGGCAATCTGAGATATACCCCTAAAACCCAAGTGGGTGGGAGGAGGAAAACAATTTTCAAAAGCTGTCCCTTGACACCCACAAATGACAACCACTGAGCCGTCTCTCCAGACCTAGAATAAAAGTGTGACCATTAAAAGTTGTGCTTCACGGTGACAATGTTAAACCCATTTTGTGGGTGGAAAAAAAATCTTTATGTCCTGCAAGTTAATTATTCATTGGATTGCCTTAAACATAGTAAATAGATTTTTTTTAAAATGAGGTCCACGATTACGGCATTTCCTAAATGTGAAAACCAAAGGAAGTTTACTTTCTGATGTTCGATAATCACTTTAAAGCATGAAATTCTTCCCTTAATCTGCTTGTGGTATAGGTGGTGGAATATACGGTCTATGTTCTGTCAGCAAGCCACAGGAAAAGACCCTGGTGGTTGGGAACAAGTCCTTAAATCTTTCCACGGAACACCAGCTAGTCCTGGAGGACTTGTGAAGATGCCCCACTTAAACCTTCCTGACTCCACTGTAGTTGCTTGGGTGGCGCATGCTGTCATAGTTACCCTGTAAAATCATTTGTTCTCTGGGATGCTGGGAAACTCTGCAGGGTAGCGTGGGAGGAGAGTAGAAAGCAGCGCCCTGGACTTGGAGACCCAGATACAAGTCTCACTCAACATCACCAAAGTTTCAGTAACTGATGTCCTGATTCACCCATTTAGCTCTTAAAAGAGTGAAACCATCAAAGCCAATGGGACTTTGCTTTCCACCAGGGTTACATCTTCCTTGGCTCTCAGAAAGAGTTTGGAAGACTCTTCGATGTTCACAGCTACAGACAAGGCACCATGTTATGTAAGGAAACGGGCCCTGCTTGGCTGTGAAGAGAACAAGCCTGGTGGGCAATATGCCAGTCCCTGTTTGTCCCATAACCCTCTAGCAGTGTGAGACCCAGCTAAGAATGACACTTCAGAAACCGGTCGCTGCTCACCAGCTTCTGGTAGCAATCCTACTGAAAACAAACGGTTGTTTCCTGTTACACAGTGTTCAAATGGGAGGATAGTCTCCAAATGCTAATTACATTGAAATAAAGTGCAACAGGCAGATTTCACTCCTTTCAAATAATTGTCTATTTCTAAAACGTACACTTCCCTACTTATTGTAATGACTTTCTGAACAAATTTCAACTGTGCCCAGGGATTTAAGTTAGCATGGGCTCCCATTTGTGGCAGGGCTTGGTGAGGGGTGAAGCTACCTTAAATATCAGTTCCTTGAGTATGGAGATGAACTCCAAACCTCCTGCTTTTCTTGAATCTTCAGTTGCAAATTGTGTAATCAAACATCACATAAACCCCTAAGAAGAGGATCTGGAAAGTGCCCATGTTAAATGTCTAATGTCAGGAATAGACTAGGAGGGGCATCCTTGTCTACATGTTTAAATGCATAACTTCACAAGAAAGGTTCTGTTTCTGTTTTGTGTGTAAATGTTTGGTTTCCCATGTTTAAGCCAATGGAGGGCTACATTACAGCCAGAAAATCCCCCAACACATAAATAGGCTAGAAAGATGCTACTGAAAGAAGCCATTCACACATGGACACTGAGCATCCTTGCATAACCCAGGTCTTATAAACTATTCTATTTGGAAATTACAAATTCATGAATGTAGGGGAAAAAAGAACCTTGGGCCCTCTCCTTTCTGACTTCTACCCTTCACTATTTAAGCGTCACTGATAAGACGTTAAAGTTGAACATACATTCTGAAGAGATAGCTCAGCAGGTGAACTTGGAAACCTGGGGACAATGCAAGATGAATTTCTGGAAGCTCACGTAGTGGAAGGAGAAAATTGACCTTCAGAATTGTCTTCTGACCTCCACCTCTGCACCATAGCATGAACTTTCAATCTCTCTCTCTCCCTCTTTCTCCCTTTTACATACACAAAACACATACATGCAAATAAATAAACCATTTTTTGAGGAAATAGTTGAGCATACACCTTGCAACTTTCTCACTACAAATATGATTCTATGATTTGACTGAAGCTGCCCTTGAGAAAATCAGAAGAGAGGAGCTGGGGTGGATGGACTTTCCTTCCTCTTCTTCTTCTCCTCCTCATCTTCCTCCACCCCCTACTACTCTCCACCCTCCTCTTCCTCCCCCTCCTCCTCCTCACTTCTCTTTCCCCTCTTCCCCTCTCTTCTTCACCCTCCTCCTCCTCCTTCTTTTTCTCCTTCTCCTTCTTCTTCCTCTTCCTCTCCCCCTCTGGTTCTCTCGTTTTCCTGACCAGCTTTCCTAATCAACTTCTTTATTTTAAATGAAAGTCAAAATCTGAAAGAGGGATAAAAGCGACAGGTTTTAATAGTAAATGTCACCTGTATGAACAGATCCAGGTGAAATAAACTTCCTTACAAAACTTAGTACTTTTCCCCCTTTCTAATTCCCTCCCTTAACCCTCAAGTATGAGAGGAAAAGAATCCTTCAAAGTACAGGTACAGGTTATGTGTGCTGCTTCCATAAGCTTAGATACTTAATGATTTCTGCTGGTCTGAGCACTGGTGTGAATTCCAAAAGACCACCCAGAGATGTACACATGTTCTGCAGATTGCTAAAGTGTCAGTCAAAGATTGTAAATTCAGTCTCTGAACCTTTGGAAGACCCAGGTCCAATCAAGCAGTGGTTTGGGTGTGTCAAAGTCATTTCCAGCACACATGAAATTGCTCTTATATCTAAATGGTGTTTCCTAGTCAAACACAATATTTTCTCAAATATTTATGTCTCCTTTTTAAATATCAGACATCCATTTTTATAGACAAAAGGAAAATTGTGCAGAAAAATGTTATCCTGTCTCTCCGCAGCTCTTCAGGCTGTGAGGCAACCTGTTTCACTGTTTAAACCCATGTTGGTTCTGTTTCAATGCTGAAGAAGGAAGAAGTCTTGGCACCTTTAAAAATCAAAAATCTACTACTCAACAGGAGACCAGAGCAACCTTTGGAGAAGGAATTTTGAGGAAACGGCAAAAAGCAAACCACGCTTCTGATACCTTTGCAGGTTTCTGTATCATCCAGGGATCTTTCAAAAATGAAAAACAAGAAAAAGAATGTAGATTCTGAGTCTTTTTGTCACACAAGTGAGGCCCAGAATTCTGCGTTTCTAATATGCTCTAGTTGGAGCTCACGCTGTTAGCTCTTTCTTGGTGCTTATAGATGATCCCATGAAAGACTTAAGAAATAAAAATCACCTGAATATATTTGGAACTTACAGCAGAAGTGATATTAAGTTGCTGCTGCTGGATTCAATTTTAAATAAGTTCTCATTCCATCAGGAGTTGGAGACACTTTTTCTACTTTCTGAATTGTGCAGACCACAGGACCAACTTTGGTCAACCGATACAGGCGATTGCCTGGCGAGGCATCGGGAAAAGCTCATGAAGGCTGAGACTTCCCTCTTGTGGCTCCAGATGCCTATGGTCACACCAGGAGGGTCTCTGAGCTTGGACGATAGACTTGGCAGGTTGGTGCCTGTCAGTGTCTCCAGCAAACAGCTTGCCAAATACCACCCTGTGCCTGGAACCATCCCGACCCTTCCAGTCTCCAGCCAGCCCTCACCCCTGTGTCCACAGCAGACCTCGGTCAGGCTTCATCCCAACGGAAGATGCCCCCCACTAGACACGTAGACACAGGGACTCAACCAAATTATTACTGTCTGAAGGCCGCTGCACTAGGATGGTTTTTGCTGATTGGTGGCGGTTTTAATGTACGGTTTAAAGTGGGGCCAATTATGAGCTATGCATTTATTATGATCCTTCTGCCTTCTTGCCTTCGATCTGTCTTATAAAGGTTATGCTTCCATGATGGAAATTGGCAAATGGAGTTATTCTCAATACCACTTGAAACTTTTCTAGTATTATAATTAGATTCCCTTTATCTATCTATCTATCTATCTATCTATCTATCTATCTATCTATCTATCTCTATTATTTTACCACACTGAAAGCACCACAAAGCTGCTAAGTGGCAGAAGAGGTTTCTCCTTCACACAGAGGCAGAGATCTCAAAAACGCTGTTCTCGAAGCTTTTTAATACCCCCTGTTATTTTGCTGTGACATAAATACAGAGCTGCCTATTGAAGGATACAATGTCCAGTGTCCAACCATTACCTTGTCTCATGTCGGGGAAGGCGGCATAAGGTCTGCCGACAAAGGAAGCTCTCAGGCCCGAATGAGATGCGACTGACAGACCCCGTTGGAAGAGATTCACTCAGTGCCAGCCTGTCACCAGTGCCCTTCAGCAGCCAGTGCCCGGCTGCGGTGTTATCCACCGTCACCTGTCTCCCCCAGCGCTGGTGACCCTTGATCATCTGAGCATGCTCTCCAAGCCAATCCACCTCAAGCATATGTTTTTTTCTTCTTCATAGACACATAAAATAAATATTAATGCCAGCTACAAGGTCATGCTCGTTTATTACAGGAACCTTGCCGGCGACTACTGTTGTGTTTCCTCTTGACGAGGTGACCTAGCTCTTTCATCTCACTCCTCTTCAAAGTTGAGAATCATTACTTCTGACAACAACAATGACAAAACTTTGCCATCTGAGAAGATGGCTTTGTGGGTAAGAACCTTGCCGTGCCAAGTGTGAGACCTGAGTTTGAATCCCCAGACCCACGGACAGCACGCCTACAGCAAGTAGGAGACAAGAGAATATTCTAGCAGACTCAAGGGTCAGCTAGTCAAACATATGAAGCTTAACTATAAATAGAAAAGAGACTCTACCTCAAAGAGAGTAGATGGTGAAGACCAATACACGAGTTTGTCCTCTGACCTCTGTGTGAGCACTATGACACACATGCCTCATGCCAAGAGGCACATGTATCATAGACGCAAAGCACACACACACACACACACACACACACATACACACACACACACACAGATATACAAGCTTTGCAATTGTTCATGCCATTCCTCCAACAGTGCACTTTTTGTCATATTACTTGCCAAGTAGAATTGTTTTGCTACGTTGTGTAGATAACTGTAATCAAAACACAATTTACAGGTATATTACTTATTTCTCTCATTGATGAGACAAAATATCCATCCAAAGCAACTTAAGAGAAGAGGGGTTTCTTTTGGATGTTGGTTTAAGAAGGGCTCCAACCCAGGGCTGGGGAGATGGTTCATGGCTTAAGACTCGAAAGCAGAAGGGCCTGAGTTCAGATCTCAGGTCCCACATAAAAATGCCAGGTGGAATCGGCAGTGGCCTAAACTTCCAGTTCTGGTAAGCGAAGCCTGGGAAATACCAGAGTAAAGCAAAGGGGGTAAAAGCAATCCAGGATGATCCCGAAGTCACCCTTGCTACTCCAGAGAGGCACACATTCTTTCTCTCTCTCTCTCTCTCTCTCTCTCTCTCTCTCTCTCTCTCTCTCTCTCACTCTCTCTCTCTCTCTCTCTCTCTCTCTCTCTCTCTCTCTCTCACACACACACACACACACACACACACACACACAAGTATTTTTAAAAAAGAAGAGGGATACATCTCATCATGGAGGAAAAGGCATGGAAAAAGGAGCATGAGGCAGTTGGTGACATCGTCCAACAGTCAGGAAGTACAGAGAGACAGGAAGTAGAGTTACGCTATAACATTTCAAACTGACCCCTAGTGGCCCCTTCCTCCAGTGAGATTCCAGCTCCCAAAGGTCCTACAACCTCCCAAACACTGCTATCACTTATCCAAGCGCACACATCTTTGGGTGTGGGGGGATCTTGCCTGGAAACAACAACACTGGACGATGTAGGCTCAGTCACCGTGACTAGGCTGCCTCACATGACTGAATCCCTGCCTTTATCACATGCTGGGGTAACGCATGTCACAAGAGGAACCTGAGGTTTGCTGACCTGACCCTACTTCCAATTTGCTCTTGCTCTCCGTGAAAGCTTCGGCCTGGGCCTCAGCTGTAATCTTTCCTGCTGGGGTTTTGAGTCTGCCACCATGAGCACATTCCAGGGAATTCTGCATCTTCATGTCCCTCCCGAACAGACCTTCAGCTGCTCACTCTCAGCTGCAGAAGTTAAGACCTTGTTTCCTCACTCCTCCGTTTGACCCCCGAGACACTCAGGTTCATTGGAATCACCTTTAAATTATTCCCAGGGGAGAAACAAATCACTGGAAAGACTGTCACCTAGCCTGCCCTGTCCATCTCTAATGTTAATTTATTCACCCCCACACTGGTGAACAGATGGGGTGGCCTCCTGACTTCTGTCCCTGCTTCCCGCATCTATTTTTTTTTTTTTGTCCTTTGCATTCAAGTATATCATCAGAACTATATTTTTCTGCACTGCATTTTGGACATCACATTGCAGGTAGAAAGCCTTCCCAGTCCATCCCTCAGTTGCCTGGATGGTTTCACGGCTCCTCTTCTTCCTCCTCTTCCTCCTCCTCTCTTCAGCTTCACACCTGTACTCCACACTATCAGACCCCAACCGTGCTATCAACTTGGTTCATGGACTGGAGTGACCGTCTCCATTTGCCTACTCAGGAAATCGTTCTGGTTTTCCTCCAAACACCTCTGCTACATGTTCAATTAGATGTAGACACCTCTCCAACTACAGCCATTATTGGTACATCTTCCATAGCATGGACCAAGGTGCTTTCCGCTCTGAGAATTGCAAAAGCATGAGACAGACAAACATAGGAGATCTCTTAGCCACATGGGTCTCTCTGCCTTAGGTTATGCACACATCCCTCTTCTAACAATGCACCTGGCAACAGGTTGACAATGACCCCCTCTTACTTGTATACCCCACCCTGAACAATAGAATATATCCCTCCCCCAACAAGCATTGAAAAGCTCTTTTTTGGATAGTTTCTATTCAAATGTATTTCAAAACCTATTTGGTTATGGAAGTCAGAGAGCCAATCTAACCCTCACTGCCTTGGGGTACATATGCAGTAACTTTTAGAAACAACTTTCTATTTGCCACCTACAAATAGGCATCATTGGGTAGGCATGTAAGTATGTATCATGGGAAGGGATATGTGCAGGAAGCAAAGGCTTCCAGAATTCAAGCCTGTCAATAAAAACAAGAAAACCAGCCACACTAAGCCACTTAGCAAACTCGTCCCTAAGCCCTTGAGTCTCTATCACTCTCCACAGTGGATTTTGTTGTGATTGATATGGTCACTAGATCTTTTGAATGAAAGTTCCCTGATATTTTGCAACATGCATGCACTTCTTTCAATTCCTTGCATTTGACACAAGAACTCAGAAACGGCCAGCCAAGACCTCCATCACTAGTAACGGGCAGTCATGGTTTGCATGTAAATTCCCCCCTTCTCCCCCACAACCTTCATGTATGGGAATCCTTAGCTGGTGTTAATGTCTGAAAAGGTTGTGGCACTTTGGGGAAATGGAACCTTGCTGAGCGAAAGCATCTTATAGAGGTTCAGACTTGAGGTATAACGGTCTGGCCTACTTCTAATTTGCTCAGTCTTGCTCTCTCTGCCTCCTCATGGTTACAGTGGCTTGAACTAGCTTCCTGCTTCTGCCTCCAGCCACACCTTTTGCTCTGTGATTCCTTCCATAAAAGGCTAGATTCCCTCTGAAACCATAAGCCAAATGTATACCTCGTTCCTCCCTCAAGTTGTTCTTGAGTACTTTCTCACACAAATAAGGAAAAGTAGCTGAAACACAAGCAGAGACTATCTTTTCCCCAACTCCACATCTCATTCGCAAACACTCTATTTGACCTGAAGCAAACTAACAAAAAACAATTAACAACAGCAGAAACAAGTATGCAGATAATTAAAAGGCATTCTGATGGTGTGGAAGAAAAGGAAGGCGTGCCTGTAAATAGGAGACAGTGTGGGTAAGATGAATGTGTCAAAATCATCACACAAGACTCATTGCTTATGGATGGTGGGGGGAAAGGAGGTGGACAGCAGGAGGGAAGGGAGGAAACAGATCTGTGTAGGAACCCCATAGCAGGATGGCAGTAACTTCATGAATTCAACTTGGAAAGCATGTACTTCTCTGGGTATACCAGTTATCCAATTTGACAATTATGAATTGGACCTTTAGACACATCTATGAAAAGTTGTTTGGTCAAGACAAGCACTGAACAAGTCTAGGGGAGATTATCAGACTGATATGGAAAGACCCAGCATCTAGTGGGTGGGACCACTCCCTTGGCAATAGATAAAATCTGTTTCGGCATTTTAGCAGTCTGAGAAGTGAGCATATGTGTGTCTCTCTCTCAGCTCTTCCTGTAGATAGGTAAGGCCAGTTCCCTCAAGCTCTTGATGTTCGTGTGAACACTCCTGTCATCAAGATGAAGTGCAATAATGAACACAAAGTCCCCTGCTATAGTTAGATTCAGATGTCAGTTTAATAGTTGAGGCACATTTAGAAAGAATCAGCAGTTGAGTTAAGTCCCAAGCAAGCAAGACATTATCTGAATGATGGGCCCATTCCATGGTTGGCGTGGCTAATCCCTGGGCAGGTAGATAAGATGAGGGAACTGGGTAATGAAATTGGTATCCCTTGGTATACTGAACTGGACATGCTGGTCTGGCAAGTGAGGATTGGCCCTCTCGGTAGTCTTGTGGATCTGATGTGACCAGTTCCCTTACACCTGGTGTGGGCTCTCCTACAAAGTTGGACAAAGAACTGTAACTAGACAATTGTAACCAGAAAAAAATACTCATTCACTTAAGCTGTTTGGTTGTGAATTTATTGGCAAAATGCAGGCAAACTGATATACCCATTAATCCTCTAAATTGTTTGATCATGTATCAGCAACAGAAGAGTAACTAGAACACTAGATTAATAGTTTTTACATATGTGTCAATGGACTATAAAGTGATCTTTTACACTGAGTTGGGATTCCGTGGGCTACTGATAAGGGAAATAATCAAAGCAGTTTATAAACTCAACTCAAGGAAAGTGTGAATCTATTACCACACCAAACTACCTTAAAGAAAAGGGGGATAGTTTATTAGTAGGTATTAATATTTCATCACCCTCCATAAAGGTGAATCATAGAGCATTTTCAAAGGAGAAGAATAAAACATGTGTTTTTAAAGCTAAATTAACAACATCTATGACTTTCTAGAATGTGAGATCATCTAGTTTCAAGGTACATCAGAGATAGAACTTTCCTTGGAGTGAAACAGGTTCCATTATTTGAAGTTGAAATGAGGAGAAGCAATGGGATAATACCAAATAGAATCACCTGGGGTCCCTATATCAATAGTCTGCAGGAGTGCTTCCAATTAGAATCTTAGAAACAGTCCCATGTTGATGCTATAAGTTAGATCTTGAGGGGCCACACTGACTGGACACCAATGGCTTGTCCCCCAACACTGGCATAGGGAAATACAGCATCTTTAAGAGGCAGGATATGGGGGAGAACCTTGGGGTCATTGGAGGAGACTATCTCCATTTTGACTTCCTGACTAGAAAGTGAATGAATGAAGGGTCTATCCCAGGCTCTACTACCAAGATGTGTAGGTGAAAGGGAGGCTCTGTCACAGGCTAGCCCTCCAGAATCATGATGGAAAATAAAGATTTTTCCCCTTAAGCTGATTTTGGTCGAGCATTTGATGTACTTATGAGGAGCTGCTGACTAAATACAGAGATCATCAATTTCAAGTCAAACGCACCGATGGACCACAATTAAATAAATGTTTTGAAAACCGCATTGACACACGAGTTCAGTGTAATAAATTACCCAACTAAGTGGGTGAAGCCATGAACAGCGAGGTTTCTTTTGACTGAGATAAATAGTGTTCTATGAATCATGAGGAACACCACAGACTCTTGTGTATTTCATAAATACATTTGAATCCTCTTAAGGCCATGGAGAAACACGGGATTAATACATCTCTGTGAAAATAACTTGGCTGTCCTGCTACTTAATGAGAAGTAGAAAAGCACATGTTCTTGACTAAGGAACACTGAAGTTCCTCTAGACACAAGATGAAGAACTTTTTTTAAATCTTATTTTATTATTTATTTGCTTATTTATTTAGTGTGTGTGTGTCTCTCTCTCTCTCTCTCTCTCTCTCTCTCTCTGTGTGTGTGTGTGTGTGTGTGTGTGTGTGTGTGTAATAGGGCGCCTGTGGAGGACCAAGGTTGACTTCAAGAGTCATCCTGATTACTTCTACCTCCTTGTTTTGCTCTGGGATTTCCCAGGCTTCACCCACTAGGGTGAGAAGTGCTTATCGCCATCTGGCGTTTTTACCTGGGACCTAGGATCTGAACTCAGGACCTTCAGCTCGTGAGACAGAGTCTTAACCCCTGAGCCATGTCTTCAGCCCAGGAACGAAGACGTAATGTGGATGAGCATGTTGACTGTAGCATTTGTAATAAAACACTAGTGACCTGATACCAAGCCAGAGGAAACACATCCATACACCCGTCAGAACTTCAGAGTTCATTTCTGGGTATAAGGTGGCTTGAATGTGGATTGTCCACCAGGTCCCCTGTGGAGGCATGGTTTGGGGGCTAGTCTTCCTGGAGAGAGCAAGTCACTGGGGGTGCGCCTTGAGGTGTAGGAGTCCAGCCCCACTTCCTCCTCCCTCTGGCCCTCTCCGGCACCTAGCGGTGACTTCATCAGGTCGGCTGCCAGGCCTTCTGCTATGCGTGTCCACCATAGCTGACCTAGATCCCCTCTGGAACTGTTAACCAAATGAACAACGCTTTCTCCCTTAAGCTGCCTCGGTCAGAGTATTTTCTCACAGCAACTGAAGAGCACAGTTGGGTTTCAGTTGATTGTAGATTGCCGGTGATTCATTTTTTTTATTTGTTTTCTCTATTTTGTACTTTTCTGTAAGAAATATGTCCATGAGAAATAGGGTGTGCTCTAGGGGGCTGGGCAGTGGTGGGCAAATTGAGGAGTAGCATAATCCCACTTTAAGGATAACATAGATTATTCTGAGACGACGCTAGGGCATTTCCATCTGCGTCCCCTGCTGTCCACACCCTTATGGCTGCTTCCATCAGAAAAATCACTTTACAACTCTGCCTGTGTGGGGAGCATGAAGCCAAAGGGTTATGGCAGAGACGACGCTATCATCTGGCAATTAACAGGGGGGAAAATCCAGGAGACACCATCTATCAGGGCTGTATGACCCTGCTGTACAGATTATGCTCCCACACTTCATTAAGAACCAGCATAAGTGCTAAAGAGTTTGAGAGACAGAGCTGAGGTTTCATGTTTTTATTAAGCAAAACCTAATAGGAGAGAGACACCATGATTCAGACAATGCGTTCTTTTTGACCAAGTGAGAGTGAGAAATCCACTTATTGCAATTAAGTGTCCATTACATTCCATTCCCCAATTGCAAAACTAGAAAATCAACAATGGTGCCTGGTCTGCTGTTTTTCTATTTCTGGTAAGAATTGGACAGTTCCCCCATACAATACTTTTTCTTTTTCTTTCTTTCTTTCTTTCTTTCTTTCTTTCTTTCTTTCTTTCTTTCTTTCTTTCTTTCTTTCTTTCTTTCTTTCTTTCTTTTTCTTTCTTTCTTTCCTTCCTTCTTTCTTTCTTTCCTTCTTTCTTTTTCTCTTTCTTTCTCGTTCTTTCTCTTTTTCCTCTCTCTCTCTGTCTCTCTCTCTCTCTTTCTTTCTTTCTTTCTTCCCAAGAAAAGGAGCCATATGTCCCTCAGTGCTGTAATCATGCTACATACCCAAGGATGACCCTGAATGTTAGATGCTCCGGTTTCCACCTTCCAGGTACTTCCATGGCAAGTGGATACCACCATACCTAGTGTATGCAGTGCTTTCAATGGAAATCGGTACTTTCCACTACCAACTGAGCTACACCCCAAGCTGTGCTTCACAAAATTAAATTAATTATCTGATGCTGATGGCTAAGTGCGTGTTTGACTCAACGGGTCTCAGGACAAAGCTGAGATCCTACATTTCTAACAAACTCTGAAGTTTCTGGGGTCCAGCCCACATTTCTGAGTCATGAGACTTTTAACACAAATGATCTCAGTTAATTTCCCTCTCAGAGAGCCACGTTTCTCTCTTTTGTACCTACCGAGGACTGACTTGCATGGAGTCACCTTGATACAAAAATAACATTTATAACCCCAGTAGTGGGGTAGTGCACAGGGCAGAGGGTCACAAGTTCCAAGCCAGTCTGACTACATAACAAAAAGTCATGCTTCAAACAAATAGCACCATCAAAAAAGACAAAGTGAAAACCCTAATTGAACTATATTTATTCCTTGACTCTAAGGTGCTAATCATCCCTTTCGGTTCCAAAATAGTCCCGTTAGAAATGACTGGCACCCACAGAAAGCGAATGAGATCACGAGATTGGTTGAGTGGAGGAGGAAGGAAGCTGGAGGTCAGATAAGCAATTCTGGGGATTTGGCGTTCACCTTGAGGCTTAGGATGAAGGTAACAAAAGATAGACAGGATACATCCACCAGCAGAGAAGACGGAGAAGGGGCCTCAGACAACCAGAGATTCGTGTTTCTTAGGTTTGTCTGGCTCACTCATCTGTTCACTGAGTACAAGGACTCTCTTACTGTGATCCATAAGACTACCTTGTTTCAAGAGAAGCACACAGTTCTAGCAAAGGGATGGTCTTCCCCTTGCCAATGGGCCTCTTCTAAGTAGACATCCCCAGAGGCGGCGAGGGTCCTCACTCATGGGCTTTGTGGGAGTCTGAGGAGACAGTCTCTATAAAATGCCAGCTGTGTATGCCCAGAGGAACAAGAAGGTTAATTCTCTCCTTCTGGAATCATCACTCCCGCCCTCCCCCAGTTCCTCTAAGTGTTTCCTTTTAAAGAAAAGCCATGGTTCACTGCTGCTGAAAATTAAAGACAACCGCATAAAGATCAAGGTCTGGGCTGGGACCAGCAATGACAAAACATTAAAATTGCTACTTAATTTCTTTTTCCTTGAACATCAACAAAGACTAAGGAGGGAAGAACAATCCGCAGAACACGAGTTTGGTTCGCAGTTTTCTTTTTTTTGTGTGTGTGTGTGTGTGTGTGTGTGTGTGTGTGTGTGCACGTGGGGGCTATATGCTGTGCATTTCTCCATATACATATGGAGTCATGTCTCCACCTTATTTATTGGGACACAGTCTCTCACGGAATCTTGTTGCTTTGAGTAGGTTGGCTGACCATGATACCCCAAGGATCCACTTGTCTGTGTTTCTTCTTGCTGAGACTTCGCATGTGTGTGATGTGATCATACACAGCTGATACCTGGGTGCTTGGGATCCGAACTCAGGCCCTCACGCTTACACCGCAGTCACTTGATTCACTACGTCATTTCTCCAGCTTCATTTCAGAATTATTGCACTGACAGCCTCTCCCTTCATAAACTGCCTTGACTCAAAGGATCACATTGTAAGTGGTCTTGGGTTTAGATGGGGTGAGTGATAAGGATGCATCCCAGATAGTAATGATTAGATGTGAATTGTTCTTCTCTCTTGCAGTTTGCCTGCATGTTGCTGATAAATCACAACCAAACGGCTTAAGGGAAAAGGAGTATAATTGTGGCATATGATTATCTGGTTACGGTTCCTTGTTCAGCCTTGCAGGAGAGCCCATATCAACACCTGGGGCAGAGGGAACCGGACACCTATATCAGCATAATGGTTGAGAGGGGGCAGTTTTCACTTGCCAGACCAGCATGTCTGGCCAAGTATATAGAAGGATGCCAATTTCCTCAACCAGGAATAGTCCTACACATCTAAATCTCCCCTTCAACCAGTCTCCTGCAGGTTGGCTCTGAACTCAATTCAACTACCAATTCTTTACAAATGTGCCCAGAGCATGACCCTCAACCATCAAGCTGACCTGTACCGAGCTATGACATACCCTTCCTCCACACCCCTACACAAAATACCAAGAAAACACCAGAAGCTTTCTGAGGCAAGGCTCACTGTATAACATTGAGAACAGGAGGAAAGACACACTCTTCCTCTTCCAAGCTACGCTGTTAGCCACTCTCCTGAAGCACGCTGTCTCCAGGGACTTCTCTCTTCCTCCTCTTAGCCCTAGATCGGCTATCCCATCCTCTGTACCCCAGACTCCCTTTCCATTCGGTTTTCAAAATTCTTATCCTTTCTGACCCCAGCCTGACGACCAGGGCTATATTCCCAACCCTATGTTAGCATGATGGTTTAGGTTAGTCTGCTGAATGCCCAACATATAGAATTGATGTCACAGTGTTTCAGTTTGATGGGCTCAACCAAACTCCTTCCTTACCCAAGCATGGAGGCTATCAAAGGTGTTTCCAAGACCTAGAAAACATCTCTGTGGAGCCACCCACCACAGAAGGAGAGAGCACTGACATCATAATGCTGATCAAGACGGATCAAGGACATGTGAGTACCATTGCTACTTGGTGAGCCATGCACTTTGGGAAGACTGTGGAAGAGAGAAATGAGGGAGTGGACAGGAAGAGAAGGATTTTCAGGAAAACCTTTCCTTGTCCCCAACCCCGTTTTAGCATGTTGGGGACTCAGAAGCATGAAATTAAGATTCGTGGGGCGCAGCCTTATCCACTTGCCTCGGTGACTCAAAAAGTTGCTGTTCTTTCACTCAACTTTGCCGAAACACTTGATTCATGTTGTTCTTATCTAACCTAATTTGCATTGATTTAATCAGTGCGGGTATGCTTTAAATACATAATAAATTGGAATTCTGCAACTTAGATGACTTAGAATAGCTAAATTTCAATAAAGCTCATTTCAATCTGTTAATGTATATGCTTCTGCCAAGGGATCTAAAGCAGCAGAAAAGATAGAACTTGCCATATTACAGGTGAGAAGGGCTCAAAGATGGCATGCAGATGAAAAGATTTGCAGTATAATAATGTGAAAAGCAGTATATGCATGTATATATATTTATATTTCTTAATTACAGCCTAGAAACATCTTCTAAGCTTTGAGTGGTGTACTTAGAGGAAAACTCACATATAAATGCAGTGCATTTAATTTTGGTCCTTCTTTCTTGCCAACATCCAACTCTTTTCTGCCTCTCTGTACCAGTTCTACAAATCAAGTGACATCCAAAGTGGGACCTCTTCTTGCCCATTTGGCAGCCTCTGTCACCCGCTTGCCAAGCCGCATGCATTATGAGGACTTTCTCCCTAGCAGCCGTGGGGATTGGGTGGCTGATACTCACAGTACTTGCTGATTGGCTGGCCACTGTTTACCCGCCTGCCTGCGGCTGCCCAGCCCTGCTCCTCCAACCCTTTCGAGTTTATGGCTCAATCAGGCGGCGCGCTGTCAGGAATAATGGTTTTGGCAAGGGGTGAAACCACTTGATGATGAAACTGTTTGTCTGTCTGCTCAAGTGTTCCGCAGTACCTCGCAAGTGTACCCCACTACCCTACCCCAGCGATGCGGGAGGCAAGAGGGAAAAGAGGCAGGTGGGAGGTGGGGAAGCTGCGGATATGGCTCAGAGGGTGAAAAGCTTTCTGAGCCCACGTGAGGACCTGAGTTCAGATCCACCACCACTCCTGTACAAACTGAACCGTGATCACGGCTGGATCCTGACACCCCAGTGCTGTAGGGAGCAGAGACAGGCAGGTCTCAGGGGCTCACTGGTCTGACAATCTGGCTGAAATGGGGCGCTCCACGAGAGACCTTCTCTCAAAAAGCAAGAGCTAGGGTCAGAGAGCTAGTTCAGCCAGCAAGAAGTCTGTCCATAAAGATGGCAACCTGAGTTCCACGTTCCGCCCCCAGAAACCCACACGGTAGGAGAGAACTGATTTCTGACCTCTACCCATGTGCCATGGGTGCATGCATGTATGTATGTATGTTCTCTCTCTCTCTCTCTCTCTCTCTCTCTCTCTCTCTTTCTCTCTTACACACACTCACACAAATTCCCCTACCCCACACAGTGAGCTGCCTTCTCGCAAACCTGGAGACCTGAGTTCGATCCTCAGAAGCCCACATGGTACATAACGTGTATGCACATTTCTCTCTCCTTCTCGCTTGAAAAAATAAACGACATGTAAAAATAATAAAAGATTTTAGAAAAAAGAAAACAAGTTGGAGACCTGAAAGAGTTGACAACATTCCAGTATTAACCTCTGACCTCCATCTGTCGGAAGGAGTTGAGTACTGGTGGGCACACACCCGTGAATTAATGACAGTGAAGACTAACCAAGGAGGTACTCCATTTGAGGAAGAGATGGACGTCCATACTTGGACTGCTCTGCATGACCTACCCAAGGTGCCACTGTGTTGTAGCTTCAGTTTTGTTTTGTCATGTGCAAAATGAAGAGCGTGCTTTTTTGAATGTCTCTTGGTGCCCCAAAAAGGGCATGTGATGTCTAGGACATTTGAGGTTTGTGTCTTTTTTTCACAATTACTTGATGCATTTTGGAGATGAGACCAGGACACAGCCCAGAGGAATACCAAATGGAGTGATTCCTACCCCTAGTTCCTATGACTTTTCCTAAAAAGTCCTATGTTCCTAGACTTTTCCTTAAATTCATCAAAGGTTGCTCTCTCTGGCTTAGTTTTTAAGGACTAGTCCTGTGACTTGAACTGTTCGTTCCACCTGACCTGCAGGTGAGCCAAGGCCCCATTATTCTAGTAAATGAATCACACACACAGAAAGAGAGAGAAAGAAAGAGAGAGAGAGAGAGCCTTAGGGTAAAGCAAACATAGAAGGTAGGCATTCACATGATTCTGTCTACCACTGGCTTTTATTCTCTATCTCTGTCTCTTTCTCTCTCTCTCTCTCCCTCGTTCCTCTTTTTAAAAACAGATGACCAATAGGTCTCTATTAACAGGACAGACCCCTTGTAGACTAGTAAGCTTTAGCTTGTAAAACAGAATGCATGGTCAGGAGAAAAGTAGCACAGTATGGTCCCGTCAAAGCTGAAGCAAGAGAGCGAACCAAAGTGGGATTCTTTATGTTTTCAGTCTCCTTCTGTACACTCTTTCGGGTCTGTTCTCAGAGATGCACCCCAGAGATGCTATGGAGACTGGGGCAGCCCTGAGGGATCTCCAGTCAGTCTCCTGGCATCCAGATTGCAACCCAACCCTCACACTGATTCAAATGGCTTCTCCAACAGGGTGGGTGGGAAAGGAGGGCTGGCTCACTGCAGAATGAGGGGGAGAGAGCTAGAGAGAGAGAGAGAGAGAGAGAGAGAGAGAGAGAGAGAGAGAGAGAGAAAGAGAGAGAGAGAGAGAGAGTGTCATTGCTTTCCAGTCCCTTCTCTCAAGTTGCTTTTACACAGCAAAGAAACAAATGTTGATTTCACTACAGATTCCTATGGATCTCTTACAGTATCTCTTACATGCAGACAGTTCTAAGGGGTGGGGGGAGGAGGATATATCCCCAAAAAAAGAGAAAGGGGAGAGGGTGCAGACTATGTCAGTCTTTCCTTTAGAAATATCTCGTCACTGGTGATAATTCCACTCCACCCTTCTTTTTTTTTGTCATAAGGACTAGAAAAAAACAGCTGAGCGTGTTTTCCATTTCATCAAAGAACATGCATTAGTTTAGAGGTTCGGTATACTGCCGCTGGACTGCCCACCCCCTTTCAATCCACCCGTGTCGGAGGTGCTGGTAGAAGACGTACAATCGCGAAGAGCTTACGACACTCAGCGAGCAGGAGGTGCCGGCGCAAGCTCGCGCCCCACACTGCCTGGCAGAGGGAAGGAGCCGGGCGCCGCTCTGCGCCCCGCGTCGCCCCGCAAAGCATGAGCAAGCCGGCTCCCCGCAGCCGCCGCGGGCGCGGATGGCAGGCGTCCTCCAGCCGGGTGGCGCCGATCGCCGGTGGTCGTGTGGGATGACGGACCTTCGGAGGGCAGAGCGTCAGATCCCGGGGAGTCGCGAGAGCCCCGACTTTGGAGTTGATTTTTCCCCCCACCTCTGCTCCTTCTCCTTCTTCTTTCCTTCCTCCCCCCCCCCACCAACCCCCCACCGCGTCACCGTGCAAACTGCAGAGGAAAAGCCCAGAGGCGCGGAAGGCGAAGCCCCATCTCGCCGGCACGTAGTTGGGAAACTTGCGGGTCCCAGAAGTCGCCTCCCCGCCTCGCCCGCCGCCCTTGCACCCGCGATCAGCGCTGCAAAGTGAGACATTGTGTCGCTGCCAGAACCGCCCGCCGCGGAGCCGGGCTGCCTCGGGAAACACAGAGGGGTCTTCTCTCGCCCTGCATATAATTAGCCTTCACACAAAGGGAGCAGCTGAATGGAGGTTGCTACTCTCTGGAAAAGGGTGGGTAAGACACTTTTTAATTAAATTCTTTCCCGAAGGGGGGAAAAATTCCCCCCCCTCTCTTTGCCACCGCCGCATCTAACATGGACCATATCACGGGGGCTTTGATCTTTCCGTGGCCGCGAACTTTCCTTTTCTGCATGTTCTAGAGGTGAACGTGTGGCTTCGGGGGAGGGTGGTGTATGCGTGTGGTGGTGGTGGTGGTGTGTGTGTGTGGGGGGGGATCCTTTTGCATTTCTCTATATTTATTTGAAAATTTTGTTGCCCTTTTCTTCCCCCCCTCCCCCGCCCCTCCTTTCCCTGGGAATAAAATATGATGTAGATTTCTGACCGAGCGCTTCCAATGGACATTCTCCAGTCTCTCTGGAAAGATCCTCGCTAATGGATTTCCTGCTGCTCGGTCTCTGTCTACACGGGCTGCTGAGAAGACCCTCGGGGGTGGTCTGGTGTCTGCTGGGGGCTTGCTTTCAGATGCTGCCCGCCGCCCCCAGCGGGTGCCCCCAGCTGTGCCGGTGCGAGGGGCGGCTGCTGTACTGCGAGGCGCTCAACCTCACGGAGGCGCCCCACAACCTGTCCGGCCTGCTGGGCTTGTCGCTGCGCTACAACGGCCTCTCGGAGCTGCGCGCCGGCCAGTTCACGGGGTTAATGCAGCTCACGTGGCTGTATTTGGATCACAATCACATCTGCTCGGTGCAGGG
This sequence comes from Typhlomys cinereus, assembly GCA_023101885.1. Classification (NCBI taxonomy): domain Eukaryota; kingdom Metazoa; phylum Chordata; class Mammalia; order Rodentia; family Platacanthomyidae; genus Typhlomys; species Typhlomys cinereus. The sequence goes on along the minus strand of JALPQD010000013.1, from coordinate 7,336,352 downwards.
GGACGCCTTTCAGAAACTGCGCCGAGTGAAGGAACTCACGCTGAGTTCCAACCAGATCACCCAGCTGGCCAACACCACCTTCCGGCCCATGCCCAACCTGCGCAGCGTGGACCTGTCGTACAATAAGCTGCAGGCGCTGGCCCCCGACCTCTTCCACGGGCTGCGGAAGCTCACCACGCTGCACATGCGGGCCAACGCCATCCAGTTCGTGCCCGTGCGCATCTTCCAGGACTGCCGCAGCCTGAAGTTTCTTGACATCGGATACAATCAGCTCAAGAGCCTGGCGCGCAACTCTTTCGCCGGGCTGTTCAAGCTCACGGAGCTGCATCTGGAGCACAACGACTTGGTCAAGGTGAACTTCGCCCACTTCCCGCGCCTCATCTCCCTGCACTCGCTTTGCCTCCGGCGGAATAAGGTGGCCATCGTGGTCAGCTCGCTGGACTGGGTTTGGAACCTGGAGAAGATGGATCTGTCCGGCAATGAAATCGAGTACATGGAGCCCCACGTGTTCGAGACCGTGCCCTACCTACAGTCCCTGCAGCTGGACTCCAACCGCCTAACCTACATCGAACCCCGGATCCTCAACTCTTGGAAGTCCCTGACCAGCATCACCCTGACGGGGAATCTCTGGGACTGTGGGCGCAACGTGTGCGCCCTGGCCTCCTGGCTCACCAACTTCCAGGGGCGCTACGATGGGAACTTGCAATGCGCCAGCCCGGAGTACGCGCAGGGCGAGGACGTCTTGGATGCTGTGTATGCGTTCCACCCTTGCGAGGATGGGGCCGAGCCCACCAGCGGCCACCTGCTGTCGGCCGTCACCAACCGCAGTGACCTAGCGCCCCCTGACAGCTCGACCACCACCGCGCTGGTGGACGGCGGGGAGGGGTCGCCCGATGGCACGGGCGAGCCCGCCACCGTGGCTCTCCCCGGAGGCGAGCACGCCGAGAACGCGGTGCAGATCCACAAAGTGGTCACGGGGACCATGGCCCTCATCTTCTCCTTCCTCATCGTGGTCCTGGTGCTGTACGTGTCCTGGAAGTGTTTCCCGGCCAGCGTCAGACAGCTCAGACAGTGCTTTGTCACGCAGCGCAGGAAGCAGAAGCAGAAGCAGTCTATGCATCAGATGGCTGCGATGTCTGCCCAAGAATACTACGTAGATTACAAACCCAACCACATCGAGGGGGCCCTGGTGATCATCAACGAGTACGGTTCCTGCACCTGTCACCAGCAGCCGGCTAGGGAATGCGAGGTGTGAATGCGCTACCAAATAGGTCTGAGGGCCCGCGGGCTTCAGGCAGGGGGGTCTCCTCCTTTCTTCTGATACTGCTCCTCGGACAGAGACTTTAAGGGGATCTCTCCCAGAGACTTGACATTTTAGCTTTATGTGTCTTAAACAAAACAAAACCGAAAATAAAACACAACAACAACAAAAACCCACCCTCAATCTTCAGGACAGTCTTATCTTAAATTTCATATTGAGAACTCCTTTCTCCCTTTGAAGATCTGTCCATATTCAGGAATCTGAGAGTGTAAAAAGGTACCAATCATTGCTTTTTTTTTTTTGTAAACTAAAAACGTTTAAAATAAAATAGCATTTACAGTTTTTACAGACTTGTGTAGCTTAAATGGATTGTTACCTGCCTTCTAAGAGAAGCAACAGTTAACATTTCTTTGGGGTGAAGGTGGGGGTTAGGGGTGGGAGGATGTGGCCAGTGTGTGTGTCTGTGTGTGTGTGTGTGTGTGTGTGTGTGTGTGGTGTTGGTTGGAGGGGGACCAAGAAATCTAAAGAGCAAAGCAGTCAGATTCTATTGAAATGTTAAGAAGAGCAGCAAGCATTATCAAGGTAACAGTAGTTAACTCCACTTGAGTAAGGATGGGAAAAAGTCAGCGAGAACCCTTAGCTTGTCCCCTGCAGGGGGTTTTGCTGCAGCCACTTTGAGGCTGGGCAAGAGTGAGGACCAGGCTGCCACTGCCCCTCCTTCAATGCAGAGTTTCCTGCTTTTTAAAAGGCGGCTCCAGACAGTTTGACCTGTGAGCAAGAAGCATTATTTGCTTTTGAGCACTTAACGCACCCACCTTTAATTCAACTCAGGATTTCCCCAGCCAATGCCACTTGCTCCTAATTCCCCGGTTGCCTTTTATTCTGCTCTCCTTTCTTCATACCCTTCCTCGTGAAGGAAAGCCCCCCATCTCCTGGTCTCTCTAGGGAGAGGCAGGGTCTTGGTGCTGAAGTCTGGCTCTGACAGCCAGCCTACACTGCAGCAAGGTTCAGCTCCTAGAGAGGCTGTGGGGAGAGGAAACCCTGACTCACGAGGGATGTCTCCAGGGTAATGGCTTGTGACGAGAAAATTCAAGGCCAGACCTGGTGCAGGAGTGAAAGAGGGGAGTAGGGGGGGGAGGAGATGAGGTTCACAGAAGATCCCCCCATCTGCTTGTGTGTTTGTGTGTCTCTGTGATGGAAATAATTTGTTAATCCAGGATGGGAAAGAGAGCTCTTCACAGTTGGCCCTTCCACGTGATGGGTGTTTTCTCTGTTTTTTTTTTCCCACTTTTCCCCCTATGTTGCGATGGTTTCCTTTCCCTTTCTTCCTGGGTGTTCAGGCCTCCCTCACTGAGGACGACAGAAGGTTGACTTTGGCAAGGGGGGGGCAGTGTTTCGGGAAGAGCAAATGGTGGAAGGGGGCTGTGCCTATGACTGGAGGGATCATTTTCTTTCTAACAGTTTAGTGGAATGTTTGCTTGAGACACAGTGTCATGGACGACAGACACCTGACCCAACTCTCCTGTGTTACCCTTCTGACGCCAACACTTGGCATTTTTCTATTCAATTCTCCCTCCCCCTTTTCAAGAGATAAGTCCAAAAAGCAGGAAGAAAGATGTGGAATGGACACTTACCACCATCCACCCCCCCCAATGCAAATATGTCCAGCCACTAACCTAAGAAGGAAAAAACAATCCACTTTTTCATGTGTATAATGGTATCAGTAGGAGACTTATTTCAGCTTCAAACCTTTGGAAAAACTAATATATCTAAACGTATGGCTTCTAAGAGGCTTTCTCAAGAGAAATATTTTGCAAATGCTTCTAATGTGTTGACTTAGAAGACAGCTACACACACACACACACACACACATACACACACTTCCTGACTCACAGACTTGACCTCACTTTGCTTGTGATTAACAACACAACTGTATGATACTCACTGCATACCATGTCTATAATATTCATTCAGATTCAATGTTCTCTGGCTAACTTTGCAGGGGAGGGGGGAAAGGATTAGGGTTTAGTTTAAGCATGATCATTTAGACCTGCTGTTTTAAATAGATGATGGAGGGCAGGGGCAAAGGGAGCTAGCTTCTTTCAGAGACATGCCCCACACCTGCAGCTCAACTCCTTTAAAAACATTTCTAAAGAAAGAATACCGTTTTTTAAAAAAAGCCATCAAATTGTGATGGTTGAAGTAAGACTGCCTTTACTTCTTCATGAAGATGCTACAGAACTCTAATATCAATACTGCTCTGGCTTGGTGCATTAAAGGACATGTCGGTATGCTTACAGGGGAAGCTTCAAGAAACAAAGCTTTAATGACAGACCCCAGCACTAGAATTACCCTGGATCCCCTAGAAATAGAGACATTGGAAGACTCACCCCAAACCCTTCTTCTTCATTTTACCTTTTTTTCCCCACTGTGGCTGTGAGCAAAAGAGAAGAATAGAGTTCTGCTTTCTGTACTCCCAGTCATGATGAAATGTCATTTTGTTTGGAACATCTCAAGTCCTTGCAAATCTAAATCTAATGAAGGATCTTTGAAAAGAAAAATCAGCCACCAGTGACACTGAGAGCAAAGGACAGCCACAGAACGGTTTGTGCGTGTGTGTGTGTGTGTGTGTGTGTGTGTGTGTGTGTGTGCGCGCGCACACACATTTTGTATATTTGCAGGCAAGCAAGTATATTTCCTGTACAAACAGGAGTTTTGCTCACATTGGTTCAGGATCCTCTGCCTCTGATTTGAATATGGACAGGAGAAAGGAACAACTAAGAATAAGGAAGAGTGATAGTTTTAACTAAGGTTTTGTGACACTTGAAACCTCTTCTTCTTCAAATTAATTAATCCTTAAGCTTCTATGCAAACTACTGTTTAAAGAGGATCTAATTTTTAAAGGTGTAATACCTTTTATTATTATTTTGTTCTTTCCGCAGAGAATGTTAATCTCATTACCCTGTGCTCCCTACAAAGTATTTTAGGCCACTATTCATGTCTCACCCTGGGCATCGTGATGGACTAGCCCTCCTTTTGCAAGATCTCCCCCAGCTGATTGAATTTCAGCAATGGTATTGAGTGTTTAGGAATATCAATGCAGGGGAAAAATAAAAATATTTTCAAAAGGCAGATGACATTCTCCTAGTCTTAACTCCTGTAGATTCTAGGGTTGAGTTAGAAGAATAAGTTAAATGAAACCCATCTTATAGCTATTCTCAGGTGAAAGGCAGTCCACGGGGCTGGATCTCAGCTGCTATAGTAGGGTCCCTCTTACAGACTCTAAGCTCCTAAGACTCTTAAGTTGCCATGACAGAGAAAAGGTTATTCGAGTAAAAGATTTAAGCATGTTTTTCTTTTCTATTCTCCCATGCTTCCCAACTTAGAAGAGCATCTTACCTTTTCTCCTCGATTTCAGAGAAGCAGACATTTGGTGTGACTCAGCACCCACAACACATTTGGGAACATGTGTAAGTAATTAAATGGGCACCTCCACACACACACACACACACACACACACACTTGTTATCTCTCCCAAATTCTTATGTGGGTGCATCCAAATCACTGAAGGGCTTAGCAGCCACCTGCGTTGCTGATTTGGATCGATCAAATTGTCTGCAAATTCGAGATCTCTTCTCTCTAGCCCGTCCCAGGGGACTACACACCAGTGGATCCCACATCTGGCCAATAGAAATGATCAGCCCCTCCCTCACAGAGAAAATTATCAAGGCAACAGAATTTTTCTTTCATATTTAAAATCAGTTCTAGAGAACAAGTACCAGAATATTTCATTGTAACCAAGACAAGTGTCAATTAGATAGGTACTAACATTAGTTGGTTTAGTTGGTCAATGACAGACTGTCAAATGGTGTGCATTTAGCTAGACTATGACTATTCAACATGCTCCAGAAACATGTATTGAGAGAGATTTAAGGATGTATGTCTATTATCTACCTACCATCTTTGCTTACATAAATACACATGTACACAGGCATACATATATTCAAGTGCACAAAACCACACAAACACACACATATATAATATAAACATATGCATATTATTTCATAACTACTATAAAAAATTAATTACCTTCCATTTTCTGTGATTAAACTTTTACTCTAAAACAGGTCTGATAAAACCAGCTGCAAGCAACATACAAAAAGAATTCTTGTGACTGACAGTATTCTCAGGAATTGGTTCCAAGTTGGTCCAGGCTTTGCAGACTGGGCATCTTCCTGGGTTCCTTCTGCCATGGCCAAGTATGTATCTGCTGTCTAGTGGGTGGAGCCACTGAGTGATATTCCATTGAGAGTAATTTGACACCCCAAGATACAGAAACATATTTTTCTACTAAAAAAATATTCTGGTTTTCTTTGTTTCTTTTGTCGTCTTTCTTTCTTTCTTTCTTTCTTTCTTTCTTTCTTTCTTTCTTTCTTTCTTTCTTTCTTTCTTTCTTTCCCTTTCTTCTTTCCTTCCTTCCTTCCTTCTTTTCCTCTCTTTCTCTCTCTCTCTCTCTCTCTCTCTCTCTCTCTCAATGGAATCTAGAAGGCATTATCCTCACTGTTAATTAAAAATCATCACCTCATCTTCTTCTGTTGAGCCCAATTCCTGAGGCCTTGTGGGAAAGTTTGAAGTCTGAATCCCTTAGACAACCTCAATGCTTAGATAGAGAAGCAAGAGAGGAGATGATGATACAGGATTTATGAAGCACTGTCTCAGAATGGGTCCTGTTTCCAAGATCATACTACCTGTGTGGATGAGAAAAGTGCTTACACACGTTAAGCACTGGCTAGAAAACACCTCAGCTGCAGAATGGAGAGGGCTGGTCGTTACTTTGACAGCCTTTCCACTACTGTTTCTTTGCTCAGTGGTCGTTTGCCCCCTTCATTCCAAAACCAACAAAAAGCCTATATTCTTTCTGAAATGGGCGCAGTGCTTAAAGGCAGAAATTTAGACCATGAATTTGTTTGCTCTGGACACTGGAAATGGGTGCTACAGAATCAACAGAGGTGACAGCTCACAGATTTCCAAAAGAGATGTCAGTGACTGCATACACCAATCTCTTACTAGAAGGTTCTATACCCAGAGGGAACAGGGAACAGACACCTCCCAGTTAGTATCAGGAAGCACACCCAGGTCTTACTTGCTGGTAGCATGATTAAATGTCTATGTTTGCAGTTCTCAATGAAAAGCAAATATACATGTATGCACATATGCATGCACACACGTATGCAGAAACATTTATTTAGTAATGTCTGGATTTTTATTTGATTCTCATGTATGGGTGATGCAGTAAACCAATGGTGACAGATGTTGCTAAACATCATATATCACAGGATATCTTCAGTATCAAAGAACGATTTGACCCAAATTATCAAGAATGCTGGATCTCAGAAACTTGACTCTATATAGATAATAACACTGGACTAAAACAGCCCAATGCATGCCTATGTTCTTCCACAGTTAGCATTTAGTTCACCTATAGCGTTTCCCTTTTAAGTTTCCTATTTCTTACCAGGAAGCTGGAAGTCTAAATCTGAACCCCTCAGGTTGCTTGCTAATCAGCAGAAGACATGGTGTTAGCACATGTTTCCTGAAGAACATATGGCAAAAACTTAAATTAACTAGGACAAAACTAGTCAGAACCCTCCTCTGACCCACTTTTCTTCTGCAATACATCACTCAGGAAACAGAGGAAGAGAATCGAGTTAACAGTGGAAGATTTAATTAATAAGGAAAATGAGAAAACTTGATACTCCTTCCTGGGTGGGTACACTGAAACCTCTGTGCTTTTACCAAAGTACCCAACAATGGAATGTCACTGAGGTGAGACTAGCTAGTCCATTTAATTACTCTATTGCTTAGTCAGGCAAGTAAGGTGGACACAGGAGTCCAGAAAAGGACCTCAGACCTTAGACACAGAAGTCCTCTGAAAATGCAGACATCATTAACAAATGCACCAGGTCACATCCATGGGCAGATGGTATTGTGAGGTCAAACCGATCCTCATTAACCAGACCACGTCTGCAGGGGAGGTCAAGGGAATGTTCTGGAAAAATTTAGGATCTAGAAATGAAGGAATGCAGTATTTAGACTTGGCACTGTTATTCATGTATTTGGGAGGATTCACTGTCAGCACATCTCCGTGGGATTTCATCCCTCTGTGTTTGAGGAGGATTCATCTAGGCATTCCTTGAGGATGCTTTGCCTTCTGAATTTCTATTTCCCAACCCCCACCCTGCCCCTACAATAAAACATGAAACGAAAGTAGTTTCTGAGCTAGTGCCATTTAACCAGAAAATTAAAAATCTCCCTGAATTCCCATTCCCCTGATGAATCAGAATTCATCAGGCTTGCCAGAGTATGAAAGAGAAAAGATAGACTTTTCTTTTAAAGTCATTGAAGAACCAAGGTTTCAGACAGGTAGTTAGAAATTTTGAAACATAGAAGAAAATATTCAGCCATGTGTGGCATGAATCCTGGGTTCTTAGAATTGGCAAGGAGAATATAAGTCCTAAATAGGACTTACCCCACCCACCCAATGTGTGAATCCTAAGAGTATAATATATATAAGGCTATATAATGTATATCCAGTTAAAATAAAAACAGCATGTAGAAGGAGAAGTAAGAAGGATAATATCTGTTTAGGATATTTCACGTGACTCCCTATAAATGGACCATCATAGATATTAGGAGTAGAAAGTCATACAGTACAATATTCAGATAGGGGTCAAGAAAGAGGACAAAATTGGAGATAGAGAGAAAGAAAGAAGAGGCAAGGTAGGAGAGGAAGGAAGGAGAGGAGCGAGAGAAAACCAACAGAAAAAGAGAGTTTCAAGATTTGTTCTTTACAAGGGAAGCTACTTCTCGCGATGGTTTCCCCATTGATAAATGGTTCATGCTTCAGGAAGTATACCGGCGCATGTCCAGGCCTGCACCCCAGATGGAACTCAGTGGGCCACGCATGCAGCAAGACATGAAAAAAAAAGAGGGAGCCAGAAAGGAAGAAAAAAATCTATAGTAAGAAATGGCGGGGACATGGGAATGGGGAAAATGGTGGTGAAAAGAACAAAAATTCCCTATATTCATGTATAAGATTTGAAAGGAATAAAAGTAAGTTAAAAACAGACTTGTGCCTTGAGCTGAGCTGCAGTGACTTCCAAGCCCTTTCTAGTTGTTTCTCTCTTCTGATCTACCAGGTTAGCTATTTCCTCCTCAATGCAATGTTACAAAGCCATACCCTCCCCTTGCTATATGAGAAAGCTCTATCTGTATTCTTGCTCTTCCTGTATTCTCATTGCCTTTTACTCAGCTAGAGGACATCTCTCAATCCTAGTTCCACAGTGGGACCACTTGCGAACTTTACTGAATACAGATGTCTGGGTCCCACTCCCAAGAGACTTTGACTTCACAGCTAGGGGCGAGGGGTGTGTGTGGCAAGGGGGCTTTATATAGCTTTCCAGCTGATTCTATAGTTCTTTGCCATTTGAGAGGCTGGGTGGAGTCCTGATTAAAGTGTGGACCTCTCTCTTCCCCATCTGCCCCCTGGACTCTATCTGGTGGCACTGAGAGACGTGCAAGTAGAGGTGGGCTCAGAGTTTGCTTCTGAATCATCAATGATTTACCAAAGAGAGGTTGTATGTGATGATCTTTCACTTGTTTGAACTTTCTCAATAATCCTATGAGGCAGGTAGAAACTTGCCTTGTCTTTAAAACAGGAAGACTCAACTTCAAAGATGTCCAAGCTTCCCCAAGGTCATTGCTATTCTTCAGCCAAGTACCTAATGTTAGCCACAGCCGCCATTTCGTAAAGCTTCTGCAGTAGCTGGGTGATCATTCAGTAACAGTCATACTTCCGGTCTTTACTGTCTTACTTCTCTAGTAATCCTTCAGCATCTCTTTAGTAATGCCTGACAGCAACATATGGAGACCCTACCCAGGTTCTCTCTCTTTTCTCCTGCTCACAATTCTCTCTGACCATCCACCATGCTGGCATGGCGGCTCTCTCTCCATTCTCTGTGACCTTTCGCTATCTCTTCTGTTCTCAAGCTTTCCCAGCCTAAGGCTAAACTTGGACTCCTCTGACCATCAGGCCCTCAACTCTCAGTAAACTGCTCTTTCTTAGGTCTCCTCCTCCTGTTGGTTTCTCTGTAGTCATGGACCTCTGCTTGGCGCCCACACAGGGTTGTAGTAGCTCCCCATCCCCTTCCCCCGTGGACCTGAGACCTTTGAACTGTCTCTTCTCAGTTCTTGTCCGCTTGCTTCCACTGCTTCCCTTCCCTTCTCAGATCGATCTTGTGATTAAAAGGCAAAGCACCCAGATCCATAGCTCTGCTGGGCGTCCTGCGTGGTATACTTTCTCCAGCTGGAAGCTGAACCGTCTCTGGGGAAGGGGGACACAAAGTCTCATATTAACCCCATTCTTTGTCCCAGTACCCCCACCTTGCTTTCCTCCCTTGCCTGCACCTGACACATTTTTCTGCACTGAAGAAACCACTAAGATGCTCAGGAACTGTCTGATAGCCTTGCTCTCAGAATAGTTCTTTTCCCCAACTTCCCGCCATTGACAGCTCAACCACAGGTTTTTTTCTAAGCACGAGAAGACTAAATCCTAGGAAGGTACTGATTTGAGTGGTAATAATTTTACTCAGATATTTGCAAATTGAGCAAGGATAAGTGGGGGGAGGATAAACCTGAAGAAGTCACCCCAATGTACAAAGTGCATGCAGGCAAACAGTTGGGGGTCATGCCTTGTTCTATGTATTTGAAATAACATGTGAATATTCACCTCCCAAATCAGAGTCAACAGCCGTGTAAGAGTTTAAACTAAAGATGGAGATCGTGTCTTCCTCCTGAAGCCAGTGTCCTCTTTGAAAAAAATCATATTTTTTTTTGTTAAGGTGTTTCCTATCAGCGATCAAAATTCAAAATTTTCAATATTAAGCTGTGTGGCAGGAACTGAAACTCAGAGATGGCGTGGGCGGCCTTGAACAAAAGGGTGAAGGCTCAGCAGATCTCGGGAGCTGGCTTAGTCTGTCAGAGAAAGGTCTAGAAAAGCCACGTTATACACAATGAATGGAACAATGCAGCAGTCTGTCGTCAGCTGGCTGAGACGGGGTTGTCATTTGTCCCTCAGCTGCAGAACCTCACGCTTGGTGACTCCGTGTCACTGGCCTGGCTCCATCGTGACTTCAGTCCAGGGAAATCTCTATTTCCCGAGGATGCAGACAGCAAAAATTGTGTTTTTGCTTTTGGTTTCAAATCTGACCCCGAACGTAGTGACCCTCTTTGGAACGCAGTCGGCCTTCTATGCTAGTCATCTAGGCTGTTTTTATCAGCGTCTCAAACACTGATCTTTATTTTTTTTTAATACTCTCTGTCAAAAAGTCATAAAAGAGTGTCTCTGATGGCTGTGGTGGCCTGAACCACCCACCTGCTTCCACCTTCAGCTATGCAATTTCTACCAAAATGGACTCTAACTCTTTCTGGAACCTTAAGCCAAAAAAAAAAAAAAAATGCTCACTTTTCTCCCATCATAAAGCAACTAAAAGAGAGGAATAATCTTACTGTGGGGAAGAAGAGCTGACTGACACTGGTTCCAGCTGAGATGCTCTGAGATGATACGTCACCAGGACGGCCTCCTCCTCCGTGGCCTCCTGGTGGACTTAGGAGTCTGTCACTGAACTCTTGTCAACTGGACAGCCACCCATTCCTGTCCCAAGGGTTGTTGAGGGAACAGTGCACTCATTCAAGGTAAAAATGAGTATGAATGAGCGCACCTGTGAAGGGAAGATTGGAATCAGACAACTCTGCCCGGCCCTGCACTGCCCTCCAGGAAAGCAAAAGAAAGATGCCATCATTTCCTCCTGCACCCTTATGAATGAGGCTCCACCTCCTACCCCACCCATGGCAGTGTTTACTACATATTTTGGTTTCTAGGTGTGGACTATCTCCTCCTTCCTTCTCATTTTTTATATTTAATCTCTACAACCAATTAGCCTGCCTTTCTGTTCAGGGTAATCTGTGCACCCTCATTTTAAAATATACAAAAAAAAAACTAGCTTTAGAGAGATCCAATAACTGGTGCAAAGTCACTCATCAAAGGAGCCCTAGAGCTGTGGATCAAGTGACTTGAGTGAGATTGTTAACCTTTCTGATTGGAGCAAAGGTTGTCGCAGAACCTGAATCAGCCATTGCATAGATGGAGAGGAGCTATTCCTTGCGATGACTTCGGAACATGACTGACACATGGCGAAGACTTCAGAAACATAAAACAAATAAACACAATATAGTCACAGAGCCAAAGATGGAGGAATAAACAGGAGGTAACCAGCCACGAGGTAACCGAGGTATGTGTGTGTCTTCATAGAAAACGCCCATCCTCTGCATCTTCTTCTGGGAAAAGACACCCGGAAACTCGTGTTATGAACATCAATCCAGAAAGCGGAGGACTCAAGAGGCCAAGAGGGTTGAAGAGGGACTCTGCTCGTATTTTCATAGCAAATTCTGGTCCTGAATCTGATTTGCTGGCCTCAGGTCTACAACATCACAAAAGAAATCACTCATCAGTCTGCTTCACAGGAACATTGGAAGGACCCAGTGAGATCATGGGCAACAGGAGCTAGAATATAGTGTGGTCCAGATACAGAGATGTAAGATGGCCAGAAGTCCCAGGATGATGTGGGACCTGTGCTTGGCCACATTCACTATGACTTTCTAAAGGCCACTGACTCTCCTTCAAGTCCCTTCGGTTAGTCACTGCTGTGAATTGGCTTCCTCGTGACTCTGTGCTGGGCACATCCATGTCACAGAGGCCGCCAGAGTCAAAGGAGTAGGCTGAGTTCTCACACCCCAATAGGAAGACTCCATGCCATATACTGATTCTCCACCTTCTAACACTAAGTCTGACCCAACTGGTCATCAGTCTAGAGGCAGTTCTGTGAATCTCAGGGTTGGGGTCTATACCTCTAAAATGATCCTAAAAGGATTCTAGGATGAATATCAGGGACCACACACGCATATATGAAGTTGGTTAAAACGCCACCAAACAATGAACTCTCAAACAACGTCTATTTCGCCAACATCCTTTCAGCCACACAATCACATACTGCGTCCCAAAAAGTAGAGTTTGGGGGTAACAAGGAAGGGCATGAGAAGCAGCTGATGTCTTGAAGTGGAGACTTTCAGAAATCCACTAAAGCAGTAGATCATCATAAAAATTATGCTGCACAGGAAAGAACTGGCTAGAAGTAGCAGGCATGTGGAGCAGTGAGCGAAGGAGAGAACACTATCCCTCTGTCCTTGGAGTCAGCTACACTTAAGAAAGAAGTGACAGAGATCTTAATACAGGACCAGTCTGAAGAGTTTGATTTGCTCTGAGATTTGCCAAAGGTGGCTGCCTTGATATTATTGTAGTTCCCTATGGCGGTTCGCTGCAGCTCCATATCCGGGCTTCTGTCTCTGAGCATACCTCTGGTCAGCAGACCACAGCTGCCTGACCTTCTGAGAGTTTAGCAGAGAGTTCTAGAAGGAGGTGGGAGTAGAGGTCTGTCTTTGCAAAGTGGATCACATCTTATGCCGTTCGTATCACATCTTGCCATCTCTGGAAAGTGCACGCGTTGCTTTTCTGAGCCTTCCAGCCCTGAGTCCCGTTCTGCCGTTATCTCTGCCAATCTGTGGGACACTGTATATCTCTGGAACTCAATAGCAAAGCAGAGCTGAGCCCCGGTGACACCCAGACATACACAGGACAGCAGGCAGCCTGCTGGTTCCACCTGCTCACCCAGGGCCCACCAACCCCAAAGAACGGGGAGTGAAGCAGATGTGAGAGAGGAAAAGGATGTGCTTTTGTTTTTATTTTCTTCCAGGCTCAGCTCTTTGGAGAAAAAAAAAATAGAAGAAAAGAAGCTGCGCTCTGCTATCCAAGCTGGTGCTGGGCCAAGCTTCCTCCCTCCCTTCCCGGTCCAAGCACTCCACCGTCTGTGCAGACTGCATTACAGCAATTTCTGGAAACAGGCTGGAAGAGTCTGGGCAGGTCCACTGGCCGAGCCTTCCCAGGATCTGTATGGTAGAGTTTGAGGGGCATTATTTCTCACTTTGATTCTTTCATCTGCTGCCAGGTCTTCGAAGCACATCTGTTATAATAAACAACTTCTGTTTGGAAAAAGAGACTAAAAGTATCTTCTCCAGGGAAACTCTGGAATCTTCTCTGCAGTTCAGTGTTTCCATTAACAGCTTGGCTCACGAAAGAGGACTGTGGTAAATAGTAAAGGATGTTATTAAAAAATGAGATGAACCACCTAGGGATCACTCCTGATTTTATTTTGTTCTCGACTAAAGTTTATACTGTCAGGAAATTTACTTTTACCCCCCACATCAATTTCCCCAAGCAATTTTCTAACAGCAAAGAGGAACGAACGTGTCGCCATGGCTAAGAACTTTTCAATCCCTGAATGAAGGTGGTTTGTGGATATCCAACTGTTTGTCTCACCTTGAAAGAAAAGTCCCTTTCTTGGGACACCACCATGAGCTGAATCCTGAACAAAAATCATAAGCAAGGGCCGGGAAGTAAGATTAATTTTTGTTCTTTTCCAGTCTAAACAGGACTAGTGGAGGGGAGATGCTTTGAGCATCCAGATTGAATCTAGAGATGATAATTGTCATTAACCAAAGGAAACAACTGCTGACCTGTCACCAAGCACTAAGTAAAGGTTTTCCATGGCATCGAACTTGAGGCTGACATGCCCACTTGGAGGGAGGGAGCTTGTGTTGTTCACTCTTCATGGTCTCTTGGTTTTTGGCCTTTAGCACCTTAACGAATGAATACTGATAAGATTTTTTTAAATTTTTTTATTATTATTATTTATTCAACTGTGTGCATGTGCACGCGCGTGTGTGTGTGTCTGTGTATGTGTGTGTGTCTGTGTGTGTGTAGAACCACAGACAAATTCGCGAACTACCATGGACGCCTCCATCTCCTTCTGCCCCGGGATTCACAGGCTCCGCCCTACCAGGACCAGAAGCGCAGGCCGCCCTGCTTCTGCCTGGCGTCCATACGTGGGATCTGGGATCCGAACTCAGGACCTTCCGCCTGCAAGGCAGAGGCTTAACCCCTGAGCCACCTCTCCAGCCCATACTGATAAGATTTTTGAAAACAGTCAGTCTAGACAGAACACTAGCTGTGCAACATGACCAACAACTCAAAGTGTGCAAATCTTAAATGGTTTAATAATTCTATTTGAAGGTATTGGAAGGATTGTCATTGTACATAGGCTGGGCACACAGTGAGGTTTTGGTAAGTACCCTAAGCATCATCACCAACGTCCTGGAAAGTTGGCATCCATTCTGGCATACCAGGCAGTGTGTCTTGACTGCACATAGTGCATCTCTTTTACAGTGGCGGGAGTCTTTTTGTTTTATTAATTTGACTGCACCTAGGGTGAACTAACAGTAACTGTCAGACCAGCTGAAGAGATGATCCACGTTATAAGATATCTGCAACACAAAGACCAACCCTAAATCTCGATGGAACCGCCCAGTAGCAGAACAGATAAAAGGAGGTGCAGGAAAGAAGAGCGCCCTGTGTCCCGTGCACGTCTTTCCTCCTGCCACCACCAGCAGGACTGCTGAGATATCCAGCTACTGAACTGAGCAATAAGTGGCCACTATTGTTGGACTTCCTGGACCTTACCTCACAAGTCAATCCAGTAAATTCTCCTCTTATATATTCATTCTATTGGTTGCGTTCCTCTGGAGAGCCCCAACTAATACAACAGTGCGGTATAGCCTGTGCACATCACTAAATAAAGTCACACGGCACACGGACAACACTGGAGAGATAAAACGCAAGGGCAGAAAAGGAACCAGGTGTGTCTAAATCAGCCACAGGTACCTAAGTTCTTTCCATCTCCCTCTCTGAGCCTGGGTCATCTCTGCCCTCCTCTTTCCTTCATATTCCTTCAGATCCTCAGGATGATATGACATCTCCATAAAGTTCTAAGGTTTATCACAAATTCTTTCCTTAGTGCCGTCAATTTTAAAAAAGGCTTCTCATCATCAGAAGGGGCTAGTGCAGTCATTGTCCTCAGCAAGCACAGTTGCCAGCCCAGACTGCCTCAGGATCTCTTCCAATATTGTCTATAGTATTATTACATATGGCAATTACATCATATATTATTCAAGGTTGTGGGACAGCTCATCTTTATTGGGTCAGGATGCTTAGTCCCTGAACACCGTAGGTGAAACACCACCTCCCTCGAGGGGTTAACAGCCCAATAGGATGGGTAAGACCCACATGTGCGATGACAACTGAAGGCAGGACAGGATGAATAATCTCCATTCCGTATGTCGAGTCCTCTCGAGATACAGCACAGAGATGGGATATTATCAGCTCAACTGACTTTCTCTGTTTTATTCGATCCTGGACCCTAGCTCATGGAAGGGTGTCACCTACTGTTGGGGGGTCTTCCAGTCTCAATTAACCTAATTTAGACAATGCTTCATAGATACGCCCAGAGGATTGTTTCCATGCTGATTCTTGATTCTATCAACGGTAACAGTCCAAACAGACCCACATCACACCCTGGGTCTGGGTGGTGGAATCTGACATGTAGAATAGGAGAGTGTTTCTCAAGAGACAGAACCCAACAGCAAGGCAGCAGCCAAGTGGATGGAAAGCTGCAGGCAAGCAAACCGACAGCATGGGGTGATCTGATTTTTCATAAGTAGACACTCAACCAGCAGGACAATCTAGAACTAATTTTGTTCCCTTTCAACAAGGAATATACACTGTATCATCAGTTCATGCTGTTAGAGAGAAAACAGCTAATCATTCTTACATCTTCCTCCTACATATTCCTCAGAAGGAAATCAAGAGGCAGAATAAGGTTTCCTAAGACTTATCCTAAGTGTATATGGGGATGGGGAGAGAGTGCATCTCACGGGGAAAGAATGAGAAGGAGCTACTGGAGGAATACCCGGAGCAACAAGAGATCTAGAGAGCACTCTTTGGAACTGTAAAGATAATATAGTGACACCCAGTAGGGATTTTGGATGTGTCTTGAAATCATAAGGGAGTGTTAATCGAGATCTTTCATAGTTACCAGTATTCCGTTCTCACAAAAGACTCTAAGGCTCCCAAATGGCATGAAATAGCAGTTCAACTTGCCTCTGAGAGACCATGTGGACAGCCAGTGAGCGGGTGAGTGGAGGTCGGATGAGCGGGAGACCAGCACATTATTCCTGAGCATTCAGAACCATTATCAGGCCTCAACAGACACTGTACAGTTGAGAGGGACTGGAATGGTCAGAGAATCTTTTTAGCGATTGACAGACAACCTTGAAAGGTGTGGGTTACGTGAACTGCATTCACCCCTCCTGGAAGTCAGTTCAATATACATTTCAATGCCTCTTTTCACACAAGCCAGGCCTTGCACCACACCATGCAAGCAGTAATGACTGCACAAGCCAGTGATATTCAACGTAACTGCAGACGTATCAGCTAGGATCAGTCCCACCTAAAACTCCAAGTGTCTGATGCTCAACTAATAGGACCATGTTTTGTGTTCCCAACCAGAGCATTGATCTGAGTTTTCAATGGCGCCGCTGCTGTGAGTGTGACCCAATGCTACTGTCAGAAAGTAATGCCACTAAACTCATCAACTCCTTATACTAGATAAGGGTTTGATCATTTGTCTGGTTTGCTGCCCACAACCTACCTGGAACGAATAGATTGTGTGCTCACATTTTCCCAGGAAAAAAGAATGACACTACAGTCTCACTCACACTAACTTTGACATTTCAAAGAAACCCGAAGCAATGTGTGTGCAAATACATGGTAGGGTGCTCACAATTACTCTTTTGATAATTATTAGTTGGGCACATGTAGTTAACCATTCAATAATCATTAGTGGCTGTTTTCTTTCCTTGCTACTGTTTCTCCCTCCCTACTTCTTTCTTCTTTTCTCTACTTTTTGCTACAGTTTGAAAATGACCATCAACCCCCACCCCTTGTTGATCCATCCAAGATTCATTACAGGGATGGAAAGCTGATCAACATACTCATTCCTCTCTTCATTACCATACTTCATATCACTATGAGCCCAGCGTAGATAAGCTGAACTCAGTCACAGCCAGATACTGGTATCGGCTTGGCAGCTGAAGGCTCTGAGCTCTAAGCACAGTTGGGAGAAATTAGTAGTTGAGTTAAACTCTGAGCAAGACAGTCGGAGATTGTCTAGTTGATAGGAAAGGCCCAGCCCATGAGGAGTGCAAGTGATAAAGTGGAAGGAGCTGGTTAGGGAAGTTGGCATTCTTCAGCATACTTGGACAGATCTGCTGACTGGTAAGGGAAGTTTGTCCATTTCAGGAGTCCTATGGATGCATATGGCTATTTCCCTAGGCTCCTAGTGCTGGCATGGCCTCTCCAAGCTGGATTAAGAACGGTAGCTTGAAAACCATGAACCAGAATAAAACCCCTGTTTCTCAGCAACCATTCAGGTTAACTGCAACAAGAGGGACTGTAACAATACCAGGGACTAAAGCTTGTACCTCCCTATTTTCAAACTCTTCTGTCTTGAAGGTAACTTGTCTACGTTAGAGCAAATCCATCAGCTTTGGATTTCCCAGATCCTTGAAAATTGATGAGGAGGTTCTTGAGGGTCTTATAGGATCGATTCCTATTGATTCAGATGCTGCTTGCATTTTTGAGCCCAGGCGCATTTGCAATATCTAAGTTATCTGCATGACCCAGGCTGTTATCAAGTTAGGTTTTTGAATTTCTGAGCCACTCTTTAGTCTGGCCTGCGCTTTGGAGACGCACTGCATTAAAAACACAGATATGGAGTAAGTACCCTGAGATGTGACTGAATAGAGCATGGTGTATAATTAATCTCTGGTCTCCACGGGGATCCTAAATCCCTTTAGATCAATGGAGCCAAGAGGTGGAATTTCAGCAAATAGCCAATAGTATTTTTATATGCCTCTTGAGAAGGCATAAAGGAATGATGTTTCCCTTAAGTATTGCAGAAGGAAACATTTGAAGGCATTAAAGCAACTCACTAAAGAAACAAACAGTGCTCTGTGTGAACGTAAGGCCTTTGAGTCTTAGGGGACAATCTTTTGCCAGCCAGAATTTGTTCTTTGCTCTTGTCAAGGGCAGAAATAAAGGAATTGAGAAAAAGGTCACTGAATGATTATACAAAGGCCAAGGCTAGGGAAACCATAACCACTGAAATTTTTCCCAAGAGATAGAATCTAATATTCCACTCTCCAATCAGGAGTAGGTGGATATGTTGTGTCTTGCATTACTTATAGCTTTAGAGTTCAATTCCATTTGCTGACATATATGTGGACTTCTTTTTTGAGTTTTTAAATTCTATTGGTGTTTTGTGCATGAATACAGGTGAGTGAATGATATTTTCCTACCTTAATCTCTGATCCCACCCCCTCTTCTTCCCATTACAACCATCTTCTCTTTTGCCAGACTCCTTTCTGTTGACATGTCTTTTCACATGTGTGGCCCCCCTGGGTCTCATCCTCCAATGACATGTGTCTGAATATGTGTGCTGACGCTGAGTTTTTTTATGGAAGAAGACACACAGGACAGCAGAAGACAAAAGTCGGTCCAGTTCTAACCCAAATGCCTCGATGTCTCTTACACATATAAAGACTCTCTGCATCAGGAGAACCTTCTAGAATGACCAGTGATGACGGCATGGGCTGGAGTGAATAATAATACTAATTCTGTTTTTGTCTGGCACTCTCTGTTTGCACAATGCAACAACTGGCACTTGGAGCTGTTTGCTCAAATCAACAAAGGCACAAAGGAAAGACAAGGAAACCAGTGTGGTCGTATGTGACGTCATGCAAGGAGACAGCCCTCTTGTGGCATGCACTGTCTCGTATGTCATTTGCTCCTCCTCACAACACAGGCCTCTGGGAGAGGATGGCTGAACTGATAAGAAAAGAGAAATCTATAGAGAGAGAGCAAACATACAACAGGAAAGGTGAATGCTGCTCTTCTGCTTCTAACTCTAAGAAACAGCTCTGCTTCAAAAACAGACATAAACAGAAAGAGGCAACTGGAAACACTTGGTCCCTACCTTAAGGGAGAGCGATGTCTCAATTTTACCAGGTAAATCACTCAGAAGCAGGGACCATGATATGCAGTTCTCAGATCATTGACCATTTCATCTCACTCAGATAAGGAAAAGTTAAGACTCATAAGACAGTCTAAAGGGCACGAAAGACCCCTGCTTATAGAGATCAACTTTACTGATGACAGCATTTTTGTAAAATCAGTATTCCATTCCATCTCTTGATGGATGTCATCAAAGCAAGACGATGAGAGCTAAAGAACCAGAAGAAAAGGGTTTAAAAGGCAGGAAAGAGAAATAGCGTTGTGAAGCTATATAACAGCACAGGTGGAAGACACACTTAAGGGCCCATTGTCATGCTATGAACCAGATGAAGAGCTACAATGTCTTGTCTCCGATCGTGCTTGCCCTTCAGTGGTAGAAGTCACTGCTTCCAGGCTAGTGCGGCACAAGAGCAGAAGCAGAACTGTCAATCAAGCAGACCTGCCAATCAAGCCTGGGCCCTTGCTCTCCATTCCGTATCTAGATTGTGGCAGCCTTGATGATGAGCTGAGGGTCGTCCTCTGATCACTTAGGCCAGGTGGTTTCCAAGGACACATCCCCTGGGGAGATTCCTCTTATAGGTTCCTCATCCCACACATCTCTCCACTTTCTATCTCCTCCCTTTCTTCCTGTCTTCCCTAACGCTTGCATCTCTCTTTCCCTCTCTATCTCAAACACCTGTAGGTTTCTGAGGATCAAACTCAGGTCACCAGGTTTGTGGTTGGGTGCTTCACCCACTGTTCCCCCTAGAATAGATTTTGACAAACAGAAGTAGGGAAGACTGAAAGTGAGATCAAGAAACTGATTCTGGAAAATAACCAACCTCAGTATCCTTCATCACAAAGGACTCCCTCCACATCTTCCCAATCCAGAAAGATGCTCAGAAAAATTTGGCGCCTGATGGATGGAAAGAAGAACCAGGCTGCCTGTAACCTATGGGATCTTCCAGGTTTGAATGTGAGTTGTCCTCTCATAGGCTCAAGTGTTTGAATCCTCAGCTGTCAACGTTTGGGAAGGTCGTGGCGGCTTTAGGAGGTGGAGCCTTGCTGCAGGAAGGCAGTCAGTCACAGAGGGTGAGGCTTGAGCAGCCCGTCCTGCTTCCTCTTGCAGTCTGCTCTCCTGGCCTCCTGCTCCCTCTGCCTCCCTGAGGATGACTATGACCAGAACCTGCCTTCTCAGTTGTGCCCTTTCTGTCAATGTGGATGTTAGCTGTCCTCTGGAATCCTAAGCCACATAAATCTCCCTTAAGTTGTGCATGTGTATTGTCTCACCTTAGCAGAAAGAGATGTCACTGCAAGGGAGGCCGTGGGAGACCCTTTCACGCCTCCATGACTCCCTACCCGAGGGAAGACCCAGCTGTGCGAAGCTTCCAGAAGGCTGACTCCACTGGCGGCGTGGAAGGAAGAACCTTCTGCTGGAGATGTGACGCAGAACAAAGTAAGTCCACTTAATGGAAAATGAGCTCTTGCAACGAGTTGTTCAGGCAAGGAAGTTAAATCATCCACGAAAAGTAATTTTTTATCTCCCGTCTCTTCACTTTGTTCCTCTCACCACGTGGTTCTTTTTCCTCTTCTTGAGATGAAGGTTTGTGCTTGCTTTCAGGCCTGGCCGGAGTCTAGCACTTTTTCCAGGGTTTTCCCTGCTTCTGAGAAACTCTCTCCTTTCCATTAAACACATTTCCATTCTGCCTGAGAACGTGGCCTGGTGGAAAATTCATTTTGAAACCAGACAAACGTGTGTTGGAGTGTGTCATGTGTCTTGAACCTAATTTTTGAAGTTGTTACTAGCATACACTAAGAACACATGTAAAGGATTTGCCGTGAATAGTTCTTACTGTTATAACACCTTCCATGTTAATCTTGTCTCCTGAAATAGATTGTTTGACAGGTGCGATAGTTAATCTTGTCAGCTTGATAGGATTTTAGAATCTCCATGGAAATACACCCCTGGGATGTCTAGGAGAGTGTTTCATAGAACTTTAGCTGAAGAAGGATGCACACTGAATGTGGTCTGCACCCTGGCCCCAGACTGAACATAAAGAAGAAAATGAGTTGAATGCAGGTGTCCATCTCTCTCTGCTCCATGACCCCAGGTGCTTCAAGAGTCTGCCACCAGGATAGGGTGCATCCTCCACCTGTGAGCCAAAGCAAAGCTTGCTTCTTTAAATTGCTTTTGTCATGTATTATGGTGCAACAAAGAGAAAAGCAATCAAGACAGTAGACAATATGCCTCATACATCCCTGTCCCCATCTCTCTCAAGACCGGGAAAAACAAATGCAAGATACTGAAAGAAAAAAAAAAAAGAGAGAATCACTCGAAAAGCCAAATCCAAGATTTTTATGAAGGAGAGCTGTGTGACAATATAAATCTCTCTCTCTCTTCCCCTCTCTCTCTGCTGTGAATGACTATAAGAAATATTAGAACTCTTAGGATTTCCTCAGCGATGGGACTCCTTTGATACATTGATACCCTGGATCAGGATGGGACCCTCAGAAACTCCCAGAGGGTCAATGATCACTGGAGAACCAATCAGGTGGTGAGGAGATTGGATCTGGGGAAGGTGGGGTGGGTGCTTCAGAGAGAATCCAAGCCCAGAGTCAATGATTTGATCACTTCTTCCACGGAAACCTTAGTAAAAGTTCTCAACACCAAACTTCTGTAGAACTTTCTAGTCAATGAACATAGTGCTGAATTAGACATTGACATACCCATATATCACTTGCTGCCAACACAGAACCACCATATCTCCACCCATCCCTGATCTTGTCTAGTAATCTTCCCCGTGTATCCTTCGATATATCTATGTATGTATGTATTATGTATGTATGTATATATATATGTATGTATGTTATCTATCTATCTGTCTGTCTATCTATTTTATCTTTTCCAGTCAGTATCTCACCAATGTAATCTCATATCAGCCTCCTTGCTGCCTAGAATAACAGTCATGTAATACTACACCCTGTTTAAACTCATAATCTTCAAGTACAGCATTGTTCAGTGAATAGTGTGAGTAGCTCCACTGAATGCTGCATCTGAGGTGGCTGTGATATCTCCTAAAATTTTCAGCCAGTTATTACACGAATACAAACTAAGTTAGCCACAGCTTTGTTAAAGAGAGAGACTCAGAGATGGAATGCAACAGGGCTGCAGTTTGTCCCATAGACAGAAATGCTCCATCATCACCCTCCGCCTAAAGAGAGACGCTCAAGAGAATGTGCTCAAGACCTCAGACAGCAGCGTTCCCAGTCCTGGGACTTTTGTGACTTCCTGACTTCCTGCCTACTAATAACTTCCTCACAATCGCTCCCTAGCAACCAATTACAGACAGTTTAATGCCTGAACAGACCCTCAGCTCCAATCCAAATCCATTCAGGACAACTGGTGGAACTAACAGGGCCATTTGAAAATTATTCCAATGAGTTACTTGAGCTCACCTTGTCCCTTGTCCCTTAAACGCACGCACGCACGCGCGCACACACACACACACACACACACACACACACACACGGAGAGATACAGACACAGAGAGCCACACACACACACACACACACACAAATAGACGGACAGACATACAGAGATACACATACACACACAGAGACATACACAGACACACCTACACATACAGACACACACAGAGACACACACATACAAACAGACATATACACACACAAACAGGCAGACATACATATAGAGACATACACACAGATACACAAATACAGACACACACAAAAACAGACACTCACACACACAAACAGGCAAACATACATACAGAGACATGTACAAGCAGACATACACACACACACACACACACACACACACAAGCAAACAAAAAACTCATTCCTCTTTTCCTTTGATGGAATATTGTTTCTAAATGAACCTGGCTCTCTCCGTTTGCAAATCTTTTCTCTACACAAATGCAAGTTTGCTTGGTTGTGATAGGAGCTTGTCAGGCCCCACCTCCCATTTCCCTGGTAACACTGACATCTCAGGTGCCATCCTTGAGTTCCATCAGCAGGATCAGTCACCTGGGCAGGATTCTTATTTCCCAGGGGATCTGAGCTATCTGGAGGTCTGCCAGGAGACGAGAGGGGTCTGCCTTCTCTACCTTCAGAAGCCCTATCTTAGACACAGTCCTTGCTCCTCTCAGCAAGACACAAGTAAAAACAGAACACCAGCCAAGAGGGAATGTGGAAGCCTTGTGCGCTTGTACCTCTAGCCAACAGTTTTCTTTTCTGTCTTTCAAAGAAACTCTCCCCCATATTCAAAACCTGTGGAGAAGACTCACCTTTAGCTTTTCTATGATATGATCACTTGCCTCTTCCTGGGATCCCAGCTGCTTAGATTTCCAGAGTCTCTAGTCCTTTACTTTTTTTTTAAAATAAACGCAGATATTTTAAACTCTTTTTCTCCATAATCTTTATTGTATACATAAAATGAACTCTTGCCCTTAGACCCTTAACAGTTTGGTTTTAGTATCGCTTATGGTTAACAACTGGATCAGGTGTGAGCAACCAGAAAACCTGCCACTTTCCTTACTAAAGACTTTGCCCTTAACATGGGGTGGACTAGCTTTAGGTAGTGTCAGAATTGAGGCTCTATCAGTGCTACTGAAGTGGAGATAAAGTATTTTGGTATTTGTAGCTAGACTAACTAATGTAGCCAGCAATTAACGTAACTTGAAGATTCTGTCTTCCTAGATCTGAAAAAAGAAAATTCAATGATCTGAATGAAAACTATACACACTGATAACAGCTTTTTTAAAATAGAAGATTCCCAACACTAATTGCCCCAAATTTTCTCCACCATTATCAAGTTAGTATTTAGCATCCTGAAGGATGTCGCTGAAGGGAATGGAAAAAATATCCTAATGAAATTCACAACAGGG
This sequence comes from Typhlomys cinereus, assembly GCA_023101885.1. NCBI lineage: Eukaryota > Metazoa > Chordata > Mammalia > Rodentia > Platacanthomyidae > Typhlomys > Typhlomys cinereus. The sequence goes on along the minus strand of JALPQD010000013.1, from coordinate 7,312,066 downwards.
AAAAATATTATGACAGACAACTTAAAGCATCAATTTATCAGTTTAAAAAAGGAGAGAAAAATACAGGCTTGGTGAGATAATATAGCAGGTAAAGGTGCCTGTAGGCAAATCTAGCAACCTGAGTTTGATATCCAGAACATGAACAAAGGTGAGAACTGTTTTCTGAAAGGTGTCCTCTGACCTGTGTCCTGCTCTCTCCTCCCCTCAAAAATTAATTTTAGATGAGCAAAAAAAATGCGTTTAATTATTTAATTAGATTCTCATATTGCCATGATTTGTAATATAATTTGTGTATTTTCCTTAGTAGTTCTGCTTGAATGCTAAACTACATTTTCACTTCTTTTCCCTTAAAAGTTTGGGCATCTCTGTGCATCTCTCACTCTTTTTTCCTCTCTCCCTATATAACCTCTCTTCCTTCCCTAAAATATTCTTACTGCTACCAGGCTCATATTCTCTGTAATTTCCCAGGGTTGGGTTCCTGGGGTAAGTGAATTGTCAGGCTCCATACCAATTCATCAGTTATTAATTAGCAATATCAACAACTCTTTTTTCATTACAGATAACACATTTTACTACCAGAAGGATTTTTTATTACCAAACTTATCTCAAAGGCTCTTTCCTGTTATCTACTGTAATAATAAAAAAAATCATCTTTCAATCATCATTTTAATGACTGATCATTTCTCCCCTCACTAAAATTAAATCATAAAAGCCATTTCATTAAACTGAATGGTTTGTGAATTACTTTAATCATGCAAAGGATTGGAACGAAGGGCGAGTCTTCTCAAAGCTTGACATCCGATAATGACGGGGCTTGACCATCCTGGTAAATCCTGATGATTGAGGAGGTCAGTAGTTTGGGTTAACACCAGGGAAAGCACTGCTTGCTATCAGGAAAACATTGTGCTCCTCTCATCTGAAGGGGATGGTTCAACTGCTCAACACACATCCATAAGAAGCAGTGAAGGGGCAGTTAATTTCTATTACACAGCTAATGTGGTTAGGAATGTCTGATATTGTGGGAACCACACTACCCACCCTTCTAATCTTTACCTCACTTCCCTAGTAGCTCTGGGACACTCATCGGCAACTCATGGACTATAAAAAACTGTGGCTCCAGCCACCACTGTCTCTCTTCTACCTGCCTTCCTGCCATACATTGTACTCTTTGAGGCTTTCTCTCTCCCTGCTCTCTCTAATCTCAAGGTGTCTCTTCTGCTCTAATGCTATCCCACATTAAGGCTGTGACTTCTTCCTTGCCTCCTTTGGTCCATGTGTCCAAGGCTTTCTTCCCTCTTCCTGCATTTTTCAATAAGAATCCCTGCTTTTATCTCTCAGTGTGCTGTGGTTTCAATCTTTGGCTCCAGAACACAAAAATCTAGACATAAATCCCCACATCAGAAATACATGTTGATTTGTGAAAGATCTTGAAAATCGAAGCTGGTATCTCCAGAATACTGTGTGTCAAGAAGAATAGATTTCTTCCCATCTTCCAAAATAATTCATGAGAAATATTCACTTATTATACACCTTATATAAGACATTCTTGATAACAAATACTGATGATGATATATAATCTCGATTGACAACATGACTATAACTTGGATTAACTAATAGATTTGCTATCAGACCACCTGAACTGATTGTCTGGATTAAGATATTTGCAACACAATGGGCAACCCTAGAAATGGCTTGTGGATCCCAGAAGCTGATCAGATAAAAGTAAGCATAAGAAGAAAGAGCACTGACTCTTTGACCCTCTGCTGGCAAACTCTTTGCTGTTCTTTGCTGACATCTGTATCCAACTTCTCTGACTCATCAATTTACCTGAACACCAAGAATCCTCTGGCCTTCAATAGTAGTGTGGGACTGCTGAGACATCCAGCTCATGAATTAAGCAGCTACCTATAGACATTATTGAACTATGTAGACCATATCATAAGTCTGTCTAATAAATTAGATAGATAGACTGACAGACAGACAGATAGATAGAAGATAGATAGATAGATAGATAGATAGATAGATAGATAGATAGACAGACAGACAGATAGATAGATGATTCATTCTTTGGTTCTGATCTTCCAGAGAACACTGACTTGCATTGAGAGACCTAGCATTCCCAGTCTACTGGAGAGAGACAGATAGGAGTCAACAAATCATTCCAAGAATATGGCAGCAGACATAAGAGGAATATGCCATCGGGAGAGAATTGTTTCCATTAGGTTGCTTTTTTAGGTAGAATAGAATAGTCAGACTGGGGAGGTCGTTGAAGGTCATTTCCCACTGCTGGGTAGGAACACACCCTGCCAGTGTGGAGGAACGGGTTCTAATCCCCCACAGAGATAAGGTTGCCAACTTCCACTGGCCCTCGGTTTATGAAGAGATATGGAGGTAAGTTCTCCACTGCAGAAAAGTTAAGTTTCTCAAAAGAAACAGCTCAGCCGTGAGGTCAGCCACAAGGTTGGTGGGGCTGGTACTGATATGATGAACAGACCAATCAGAGGTAGGGGACCAAAAGCCTCAACTAGGTTTGCAGAAACTGAAGCTAACCATCAAGAAAAAGCCACTTTTTCCAATGAATGCCCAGGTTCATAAATAACTTTGACTCTGTCAGCTGTCTTTGGCTCCCTTGCCCCTCACAGATTCCATGTCCTGAGTCCATGAGTTCCGTTTGGTTCTCTTGCCACTTAAAGACTCCGTGTCTGTGAGTTCCCTTCTTTCTTTCCTCTAATAAATTCTGTCTTAAATCTTCTACACATGTTCTGGTCTCAATTTTCAGCTTCCGAACACAGGAACCTGGATGTTGAAACCCTGCAATCCCATTAAATCCTAGCAGAGGAACGATTAATTGCCTTCAAGCAGAAATTAGGAAAACTCACCTTAGAAGCAATATCAATGTTGAGTTTGAGAACTAGGGCACATTCTGCACAACAGAGACCATTCTAAACAAGCAGGGAAACCTTGGAGGACACCCCCTAAATATGACTAAAGGAGACAGGATATGGAAGCTAAGGGAAGAAAAGTTCATCATAAATAGTGAAAAGCACTTGTGTGAAAACAGCAAAGCAATAGGGTAGGACCACTTTCTGGAAGCCATGTAGTCTGGGGTCTTGGAGACTAGAAAATAGAGCAAGAGATGGAAAGTAAGTGGGGCAGGAAAAATACACCCCTTGGTACAACGTGGAAATGGTCTCCTTAGCTCAAGACACATCACACTGCTAATTATCTCAATGACTTCTCAGACCCGAGTAATTTGGTGACAGCCTCAGAGTATTGCAGTGTGGTGAATTATCTCCACAGGGATGAGACCAAGGCACTCTCTAATTTGATGAAAGGACTGTGCTTAGCTAATCCACAGGTGCTCTAATAATTCTTCGAGCATCCAAAGGCCTCCCATTGACTTATTCAGTTACAGCTGTGGAAATTAGTTCTTTTCCGTCAAACCAAAGTGCTGCCATTTTGACCCCAGCCTCCATTTCCCAAGGAAATTTCTGAGAATTGTTTACCTCACCTGTTTATCGAATTTCAAATAAAGGGACCACCTAGTTTCCTTGATTCTGACTTTGCTGTTTGTTGCTTGTTAGGCTCTCAGGTTTTGTGTCCTTTTCTGAGACAAACTTGAATAGGATGTGACCCAAACCACAGACCAATGAGGTCAAAGGACAGACAGCTCTAGAAGGAAGAGTCTTGGGTCAGAGGTCAAAGAACACTTTTTATTGCCTAGGCATTAGACTAGGAATAGATCAATGCACCAAATAAACAAGAGCAGCAACATGAAAAGTTGGATCTTCCTTCACAGAGCATCTGCTCTCTTGAGAGAGAGATGCAGTACCCAGGTAAAGAATGAAGACGTGGATTGTAATAGATGATGTGTGCCTCACAGAAAGACAATGACTTAAGAAGAGGAGTAAGAGAGGAGAACGAATACTGAGAATGGTGGAAAACTTCTAAGGAGAGGAAAGGGCTAACCATGAAGATGTCTCATGCAAATAAATAAACCAATCCCAAGACAGAGTTTCCTAGTGCAGTAGGGGAAAGGGCAGAGGAAGGAGAACCTACAGGAAGAGCAAGGCCTAAAGTCTGTGGTGGACAGGCATGGAGGTGGTCTAGAAGTTCAATGAGTGAGGCAGAAGGTTATGACACCCCAGAGTTAGGTTTCAAGAAGTATCAGGAGGCTGCACACAGGATCCTCTGGAAAAGACAATGGTGGAAGAAGAGATGAACCAAACAAGAGGCTAAGGCAGTCATTCAGGTGAGAAATAATGGCATATTAGACCGAGCTGTCAGATGTGACAGAGAGCAGAGTTTCTACTTGTACTTTGAAAGCTGAGGTGGCAACATCTAGTATTGGGTTGCATTTGGAATGTGAAAGAGATTGGGATGAATCTCTGATATATGGCTAACATGACCAAGTGGAGAGAATTGCGAACTTCCTTTTCCCCAGTCTTGTATTCCAAGTCAAGCTCTATAGCTAAGCTTTTGCTTCAAAATAAATAAATAAACAGATACTATGTCTTAGCCTTATTCATTTCCTACCTTTACTTTTACTTCTGCCAGACTACTGAGTGCTGGTAATAAAAGATATACCTATGTTCTACATTGAGATAGAGGAGAAAATTTTCCCCAATTGGAACATCTCAATAAACCACCCTTCAGGGAAGCTCAAGGTTTTGCCACTAAAGATTTGTCTTGCAGAATGTTAATAGACTCAATTGCTTGTTTAATTTTAGAATTTAATTTTGACAAGACATACTTGTGTCAATGGCTGCTGGAGAGAGGCAGTCATTTTTTCTTCAGTGGAAGAGCCACTAGCAAATTATCAATGTTCCAACAAATAATCCCACATGTTTGCTTTTGTAAATAATCTCGATTAAACTCTTTGGATCACACACACACACACACGCGCACACACACACACACACACACACATACACACATACCACCACCAGTGACAACAGCAATACACAAGGTATGAAAGCAGAAAGGGGACTTGATAGGGAAAGAAGAGGTTCAGGGTAAGTAGAAAGGAATGAGAGAAGGTAAGAAGGGTGAATAGAATCAAAATACATCACTGAATATATTGGTAGAAGCAAATGAAAAGTAAAATGTATGAAAGCGTGAATATTTATTGGTATAACGAGATGTTTTGCTCTACGTATATAATTGTCACAGTTACTCTTTTTGCTGCTGTAAGACAACCCTCAAACAAAACTTAAGGGGAGAAGGAAATTTATGCATTTGGCTGATGGTTAAGTCCATTGTGACTGGCAGAAGCTGGAGGTGGCTTAAGTCACATTCATCAGGGAGGCTGAGAGAGTGAGCTGCAAACTCAGTGAGCAGATTGCTAGTGGAAGCAGTTCAGGGCTAATCTACCTTCAGGCCCGCCCCCTATAACATGCCTTGACCCAGCAAGTTCCATTTCCTACAAATGCCTTGACACTAACATTGGCTAAGAATGCAAACATGTGAGCCTGGGAAGGATGACTTATAGTTAAACCAGGAAATAACCCCACCAATGTCTCGATTTTTGGGGGATTATTAAGACTTTCTAATTAGAACAGTTACATATGCAGAGAAAGAATCTTTGACCCTACATTTCCAATCAATGTCTCAGGAATCTAATTGCCTTGGAAATCCGGTTGGCAGTTCATTAATACATACAGACCTCAAGTTAAACTTAAGATTCTTATAAATTCTTATTTAAGATAAGCATGTTGCAAAAAATAGTCCAGGATGTATTTCTATTAAAAATCAATGACTGTTTGTCTGATACTCCAATTTACTGTCTTCACAGCTCTATTTTTCAAAAGCATACAGGGAATTGTTTACCCCTACATGAGGATTAAAGAAAGGGTACAGAAAGAAAAAAAGATGCTGAATTTTTTTCTTCACAGTTCTGCTTTTATTCCCCCTCTCCCTTTGCTCTTTAATTGCCAAAATTTATCACATTATAAGATGGAAATTTGCAAATACTACTGATGGTTTTTGGAGAAAATAAATAGATTGAAGTAAAATGCTAGGCCTTTAGAAATCACATTTTGAAAGTGAAGTGGCTCTGTAATTAAGTTCAAAATTATTTGGTGTAGTCCATTTGGCCAGCAGACAGAATGATATTTTTATTCATCCTTCATCCCCTAAGTGAGTTTCCAGAAATCCTGAGCAGGGCGTGTCTCTATTATGGTGTGAGTGACAGTTATATGTGTCTGATAATTTACTAGAATCAATAGGCTCCTTTAAATGAATTCAGCAAGCTGTTATTTATATAGATATGAATAATACATTGATAAGGGGAAGAGAAGCAGTTGGGAAATACTTTTTTAAAGATGATGCATTACGGTAATGATAAGTAATTATACATCAACGGAGTACTTGCTGATAAGGTTTAACTGGTGCTATTTTAAAGCATCTTTTCCCTAGTCTTCATCAGTCGGCTCTGATTCACATTGCAACAGAATCCTATCTGAAGCGGGTGGTCTTCCATCGACAGGGCAGGGAACATTCACTAATACTCTGCTACTGATATAAAACGTTTGACAGAAATTCCACAGTGTTAACCTTTCCTGTTGTAATCTAATCTTCATATGAAAAATTATCCCAAATATGTATTTAGTGTTTATTTGCTAAGGTCCAGGTTGCACACCATACAAGGTTTACTGCTGGAGGCCATTGATCTTTTTAATTGCATTGCATGGGTAGGAAAATTCAGACCTCAGAAATACACACATTTGTTCAACACAGTGGAAGTTGTATCTGGAAGATTCTTGGCCACTATTTAATACTATTGGCAGTAAGCAAGGGCATCTTCCACTCTCAATGGCAGCACACACACCATCACTAACATGTAGCTTAAAATTATATTTTTCAATTATATAGGAACCAAGGTAGAAAGATGCTCTTAAGTACGTATTCATTTTACTAGACTTTTGTCTTCTCATCATTACCAAAATCTGACATTGTCCCCACATAAATAGTTTCTGTGTACCAAAGGATGATTTCAAAGTAAAGGCTAGATTGGTTTGGGAAAATTACATGGAAATATGACATTTTATTTTCTGTAGGAGAGGGTTTTTTTTTTTATTTCCAAAGATAATTTTTCCCTGCAGCAATTTCAAGTGTTTGACCTACACTTATCCATTGACTTCCAATCTCAAAATGTCAGTCTTATAGTCAGACAGAGAGTGTAGGACTGAGTAACAGATGTGACTGTTATCCGAATATCCCCTCCAAACTTTACCTCTGTGTTGGAAATTATGTATTTTTAGGAAAGACCTCTGAGGTCTCCAACGTGTTTTGTTTACAGGTTAGACAGCTGAATTGTCTAAGTTTGGCATTATCTAGATGAAAAGCATATTGCTACAAAAATTATAGTCCCACATCTTCTGTGCCAATTATCTTAGTCACACACACACACACACACACACACACACACACACACACACACACACACACAATACAGTGATTTCAAAGAGATTTTTCACATAAGTCAGAGAATACCATGAAGGGTTCTGGGACTTGCAGAATTCTATCAAAAGAAAATTCTCATTACATGAATACTGTGGTTTGGGATGGATCCAATACTTTACATGCCATAGGTGCAAAATGAGTCTTCTTCTTTGAGGACAAGCAATTATTCAGCCTTTCATTGGGCTGGCAGCAAACAGGGCTTGTGGAACTAGAAGGAACCATGTTCTCTATTTTTCAAAGTAGTTTGCTTATTAGACGTTTCCAGAAAGAAACTGAAAAGCAAAAAGATGGAAGGCAAAATCCAGAAGGCTTAACACAGTTTGAGCAAAGCAGAAAAATCTAGAAGGAATCAGAATTCGAGGTGTCTGTAAGATCTAGACAGGAAGTGTAAGTGAACAGAAAGTGAGAAATGTAACCCAACTACATCAGTGTGTTGGGGAAATGGGACCAGTTTCATTGTCTGAATATGAGAAATGCAAATCTCATCACCCAAAGCAACACATCTGGCTGCTCACGGTCAGTTTCACAAGCCTTGGTTTCCGAATGAGATTGGTGGCTCTTCTTCACAACCCTTGGTTTATCGGGTAAGGATTTTGGCCAAATTAGTCAATACTGCCTTCGAGACCAACAGCATTAGCTCAAATGCCGCTCATAGAACTCTAAGATAATTGATGGTAGCTTTAATTTCAGGTTGATATAAAAGAATCCATAAAGAATATTGTTAATTAGTTTTTTAAAAGGTTTTTACTGGGCTGGGAAGATGGCTTAGGGGTTAAGCCTTTGCACTACAAGAAAAATAACCCGAGGTCAGATTCCAAGATCCCACGTGAAATGCTAGGTGGAAATGTTTTGGGCCCTGGAAAGCAGAGCCTGGGAAATCCCAGAGCTAGAAGGAAGTAGAACAATCCAGAATGATTCCCAGGGTCATCCTTGATCATCCATAGGCACACATACTCAAGTGTCTCATAAACACACACACACACATTATAATAATTGATATAATAAGAGTGATAAAGAAAATAATCAGTAAGTGTGGTACCTGATAGAAAAGAACACTGAGAGTTGTTGGGGGTTTGGGAATCTGTGGAATAGGGAGGGTGGTGATGAGGATATTCATCTGTATGTCTGTGCATATATGTTCACATGCATGTGCAGGCCAGGGGACAATCTGGGATGCTGTTCTTCAAAAACACCCCCCTCCAATGTACGTTCCAGTACTTGAACTTGGGTCTCCATGTTGCTAGAGCAAGCACCATACGGGCTGAGCCCTTTTCTCAGCCCACGATTTTCAGTTTTAAACGGAATTCCACTTAAGGTCCTTCTGGTTATATAGCCTTTTATTATAAATAATCACATTTCTGACATTGCAACAAGAGGTGGAAACTTTTTGGTGAATCGAAGGAGACACTCAAAAGCTCGATTCTGTCCAAAAGAGAAACAGCAGCAGTGAAACGTTCTTGCGGAACCTCTGAATCACAGGAGCGCTGGTGAAATTTACTTAGAGAATCCTTTGGCTACAATCGTTCAAGTTCTGACCCGGCCAATGCGATGACAGGACTTGCTAAGCTTCTGCTTGAGAAGACTTGATTGTTGGCTATATGATTCACCTCTCCATGGCTGAACAAAATACCCAAGACGGTCAGCTTATAAAGAGAGATACACATCTGCACCGAAAGCTTAGAAGGCTTTAGTCTGTGGCCAGTCTGCCTCAGTGTGTTGTGTCTGTGGCACGGATGTACAATATGGTCAGACATGCAGAAGAGAACATCATTGATCATAAATGTGACACAGGAGAGAAAACAAGAGGGATCTAGGTTTCCAACACTCTCTTCCAATATGTACCACAAAGACCTAACTTCCTTCCTTCAGGCTCCACTTCCTGAAGGTTTGACCACTTCCCAAGAGCACCAGAAACCAGGTATTATGAAATTTAAAAAATTTAATTTAATCGTGTGTGTGTACATGTGTCTGTGTCTGTGCATGAGTGTGTATTTATGTGTGAGCATCAGAGGACACTTTGCGTGCCTGTGTAGGCACAAGGGTGACTTCAAGAATCATCCTATATCATCCCACCTCCTTTTTGCTTTGCTCCAGGGTTTCCCAGGCTCTTACTCCCAGGGTAAGAACCACCCAGTCACTGCCATTTCTGCCTGGTGTTTTTACATGAGATCTGGGATTGAAACTCGGGCCCTTCTGCTTGAGAGGCAGAGGCTTAGTCCCTGAGCCATCTCTCCAGTCAAGGGGCACCAAACCTTTAAGATATGGGCCTTGGGGCACTCAAGGGTCAACTATAGCACGGGCTTGATCGGACAGCTTTTTATTTCACAGCTGCCCTGAAATGCACGGCTCTCTTCTGTGTGTGCTTTGCTACTGAAAGCTATTCTTGAAGAGCCCTACTTTCGGGGAAGTGCTACAGTCTGACCAAAAAGCCCTTCCATTTCCAACAGCCTGACTGTTTCTCTTATCAGTTTCTGGTCTTGGGCTCATCTAGTGGTCACCTGTGAACATAAAAGAAAAGATGGATCTTTTTCTTTTTATAGTGATATTCTGGCATCCTTACAGTTGTCAACTGTATTCCATATCAATGATTCAGAGAACAATAAATACACCTAATGGGACTGAACAAAATTAAATCTTTCTTCAGTGATTTACAAGACAGCCCGGGATTATTCTTGGGAATATAAATTTTCATTATATAGGAATTGTGACGGCAAAGTACATGTAAGAAATTAGACCGAATCCTTTCTGAGATTTATCTTTCTGCAGTTTCTGATTTTGCTCTCAACCATTCTACTCTAAATGTAAGATTCTGGCCCTAATTAGAGGCTGACTTCTGCATGGGGATCCAGAAGGGAAAAAAAAAAAATGAAAGACCTTTGGCAAGTCATTTAACTTCTCCAATAAGGCGGCTTTGTCACTTGGAAGATCCAGATGGCACACAAGGATTGGGATAGTGACTCAGCAATTAAAATACTTGCCACACAAGCCAAAGATCCAGCCTCCAAAATTCCAGGATCCACATAAAATGCAGAGTGGGTGTGATAGACAGTTCATAATTCCAGTTTCGGAATGCTAATCAGACCCTCAGAGTAAGCCAGCTAGCCAGAGCAGACTTATAGGCAAGCTCTGGGTTCTACTAGGGACCCGTTCTAAAAACAAATAAGGTAGAGAGAGGTTAAGTATGATTCTGGTTATCAATCTTGGACCTCCATATGCATGCACACATAGGCATGTACTTGCATACTCATAGGCATGTGTCTATATAAATGCAAACATCTCCCCCCCCACATATATATGCTAAAAACGGAACTAAAAAGTGATGGCATGTGGACTGGAGATGGCTCAGGAGTTAAGCCTCACAAGCAGAAGGTCTTGAGTTTGTATCCTAGATCCCACCTAAAAATTTCAGGTGGAAATGATGGCTACATATACTTCCGGTCCTGTAAAGCAAATAGGAGATAGAAGCCATCAGGGATGATCCCCTAGATCACCCTTAGGCCTCCAAAGGCACACATAGTGATGTCCGGCACACACAGACACAAACAAACACACATGCAAAAAAAAAAAAAAAAAAAAAAAAAACATGGCATGTGGATGTGAAGTCAAATCAAATTAAATGAAATATATGTAGCACATGTTTGGAAATTCTGAGGTGACACAAAGAGAAGCAGAGGCGCATGAGGGTCTCTTTAGGTCTCACCGCATTCCATTCCTGCCCACCCCATGACCATCCCCTTTCTATTTCGGGTGTGCCAATTTGGGTGGAAACTCTGCCTGTGTGGCTGCATCTGGGACCCAGGACACAGAGTACAGCCATATCTGGCACATGCACAACCTTTGCGGCTGCAGCTGCCACTCCAGCTCTCAGTGTAGTGGAAATTTCCAGAAATACAAGAGCTAGGTTAGGTGGGATTGCAGCCTCTGCAGGCACCCTGGCTTCCAAGCCATTGATCCGGGTGGGAAGAAAACATGGATGCAGTTCACATTGATACCTAGGCTTTGCAAGAAAGCTTCTAGCTCAGGAGCAGGGAGTCAGGAGGGAAGACATCTTTGAGATGGGGGCAGTCCCTTGCTAAGTTCCTTTCTGTTATCACAGGACCATGAGCAACCGTGACCTGTCTTGTATGCTTCAACCTCCCAACCTTCCTGAACAATCCTTGCACAGAGCTTCTTTTTCCTTCTGCCAAGATCCTGCTCCCTGGTCTTCATGGCCTGGAAGAGATCATCCACTACTCCTGCAGGTCTCTCCTCGAATGCACCCTCCGCAGAAAATTTTTTTTTTTGCAGTTCACTCTATGGTTGCTGATAAATCACCATCAAATGACTTAAGGGAACAAGGGGTTTATTCTCTGTCATAGTTAAGCACAGGTGTCAACTTGACTCTTGAGGGTTTGGGCTCTGGGCACAGTTGTGGAGAGTTGAGTTAAGCCCAGAGCAAACCTGAAGGAGATTGTCTAGCTGCTGGGGAAGACCCAGCCCATGGTGGGTGGGATTAGGCCCTGGATAAATCCAGAGAGCTGGTTGAGAGAGTTGGCATCCTTCTGTTCACTTGGCCAGACATGATGGTCTGGCAAGTAAGGATTGTCCATCTCTCAGGCGTTATGTGGTGATGATGTGGCCAGTTCCCTCGCCCCTGGTGTTTGTGCATGCTCTCCTGTCAAGCTGGATTATGAAGTGTAACCGGACTGTTGTAAGAAAGTAAACTCCTTGTTCCCTTAAGCTGTGTTCTGGTCATTTATCAGCAACAATGCAGGCAAACTGCAACATTCTCTTATGATTGTCCAGTTATAGTTCTCAGTCCACCTTGACAGGAGAGCTCACACCAACACCAGGGCTGAGGGAACTGGCCACACTATCTCCACATAATGGCTGAGAGAGGAACGATCCTTACTTGCCAGACCAGTATGTCTGGTCAAGTGTACACAAGGATGCCGACTCTCTCAATCAGCTCTCAGTATTTTATTCCAGAGCCCACCATGGGCTGGGCCTTCTCCATCAGCTAGACAATCTCTTGCAGGTTTGCTCTGAACTTAACTCAACCATTAATTCTCTACAAATGTGCCCAGAGCTCAAACCCTCAACTGTCAAGCTGACACCTGTGCCTAACTATGACACTCTCTGAGGCTCTTTAGGCCCTGGGTACCCTGTTTTGCACTGCCATATCGATTCACAAGCCCTTGCTTGGCAGGTCTTGGCATTTGTGACCGGGCTTCTGGATGATGATGGTCTGCCAGGGCAGCTGAGCGTCTCTTCCCCTTAGTACCAGAGACCCAGGGTCACCAGGTCAAACCCAGCTAGACCATCGCTTCAGAAGCATGTCTAGTATGGGGACGAGCTCTCTGGCAGTAGATGCAGGCAGGAGGTCTGGTTTGAGGGTGACATCTACATTTAGTGTGTGGGATGTTGTTAAGACATGATGGTTTCAGGAGGGGATTAGCCCACAATGTTTCCACTTTAGTGAATGACTTCAAAGGCCTTATGAGCGGCTTCACTTAGTGTTTAGCTAGCATGGGTGCTCTCCTCTACACACGGAAAGCACTCAGCAAGAAGTCCCTCACCAGACCCAAGGCCTGGGCCCTGATCTCAGTCTTTTTCAGCCACCAGACTGCTAGAAAGAAATTTGAACTAATTTTTTGCTCTTTACAAATGACCCAATCTGGGGCTGGAGAGATGGTTTTCAGGAGGTTAAGATTCTGCCTCGCAAGCAGAAGGTCCTGAGTTCAGATCCCAGGTCCCATGTGAAAATGCCAAGCTTCCCTGCACTTCCGCCCCAGTGAGCAGAGTCAGGGAAATCCCAGAGCAAAGCAAAAACGAGGTGGAAGCAATCCAGGATGACTCCTGAAGTCATCCTTGGTCTTCCACAAGGATACTCAGTGCTGTTACACACACACACACACACACACACACACACACACACACACACACTGAATGAATGAACAAATAAAGTTTTAAAAAAGGAGAAATGACCCAGTTTGTGGTGTAGTGTTGTAGGAGCCCCAAGTGGATGCTCAACTCTAGACTCACTCTCATGTCTATCTCTTTCCTTTAGATTCACCCTCCGTCCATCTTCTCTGTTCTCCGCCACGCTGCCTCCGCCTTGTGCTCTGAATGTTTCCTTACAGTGTGCCTTCTGTGAATGGGTGGGCAATGGGGGCGAGGAGCTGTCCTTGGTGCTGAAAGAATGAGCACAGGAAAGGAGTCCCGAGGGACGGTACCCTGAGCTCCTGACAGGCTACAGAGAAGCAGGTGGCCGGTCACAGGTCTGTCCACCGTAGAAGCATCCGTGGGGCTTTGGGAGCTGTCTGTTCTGGGAGCATGTGATGGAACAAACACACCCTGTGTCCCTGTACCCTATTCTCATCCAGAGGCCCTAGTGCAGAAATGTGGCTTTCATTTCCTTCTGGCTCGGTAGAAATTTCCTTCTTTTACCTCCCAGTCCAGCTTAGAAATGAGGGCTTTATAAGGGCCTTCTGAGGAAGGCTAAAAACAGATGAAAGGTTTTTTTTTTTAATGCTAGGCATCAATTAATCTGCATCCACAGTGGCTATGAGAGGAGAGTGATGTGATGCAATGATTCACCAGGCTCTCTGCACACCTGAGGCGTGGCTAAGACAGCAAGGAGGCCCTGTGGGCGAGGAATTGGCAAGAAGCAGGGGTACAGCTGTTGCTGGCCCACAGGCTTCGAAGAGAGGTCTCCCCACACCCTCAGACACCTACTACCATCTGCTGCTCCACGCAGGACTCAGCCACGTGTCCCTGTGGGTGAGAGCACTGGGCAAGAGTTCTCTGCTTGTGTCCCCACCCATGCAACTCACAGAGACTTCCTAGTGGACCCCTCCAGAAAGCCACAGGGAGTATCTCCTGTGAGAGAAACTGTAAGATAACACATGACGGGGAAAACCACACAGACTCTACCCCAAAGGTGAAATTGTTATAACTCCAGAAGCCATCACCGCTAGACCAATCCCTGGGCTGCGGGTGACATCCAGATCTGGCTAGTCCATCACTGTCACTTTTCAAATGACAGAACTGGGGCCCCTGAAGACAGTCACATGCCTTGATAAAACCACAGAGCTCCGTGGGATCCAAAGTCAGCCTGAGAAGCTCTGTGATAGTTAAACAGATATAGTGACATGGCTAGAGTCAGCTAAGTTAGGAATAAAGAAAGACAAAATGACCCCCCCACACAAAGTCCTGGATGCCACTAAAATGTGACTCAGTGGCTCCATCACTGGGATCAAAGATTCCACAAAACAGGCAGAACATTGGGTGGGAATGGAATAACGCAGAAGACTTGTGCTGAAGGAGCCCAGAGTGGCAGCCTCTGGGGTTGAACATTTCAAGCACGCATGGGGTGTTGTGTAGCATCACTGCTCAGCTCTGGAAAAGGTCTCACAGAGTGGAATTGGAGCCGGCAACATGGAATAGGTGAAGGAGACAGGCTGAGACATTTCCACATGGGTGCCATCTCTGTGTAATTGTCCTTTCCCCACGCCGCTGCCACCATCTTTGTTCCGACAGCGGCATTCACCTGCATTGGTGCTCCCAGGACACGCCCCTTCCCTGAGCACAGTTGACTCAGGCACGCGTGCTTCAGAAGCCACCAGTCTCCCTGTACCAAGCTCCACCAGGCCATTGCATGCAACATCACAGTCGCCTCCCCAACTCTTGTATCCTAGTTCTGGGCAATCTCGTAGTTTTGCAGGCAATATTGTTCTATGTACCTTGAATTCTTCACCGACATAGTATCTGCTGTACCCCCTCCAAAGTGCTTTATCTTTGTGTATTCATGACACCATCTTCATCCCTTCTTCCTAGTTTTTACTTATGTGACAAATGTACGGCCTTCAACTCTATTCAAGAGGTGTTTTCAGGACTGGAGAGATGGCTCAGGGGTTAAGACTCTGCCTCACAAGTAGAAAGTCATGAGTGCAGATCCCAGGTCTCACACTAAAAAAAAAAAGCCAGGCAGAGAAAACCAAAGCCTGCACTTCGGACCCTAGAAGATAGAGCCTGGGAAACCCTAGAATAAAGCACAAAGGAGGTAGAAGCAATCCAGGATGATTCCTGCAATCATCCTTGATCCTCTACAGGCATACACAGTGCATTCTGACACATACACACAGAAAAATAGACAGATATGTATCTAGATAGATAGATGATAGACATAATTTTTAAAAAGAACTAATTAAGCTTTATCATTATCATTAATAAAAAGGAAGTGTTTTCAGCTTATAGGGAAGAGAGAAGGAAAGAACATTGTTGACTTGGGTTTTGGTTTCTGGATGTTGTGAGACAGGGTCTTCTTTTATAGATTGGCTTCCAAATCTCTCCATCCTCCTATTTCTGTTGAGCTTGGAGAAACAGGATGGAGCAAAGTGGATCCGGGCATTAATCAGTAGGACAAGGACAGGGGTGGGCACTCAACCAACTGAAATCTCAGCCTCTAAGCGGCTGACCCTTGCCATTAGATAGAGAAGTCAAATGGAGAAAGTTATGAATATCAGGGGCAGGAAACAATTTCTGACTCATCTTTACTGGGATCAAAGGCGAATAATTTCTTCTATGATTAGCCAAGATACAAACATTGACACGGCTGGGTCTGATAGTCAAATCCAGAATAAATTTCTGGACTTGTTTATGGAAATAGGTAAGCTGGGAAATGCATTTGCAAATCACTTTGCTAGAACCTTCTCCTCCAATATCGTTAAATGGCAACATGCAACTGATGCTATTTTAGCGATGAGTAGGAGAAAATAAATCCCAGTGGCAACACGCATCTGTCAAGAGATTTGATGCTCTCCAAAATATTTCTTGGTATTAGGCAAGCCATTTTCACTTCTGAAGGGTATTCTCATTGATATGTACGAGCTGAGTACTCTATTATTTATGGCTAAGTACAAATTGATATGTTTAGGAAAAATGCTAAATTAAAAGATGTGTGCATTCATAGTCCTAAAGTGGCAATTATGCATCCGCGGTGAATAATTTAAACATACTGACATTATTATGCACTTTAATAAACCTGGACGTGGTTTTGGAAGGCTCAGGAAGTGACAATGACTGGTGGTGCTTGGGCAAATACTCCGTGGCTGTAAAAAAACATTTCATAGAATACAAGGTAAAATAGACATTAGATAATGGGTAAATTGAGACTTGCCCATAAAGGCCTACTGGATAAAAACACAATAGATCTGTATCATTCAGTACAGGATCCTTTAGCCACAAGTGGCTACTAAACGCTTACTATGTGGATACAGTGACAGAGGAACTTAATTTAAAGGTTAACTTACAAGACACCTTTACACATCCCTATACATCCCTGGTGGTTGCCGTACGGGAGACTGAACTCACATGTGAAATTCATCACAGGAAAGTACCCTTGAATTTTCTCACGTGCAGAATGTTTTGAATGAAACAGCAGGTATAATTCTGTATATTATTTTTATTTCTCCTTCACCCTTTTCTAAGTCATCATGAGAAACAGAAGACACTTAAAACAGATAAGGATGTTTTACAAGAACCCAAAACCTGTTAAGCAGTTGTGCCTCTTCCACACACATATACTTAGCTGATAGAGTGCTTTGAATATGTCTAAAAATTCGATTTCTAAGGAGGAGGCTAAGTAACATTCATAATTGATGTTTTGAAGTCAGCATTGGCTATGATTATCATTATTATTTCTGTCAATCTTATGGATGGACAGGCAGTTAAAAATCTTCATATTTGAAAATTATGAGAGTACTGATTTTTGGATTTAAGATTTAGATTTAAGACTTAAGATTTAAATTTAAGATTTAGATTTAAGGTTTACTGATTTAAGAACCTTCTGAAGACTTGAGCTGAAGATATATTGATTAGAAGAAATAATGTAAAGTAACAACATTTCTACCTCATTGGCAAAGACACAGCCAACTTTCATCTTCTGAACCTCTTAGAGTCTGACTTCCCTCTCGAATGACAAATTCCCATGGTCCCAACACATGGGATGAGTCTTAGAGCTCTATGGAGGGAGAGGTTGAAGGAAACATGCAAGGCTAGCACATGGGTCCATGGTACAACCATAAGGGACAGGCTCAGAGAAGGTGGAGCCTGAAAGAGAAACGGGGGTTATGTGTCCCCCAACAATCTCACCTTTAAGACATTCCCATTAGGAAACAAACTAAAAATCACAGGAGAAAAATTGATACACACACACACAAAGTTGCATGTGTAACGAATTCTTACCACAGTAAAACATTGAAACCAATGTAGCTGCTTTAGGATGAGGAAATGGTGTAATGGTTTCAATTTAAAACAGAAAATTCTGTAGCCGATGAAACAGGAAACATGGAGAAGTGGAAATATATTCAAACTTTTCTAGTTACTGCAAAATAGAGAGAAATATATACTGAGAAATATGCTCTCCAGCTTTATACATTTAGGATCTCTACATATATGATATAGAAATATTCATTTATAAAATAGGGGCTCAAATATGAATATTTTGATATTTTAGGATCTTTATATATATATATATATATATATATATATATATATATATGAATATGAACAGGTACCAAAATGCTAATAACATTTCTCTCCAGATGGTAGAGTCATGGGTGACATATTGCTCTTTTAAATATTTATTCTAGTCACTGCTAAAATTACCATATACTTATAATTAAAAGTGAAGTTATTAATCCTATTGCTAAATTATTTTTTAAGAAGTTGGTGATGTTAATGTACTAACTAAATAGCAGGAGCTTAGCTCTGCAGATATCTGCATATTTCTAGAGATTGCATGTAAAGTTCAGTTAGTATCATAACACATGCCAGTGAACAGGGAGGGCTAAAGGCAGCTGAAACAATCTATTTAGACACAGACAGAGTACAAGTTCCTTTGACATTAGATACACACTAGTAAATGTCTATAAATATCTACTAATGACTATTTCCTTTGATTTACATAAATTTTCAGTGTAATTTTCAAATAATTGCTTATTTGCCTTAGAAAAAGCAGCAGGTATTTCTGTGATCTGTGTGTGTATGAATGTGTGTGTGTGTATGTGAGTGTGTGTGTGTGTAGTATGTGTGTGTGAGTGTGGTGTGTGTGTGTGTGTGAGCATATTCATGTTTGCACAGGCCAGAGATTAGCTTCAGTTATTCTTCGTTAGGTGTAGTTCACTTTCTTTTCTTTTCTTTTTTCTTTTCTTTTCTTTGCTTTTCTTTTCTCTTCTCTTTTCTCTTCTCTTTTCTTTTCTTTTCTTCCTCTTTCTTTTTCTTTCTTTCCTTTCTTCATTTTCTTTCTCTCCCTTCCTCCCTCCCTCTCTTTCCCTCTCTCTCTCCCCCCTCTTCCCTCCCTCATTTGCTCCCTTCTTTCCGTCCTCTCCCCTCCTCTCCTTCTTTCATTCTTTTTTGGAAGAAGCATTTCTCGCAGGCCTAGACTCACCAAGAAAATGACTCTGATTGGCCAGCGAAGCCCGGGGACTCTCTTAACACCACTTGTCAAGCCCTTGGATTGCAAACTTCCACACTGAGCAGTTTCTTCTTCTTTAATGAACATGTGGGCTCTGGGGATTGAACTGGGGTCTTCATGCTTGTCCAGCAAGGGCTCTACAGAGCAAGCTGTCATCCCTACCCAGTAATCTCTTTTCAGCTCTGGAGTTGACCTCGAGAATATTCAGTTATCACTCTGAGCATATGGGGGTTGGAGATTCACAGCCACCTGGGCATGACAGGGTACCCACCCTGACAGTGACATTTGATCTTGACATTCTAAGAAAGCCAAAGCTGCTTCTCCTGCTGCGGAGGACATAGCGTGGGAGAGCTCCCAACTAGTGTTTAAAAAACTATACATTGAGAAGCACTTGCAAGCCCACAAACTGCTCTGTAATGAAGTCATTAAACTGGATGAAGCTAATTTCTGAGGTACATTCTAACCTCCAACCCTGGCCAGCAAGCAGAAGTCAATAAACTTTTATGAGGTTCTGTAAGCAAGCCATTCCTGCGAGCTAAATTACCAAAGCCCATTAGAAGGTGCGTTTGGCCAGCAGAACCTGCACTGACATTTGCTGCACGAGAAACATAAAGTGAGCAAATGGACATTAAACTCCCTGCTAACTCCATAGGTTTGAGTGTCCACTGAAGAGGGCAGTCCTGAAACATGCACTGGAGAGTGAATCCCATCCTGCTTTTGCACAGTGACCCTCAAGTCAAGAGAGAGATGCAAGGTTCAGAACGAAAGCTCAGAAAGTTCAAAGACTGGTGCCAATGGTCACGTGGTGAGCTCAGTAGAAGGTCAGCTCCCAGAAGGCCAACACCATGTCTACCCTTTAGTAGCTGGTTCCCAGTTCCTGTACTAGATCAGACAGGTGACAAAGGTCATGTAAATATTTGGGGAAGAAAGCTTTGGTGCTCATAAGAGAAAAGAGCAAATTAAAAGTTGAGACTTATGTCTTCAAATACTTAAGTCAACTATTATTTACCATGAAGACTTCTGTTACTTTGCTGGGGATTAAACCCAGGGCCCTAAGTTCTCAGGGTGCGTGGTCCTCACTTATCCTGAGTCCCAAACCCCTTTCTTCCCCTCCCCTCCTCTGTCCTCCCCTCCCCTGCCCTGCCTTTCCCTCCTCTCCTCTCCTCTTCTTCTTCTCTCCTTCCTTCTCTCCCATTCCCTTCTCTCTCTCTCTCTCTCTCTCTCTCTCTCTCTCTCTCTCTCTCTCTCTCTCTCTCTCTCTCTACCAGGGGGAACTTGAGTATATGTACCTGCAGAGGCCCAAGAGAGACTTGAGGTCTCACGCTGGATTGCTCTACGTCCTTATTGGTTTGCTCCGGATTTACCCAGGATCCGCCTGCTAGAGCCAGAAGTGTAGGCCAACCACTTTCCCACTTTCCATTTTCACATAAGATCTGGGGATCCAACCTCAGTCCCTTTCGTGTGAGGCAAACGCTTTAACCCCTGAACCGCCTCCCTCCCCCAGTCTTTTCTTGACTTTCTGCATCTCCACCAACAAGATGGAATGGAGCAAAGAGCAAAGTGTGATGTACTCTGGCTCTTCTCTGCTGCCCCTCACGTTTACCTTTTCGCTCTGAGAATGTGACAATGATGTTGCCATTTCTGGCCTATTGCTGTCTCTTCAGCGTCTCTGAAGTCTATTGATATATCTGGACAAGGGCAGAGTCGCTGTTTTTTTAAAAAAAAAATGCTCGGAAATATAAACTTTTTCGAAACACTTGTTAGAAATAACAGAATTAGAAAAGCCCTTAATGTATTGGCCAATCTATAGCTGATCCCCCAGGGAAAGATAGAATCCTAGACACCAATAAATGAGTTATAATTGAATATTAAATCCTTGATACAAATTGTGGTCCATGGAAAAATGGCTCCAAGAACACTTTTTAATTTTTTTCTGATATAATTATTTATTTTTTAGTTTTACAAGCATGTTGAGTAGTCATCCCTGCTTCCCTCCATTCCTTCCTCCCTCCTATCCCTTCCCTTTCCCACATCAATCCATTCCACTCTCTCCCACCCTTCTGTAGGGCTGATTCTATGGACCCTAGGATTCCCTCTGGCTTGTCTACTCTTGTGGGATTTCAGGCCTCGGTGACAAATACCAAGTTGCTCCTCTGAAGGGGTGTTTTCCTTCTCTCATCCAGCTCTAGTTCCTAAGGCCAAAACCAATTTTATTAACTGTCTTTCTTTCTTCCTCTCTCTTTCTCTCTTTCTGTTTCTTTCTTTTCTTTCTCTTTTCTTTCTTCCTCTCTTTCCCTTTCTTTTTCTTTCTTTCTTTCTTTCTTTCTTTCTTTCTTTCTTTCTTTCTTTCTTTCTTTCTTTCCTTTCTTTCTCTCTCTTTCTTTCTTTCTTTCTTTCTTTCTTTCCTTCTCTCTCTCTCTCTTTCTCTCTTTCTTTCTTTGTCTTTTTGCTATAACAAACCCAAGCCAACCCATTGCTCATCCTCTACCATGGCTCCTCATTGGCAGAATAATAGAAAGCATCAACTCCCTGGGTCCACACTTACAACTGTACTAATTACTAAACTATTAGTGATTACTACTAATTAGTACTAATTGCTACACACAATGGTTAAGAGTGGAAGCCCAGGGATAAGGTAATATTTTATCATTGGATTGGGAACAAAATTGGAAGAGTAAGATTTTTTTCTTTTTCTCATATTTTTTTCTTTTTTGCTAGGGGACATTTCTAACATAGAATGGATTAAAACTCATGCTAAAGCCATTAGGATGTGTGATCATTAAAAGAAATCAAGCAAGGAAAGGGCCTGGACTAAGAACCTGGAGCACAGTCATGATTCACAGGTTGTCAATTTTTTCTATTTTTTTTTTGGGGGGGGGAAGCACACATTGCTGTGATTGCCCAATATTACAAGGCAATTTCTTTTTCATCTAAACTACAGATTTCTTTTAGCTATTACAAATTGTCCCCAAAGTAAAACGCCTTTGAGTTATCCAAATTGAAAACTATGCTTTAAAAAGTTTTCATCTCAGGCTGGAGAGATGGCTCAGTAGTTAAAGCCTTTTCCTCACAAGTAAAAAGAACTGAGTTCAGATCCTTAGATCCCACATAAAAATTCAAGCAGAAATGGCCATGAACTTCACAGACAGAGCCTGGGCAACCCCAGCGCAAAACAATAAGCAGGTAGAACATTCCAGGATGATTCCCTGAGTTATCTTGGACCTCCACAGCACAGCTTCTCCTGGACCACACACACACACACACACACACACACACACACACACACACACAAATTTTTTTTCATCATTTAATGTTTCTGTTCATCTTTGTGCCTTGTGAAGTACCTGGATGGACAAAGAAGAAAGTTCTTTGAATACAATTGCCAAATCTTGAAATTAAGAAAACAAGCATGAAATCCACATTTACGATTAGAGCTTCATGCAGTCGGCCTGACACACACACCTCAAGAACTGCAGTTCAAAAAAGGG
This sequence comes from Typhlomys cinereus, assembly GCA_023101885.1. NCBI lineage: Eukaryota > Metazoa > Chordata > Mammalia > Rodentia > Platacanthomyidae > Typhlomys > Typhlomys cinereus. The sequence goes on along the minus strand of JALPQD010000013.1, from coordinate 7,289,656 downwards.
AATATTAGTCTTGATTGACCGAATCGAAGCAATGTATCTGTCCTGGGTTTCAACACCCCACATCACCCACTCTATCTGATGCATGACCTCGCACAGAGGGACAGCTCTGGGCAATGCCCCTCCCTCCTCTTCAGGGCAGGAACACCCCACTGGGAGGAGTCCGGGGACAGGAAGGAACGCCATGCTGAAGATGGATGCTAGGTCAGAACTCTACATCATCTAAGACTGGGCAAGCAGCCAGGGCAGATCAGACACACCGTGGGAGTTTGGCTGCGGAGAAGCAAGATGCTAAACCACTCTAGCGCAACTCTGTCCTCCATCACTTCACTTCATTCACGTCAACATCGCGTCACACCACCTCAACACCTGGACATCCAGGGAGCTGCAGAGCAAGTGGACTCATTGCTTACGATGAGGTCCGAGTCAGGAAATGTTTGCAAATGGACGATTTTAATATATCTAATGCAATGTCCAGCAGCTACCCAGCCACGAGGTGCTAGTGGACACAAAAACCAGGAGTCCACGTTTCTCTTGGGATAGAAAAGGTCTAATTAGGTTATACACTGCACATGTGAAACTAATGCAGAATATCTCAGAACAGCACAAAGGCAAGATTTCAGAGCTTTCCAGAATTGTTCTGGCATGGGAGGAGAACTGTTAACTTATATCTGTCAAAGCATTTCTCCTCTTTCCAAGGAATCTTCTTCTCCATCGATGTGGACTTTGTTTCAACATCAGTACCACTACCACGGAATCCATTGTCTCTGGACCATGAGATGACCACAGAGTCCTGTCCGCCAAGAGCCCACCCATCCTGTTCCAATCTCAGCATGTCCCTGTGCCTGGGAGAAGGATCCAGGCTCAGTCAACTCTAGCCTAACCCCTCAGAAGTCTATCCAAAGGTTCGTTTTGCCTGCTTCTGATAGTCTGTGGCCTGAGGGCTGTGCAGACACCCCCAAAAGAGGTTTAGGGGGAAACAGCCCTGCCTTGTGCCTCCCCAATTTGAAGACCTTCAATTACCTTGTGGAAAGAGGGAGACGGTCTGTGAATCACAGAAATGATTCAGTGAGAGGTCTGTCCCCTTGCTGGTCCAAACCCGCCCTCACTCCGTCTGTGCCCTCCCCCTCTACCAGGCCACGCCTAGCCTGCACATTCATAAAACTCCACACAGTTCTTCATTCAGGGGCTTCCCCCAGACTGGAAAATATTTGAAAGAAGTTTTGCTGGCTGAGACGGGTGTTATCCTACCCCAGATCAGAATTAGGAGCAAAACGGGCTGAAAGTCAAAGAGAAATTGGCTCTTTTTTGACTTGCACCTTATTTCACATCTACCTGCTAAGCGTGTATTATAAACCGTTGGGTTGTTAGGATGAACAGCCCATGGAATGTTTCATGATAAAGGTCAATTTCTGTGATGTCTATGGTAAATGATAGGCCTCTTAACTTGGCGCAGCCTACATAGTCTGGAAAATGTGGGGTTGAAGCCGAGATGGGATTGCTGCCATGAAAGCTCACAACTCCTTCTGGGGATGATAAAAATTTCCAAGGCAAGTTGTGACAGTGATTGTCAGGGTGTGGCTTTATCCGGAGCCTTTCTGTATTCATGGATGCTCTCCTCTGTCCTCCACGGTCAGTTGCTGCTCCTCCCAGACACAGTACCAAAGGCAGAGACAGAGAAGAGAGAGCGTGAACGGATGCTCCAGGAGATGGGGCCAAACCAGTGCCTTCAGACTGAGCCCTGCAGGGCCTCAGATCTCCACCCTGGGGATTGATGGACCACACGTTCAGTGGAAAGCCCCCCCCAAGACCTCCCTTTCAGCCTCTCCCCTCTGCATTACATTCATCTCACAGCGATGCTGCACGGAGACCACCGAGTGTGATCAATAGGCCCTTTCCCTGTCTGCCCTTTCCCAACCAGGAGTTAGAGCATTAGCATTCAGAGGGCTTTCTGTACGCGAAGCAGGCTCTCATCTCGTCTCTTTTCTTTGACAGTGCTCTCAGGTAGCCGGGCGCTGTTACCTTCACTTTCAGAGAACAATGTGGCCATCGAAGGGTGGTTTTCAGTTTAGGCATTAAAGTGCCTGACTGAATTAGTACATATCATAAATGCACGTATATTCATTTTATATACTTGTGTATATTAAGTTTTGGTCGTAACATCTACACGAAGAATTGGTAGAATAAATGAAAGGTGAATGTAGACTGTCAAGATGAAGGTGTAATGGCTAGGAATGTAACATCTCCTTTTCTTAATTTTTTAAAAAAATATATATTCTTCTAATAAAAATGTATTAAATATATATAATATGTTCTTTGACACTTTCATATATAAATCTAACAAATTTATGTTTTCACCACTTACTACCCAATTGTATCTCCCATCTCCTGTCCTACTTTATACTTTCTGCTCTCCAGCCAGTCCCCCTTCTGCTTTCTCACCTCTCAATGTAGATGGTCCACTGAGTTTCATCTGGGATGCCTATACTGGCAGGTGCCTGTATACTTGCTGTGGCTTAGCTGACTTGTCAGTGGGGAAATCACGGAGTGGAGGAGCTCCCTTCTGTCTGGCATTAGCCTTCAATCATCTTTCTGGGAGGTACAGTGCTTCCTGAGATCTTCCCTACCGCCATGAAGTATTGATAATCCAACTATTGCACAGGTCCAGCAGAAGTAGATATCATGTCGTGAGTTCTGGGTGCAGCAGCCCTATCATAATCAGAGGATATCATCTGCCAGCACCTCTTTCCCACCCTCAGGCCCTTACATTCTGACTGTCCTCCTTCTGCAAGGCTCCCTGAACTCTGTGATAGGGGGATGACTTCAACGTTCTGTTTAGAACCGAACACTCCACAGTCACTTATTCTCGCCACTTGAGCAAAATGATGCTTCTTGGTCGAATGCTGAGAGCCTTTCTAGGTAAATGTTTTCTTTGTGGTCTTGACAACAGCTCAGAACTTTCCTGACTATTCTTGTGTATTCCATTCCCAGCACTGTAGGAAAAAAATGATGGAACGACTGAATGAACTCATGAGAACTCTCAAAGTTTGTTAAACAAAATCTTTCTTGAGTCAACTGCACTTTCAGACCAACAAATCTGCATATAATTAGGAGTATGCAGTGCTTGTTTTTCTGCATCTGGAATACTTCGCTCACTAGTGTATCTTCCAATTCCATCCGTGTACTGGTGAATTTCATAAGTACATTTTTACTGAGTGCTGAATGGTATTCCAAAAAAGAAGGCTTGATGATCCCTCTTCATGTGATGCCTCAGTTTACTGCTTGAGGATGAGGAGACAGTGTGGGGTTTATCCCTAAGTTTATGCCTAGGTTGCAGGTATGTATTTAAGTTGGTTGTTTCTTCAAAGTGGACTCACAAATGTATAAGCATCAAAGTTCCGGGGGAGTTTCCAAAAGGACATTGAATGCTTTTGGAAAAGAGAGCTCATTTCCTTCCTTTGCAGTAACTCAGTGATACCATGGCATCCTTAGCAGGCAGGAACAAGGATGCAGCAGAGAGAGGTCACTGAAGCATCCATCAGCAAATACTCCTGGATACCAGACTTCAAATCCCAGGCATGGGAGGAAGTGATGCTGGATAGATGGAGACCTCCCAGGCATCCAGGAAAGAACTCCCCACACAGGGGAGACACAAAATTCACGCCACATGCTTGAGGGCAGACCTAATAGGCCATCTTCCTGATGACTCCCCACAGTGCTGGTTTCCATCCGTTGGCAAAGGAAGCCCTTAAAGCCACAGAGAGTGGCTGGGAACCCACTGTAGACACAAGGCCACTCAGGCTCCCTGGGATTGGAAAGGCTTGTTGCAGGAAGACACCTGAAATGCGCAGTGGTGCCTTTAATAAGACAGTCTTGCAGCTGACGCAGACAGATTTTTAAGAAAGAAGGGCTAAGTGGGGTTTGCAGCTTTGGGAGAACACCACAGCTGTTTTCGGGAATGGTGGCCAAAACATACGGTCCTAAGTGGGTTTTATTTTTTGCAGGTATGTAGTTTTTGTATAAATATGTGTCTACAGATCTATGTGGTATATGCAGGTGTGCCTATGTGAGCTCTTCGTGTGCATGTGTGTGTGTGTGTGTGTGTGTGTGTGTGTGTGTGTGTGTGTAACAATCTCAGTTGTGGGCTCTTCAGGCACCATCTACCTTGTTTGCTTGAGATGAGATTTGTCATTAACCTGAAACTCACGAAGAAGGCTGAGCTCTTGGGGTTCTCCTATTTTTACCTACTCAATGCTGGGGCTACAAATCCACACACCAGTTTTTATTTTGTGAGTTCTGTGGACTAGAACACAGGCCCTCGTCTTTAGAAGACAAGAACTTTACCAACCAAGCAATCTCCTCAGACCCTTGATTTTAGGCACAAGGCTCAGCATGGATATTCTCCTGAAAGCTAAAAAGCAGCCACAGCAACATGTCGCTCCTACTAATGCTACTGGAATTCTCAAAGGTGTAAATCACGCTCGTGAACTCTAAGTGTACACCTGCATATAAACCTACATGAGAACATCCACCAAAAAAATCCACTCTTTATCCCTTTCCGGGAAGTAGGAGATTCTGAGGATGCCAACATAGCATTTTTTGTGAAAACATTATTTTTATCTCAGGGAAATGTGGGACATTCAATTCAGCCTCTAAATGTGAGGGAGGGGCAAAAAATTCTGAATCTCCAGAAGAGATGCAGGAGTTTGATTAACACACTTTCTCTTCTGAACCAGTTGGAGTTAGCCATTTATCCCATGGAACAATTCAAGCAGACAAAGCTCAGAAATCAATTTGAAAGAAATCAGCATCATAAAATATAAATATGGGAATGCAGCCCAGCAATTAGGCCTCATTTAGATCTGTCTGTATTTTTCTTTCTTCCTGAAGGGAGAGAGAAAAGAGAGAGAGGAAACAGCAGTCAGCTGTAAGAAGGGAGTCGCAGCCCATACTGAATCACGGAGACCACAGGGCGTTCGCTTTCTTCATGTGGAAATCAGAAATAATAATGGTTGCTGCTCTGAGTCCCTTGGGATCATGTGAGGATGCAAATTACTACTGTGGGAGAAAGTGTTTGGAAAGGGCAGTGCCTACGTGAGAAGGATCTACGTGGGCTACTAATTGTGAAAGGACTGGGGGAATCGGCGTTTGAACACAGACCAGTCAAAAACAAATCAGCTTGTAACAGAGGAAAGTGTGGAGGAGGCAGGTTTGGGGAGACTGGTGCTCAGGGGTATCCAGGAGTCAGGACCAGCCAATACCTCCAGACAGCCACGGAGATTTGGGACACATTCTGTCCATTTCCTTCATGGACCAAAGAGGAAGAGAAGGAATTTGGAACCTGTCTATATGGTCAGCAGCAATACCCAGTGCGTCAGATCTCTGCCCACTATAGCTGAAGTTAGCCAGACCACCAAGTCTATCCCAGGCCATCTGAAGCCATCTGAAGCAACTCCATTTGCTCCTTTGGGAAACAAAAGGAGGGCATTAGGGAGAGATCTCAGGGGCAAAAGCCTTTGCTTCAAAGCAAAAGGACCTGAGTTCAGATCCCTGGATTCTATGTAAAAATGCCAGGTGGATATGGTGGCAGCCTGCAGTTTTGGCTCTGGAAGGCAGTGCTTGGGGAAGCCCAGAGCAAAGCAACAATGAGGAAGAACAATCCAGGATGATTCCTGTTTTTACTTTTGGATCTCCATAGGCACACACTCAAGTGCCCTCCTATACACACACACACACCACACACACACACAAAAATCTAAAGGATTTTCCACCTACTCTGATAACCACCACCATCATATTATCTTTTTCTAATTCACACAATTACCCATTCTGTTAACTAATACTTCCTATATTTAATAAGGGGAAAACCCTGGTACATCTATAGAAGGATGAAGATGAATATATTTTTTCTAACACACATTAAAATATGCCACAACCTTCTTAACACATACTGATGTGCCCACGTGTGACAATGGGAAGTGCTATCTTAACCATGTCTTAGACCCTACATTTTGGGAAACCCTGGGTCAGACACAGGCTAGCTGAGTCCTGCTCTGGGCATGTGTGTTCCCCCATCTCTAGAGGACCTGACAGCACCTCCTTGAGCCTCAGCTTCTCTCTACACTGACTTCACGTTCTCATCCCAATACTTTACATTCAGCTGCCTTTTCCCTCTTATTTTTTTTTCTGGCTTTTCCCACTCTTCATTTCTTGCTATCTTCAATGCAAGTTCCGGAGCAAGGAGCTTTTTTTTTTTTTTGCCTAGAAGGGATGTGGGCAGAAGCATGTGGTAGGTGTTCCCAGGGCTCATAATATGCATGAGTCAAGACAGAGGAAGGAGTTTAAGGGGAAAAAAAGAAAAAGTAACATAGCTAGTGCATATGATACTACATTATATAGAGGCACAGTCCGAGACGGAGTCTATGTGGCCAAAGATACACTCAGAATTGCAAGGTATTGTAGAGGCCACCATACTGAAAGTTGTCACAGAAGTGGGCTTGGATTTGAATTTGACTGGCAAAATAAATTTGGCTCAGCTTGCAAATTACTTCAAACGAGAAAGAATAGAAGACCTCTGCTATTACCTATTCTATAATGTTCTTCATGCATTGGAATTGTTGCATTCACAAATACATCAACCCCATATCACCTTCTCATCTTTATTCAAAAGTAGAGTGGACCCAAAAAGTCTCATAGCCTTTGACTGAAAGTTCCAAGGTATTGCATGATATCTGTGTATTGCTGATAGATTCATGACCAAACAATTTAGAGGAACAAGGGAATTTACTCTTACAATACTGGTTAGAGTTCTCTCGTTTGCCTCTCATTTGCAGATTGCTGCACTGTGCAAGCACGCCCAAGTGTGCCGACTTCTGAACCCACTCCTAGCTTATCTACTTGCACAAGGATTGGTTTCACCCACTCGACTGGGTCTTCCCTCATCAGTTGCTTAGAGCTTAGTAGCTGCTTATTCCTCACAGACTCACCAGAAGGCAAGTTTCAAATTGTCAGGTTGACATGTCAAATTAACATATAGGGCCAGAATCCCCCACTTCAAATCTTGATTTTTTTTAACTTTATTTATTTTGTGTGGTGTGTATTTGTGTGTGTGTGTGTGTGTGTGTGTGTGTTTTAGAGGATAATATGTGTCCCTGTGGAGGACTAAGGGTGACTTCAGGAACCATCCTGGATTGCTTCTACCTCCTTTTCACTTCACTCTGGGATTTCCCAGGCTCTGCCCACCAGGGTCTGAAGTGCAGGCCTCTTCAATTTTTGCCTGGCGTTTTATTGTGGGACCTAGGATATGAACTCAGGACCTTCTGCTTATAAGGCAGAGTCTTAATCCCTGAACCATTCTTTCCAGCCCCAAATCTTGACTTCCAATGGAATCTTTTGTCAAGTTCATTGCATATAAGGTGCTTTCAACAGCAACTCTTATTTTTTTTTTCTCTTTCAGTTTCTGCTGTCCAGATTGGGCTAGAACTTTCTATGCAACTGAGGACATCTTTGAAGTCTGATGCTCCTGTCTCCACCTCCCGAGTGCTGGGAATATGGGGTGCTCTACTATGCATGGTTTATGCAGTACTGATGACTCTGCTATGCTAGGCAAACACTCTTCCACCTGAGCATCCCACATCTCAGAATCCATCACTCTTTACTGTGTACTAAAAGCACAATAAAGACTCAAGTCTTCAGTATGCCACAAAAGGCCTGAACCCTCACAGGAGTAGACAAGACAGAGGGAACCCTAGGGTCCATAGAAGCAGACAGACAGGAGAATGGGAGGGAGTGGGATGGATTGATGTACAGAAGGGAGGAAAATAGGAGAGAGGGTTGAAGGGAAGCAGGGACAAGTACCTAATATGCTTATAAAATTAGAAAAATAAAAATATATTTAAAAACCACTCAAGTCTTAAAATAAGAATTTTTTTGTTTTGGAAAGCAACATAGAAAAGGGGTTCAGGAGGGACCTTAAAGCATTGGTTGTGGGGAGAGGTATACCCGTGAAAACCAAGTTAGCATAAAATCAAAAGGAAGCAAAAGGGGTTAGTGAGTTATTGAATCCAAACCTTACCTAGGGCCTGCAGAGTAGGGAAGATAACACAAGGAGAGAAAGAATGGAGTAGCACAGACCACGTGCCACCTAAATGACTCAAAACTTAGCTTAAGAAATATTGGCAGATACAGAAACCATGTGAGATACTGACTTGGGAAGGGCTGTGGGGACGAGTGAAAGGAAGCCAGGCTTGCGATGGGAGTATCCCATTGACTTGACTACTAGGGAAGTCCAGTCGTGGATATCATGAAGGCCCTGAGTCCACCCACCTTGCCCCTGATCACCTACCTGGCCAAGTCCACCTAGAAACACACCAGATACTCACATTCAGCACTTTCAGTTTGGTGTATTTTTCCCGATATCTTTTGTGATGGATTAGGGTTTCATATAACCAGCCACGAAAAGAAAGACAACAAGGAGTTTGAGGAAGCAGAGTTTGAACCGCTACAAGAAAGGATTAAAGAGGAAAGGAAGGAGAAAACAAAGAAAAGGGCAGCAAGCTGCCACACATCTTCCAGGACTGATTTTTAATATTCCCCGTGCTTTCTGATATTATCTGTCGGGATACTGATTCCCAAGAACCTGATGGGTGGAAGTCACAATCAGTTCCTCTCTTCTTTCTTTCGAGTTACCAACTCACCACACCCACCCACCGTCCCCATTATGCCTCCCGCAAATACCTCACCTTTCCAACAACTTACCTCCTACAAGCCCTCCTGTAACCTCGTGAGCTTGCATAACTGCTATTATAACATCAGCCCGCGAAGGTAACATCAGCCTGGAGTCCTGGCAAGAAGCACGGATTTGCCAGCCACTGAAGAGCCATTTATTTTCTCTCTACCCAGACCCGTGTCAACGGTCCACTTTCTGGCTTTTGAAATCAGGAAGAGGTTCTGTTGACCAGAATTTATCGAGCTATTTTAGAAAACATGTAATGTCAGCAAAGGGAACTATTTTTATCACTGTAGGTTGTTTAACCACCTTTGATGGTGATCAAATTTATTGTGCCAATAAAAGGCAGGACACCCCAAGAGGCTAGGCCAAGAAGAATTAGGATGTGTAGAGAAGTAAGAATTGCACAGCGAAGATTTGATCTAGCACCTCACGGGGCAGAAGAAATTATCCCACTCAACTAAAAAGTAAATGAACATAAAATTAGGCCCATAGCCAAATGGGCAATCATTTTAGTCGCTTCTCAGGCATGATGACATACACTTATAAGCCCAGGAATTCAGAGGTAAAGAAAGGTGGATCAAGAGTTTAGGGTTAACTTGAACTACATAGCAAAGACTTGTTTTAAAATGCCACAGGATGGAATATAACTCAGTGGTAGAACACTTTCCTAGCATGCGAATGGCCCTTGATTTTAACCCCAGAACCCCCAGCCCCCTTCCCAGGCAGACCCACACATTACTAACCCTTTCTCAAAATTTACTAAACCAGAAAGCAGTTATCAAGATCTTGAAGGGTCTGCTTGAAATATTAAAGGGGAAAAACATAAAGAAAGAAAACCAGACTTAGGCCTTTCCTTTTAGGATCTTTCCCACCACTGAGATCTAGCGTGAGAAGGTGAGTATTATGAGGAAGGCTGTGTGTTAAGCTGTACTCAGGGACTGGTTTAAGAACATTTCAAAGTCTTATTATCACAGAAACAAGTTTCAGAAATTAGAAGCAATGGTGTGGATTAAATCAACTTCTTTTGACTGAAAATTAATTAAAAAGGACTACAGAGGCAATCATTTAAAGTGTTGACATTTCATCTATAGTTTTATTAATAGAAGAGGACTTTTAACATGTGAAGGAAGGCAATTTTCTTGTGAATGTTAGTGGAGGATCAGTCACCAATATGAGGAGAAAACATAAAAAAGCATGTACTTGAATGACTAGCCAATGTCTCCAAGTAGTGTGACTTTTATCAAGTAGGTAGATTGAAGCAGGACAGGGAGATGAACATGTGTCAGTCGCTGACTTGTTTGCTTCCCTTCTTAAGCTTCTTTTTTCCCTCCCTTCCTTCCCTTGTTCTTTCCTTCCTCCCTCTTGTCTCACTTCTTTTCTCCTCTCTTACTCTCTTCTGCTTTCCCTTGCCCTTCATTCACGACCCTCCCTTCCTCTTCTTTTCCCACCTTCTAAGAATTCAAAATCTAGAGTCCTCCTCTCCACTCTCCTCCTTTTCTCACCTTCCAAGAATTCAGAAATCAAAAGGCATTCAGCAACAAAATTGATTGGCTCAGAAGACCTGGCCCACCTCTAGCCCAAAGTGTCTCAACCGTAGGAAGATAGAATCCATGATTTGGTTTGCTGCCTTGGTAATGAATTGTGAAACAACTTAGCTAGATCTGCAGGAGCCAATGTTGAGCATCCTTGATTCGTTCATGTGTAATCTGGTAGGATCCCGTCAAGATTTCTATCTGCCTGAATTTCCATCTTTTCAACTGGGAAGTTGGAAGTCTCTTGTATACTAGACCATGGTTGGTATTGTAGAACCAAATGTGAACAAATGTCAAATCCTTGAAAACTTTAAATACATGCCCTCTGCGGTACCAACTGGATTGTTGAACAAATTGTTGTATTGTTTTTAAACTATCATTTGAATGAGGAGCAAAGATGGAAAATTTATGGAACAACAGATATAGTGCATGCATGTTTCATGAGCAAATATATAATTCTTTTTTAAATTTTTTATTCAATCGTGTGTGTGTGTGTGTGTGTGTGTGTGTGTGTGTGTGTGTGTGTGTGTATGTAGAACCACGGGTGAATTCAGGAACCACCATGGACGCCTCCACCTCCTCCTTGTTTACTCTGCCCCGGGATTCACAGGCTCCGCCCTACCAGGACCAGAAGGGCAGGCCGCCGGCGTCTATATGTGGGGTCTCAGATCCGAATTCGGGACTTTCAGCCTGCAAGGCAGAGGCTTAACCCCTGAGCCACCTCTCCAGCCCCCAAATATATAATTATTGAACCAATGGTCTTAGATACTTGCTAAAAGACACACTAATAGTAAGATATTGAAAAGCTATATTACATGCCAAATACTAATTTCTATGATTAAACTAAAATACACAGGTGTCCTGGACAGTGAAAGTCAAATTTGAGGAGCCAGATATTTGACTTCCAATAACACATTTGATTCATTATCTAAGAAGCAAAACGGATGGATTATGAGGGAAGGGATGAAAAAATATCACACAAATTAAATTGGTCCGTGAGTAGCTATCCATGTAGGAAATAAAACAGACTTTGAAAAATAATGATAATAGAAGCACGAGATAACCAGACACCTATGAGATTCATCAATGGTAGTTCAGAGAGGAAATTTTATAGTTGGTGTTATAATTAACACCAACGTAAAAAGGCAGATATAAATAAGTAAATAAATAAAGGCCAATAGTGTATCTGTCTCATAGAACTGAGAAAATGAGAACAAGTCAACCATAAAATTGATAGAACAAAGACTGAACAGAAATAAAGGACAGAGGTCAGGAAAAACAATAGAAAATTTGACCAAAAGAAAAAGTTGCATTTTGAAAAGTGGGCACAGAGATTGAATCAGTAACAAATATTCCTTCAAATAAAACCCACAATCTAATGACTTTGCTACTGAGTTCTACCAAATATTTAAAGAGTAAACACCTATTCTTAAAGTCTTTGCCAGAAAAATCATGAATAGAGGTGACTTCAAAACTTACAAGGCCAGTTGCAAAAGGTACAAACAGTAATGAAACTACAGGCTAATACTGATAACGAACACACAGGAAAAAACCATTTAAGGGAATTCTAACAAACTTAATTCAACAATACATTAATACGATAACTTAGCATGCTAAAATGGGACTCATCCTAGGAATGTAAGGTTGGTTCAACATTTGGAAGGCAACGAATGTGAAACATTATTTGGAGAAAGTGAAGAAAAAAAACAATTCAGTTACATCACTATATGTATAAAATCATTTAGCACAATTTCACATCTTTTCCTGTTCAATCCTCAACAAATCAGGTCCATAAAGAATATCCCTTAGCATAGTAAAGATCCTATATGACAGGCTGTCAACTAATATCATATTCTAACAAGAAAAACAGAAAGTTTTCCCCCTAACATCAACAGAAGGACAAGGATGCCCACGCTTACCACATCTATTAGCATAGGCCGTGGAGTCCCAGCCAAAGCAATTAACTGATAGAAAAAAACTAAAAACAGAACATATATATATTAGGAGTGAAGGAATTAATTATTTTCATGTTTACAGATGGTATGATCACATGCATAAAAATATTAGAATTAACAAAGTCAGAAAATTTATAGGATGTCAAATTAACATATAAAAATCAGTAACATTACTAAAAAACAAAGAGCAAATTGTCTGAACAAAGCAAGGAGGAAAAACTTTTTTCACAGTCCTTGCAAGGGAAAAATAAAATCCTGACTTATTCAATGGCAATAGAGGCAAAAGATGCTTATGCTGTTTCTGAATTATTACTGAATGACATGAGGCAGACACACACAAGGGAAGATACAGGCCAACTTCATTGTTGAAATACATGTCCATATCCTCTAATGTGACCTACAGTTTTAACTCAATCCTTATGAAGATGTCAATGACATTCTTAATATAAAAATAATCCAGAAATTCACATGAATCACAAATCATTAAGAATAACTATAGAAATCTTGAGCCAGAAAGAGGAAAGAAGAGAGAGAGAAAGAAAGAAAGAAAGAAAGAGAGAAAGAGAGAGAAAGAAAGAGAGAAAGAAAGAGAGAGAGAAAGAAAGAGAGAGAGAAAGAAAGAGAGAGAGAAAAAAGAAAGAAAGAAAGAAAGAAGAAAGAAAAAGAAAGAAAAGAAGAAAGAAAGAAAGAAGGAAGGAAGGAAGGAAGGAAGAAGGAAGGAGAGAGAGAAAGGAAGGAGGGAGGGAAGGAAGGAAGGAAGGAAGGAAGAAGAAAAGAAAGAAAGAAAGAAAGAAAAGAAAAGAGAGAGAAAGAAGAAAGAAAGAGAAAGAAAGAAAAAAGAAAGAAGAAAGAAAGAAGAAAGAAAGAAAGAAAGAAAGAAAGAAAGAAAAAGAGACAGGCAGACAGGAGAAGGAGGGAGGGAGAGAGGGAAGGAAGGAAGGAAGGAAGGAAGGAAGGAAGGAAGGAAGGAAGGAAGGGAGGGAGGGAGGGAGGGAGGGGGAGGAGGGAGGAGAAATAGAACAAAACTGGAAATATCATACTATCTGACATTTATATATACTGCAAAAATATAATTAAAAAACAGTACGTTACTGGCATAAAATAGGAAGGTATCCCAATGGAACAGAATAGAAAACTCAGAAAAAAATCTGCTTATTTATAGTCAAGTGATTTGGACAAAAGACCCAAGAAAGAATGCATAATGGAAAGAGCCTAGCATCTGCAGCAAGTGGTGTTGGGAAAAGCAGATGTCCGTGTGCAGAAGAATGAAATCAGACTCCTACTTTTTATCATCATCAGACTCAACTAAAAATGGATCAAAAACTTGCATGTAAGATATGTAATTTTGAAAGTACCAGAAAAAAATGGGCAAATCTCTACGGCATTAGTTCAAGAAATGACACCTAATGAACACAAATGTATGCAGAGAATAAAGCAAAAATAAGCAAATGGGAGTGTGTCAACTTTAAAGATCTTAAAAGCTTGGGGCTGGAGAGGTGGCTCAGGGGTTAAGCCTCTGCCTTGTAGGTAGAAGGTCCTGAGTTCGGACCCACGTATAGATGCCGGGATCCATGGTGGTTCCCGAATTCACACACACACACACACATACACACACACACACACACACACACACACACACACACACACACACAATTGAATAAATAATAAAAAAATTTAAAGATCTTAAAAGCTTCTGAACAGCCAAGGCAACAGTGAACACAGTGGACAGTCAGTTTGTAGAACAGAAGAGTGTGTGTGAGAAACAAACCTGAAACCTGGTAAGGAGATAGTAACAACTCAATAGCAAGAAAACACCCTGGCTGGAAAATCAGCAAAGAATCTGAATGGATATATGAAAAAAAAATCTGAATTGGATATATGAAAAAAAAAACATTCAACAGCAAAAAAATTAACTTACAATCAGATGTTATCTCATCCTAGTAAGAATGGCTATTAGGTGTTTACTTCAGAAATTGGAATGATACAGAGAATATTAGTATGCCCTTATTCAAGAATGGTACATAAGTTCATAAAATGCTTCATATATTTTTTTTAAAAATGGCTATTATCAAAAAAGATAAAAGGCAGCCCTTGCTCCTGAGGATACAGAGGAAGGGAACTCTCACATGCTGGGGGTGGAGGCGCTGCTTGGGACAGACTTGAAAATAACAAGAAAGTGCTGAGACATAAAAAATAAAAGAAGCCAGAAATCCCACTACTGAATATATATGTTGAAAGTACTATATTAAAGAAATACACATTCTGACATATGTATTGCTTTATTTACAAGAGCCAGGATAGGAGATTAACTTATTGTGTGCATTACTTGATGGGTGGGTAAAGAAAATGTAGTATTTATCCAGTAAGGAATGCTATTTGGGGATAAAGAAAAATCTTGACATTTGTGACTCTTTAGAATGCATTAAGTGAAGCAAGTGAGATATAGTCACTTGAGTTCAAAGAAGTTGGGTAGACTGGATACGCCAATCACTTTAGCAGTTGGAGAAGGAGAAACGCATGGTCACCTTTTCTATTAGGAAGAAAGGATGAAGGAATAGTCAAAGGTCTTGAGAGGTCCTGACAGGAAAAAATAAATAAATAAAAATTGGTATGTGGCTCCAGACAGTGTGAACATAATGTTCAGCACTTGAATTTTGTGGATTTCCATTTTTATCAAATGATCTCTCTTCCCCTGTATTATTTTTGCATCAGTACTAAGGCTCGCAGAATGCAAAAAGTTCAGACATTTAGACATTGAGTAGTTCTGAAAAAGTTATGAAAAATCTCCATAGGTAGTTTGCACCCCTCTCCATTTTTGGAAGTCAACCCATTATGTTCTAGAAGCATTCACAACAACATTCACTATAGACAGGCCATCAAGACTATTTGCATGGCTCTTTCTCTGGGGCAGGTTCTCGGGGAGAATTAGATACTGCATGACGCAGCTCAGCAACTGAAAGACACTAAATGCAAACTGGGCTACAAAGTGCCTGTGTTTGTTTTTCCTGAACATGAGCAAATGTGACGGTGATGGAATGAAACCATATTTCTCGCAGCAAGTCTCAAGAAATAAAAGAAGACTGTGCAAACCCTCAGGCAGGCGCTGCAGGCAAAACGCATGGAAGGCAGAACAAACCAGGGGTGAAGATTCTAGAACTTCTCCTCCTCAGCAAACAAACATTTTTAATTTCCTCTGGCAAGAGATTGATGATCGCATTTGCAACAAGAGGAATTGGTGAGCTGTTTCCAAAGCAGATGGAAAGAAGCTTCATGTCGGAATAAGGAGAAAATTCCATTTATCTTGACAAGGGTTTAGAATGAGTTAGTCTCAGTGGGTTGGGCATGGAGCAGACCATGGATAGAAAGATGAGAGAAACTCCTTGGAATAATACATGCAGCGACACACCAATTAGTTCCCACCTGTAAGAGACAGAGGTCATTCCAACATTATACACAAAGTACAGAAAAAAATTTCCCCCACAGATAGAGAGAGAGAGAAAGAGAGAGAGAGAGAGAGAGGAGTGAATTATGTAGATGTCAACTTTAAAGGCCTTTTAAAATCTTAATGTGCAGTTTGCTACAGCAAGAAAATTTTGATTTCAATAACTTCCAGAGCAAGACCACATGGGATATTTATGCCAGGTTTCTGATATCCAACCAATATAAGAATCAATTTTCTTCCTCTAATTTTATTTTCCTCCAGACTTCTTGCCTTATTAAATCTTAGCAATTCCCCTACATAATCCAAGTTACACAAGCCTGTTTTTTTTTTAACATGCCAAAGAGAACTCATTTAGAGAGGATCAGAAACATGGACAAACTCAGGAGATATGGGAAAGAGTCTAAAAATGAAGACTGGTTGGATAAAGCTTGAGGAGGCAGAAGATGCTGGGGAGGAAAAGCAAATATGAGAAACAAAAGGCATTTTGAGCTTCCTAGTCTCCCACAGGGTAGAATTGTGCCTATGCAGATTAGCTAATTCTTTTTCTTAATTTACATTTATTTTTCCCCAATCATACAAGCTCAATAGGTACCCCCATCCCCTCCCCCTCCTCCTTTCCCCAGTCCCCCTTGCACCCTCCCTTTTCCCCTTCCTTTTACCCCCTCCCTCCCCTTCTCCCAGTGCCTCCCCCTTCCCCTCTCCCATTCCCTGAAGAATCCTTTAGTGTGAATGCCAAACTTCCCTCTGAGTCCTCCACTCTAGTGAGGTATAAGGACTCAGTGGCATTGCCTAGAGCCCTTTCTTGGGCTCCCCTTTAGTATGGGAACACGACTGTGACTGTTAATCCCTTGCCTCTAAGGATCTTAGTGCCTGTGATCCATGCTAGACTTTGAGGGGTCATTGACTTATAGCTGACAATTCTTTAAGTCTAGAAGCAGCAGTAGCTGATTCAGGCAAAGGGGGAGGTTCTCAAGGAAGGTTTAGGAGAAGGGTTAGTGGGAAAGGTACAAGCCTTGGCATTGCTTAAGAGATCAGGTTCCAGCCTTGACACTGAGGAGATGTGTGAAGTGAAATCCAGCTTGGATACAAGTGGCATAGCCTCCAATGATGTGCTAACATCCCTGACAGAAATAGCTTACTGTGGCCAGGGGTCCTTATCTGCTTAGACTCATGTGCCCGGAGACATTGTGATGGTTACGGAACCATGTGGCTGAGAGGAGTTTTTAGTTTCAAAGCTGACCAGGAACTGGAGAACCAGAAAAGGCACCTTCTCGAATGGCTGCTTTTTCCTCCCATATATTCCGCCTAGGGACCCTCAGGTCCTACAAATATTCAGGATGGGCCTGACCTCCTTGGTTACACTTTTCTGGAAAGGTCTCAGAGCCACACCCACACAGGTGCCTCACCGATCTTCCAGGTGATCCTAGAGCGAGTCAGACGGCCTGACTGTGAAAATGAAGTATCGGTTACCCCAATTGTGATTGGCAACGGGGAGCCCACAAATGGTCCATCATTCATCTCCTGTCCCCACAGAGTAGCATCAGTCAGCAGCATCTATAGCTCATGTTCACCCCCTTCACTCTCTGACTAGTCTCCAGTTTGAAAAAGAGCTTTATGACATCATCAAGATTGTGACATCATCGTCCTTTTTTTCTTTACCAAACAAAGAGAATCTTGCTTCCTGTCTAGACTGACCATTTCACATTCCTTGTCTCTTGATCCTAAACTTGTCCCTGACATACGCATGTCTTCAAGGCTTTTGCACTCAGTCTTCTCTATTCTTTTGACAGATGCACCGACTACAACTTCTTAATCAACTCAAAGATTTCAATTTTATCCCCACAGAGGACAAAGAGAGATCTTACGTTACATCTCAAATCTGGGTAGTAGACTTGGACATGGCAGCTGCCATGTCCTCTGACATATTTTTGTTTGCTTCTTAGTGTGCCGGCCTGGTGATGATTTACTACTCTTAAGTTCTGTGACAGTTGCTTTCAGGTGTTGACCTGACACTTTAACGGAAGGGTCTGCAGGCATGCCTATGGGAAATTTCTTAGTTAAAGCAGGAAATTGCCTAATTAGCCTGGGAAGTCCCAGCCTGTGGCCAGTGGGGATATTCTCTGGAGAGACAGAAAAGATCAACTGATTGGAGTTAGACAGACTGCAAGCCAAGAGGCATTAGTCTCTCCCTCCTTCCTCCCCTCTCTTGGCATTTCCTTGGATATGGTATAGCCAGTTCCTTCTGCTGGCCTCTTCTGCCAGGGTGATCCATTGAGATTAGAATTATGAGCACAAATAAACCCTTTGCTCCCCTAACTTGCTTGCAGTATATATTCATGATAGCAACAGGAACATGTAACGCTTCACAGTTGGGTGCCAGAGAAGTGGGTTGTTGTTGTGAAGCTAATATGAATTCCCAAATCTGTAGACAACTCCACAGATCCAACAGTCAAGTAAATAGCAAACCTGTAACCTCCAGTGGTGTGGTTCCTTTACTTCCGTTTGGTAAGGATTGTGTTAGATTCCTGATCTCCAACCTTGCCTACTCCAGAGACTTGGATAATTCCACAGGTGCCAGAGGGTGGAATGATTCAGTGGTGAAAAGTGTTGCAGAGTTGAAGAGGGCACGCATTGTAAGCTGTCGCATAGAGTGCGGGGGTTGCACCTAATGGCTCTGCCTTGTGTTCCTCTAACCCTTTTCACGTGGTGCTGTGGAGAACATTCAGGAGATGATGACCTTTCTTGACTCGATGCTCATCAAAACTTTGGATATATGGAGTGAGCCGTTGAGTGGGTTTCGCTTTAGAACGGGAGATCCCATGCAGAGATGGGTGTGATTATGTGTTAGAAGTGATACCAAGGTACCGGGGATGTTGGCTCTGATGCCAGATCATCTGTGTGTCTCAGAGGAGATTCCGTTAGTAATCGGCAAATGTTGGTTGCCTGAAGTCAAGACGGAGGAGTCCAGGCTGACCTCAGGAAGTGCTGCTAAGACGCCACCTTCTTTTAAATGGCACTTCCGGTTTGCAGTGTGACTCTGGACCTGGCATCCGGACTACGCGAGCAAGTCGATTCCTCAATGATTCGTGAATGACAAAGCGTGGCACCCCATTTATGACGCGTCATTTGGTATTATGACATCACTACCAACATCTAGCGGGGGATTTGTCTTAGTTTCACATTTCCCTTACTGTTATGTTATGACATCACTACCAACATCTAGCAGGGGGATTTGTCTTAGTTTCACATTTCCATTAGTGTTATGAATATATGAACCCTAAAGGAGTCCATCTCTGCTCAGGATTCTAGGACTGTAAGTTTCGGTCCATCTTAGAGCGTTAGTAACAGGATCCGAGGGAATGAGCCACATCACATCCACAGGAAAAACAGAAAGTGGGAAAGGATGGATGTATATATAATAGCTTGCCATTCTGCCAAAGACAAACACTTCTCTCTCCATTTTATTCCCCTACCCAGGGATGGTTCCCATACACTATGGGCTGGGTCTCACAAATCCATCAGATAAACCTCCACAGACTTGCACAGATGCCGCACTGACTAAATAATCTTTCCTTGGAGTGCTTAACGGCTCGGCTCTCAGTTTCTTAAGTTCATCCCTGAAACTCACCCACAAAGGGTTCATTAATGGAATTCCAGCATTGGACATAACGTACACAATGGTCCAACTTTTTCCATTGTGCTGGTTTGAAAAAAGTCCTTACGCCCAGTATTTTTTCATCTGGATGTATCTGAATTCTATTCAACTCATTTGTTTGGCTTTCACTACAGAATTTATTTCTATACCAGTGGAGGTCAGCTTCATAGCACTATTAACTTCGAAGAAAGCAATCCAATCAATAAAATTGAATTACATACAGGCACCAACGTTTTACCTTACTGTGTCTCACAGCAAACCGCAGAGTCCCAGGGAATAGGGATTTTTTGTTTTTCTGTACCTCTGTCACTTCCTAGTCTCATTAACTAGACTCTTGTGAGACCACGTATGAACTAGAGCTCCTATGCCAACTTCTCCATCAGCCAGTTGCAAAACAGATGCCACAGAGACTAGAAGCCATAAGCTCAAGTCCTTTTCAATTGATGACTTGGGAGCACAAGTCTATCCATTCACTTCTCAGTCCCCTAATGAAACTTTTTCATGACGCTTAGTTCTTCGGTGGTGAAAAAGACTCTGTAGCCACGTCAGAGACTCAAGTCAAGACCATATAGCCACTGCTCCGAGGGGCTGCCCTTGGAAAGGCAAGCTCCAGACAGGCAAAATGCTAAATAGCGATCCCAACTTCAGATTTTTATTCCAGATTTAAAATAGAAGAGAGGGCACAAGGCCACCGGGTGAGCATCAGATTCCAGGCACCAAAATTAACTGCCACAGGGAGTGGACAGGTGGTATCTCCACGCTCTGGCTGTGTATCAGTCTTGGTGGGAGAGGGAGGGGGCATTTGGACACTGAATGACAAGGATTGGGATGGGAAAAAGCAGGAATACAGCAGAGGACAGAAGGGAAAGGATAAGAAAATAACATAAGGGACCAGCCAAAGTAGTCTAGGAAATACTAGCTGATTAAAACGCTCCACACTGACAAAATAAATGACCAGTGCGAGTTTAAGGAAACCGCCGAAGTATTTCACATGAGTGAGCTTTTCACAGTGCATGCTAGCCAAACACAGGGATGTGTCCTCAGGTAATATTTCCATCAGCTCTCCTATGTGTCAGTGACCAGCGTGAGAGGTGGGGTGCTGAACACTGCCACCTGGGTGGCACTTTGTCCCCCCAGAAACTTCAATTCATAACAACACACATTTGCAGCTCAGCAGCCCAGGCCTCCCCAAGCCAGAGCTTCCTTGAGATAATGAATTTCAATGGGAGAATTCAAGTGTGAACACTTGGCTTAGAGAGTCCTTTGCATGTGTTAGAATTTTCTGTTTGTTTTTGTCTCTGTATAGTACAGATGCCTGCTGGGTCATATGGACTTAAGCTAGTTTCAGGAGATGGGAGGGAACCCCCCCCAGCCAGGCTGCTACCTGCAAGCCCCCCAGCTTCGCGAAGTGGTGGCTGGGCTTTCTCCTCTGTCTGCTGATATATCTGAGGTGTTGTGGCTACGACCACACAAGGTCATTTATTTCTCCATGAGCACCGTGTACAGGACCGTTATGTCTTCACTGTATGGGAGAAATAAGCCAGAGACTGACACCCTCCACAGGGGGCCCAAACCCCTTTGTATCCGACCTGGATTCCATCCGTTGGAGCCTTGGAGCTGTGGATTCACAGTCTGGGGAAGGATGGAGTGTGTGACAATTCACCAAAAAAAAAAAAAACCAGAATTAATGTCTAACTGGGTGTTGGTGCCCTCTTTTTCTCAAACATGTTACTATCTCATTCTTTCCACGAGTTCTCAAATATCTAATATATGGAATTGAAGAAGAGATTAAGTGGCATGGATTATAAAACCTTGTCTGACAAAGCATCTCACAAAAAAAATATCTGTGTCCTTCCTATGGGCCTTTCTTCGTGACTTATGTGTTAAAAATGACACGGCGTGTCTCCGGCCTGAACTTGATTATCAAATATAAGCCAATACATCATTTTGCCAATGACATTGTGCTCTGGTTTGGACATGAAACATTCCAAGGCTTACATATCAAAGGCTTGGTCAACTCAAGGTGACAGACAGCCCCATTGTGAGGTCATTGGATCATAAACAATCCGTTTCACTTCATCAGTCAAGGAGATGATTTGGGTTGATGATTCCTTAAGTTTAAACCATTTTCTCTTGTGGAGGCTCTGAAGGTTTAGAGAGGGTCTGGCCTATGCAGTGCCAGTGATAAAACAGTATAGATTTTAGATTTCTGCGAATTTATGGTCTTGGTTGTCTCAACATGTTTACAGCCTTGAAATTAACAACAAAACACAGCTAAGTAAAGTGGGACTAACCTGGGTTCTAGATGCCCTGTTTCTGCCAAACTCCATCATGACCAGCATTAACACTAACCTCTCTCCTTCTCCCTCCTCCTTCCCTGCCTCCATTCTTCCCTTCCTTGTTCCTTCCTTCCGTCTTTTCTTCCTCTTTCTTTTCTCTTGCTTTCCTTCCTCTTTGGCCTTCCTTCATTTTCTTTCTTTCTTTTCTTTCTTTTTTTTTTCTTTCCTTCTTTCTTTCCTTTCTTTCTCCTCCCTTCCTTCCTCCCTTCCTTCCATCCTTCCTTTCTTTCATCCCTCCTTTCTTTCTTTCTTCCATCCTTCCTTTCTTTCTTCCCTCCTTTCTTTCTTCCCTCCCTCCCTCCTTTCTTTCTTTTTCTTTCTTTCTTTCTTTCTTTCTTTCTTTCTTTCTTTCTTCCTTCCTTCCTTCCTTTCTCTCTTTCTTTTCTTTCCTTCTTTCTTTCCTTTCTCCTCCCCCTTTCCCCTTTCCTTTCTCCCCTCCTTTCTTTCTTTCTCTTATCTCTCTCTCTCAGATAATACCTGTGAAAACTACCAATCTTTAGAATAGAAACCTTCTTTTATAAAGCACTTTACAAGGAATTACAGTTGACAACTTCCTGCTCCTCTTCTGATTCCAAAGCTGGTCTCCAGGAACACAACTAGAGAGACTCAGAAGCCGATGATCTCGAAGCTTCCAGCTGTCCTTACAGACAGGAGAGGAGATGCTGCCTCCTGAAATTCGCATGGCTTCCTTATGCCGCTGACCTGCTTGCATTGAGCAGAGCTGTGTGGACTGTCCAATTGTAGTCATTTCCTGTGTTCAGGTCAATACTTATCAATGCCTTAGATAAAAGAAAATCTGCAAAAAGTCTACCCAGGGCAAAACTCTGGCTTGAGCACACTGCTTCTCCGAACAGGATCGACCAAGAGATCAATCAGCAAGCATGGAGAAGGTGCAAAAGAGACTTTTGCTGCATGGACTGGGCTTCGTGGCCACGCCCAGAACCAAGTTTCTCTGAGTGGAGGAAAATCTAAAGAACATTATCTTTTTATCTTTTTTTCACATTCATAAGCATCAAGCACATTTCAGTTAGTTTAGGTACATTTCCTGGATTCTGTGCAATGAAAGGCAAAATAGATTCACTTTCTTTTTATTCCACAGAATAATAATAGGGAATTTAAATTTATTACCACATGCTCCTGCTAATACCATCTGCAAAAAAATCCTCTCCTTTGGAATTCCAAAGTACATAGTTACCGTTAACTTTTTTATTTTCATTTAAAAGAGATGGAGGAGGAAAAGAAAGAGGAGGAGGAATAGTCGGAGGAAGAGGTAGAAGAAGAAATGTTGAAAGACAGAGAAAGAGAGAGAGAGAGAGCATATTCATGGCATGCAATGTGGAAATCACAGGACAAGGAATTTTTTGAAGTCGGTCCCTTCCTTCCACCCTGAGCCCCAAGGATCAAACTCAGTTCTTGAGGTTTGCGAGTGGGTGCTTTTCCCACTGAGCTATTCTACCAGCACCCATACCGTGACTCTAACTCCTGGAAAGGTGGGGAACAATAAAAGGTCATGCTTGATACAGATCATCATCCACCTTAGACAAAAAGCAGAACAAATAAAGCAGGAAAAGCTAGCCAGGCTGTGGCACAGAATGAAGGAATGGGGGTTATGGGGCAGTGAACACAAAATGGTACAATCTCTCTTTCACAAAGGGCTTGGTGGATTCTTCAACACTTCATCATGCCTCCTCTTCTACTGCTACTTATTTGGCCCCAGAAAAAAGACACGTAAAATCTTTTGCACAAATGTTAACAGCAGTCAGTTTTATTTGGATGTAACTTGTGTGTCCGTTCCCAGGGGGATGGGCAGAATGGAATGTGCTGTATAGAATGTCACAGGACAGAGAGAAAGAACTACGGGCACAGGCGCCTATGGCTGAATCAGACAGAGGGAAAGAATCTCAGTGCACGCAGCTTGGAAGCCAGACACATCAACATCCGGAGCACAGAAATTCATTCAGTGCCACAGAGCAAAAGAGACGTAGCTGCGTGGACGTGAGAGTGAAGTGGTAAGGGGAAGGAAGGAGAGGGCAGGACTTCTAATTAAGTTCATTATCTTGATTGTGGTGATGAACCATGGAGCCCATTAAATAAAAAAAAACTAATTATGTGTGCTCTTTAAATAGGTACAAGTTATTGGACATCAATTATACCTCAATATGGCTGATTAGAGAAAGAGCCTAGGACACAGAAGAAACAGGTATTTCCCACACTGTCTGTGAGAAGACCCTTTCTACTCTGGGAAAAAAGATTCAAACAGAAAAACATCATCTTGCTTGAGGGAGGAAATTTCATCTGAGCATCAAGTTCTCTTCTTTTTAATTTTTAAAAATGAGTCATGTGCAGAGACCCTACGTCAACCACCTGGAACCAGGCCAGCCTAATCTCTCCCCATCCTCAAACTCAGGGAGATTTGCGGAAGAGGGAGCAGTAAGATTGTAAGAGCCGAAAGATGGGGAGGAGCAACGATATGCAAGATACTCCACACAAGTTAGGGCTGAAGTAACCATAATAGGACTTTGCATGACCTGCACAATGATTAGCATAATATTGACCCCTTGAAGCCTAGCATAAATCACAGGAACTAGGATCCTTAGAAGCAAGGGATTAACAGCTACAATAGTGTTCCTATACTAAAGGGGAACACAAGAAAGGGCTCTAGGCAATGCTACTGTGTCCTTACACCTCATAAGAAAGGAGGATCCAGAGGGAAGTTGGACATTCATACCAAAAGATGCTCCAGGAAGGGGGTGGAGGGGGCACTGGGAGAAAGGGAGGGAGGAGGAAAGGAAAGGGAGAAGGGGGAGGAAGCAAGGGGGTCTGGGGAGGGGTGGAAAGAGGGGACTGAGGTACCTATTAAGTTTGTATGAGTGGAAAAAATTAATTAATTAATTAAAAAAATGAATATGTGTATATGTATGGAAGGTGTGTTAGTGTGTGTGTGTGTATGTGTGTGTGTGTGTGTGTGTATGTGTGTGTGTGTGTGTGTGTATGTGTGTGTGTGTGTGTGTGTATGTGTGTGTGTGTGTGTGTACATGCACAGAGTTCAAAGAAGGAAGTCAGGGTCCTATTCTATGATTCTTCTCCTCATTTCTATGAGACAGGGTCTCTCACGGATCTGAGCCCATTTTTCTTCCATCTTGACTGGTCAGCAAGTCCTAGCCATCTTTCTGTCTACCCTGCCCCTGACCCCCCAACACTAGGCTTGCAGACGCATGCAGGCATGTTTGGATTTTAAAGTGGGCACCAGTTTCTGAACTCAGACCCACAAGTTCAAACAGCAAGTGTTTGTTTTTGCCTCCCAGGGATCTCTTCTTTCCAGACTCTGGCTGACTTGTGGAGTCACCCTGGAGTTCTAAAGTACATTTGGATCTACACAGAAAAGTACTTCTCCTTCAAGCCTTAGGAAACATATCCCTGTGTCTTCTCCCTGTCTCGTCTTGTGATGCCATGACTACCCAGAGCCCTGTGGCAGCTGAGTGATTCCCTTCCTGCTTTCAGTCATCCTCAAAGATGATGATGGGCAGGCAGGCGCAAGACCAGAAAATTCCAGCTGGGCCTTCCATCATGGGCAAGCTGGTGGTGAAGAGTCGTCTCCACTTGGAAATGCCACTGGTTGATGTGCTGTGTAGGACCGGACGAGACAGATGGAAACGCACCCTGCCGTAGAGTCACAGGAAGGGCAGCAGGAGGCTGGTACCTTTGATTTGACTCCTAGCACCGAGAGCCAAGCCAGCGATGCTGGGCTATTTTTAATGTTCAAAGAGCCTCTCAAAAGATTTATGACTACAAGTACGGAGTGTGGAAGAGATAAATTGAAGCAGGGCTCTCCCGGCTCCAACAAAGGAGTCAGCCTGCCAGCTTGGTCAATAAAGTATTTAAGCTCTGAGTGCTATGTGGGTTGTCATAGATTAAAATTTGAAAGTCTTTTATGGTATAACAAGGTCCTTAATTATAACTCTGGGCTTTGGGTTATTTGCAGGTTGTGCAAACAGCAAGAGTTATGCTATAGTGAATATCGTTGTATACACGAGTCTTTAGAGTCATTGCGCACCAGAGAAAATACTCACTTGTCAAGCTCTGAATGATTTTTCCCGAAGAAAGGAGTCTGAGATGTCTGTCATCTCAGCTGTACCCTGCATCCTTCCTCTCTTAGCACAAAGGTCATAGGATCTCATGAGCTTTCTGTCACATTCACACTCTTTGTAATGTGAGATCTGTGGTGATTTTTTTCTGCTGTGAATTTTAGTTGTCGACTAACTTCTTTGGCTGGGAGTTACCAGGTCAAGCACCTCTCTTACGTCAAAGGGGTCTTGAATGTGGAATGAATAGATCTCGATTAGTGGAAGGTTTACCTGTCACTGACAGATCATACTCCAGCAGCTTGAAGATGGTTGACATTAATCTGCAGGAAGGTTTGTCTTACCAATTGAGGGTTCATGCCTCCATTATAGGTGCATATAAATCTTCCCTTGTAAAATTGAAGTCAATGTAGTCTACATTGTTTATGTGCACCTATATATGTATAGTAGGATGTTATTCATTGACTTGTATTGCTCATTATACACATGTAGTTCTATCGAGCCTAAACAGATGACACTTAACTTTGTAAAATAGAAGTGATCAAAACATTTTTAAATTAATAGGATTAATATTCATCAAGTGTCCACTCCTCTCTCACTTCCTCCTGACTATGTTTTGCTACATACAGCCATCTTCTCAATATTTTCTCAAAGAAGTTTTAAGTCCACGTACAGTCCTCAGTTGTCCTATTCATTGAATAAACAGATACAGCAGGACACTGCAAGTTTTACCATCACAAAAGGAAGGAAAGATGATGAAGTCCATGGGGTCAATCATATTTGCAGTGAAGATAATTTCTAGTTTGTTAAATATGAGTTTTGAAGATGGGATTTTTCTCATTAGCCTTTGAAAGCGAGAGCACACTAGGTTAGAGAAAGTGGGTGTCCTTACAGGTCGAGGTAGACATGAGGTAGAGATAGAAGCATAGCTTCTCCGTAGGAGCATCTAGTGCCTCCAGGCCTCCCTATGGCATTGGCTTTTAGCCACACCGAATCAGAACTCCATCATCTGCCTCAGTTGATCATTTGATGTCTGTTACAAGTTTCCTTATTTTTCCAACCTTGTCACTTGAACTAGCAGGAAGACAGAACTATGAGAAGGATGTATGTTGGCTTCTTTGGCTCATAAATGACACGCACTTCAGCATTGCACCTGTACTGACTAGAAACAAAGTTAATGCAAATCCTGGGGCTGCCTTGGAATGGAAACCTTGCCAGATCTTATGGGGCAAACTGATTTTCTTGAGCAACTGCGCCCTACCTCATGGTCAAAGCCCAGGTCAAATCTTAGCTTCACTCAACTTCCTGGTCTGTCTCATGAGGTCAGCTATCCATAAGTTACTACACCATGGTAAGAACACTAATATGCATGATGATGGAAGCAAGGCAAGGAAATGATGGATACCGGAAGAAGGAGAAAGAGGAGAAGGAGGAGGAAAAAAAAGAAGAAGAGGAAAAGAAAGGAGGGGAAAGGGTAGGAGGAGGAAAAGGAAGAGAAAGGAGAAAGGTGAGGAGGAAGTAGAGGAGGAAGAGGAAGAGAAGGGGGAAGAGAAAGAAGAGGAGGAGGAAGAAAAGGAGGAAGATGAGGAGGAGGAAGAAGGAGGTGGAGGAAGGGAAGAAGAAGAAGAAGAGAAGGAGAGGGGGAAGAAGGAGGAGGAGGAAGGGAAGAAGAGGAAGAAGAGGAGGAGAGGGAGAAAAATGAGGGGGAAGAGGAGAGAAAAGAAGAAGGAGAGGGGGAGGGAGGAGGAGAAAGGAGAAAGATGAGGAGGAAGAAGAGGAGGAAGAGAAGGAGGAAGATGAGGAGGAAGAGAAGGAGTAGTAAGGGAAGAGGAGGAGGAAGAAGAGAGGAGAGGGGGAAGAAGGAGGGGGAAGAGGAAGGGAAAGAAGAAGGGGAGGAGGAGGAAGAGGAAGAGGAGGAGGAAGACAAGGAGGAAGAGAAGGGGGAGGAAGAGGAGCAGGAATAGGAGGAGGAAGAGGAGAAAGAGGAAGAGGAGGAGGAGGAATAGGAGAAGGAATAGGAGGAGGAGGAAAGGGGAAGAGAAGGAAAGAGGGAGAGAAGGAAAAGGAAGAGGAGGAAGAAGAGGAGGAAGAGGAAAGCATTACCTTGGACAATGTGTCCTATGGGAAGGAAAGAACACGAGAATAAGTAAAAATTGATGCTAGTGCGTAAGGTGAGCCATAGAGTTCAGATGGCTGCACAGGGTGGTCCTGACAGAGGCGAGAGCCACACGCTAAGGAGGAGCTGGCGTGAGGGAGTGTGTCTGCTGGGACGGTGATCGATCAGAGCACAAAGACCGACTGTCTGCTGCTGCTGAGAAACACGAAGCACTGGCCCCACAAAAGCTTCACGTCTGGCTTACGTTCGAGTCACGCTTGTGCACTCTGCAGCATGCTGAATCCAGGGGTTGAGAACCACGTGAGTGATGGAGCGCTCCCTCTCAGATGCGACGCTCAGATGCGATGAGGGCGTTCTCCTAGGAACCTCTCGCTGGGGTGAATCCACGTCAGTGCGAATGTTGGAGACTTACGAGAGGCGTGGGAGAATAACCAACATCGCTTTGACCTCAGAAGCATTATTAAGGAGAACTTTCTAGTAAGTGAAGATTCGGACTTGCTAGGATGGTGATGTGCTTTGGGTTTGGAAGCTCTTTGCTTCCTCCTGGACCTTGTCCATTGCATAGTTAGAGATGTCTTTCATGGTTTTCACACATATACTAAATCAAGGCATAAAACCAGAAAAGTCTTTATACAGGTGTCCATATCATTCCTCACACACATTGACTTCAATGGATTTCTGATCTTGCATAACTTAGCCCTCTGTGGTTCAAATCTCCACACCTGACCAAATGCTCCTTCCAGACAGAACTGTGATCATGTTCCCAGCTCGAGCGCACTCTTTGTGGATCACATCCAAAGTGGGAGTTCATGGAAGGACTGTATGCAAAAGAGGCAATGCAAAAGGAAGTTGAAATGCAGTGGCCAAATGGGTTGGGCATTGCAGACCGAGATGGGTTGGCTATATTCAGCCATTCTTAGAGTCAAGATCCCCTAATCTGCACTGGCTGAATATTCAAGTAAAGAATTATACTGTGATTGAAGAAGTTTCTCCCGCTGAGAAGCATCTCGCACCTCCTCCTCTCATGCATTTTTGTAGCACAATTAGCTTCCACTGTAAGAGCCTTCTCTTACCTAGTGAGCCAACAGATCACCATTCTGGGAAGGTACAGGGTTGAGTCTTGTCTTCTGATTTCAGAAGTCAGTTTTAATTACATGGATGACAACTCTGCCCCTCAATGCCAATTCTGTATTAGTTTTTCTTCTGTTGCTGTGATAAAATACCCTCAACAAAATCACCTTAGTGTGTGTGTGTGTGTGTGTGTGTGTGTGTGTGTGTACGTATGTGTGTATGTGTGTGAGTGTGTGTGTCTGTAGAAGCCCAAGACTAACACAGGGAATCATCCTGAATTGTACTACCTCCCTATTGCTTTGTTCTGGGGTTTCCACTTTCCAGGGCTAGAACTGCAGGCCACTCCTACATTCATCAAGTAAAACTACTGAATCTGGGGTTCAGAACTCAAGTCCTTTTGCTTGGGAGGCAAAGGCTTTAACCCCTAAGCTGTGTCCCCAGCCTCCACATCAGATTTCTCCAAGAGCTTGGAACTCATTTGGGAGTCATGGAATTCTCTAAATTGTCTCTGCGGGATTAACTTGCTCTCGTCGCTGAACAGGGAGCCTCTCTCCTCAGCTTATCTGCAGCGCGTCTCACATCTGCCTGTTAGGCATCCTCGAAGCCGCTTCTCTGCGTCTGCTTCTCCACCTTCATAAAGCACAGTGTGCTGTAACAAACGCTTGTCAAGATTCAAGGGCCTCTAATTAATTCCTTGTAATACTGTTGCTTATATCAATTAAGTCCCGGGGAATCAGCAACTCCCTGTCAAAGTGGCTCAGGGCAAGTGCAGAGCAGATGAATTTCTGGGCAGACACAGTGAGGGAAACCTCGATGTCCAAGTCGCTGTCAGCAGTGGCCCCATAGCCTTGCATCCACGTGCTCTGGAGTCTCAAATGATTTGTGAACAAAGCCACTACCTGAGGTCGCCCAGATGACAAAGGGAATTCATTTTCAGTTACCCCCTGGTTAAGATCTTTGTGGCTGTGTTTTCTGGCCTAAGCATTAGATCTCAGGAATAGATAATAGGTAAGATCCATAAATATCCAGGGCACCTTTAGCTGTTGGGATAATAAAAATGTCGACTGGGCATTCCCTCCACATGTTCCTTTTCTCCCTCTTTTATTTTTGCATATCTATGCTTGTGTGTCTCTGGAGGCCCAACGGTGATGTAGAGAATCACCCTGGATTGTTCTGTCTCCTCTTTGCTTTGCTCTAGAGTTTCCCAGGCTCCACCTTCCAGGGCCAGGTATTCAGGCTTCTGCCATTCCTGCCTGGTCTTTTTTACATGGGATCTGGGATTCAAATTCAGGATCTTCCGCTTGAAAGGCAGAAAGGCTTAACCCCTGAACCAGCTCTCCAGCCCACCTTTTCTCCCTCTTAAAAGAAACTTTGTGAGGGGCCAGCAAGAGAGCTGGATAAGTGGGTAAGGAAAGTTGTCTACATGCAAATCTGGAGACCTGAGTTTGAGGCCCAGAAGCCCCCATATTTGAAAGAGAGAACTGGCTTCCAAAAGCTGTGCCGTGAGCGGAAGTCATATACCATGCATGCATGTGCATATGTTCTCTCTCTCTTTCTCAAATAAAATTTTGAGAAAAGGTCCCTTCACTCATGTTAGTGATAAACACAGTATCAACACAAGACAGACGTCCCTAACTATCTACATTTTTTTTCACTTATTTTAAGATTCACTGCAGAAGAATTTCATTCTGTGCCTTGGACCTTAGAACCTTTGACGAAGAAAGTGAAGCAAGTTCAAGAGTCCTTGGATGAACAGAAACTAATTTGTACAGACGCTTCCCTGTGTTTTTAAGAGGCTGGTTAGTTGCTGTCCACTTAACACTTTTCCCTGTTGACTTCCATTTTCAGGTAGCTTTCATATCCCAGTGTATCTTACAACTGGGCTTCTTTGGGTTGTCCTTAAAAAGTTACAGAAAAGAAGACTAGCGACTAGAAAGAGCTAGAAAAGTTGCACGAGGGTGGGAAGACAGGACAGCGGTAAATCCCTGTCTTTAGATGATCATCTCTGGCACTGAACTCCCTTCCCGATTTGAATGATAAAATTAAGTCCCTTGAAAGACTGAAGGTACAACGCAGTGAGTTAGTTCAAATGACAGTTGAAGCAGAAACACAGGAACCCATTGACTTATGTCCAGAGTGCAACCTGCCTACCATCCATGTGTCTTGATTCTTTCAGGACCATGAGAACAAATCTTTCCTGAGGTGGGCGTGAGGCTTATTCTAGAGAGCCCAGGCCAATGGCAGCAACTCTAACCTTCCTGAAACAAACTTCCAGAACCTCCATGAGCAGGAGTGAGTTCTTGCAATCAAAACACCGTCTTGATAGTGCAGCAAGTCAACAGACACCAGCTCCCTTCTTGGTCAGTTAGCTTATATCGCACTTGTCAACCACGTGACCTCACCATACTTGGCCTTGACTGAGTTTGCCTTTGCCACCAATTATTATAGGTATAGACTTCTGGAGAGAAGAAAACATATTGGGCCAATGCTTTGAAAGATCTGCTAGAGTAGTTGGCAGAGTCCAGCTCTCTACAGAGACCACAGTATTGTTTTCAGGGTTTATGATTTCCAGGGTTAGTCACTGGAATCTGTATGCTATGAGAAGAAATGTATGAGACTTGCCTCTATATCCTAGATATGCAAGTTTGATTATTATGTGGCCAGATTCTGATACCTGCAGTTCTCTTAAAATAATAATGAATACATGGAAAAAGTCACTAAACCTAAAAAGGGCTCTGAGCGAGCCAATAGGAGATTGCCTTGATTGCATACTTGATCCGGAAGACCCAGACCATAAGTGGGCACCTGGGCAGGTAGGTACCTAGAGAGCTAATTTGGTAAGTTGGTATGTGAAGCACATTGATGCTTGCCATGTGTGCTTTCTATGGACACGGTGTGTCTAGGTCCCTTGGATCCTGCCAGTACCTCCCCTGCCGTGGCCAACTGTAACCTTGAATTGTGAGTCAATACAATCCCCTCATTTCCCTAATTGTTTGGTAGGGTACTTAATGTAAAAGTAAGACAACTCTCAAAGCTAAAAACTTTATTCATTTATGAATTTTGACACAGGGTTTCTCATGCAGCCCAGCATGGAGTTGAAACCCTCTTTTCTCTCCTACCATACGTTCAGTCTTGGGATTGTAGGCATGTCACTGCTGCTAAAGATTTTTAATATTTGTTCACTACAGAAGAAAATATCCTTGGTGGCTTCTAGACTTTTCCCCCATTACCCTGCCCTTTTCTTTCTTTCACGTGATTTCTACTCTGGTCCACACATTTGGTCCTTTGCCTCCTGCTTATAGTGGGAGCTCCCAATTCATCTCCTATCATTCTTTCCTCTCTCCCCTCTAGCAAGATCTTTTGCCTATGTTAATCTCCTCTATGGGATGCAATCACCTGAATGATTCTCAATAGCATCCATCAAGTTTCAAAACCATAGGATGTCTGCTTTTACTTTTGAGAGGCTGTAAGCCCAAGAAAGAAGCTTCTCAAAGGAAGATTGCAAGAGGATAATGGAAAGTAAGCTAGTGCGATGTTGATGAAATCCTTTGCCCCAGAAATACCTCTCCTCCACCAAGAGAAGAGAGCAAGCGGGGAGTGGGAACAGGACACTCAGAAAGTGATACAGAATATTAATGCTTTCTGACATTCACTCTGACACAGGCAAAGAGGAAGACCGCAAAAAAAATCCACCTGTTGAAGGTAAAGATACTGTGCAGCACATGTTTGAGTCACAACTTTTCTGGTACCGTTATCGACCATGTAAGACTAGACGCAGCCCCCAACAGGGATAATAATTAATTTATTAGAAGTCTTCCTCGTTCTGATAATGCAGTAGAAGGCTTTGTCAAAGTTATTAAGCTAAGATTCTGGGGAGATTACCTGGGTAAATGAAGATAATATTTAATGCCAGACAGGGTGGGTGTCCTACAGATATGGCTGGCGTGGACATTCGTTTGCCTAGATATTTCTCTGCGTGGCTGTGTTTCTTCAATCCGACTGTAATTGTAATCAGTCCTTAAAGAGATGTCTTTCCCAG
The DNA here is from genome assembly GCA_023101885.1 of Typhlomys cinereus. NCBI lineage: Eukaryota > Metazoa > Chordata > Mammalia > Rodentia > Platacanthomyidae > Typhlomys > Typhlomys cinereus. The sequence continues at coordinate 7,256,697 of JALPQD010000013.1, read as the reverse complement.
CAAGTATAGTGGCATCAACTCAAATCTATCTCACTCTAATTAAGTTTCTGTCTGTCTGTCACATCCTAGCCGATGTCTGAGTGGATTTTCATTAAATTTGGAGGCTTCGTGTTCTATGCTAAAATTAATCTGGGAGAATAGTGAGGAGTCACTGGGGAAAAAAAAAAAAAGAAAAAAGAAAAGAGCTGTATCGTCCATGGTAGCTGGAAGTTGCTTAGGCAGGAGACGTAAGCCCCACATGTTTACATGCCATGGGAAATCAGGCAAGACGTACCATTGTAAAGGGATCTGACTGCTCAAGAACTCACCACTCTGACCCTCAGTAAGCATTAACTTGGAGTTGACCGGGTCCTTCCTGTAGTATCGGGATAAAGACATGAGACCCTGAGGGGTTAGGAAGAGGGGCTTTTAAAGACAGTAGCAACATTCCAGTGCACAGCCTGGGATGTTTGTCACGTGGTAGGTGGGGGTCATGGTGGGAGCAGCAGGCATGCAGAGGGGAGGATAAGCAGGAGGCAGGTAACATCATAGAACCTAACTTAGCCATTAGCGGCAGACACAGTGAAGAGCAGTGATTATTTTTATAAACTCATTATCTGAAGGGATGACCATGAAATGTTCAGGGAGTCTTTTTTCTCAGGCTTTTATAGCTGTCTGGGGTTTGTAACATGTTGGTCAGTAAATTTCCATTTCTATGAGGTCTTGTTATGACACTCTCCTTGTTACACATTTTCCCTGTTATTTTTGACTACTACACCTTTAGAGGTGTCTTTGAGGGCCAGCTGCTGCATTCCAATGGGTTCCTTCCTCACTTCCTCTATGTAGGACCACCTTAGCCCTAATTGACAAGTGCTAAGTGACAATTAATAAATGTCCGGATGCTTCAAAGGATGTCAAGTCCTCACCCATTTAAAGAAAACAAGGAACTCCCTGTCTTGCTGGTTTGGGCACTCGGGCCTACACTGATTGCTACTGAATTTTCAGCCCTGCAGTTTTGTAAGCCATTCGGTTTTCATCAAGGACATTACAGAGCAGCTGAAGAGTAATTTTCTTCTCCCTGATATATGATGGGAAGCAGTCACGGAATATTTTAGGAATAAAGTAGATGAATTGATCTTTCTTGGTCACTTAACCAGCAAGTGGAATGGAAAACACAGAGGTTATAAAGTTAGACAAACTAGGCAGCCTTGAAGCTCGCTACAAATCAGCTTTAGCTAACCTGTCTCATGTGTGGTTGCATCACCTATAAATTGAGCAGAAAACTACCCCTTTTTTGTATCAGACTAGTTTCTTCTGTCATAGGAAATGTAAGTCTCCCAAAGCTATTGTGAGCTGGAGTTCTCTCGATAAGCAGCTTTTATATTCAAGATCTTACAGATGGTTTGACCTTGGTTCCCTAGAACATTGTGATTGTGGAGAGATGGAATGCTGTAAGTCAACAGCCAAAATTATCTTGTGCTATCTTGAGTCCTTTAATAGCCAATTACCTTTACATTTGTATCTGACCTCCCATCTCCCTAACCATCAACTCAAAATACATCACCTAGCTTGGAAGACCTAGGATGTCCACTAGTCCCCCAAAATGCCCTGAGATGTCATCTGCAATCTGTAGATTACCCCTCTATTTGCTGAAGTCCACCTGCTTCATTCTCCCTCCAATATAATAGCCATATGTTTTGGCTTATGGGTTTTTTTTGTTGTTGTTGTTGTTCTGTGACTATGAAAGTATGTGCGTTCTCTGCCACAGCATAGTGTCTGATTCAGGGTAACACGAACACATGTTCTGATGGTTAATCTTGATTGTCACCCTGATGGATGTAGAATCACCCAGAGTTTCTAGAGCTTGGTAATTGAGGTACCTACCTATTCTTTGATCTGGGTTGAACATAAAGCAGAGAGCGAGCTGACTAGCAGCGTTCATCTCTCTCTGCCTCCTGCAATGTACCAGCTGCCTCCTACTCTGTGACTTCCCCACCATAGTGGGACTACATGCTCCAAATGTCAAAACACACCTTCCTTGTCTTTAAATTGCTTTGGTCAGGCATTTTGTCTTAGCAAAGAGGAAAGGAATCAATACAAGGGCCATGGCTACTCGATGGACTCAGCATAAAGAGTGTTCTTTAAGACGGAGTAGCTGCTTTACATTGATACTATCTTAGGAAGAAGTGAGTTTGGACCATAAAGGCAGGAAGGATGCTCCATGGCCCAGATGCGGCCTGAATGAAGACTCGAAACTTAGCTTCCTGCGCTGTGTCTTTCCTCCTCTGTTTCCCACCTGCCTTTTGCTGATCACTTTTCCTGGCTCTCCCATGTACGCGGCAGAAAAGGGACCATGCCACGATCGTGCTTCATTACTATTCTGGTTAAACTCTGCGCTCCCGGCAATAGAAACAGCTGAGTTCAAGCTCCCAGACAGACAGCCTGGTTGCTCAGCTGAAGTGCGTGGTGGGTGGTCCAGAAGTGGGTGAAGCAATTGGAGAGGAAGGAGGAATGGAACAAGGGAATTCACAGTTTAAAGCGGAGCAGCCAAAGATGAGCGGTGAGTGAGAAATGGACTCCTCAGAAGTACCAGAGTGACAAGAAGAGTAAAGGTGGCTGGAAGGCCTTTGATTTCATCGCACAGCTGCTGGGGAGCAAAGTTAACCATTTCATTGCCTGTCATTCAGGCTTTGGAATTTTCAGCCTTCTGACCTAGCATAACTCTGCCTAGTAAAACAAACATATAAGAAGTGAAACAGATGACGTTTGGGACAATTACAAACAGCTAAACAGTTGGAGGTACAGAAGGATGGTATGTCTCTGTCATTTAGCTGTCCCAAAGCTGAATCTACTTCTAATAAACAAGTGACCCGAAGGTCAGCTTATTTCCTTTGTTCCGTGAACCATTCTAGAACAATTATTGAGCATAAGGAAGTATTCCAGATGTGTTTGCTTTTTACTGGGTTGGTTAGAAGCCCAAGGAAGAAAATAAACTTACAATCGGTGTCTGAAGAGAAGGTAGTCTTTTTGAGACCGGTCCCTTAGTCTGTGAGATCTGACACTATTTCCAGGTAAACAGCATCAGAGTTGAGTTAAATTGTGAGATCACTATTTGATGTCCACAGAGAACCGAAGAGCTCTTTGCTGTGGGAATCCATGTTCCGCCTCTCCATCTTCATAGTTCAGAAGTGAAACATTGAAGGTACTATTGGCATGACAGTGGTTAAGGAGAAAAAGGGAATGTTTTTCCTTTTAATTACATTCATTCACCCATCTGATTCTGATGTAATTGTGATACAGAAAAAAAATCTTTTTTTTTTTTTAAAGGAAAAGCTAATTAAAAGAAAAGAATGCACATCGTTTTTTCTCAGCCATGGTCAGAGATGTTTCTTTTTTGCAGTGGGTGATAGTTAAAACAAACTCACAACTGGTCACAGGGCTAAGAATAAGTGACCATGAGTGCTGAGAACTAAATGAGTCATCATCTCCAGGCCCAGGGAGCACTGCAGAAGAAAGAGACGAGAGGTTGTAAGAGCCAGAGGATATCCAGAGATGTCATCAGTACTGTCTCCTGAATATGACGTCATAAGATGGAGCCTGGGAAACTCCAGAGGAAAGAGAAAGGAGGTAGAACAGTCCTGAATGATCCCTAAAGACAGAAAGACACACATGCACGCACGCGCACACACACACACACACACACACACACACACACACACACATGCACAGAGAGAGACACAGAGACAGAGAAATGTTTTAATTCTAGTTTAGTTACACATATCAGCACAAATCTCTGGGTTCTGTAAACAGATTCCAGTAGAAGGAAGCCAATATATTCTATTCTAGCTATGAAGAACTGTAGTTTCAAAGTTAGATATGTAGGGAAGTGAAACTGGCTCTTTGTCTTACCTCTAATGTAAAACTGCAAATGCACTGTGTATCAAGGCCAGTGAAAACACGAACTACAGATCCAGTGTCCTGAGTATGACTAATAAATTAGGACTTATTAATGGAAAAGAAAAACTGCTATCAGTTGTTTATCTGGAATTCTATCACAGAACAAGCCACGTGCATCTAGTCTCAGAAACCAGCGCTGAGAATTTTCATGGGAAACACTAACTCACAAAGGTCTCGCATAGAGTTGAAAGTTCCTGTCTGCAGTTATAGAAGAACAAGGACAACAGAAGAAAGAGGTAGGTGTATATCCACTGCAGGTCTAATCACAGGGGTCAGAGGCTTTTATAATCCTAAGTGTTGACTTCGTCTAAGCTCTCCAGTCTGTCTTCAGGACCCTGCTTGTAGACAGTGTACTTTACACTTACAGTAAAATTCTGTCCACAGTTAAGGTTGGCTATTGCGTTAGTATGAAGGTACTGTGCCTCCTTATGGTTTTTTGAGTGCCGTGAACTATGGTTCTCACATAGGAAGCAGAGAGTGAATTCAGAGTCTGTTGGAATGTGTCTTCCACAGGCTGGGCAATTTGTCTCTGTGACACTAGAATGACAAAGAACCTAGGTGAATAGGATGGTTCCACTGGGCCAAAGAAGGATGGAGTGTCAAGGTCCGATTGGTCATTCTTCCTCTTCTGACTCATGTGTTAACATCTCATTGGGCCCTTAGGAGACCATGAAGGCAGAGCCTTTGTGAATGGGGTTAGTCACCTCACGAAAGATGTCCAAGGGATCGTGTTTGCCCGTCTGCCCTTTAAGGATCCACAAGAGTACACCAGGAGGAAGAGCGCAAGCCATCATGAGATACCAGGTGTGTTGGCACCATGATCTCAGACGACTGCGGAACCATCAGCAAGACATACTGGTTGTTTCTAAAGGACCTACTCTAATGCGTTTTGCCATAAAAGCCCAAACATACTCAGGTACCAGTCGACCCCACTCTTGGCATGTGTGTCCCCAGAAATGGACCCAAGACACAAAGAGTAGATTGGTTTATTGGAATTCAACAACAGGGCATGGTGACCCATGGGTTTACCAGCCACTTATTGAAGGAATGTTCTAGAATAAAAGCTCCCTAGAAAGCTTCTTGTTTTTTATATTTTTTCCCCATGCTGCAAGTACATGATAGCTTTATAAGGCACATGGGCACTTTCTATCCTGCAATGGGTGCCATTTCTTTGGTATACCAGTGAACTGCCAAACACCTAACATCCCGCCAGACCTCTCAGAAAAGCCATCTTTGCTGTGTTTCACCATGCATCAATGCTGTTGCCCACACGTAGCCATGAAGCAGAGCCACACACTCAGAGAATGAAACGGAACTGGATGTAGGCCAGCGCATGTGACAAGTGCCCCAAAACATTCACATGGATAATTATTGCCACAGGCAAAACCGGGCTCACATCCGGAGAACTGTACGGGCCATGAGCCCATAGAAGTAGACACTGGTAATTATCTAATTATACTTTTCCGAGATAATTATCTAATAGCATGACCGAATGCCTAAGGAATGTCACATCAGCAGAAGAGGAATAAGCCTAGGCATAATAGTGAATTTGGAGCAGCCTCCCATGATTTGTCTATAAAATAAAGATGGCGTGAGTCCCTTTTCAGCACTATGTGAAGAACAAGTGTAAGTCAGAAAAATTTGTAGGAAATTTATTTATTGTTTAACATGGCTAGCAAGCATTCATAAAATCAATTTTGCTTATTAAAATTTCATGAAATAATTCTTAAATCTCTCTATTCCCTGTCTTGGACACTCAGGGCAATGAAAATCACATTTGTAGTCGTGAAATTAAACCAATTTGTGTCTTCTAATCAATAAAGGTTTCTAACAAAATGCACCTCGAGAGGCAATTCGGGCTGGGTTTTCCCTGTTTTCCAATACTTCATTATCCTGGCAAGGGTGTGGCATTTGACAAAGGCCATACCCATGTGGTTCCTTGAAGCAATTTGTTATGATACCTTATAAAGCCGTGGCTCACCTGATTTTGCTATCCTGATATAATCAACCCCATATGTTCACCGGCGGGAGGACTCCAGGGTGGCTTCTATGGAACTGAGATAGAAGGAAATGGATAATGGCTAGTGCTGAGCAGGAGAATCATCCCTGCATCCTGGAGACTAATTGGAAGATGGAGGGTTCAGGACACAGGTGTGTGTTGGGTACAAGGGAGGTGAGATGCTTTTATGACACGTGTTTTTGTTGAATTGTGAGTCACTTTGGCCACCAGCATCATGCTTTCCCTTAAGAGAAATCCAAAGGAGAAGGCAGAGTGGAAATAGATGACATGGAGCACAGCTAAGGCAGAGAGTGGCATGATTCCTGTGTGTGGCTAAGTGGCGGGGGCGCGGAGGGGTTCCCCAACATTCCAAGGAGAGTGTGGTCATCACAGTGCTAACGGCGCCCTGCTGAGTCACACTTGGCAATTTTTGGCAAAATGTGGTCACTGAAATTGTCGAAGGATCTCAGCGTCACCTGTGTCTAGTGGTGCCTGGCAGGAAACAAACAGGCTATGCTTGAAAGTCTGGTAAACTGCTCGAGATCCATCCAGAGGAGAAGGATCTTCAGCTCCGTCAAGGGAATGGTTGTGCCAATCATGACCTCATCCCCTTTTCACTCAAACACAGTTATCTGTCTAATTAGACAGACTGAAATCACAGACCCATCAAGAGACCAACTGTACTTACACAAATGTGCCATTTGTCTCTGACCCTAGTGGTCTAGATGTGGTCTACAAAACACACAGTGTCATTAGCTGAAGTTACCCACGGCCACCGGAAAGATGGAAAACTTAATCCCTATCTGATATTGGATTCCATAGGGGGGATCATTCAAAATGATCAATTAAGAAAGTACAATAATACCAGGAAGATGTCATGATGTGAGAGAAGGATCCTGTCACTCTGTCTTTATATTGATTCCAAGAATGACCATCGGGATCTAGTCTGGGATGATTTTAGAGGACTTCAGATGAACGGTGTTTGTCCCCTAGAGCTTTGCTTGGGTTTTCTCTGGACTCTGTTGAGTTCTGAAGAACAGGGAGTCCACACTGGTCAGGGTCCAGGGCAGAAAGGCAGAGTGGCTAGTGGGGCACACAGATCACCTGGGGCCTGGGGCGTGGTCTAGGGGCCATACCTGAGGAGCAGGGAGTCCGCCCTAGTCCGGGTCCAGGGTAGAAAGCCAGGATCTAGTCTGTATCTTTTTTGTTCTAGCTATCACTTAAAAAGAACAGTATTCACTATCAGACCAACACTAATTGTACATCCAAAGGAAACTGAAATTGATTTCTGCCCTCGTGTGCACTAGATCAACCAATTTCATTTATGTGGGATTCCGTTGCTTCGACACGAGGCTGAGTGGGATACCCAGTCACTATTTTAATAAAATCTAATTCTGCAGCAAAAAAAGCATCATCATTCTAAATTTATGGTTCAGTTAGTGGAAGAAAGAGTCTGACAGAGCCATTATATGTTATTCTATATACACAGTTGTTTTCACTGAAGTTACTTCAAGATGTTTTCTTTCCATAGCAATGGAGAATTTTTTTAAAAAAATTAAAAATTGGGAATTGCTTCTATAAAACATCACAAAGGACTCATATTCTGCATTTTTCTTAAACTACTTACCATAAAACTTTCATTTTTTATGGCTAACGTGGTGCTGATTTCATGATTTGCAGCTACAAACAACTGATTTCACGGCATCCGTCAGCCATAAATCTGAAGAACCTGAGTTCCAAATCCCAGAGCGGTGCCCTGAGACACAAATGAGATTTCTCCAGAATAGTGTGCCTCTTGCTTGCAGCTTTGCAAAGGGAGAGATAGGAGAAGATGCCAACCGTGCTTCTCTCTTCCACCACTTAGGATAATGACTCCGTGTTCTTCTTCTGGTTCCAAACCAGGATCAGAGCAGACATGCTATATGAGGGTCATCCGCAGATGGGGAGGAACAATTCTATGGGGGAAGGGATAGCCTGACCCTCCATGGCCAATCTGTGAGCAGCTCTCCTGTAGAACCGAACCCGGGCTGGTCTAGAACTCATGAAATCAAGGATAAATTTGAAACGATCCCCTTCACGGCTCCGCCTCCCAAATGCTGGAGTGACAGGCAATCGTCACTGAGTCTGATATGTGGGGAGCTAGAAATCTAACCCACAACTTTGTGCATGCAAGGCAAGAAAACCAGCGACTCCATCGTGTTAATTGCAAACATCGATGATACTGTCTGACACTAACAGGATAAAACAAGATCCACCTGATTGTGATAAGGATTAGAGATACATGAAGGTTTCAGAACAGGTGGAACGTATATACCACTGGGATGAAAGTTTAGCTGGGAATGGTTCTTCTATTTTAATAAGCTATGATATAAAAACGAGGAGAAAAGAGCTCTGCTGTGAAGATGTAGGCTGTGTGGGCACGTGACTGAAGAGTGTTTAATAGTTCAACCATTACAGCAGCCACTTCAAATGGGATTATGTAACTGGTGGAAGAAACGGCAGTCGTAAATGTTGCAAATACCATTCACAACTCAGACTTCATCATAGAGAGCTGTAGCCTACATCAAAGAACATGAGCTTCATGTGTCGAGGAAAGGACAGGTTGGAAACATTATACATGGCACAGCTGATATATATTTGTTAAAGGTCTAACTCCCCCCCACCCAGGCCAACAGTGTCTTGGGTTCTGGAAAAAATGAAAACCTTAGTTGAATTTCTTCCCCAAGTCAAGTGTCCTGAGACAGCACAGCTATAATCACAAGCTAGATAACTTGGCTGCTGTAGTCTCTAGCCTGATTTTTCCCGAAGGGGTTCTGGCTCTAGGGGTGTAAAAGGGGACTAGTGGAGAGAGGATTATGGAAAGTTATCCCACATGACAAGATAAGCCTGGGCAATCACAGGGCTGTCCCTAAACAATGGCTAGTTGTGGTAGATAGGCGGACCAGGGATAAGCACTCTTAGTTCCTATTTTTCTTTCCATTCTTCTTAGTTCCTTTGAGTTGTTTTTCTTATCCAGTAATGCTAATTCCTGGGCGTAATATCTTAAGGGTATGACCACTATGAACCTAGAAAACCAAACCCCAGGCAAACTGGGATAGATGATGTCATGTTACAAGGTTCTGAGTTACCATCTGCATCTACAGACATAGACAAAACTCCCAGTCTTTACAAGGGGCTTAAATTCTCCAACCCAGATGTGGGCCCAGCTCATTCTTTGGAAAAGACAGATGCTTGCCAGACATTTCCAAAGTACCACTCAGCCTCTTGTTACAGTTGCCCAAGAAATGAACATGAGAGGAGGCCATTGTTATAGACAAAGCTCTCACCCTGGGCCCCAACACATAAGGCTCATGGTCAAATGCAGTCACACATATAAATATTCCACATCGCCAAACTCAAACTGAGCTGTTAGTGACCTTTGGGAAAATCAGGCTAGAGACTACAGCCGCCAAGTTATCTAGACAGATCAATCGTGGATGCATGGCGGTGAAGTTCTTTTCTGCTTCCATCCTTACCCCGAAAGATAACCTGAAATAGCCCCTTGTTAGCCAATCAGCTATCTCTTCATTGTTGCCTCCTTTGCTCCTGTCAAATTACCAATCTGCCTTGTGCTTGCTTTGTGGCTTTTGTTTTTTTGTCTAGCGAACCACCTCTTCCTTTCAGCTCACGCGAACAGTTATTCTATTATGCAGAATTAAGAGTGGCCCAATTACAGAATCCCAAACAGAGCCTACTGAGACTCTGAAGCTTAATTTGTCGTAATTTCGTTTTCTCAGAAGACAGGCCAAAGCACTGTCTGTCTTTGTTTTTAGTTTTGTTCTTTGGGAAGGGTTCTCACGTAGCCTGGGCTGGCCTCAAATTCCCCATAGAGCCAGGAATGGCTTTGAATATCTGATATTCCGACATCCAATTCCAATTTCTGAGTTTTGGGATTGCAAAGATGAAGCACCGAGTCATATTGGAGCATTCTGCTTTCTTTGTAGCACGAGTGCCCAGAGAGATTGAGAAAGCGTATGTGTACCAAACAGGTAGACAGTACTCTTTGTCAACAATTCTCTTCCATCTATTCTTTTTCTACTGATTACTTAATGTTTTCCTTTATTCCTTATATTGACCAACCCCCCATTCTTTCCTCCCCTCCTCCCTCGCTGCCCACAGAGTCTTCTACATAAAATTTCAAAATCCACAGTCAGGTCACATGAAACTACCAGAGAACCCAATCTCACTCTTTTATAATCTAACTTCAATAACTTCTAACTGCCTAAATAATAGTGATAATGAAGCACTGGGAAATTACATAATGCATATATATAAATCTGTTTTTGAAGTAACAACTTTTCCGGCTTCAAAAGAGTACAAGAATTAGGGCTGGAGAGGTGGCTCAGGGGTTAGGCCTCCGCCTTGCAGGCGGAAGGTCCTGAGTTCGGATCCCAGATCCCACGTATAGACGCCAGGCAGAAGCGGGGGCGGCCTGCGCTTCTGGTCCTGGTAGGGCGGAGCCTGTGAATCCCAGGGCAGAAGGAGGTGGAGGCGTCCATGGTGGTTCACGAATTCGTCCGTGGTTCTACACATACACAGACAGACACACACACACACACACGCGCGCGCACACACATACACATACACACAGTTGAATAAATAATAATAAAAAAATTAAAAAAAAAAGAGTACAAGAATTAGACACACTCAGTAGAACGACTTAAATTTGGAGCTCTCAACTCTTCCCAGACCAGTGATGTAGAATCCCTACATCTGACTTCTCCACAGTCAGCAGAGTATTTGATAAACTCCAGGAAATTTCAGAAATTAAAATCCTATCAGCATCGTATTTGATAAATTCCATGAAACTTCAGAAATCACAATATCATAAAAGAAGTTTCAATGCTTTATTATGGCAATGGCATTGAGTTAAATGGCTTTGCCCATGATTAGTTTGATATTAATGTTGTGTGTTTAAGGCACAATAGGCTAAATTTTTTGATATTCAGTCGATCAGGTTTATGAAACACATTTCAAACACAGAATAGTTTCAACCTACAATTGATGTATCAGATGTTAATTGTGTTAGCATTCGGGTGCACGTGTGTTTGCAAGTATAGAGAAGGTGGGGAATGGTATGCTGCAGACATCTGCTATTATAGCTATAGGGACGTAGGCGAGCGAGTGAGCAAGAGAGAGAGGGAGAGAGAAAGAGAGAAGGAGGGAAGGAGGGAGAGATTTACTTACTAAGCCCTGGTAGAAACCCTTGTGCTTGTGTTGACGCTCATAACCCAGCAAGTTTGCTAGGGCTTGTGTCCCAGTTCAATATTTTACCTGCTGTGACAATAGAAGGAATCTGGGCCTGGGTTTTGGAAGACCCGAGTTCTAGTTTTATCTCTGTGTCTAACCATACTGGTCTTAACAGCCGGTGCTGAATTTCTTGCAACTTGCTGTGCTTTGCAAGTGAATGTCCTTCACAGGTTAGAACGTATGGGTTCCAACTAATGTTGCTGTTTGGGAAAGTTGTGGAAATGGGTCTTGAAGTCTCGTAGCCTGGTCCCACTTTTTGCTTCTTGACTGTCAGAGACATAAGAGCAGCCTATCTCATGCTTCAACTGACATGCTTTCCGACCATGATGGACTATGTTCCCACACACTGTCAGACAACATAAACCTTCCCTTCCATGAGCTGAAATAGATCAGTTATTTTGTCACAGCAATGAGGGAAGGAACTAATAGAGACCTAAAAGTCCTTCATCTCGTGCTGCAGGATATTATTCTATAGAAGTAAGATCTGACTCATGATCTTGTTTTGAGTTTAGAGGTAAAATGCACCAATACGGCAAGATAAATAAAAAAAACAAATATTTAAATTTTCATCAAGGAACATCAGCTTATGTTCAGAATAGGAAAATAGCGCTGACTGATAAATGTTCAAGGTGCAATTGGAAATTAAAACACAGACACTGTGAGGAGAATTTATTGAGGATGTGCTTTGCTTACATGTCAGTATGTGCGGTAGTTAGATATACAAGTGTCCACTTGACCATTGCAGACTGGGCACATATGTGAGGACTTGATAGCTAAAGCGAGCCTTAAGCAAGCCTGCAGGAAATCATCTAAATGATGGGGAAAGACCCAGCCTATGGTGGATGAGACCGTCCCCTGTGCAGGTGGATAAAAGGGAGAATGTTGATTCGGTAATGTAGAGGAGAAGTTGGTTCTCTTCTGCCATCACATGGATCTTAGGATCGACCTCCATTCACCCAGTTTACAAACAGGCAGCTTTATGCATTGAGCCATCTTGCCAATCCTTCATATTTTTTTTTTCAAAGAAAAAAGCCAGGCCAGAGTGGCAAAATGATAGCGTACCTGGCTGTTGATATTTTTAGCCTGCTTTGTATTATTGATTCTGTTCTCCTGCCTCTTGGCTTGCCATACGCTGTCCAAGTGCTAAATGACCCTGGGATTTTGACTTGGCAGTGGGAATATCACTGGCATTTTCCCCCACGATCCTAACACATCAGAGGGAGGCTGGGTGGCCACAGTGAGAAACCGCAAAGACTTCCAAGAGTCTGAGCCCTGGAGGGAGGAAAACGGTGTCAAAAGCAGTGGTTTTACGATAAGGTAATAAGGCAATTTGGATCAAAAGCAAACATTCTTCAGTTTAAAACCATACAATTGGAAGCAATTAAACCTGCATGATTAAATTGCAGAAATTAAAATCCTATAAAAGGCATCCTTGCAAAGGGATCTATCTTGCACACATTTTTGACCATAAATCTGAAGGTTCTTTAGCTGTCCAACAGCAGTTTGTACTTTCCTCATCTGTCGGATTACTCGGGCAGTGTGGAATATGGTGAAGATGGCATTGCAGTGTCTCATCCATTTCTCCCTTTCTCCAGGAAAAGTTCAATAATCCAGAAGATTATAGGTAGAAAAAAAGCCATCATACACCAGGAAACTAGTACTATAGAAAGAGGGAGTTACAAAGAAGAGACATGCACTCAGCTGTTCTTCTTGCAAATAGAGTCAGTGGCCTGGTGAGGATCCACTGTTCAGTTTAGCCAAACTTGGCACGGATACTGTGCATTCACAAGGATGAAGGAATTGCTAGCCTCAGCTTGGGGTGAGGGGCACTGTGGGACATGGGATCTCTTTCCTATTTCCCTACTGGCCTGAGGTGATCATGCAAGTCCCATCTCTGCATGCAACCTTCTCCTGCAAAGAAGCAGCTCTTCTCCCAATGAGATGTGTGCAGGGCAAACAGCAAGATCTGATGGACTGTCAAAGGCGGCATGGTCCCTAAATCAAAAGGTTCTTTTCATTTATTCATTTGTTTACTGTGGTGTGTGTGTGTGTGTGTCAGAGGGCACTATGTCACCCTGTGGAGGACCAAGGGTGACTTTGGAAATCATCCTGGATTGCTTCTACCTCCTTCTAGCTTTGCTCTGGGATTCCCAGTCTGTGAGGACTGGAAGTGCCTGGTGTTTCTATGTGATACCTGGGATCTGAACTCAGTACCTTCTGGTTGCAAGACAGAGTCTTAACCCCTGAGCTATCTCTCTAGCTATCTCTCCACAAAAAGTTCTTAAAACAAAAAAATGAAACATCCAGGACAAAGGAAGAAAGAATAGAGAGAGAAGACAAGAATGAGGAGTACAATTGATGACTTATAGATCAAAATCTCCTTTCCCTGTAATCATAACATACCAGAGCATCCTACAGCTGATGCAACATCATTGAATTTCTCAAGTCACAAAGGGATTTCTCCTTTAAGCACTCTTGCTTTTCAGGGATTTCTCCCTCAAGCGTTGGGAATGCTTCAGATTTTTTTGTATAGATACTGCAAATTTCAGTCAAGGTGGAAGACATGGGGGTGGGCTCCATATAATTTGTTCAGAATGAACATTTGCATAGAAAACTCAGTTTTCATTTAGATTTTTCACTTGAAGATCTTTGTGTGGTGACTAGCATAAAACTGTGTCAAAGAACAAAGCAACCAGTGCTACTGGGTGTCGGTTTGGAAAAACTGAAATAACATAGGGCCTTTCTAACCTTAAGCAGCTCTTCTTTTAAGAGAACTTGGATACACCAAATCTGTCCCATGTAATCCAACCAGAGAATTAACAGGACTGAATATTCGGGTCGCCATATTTAAACTATGTTAATAAGGAAGGAATCTCCTTAATTTAATTTCTCCTTTAACAGATGTTTAGAGAAATGATCACTTATGGAGAACTGAAGAGTATATGTCAAATGCTACAACTGGACAATAAAACCTATCTAGATCTCACTCCTATCCCAGGGACCAAACTTTTCTCATACCAGAACTAACACATCCTTAAGCAAGACTTTTTGCTAAAGCTATCCCCCACTTTTGTAATATTTGACTACTTCATACATGAATGCAATACATTTATGGTATTTTCTCTTCTTGCTACCCAATTCCATTTTTCTTATCTGCCACTTCATGCTTTGTCCTTTCCAGCCAGTTTCCTGTCCACATTCACATCGTTGTGCATGTGGGACCTACTGGGTTTCCCATGGAATGACCCAGTTGGTAAGTGCCTGAGTCCTTGAAGGGACATGGGTGACTTCTCAGTGGGGAAATCACTAAGGGCAGTGCAGTCTTTTTCCTACCTGACATTAACCCTCAGTGGTCTCTCAAGGAGTCTGGAGCATCTCTTGAGACATTCCCCCTTTCGCGATGAAATGTTGCAGGTCAAATCTAATGCAGGTCTCGTGCAAGCAGACGTAGCTGCAGTAAGGGAGTGTGTGACTGCAGCCGCCCCGTCTTGACCAGAGGCCGCACCCCTCTCCACTCTCAGAAACCTAAGTTCTTACCCTTCCCTCTTTCAAACAGTTCCCTGAACCTTGGCATGAAGGCTGTTTCAATGCGCTTTTAGCCCTGGGCACTAGGCAGTCACTTGTTCTTTGCATGTTGTCCAGTTGCGGTTCTCCGCAGAAGGAAGCGTCTTAGTTGAATATTGATGCTCAGTTGAGTATCTAATCTATGGGCTTAATAATAATTGTTTAGATGACTTATTGCTTACCAAGTGCTTATAGTTAAATCTTTAATGATGTTTTCTGGAACAAAGTTGTTCTCCTGCTTCTATCTGTGTGTATCAAACATCCATCTTTCAAAACATCACTTCTATAAGACAAGTCTCCAGATCCTCTCCAATGGCTCTTTGTGTGTTTTCTTTTCCTGTTGTTCCCATGAACTATCTTGATGAAAGCCATGTGAGGAAGAAAGGAATTATCTGGTCTCACAGTTCCAGGAGTACAGTGAGAAGGCAAGAGCTAGAAGCAGCTGGTCACTGTGTATTCGCAGACGGTGGCGAATGTTTTCCTCTGCTTTGTAGTTCCTTTTCTCCGTTTATACAGTCCAAGATCCCAGGTAGGGGATGAAGCCATCTACAGTGGGCGGGTCTCTGTCATTATTAGTGTAATCATGATAATTCCCACAGGCAAACCCCAAGGCCCATTTGCCACAAGGTTCTACATCTTATCATGTTGACAATAAGATTAACCATCCAATGATGCAATCTTTAAAAGAAAGCAGAAAAATGGCTTTTCATGCCACCTCTGCTAGAGCATTTATTGCCTGCCTTGGGATGAAGGTCACTTGGTACTTATCTGTTGCAGTTCCTCCGCATGGTTGCTGATAAATGACCATCAGATGGCATAAGGAAACAAGGGGTTTATTTTCTTACAACAGTCTGGTTACAGTTCTTAATCCAGCTAGATGGGGAGCACGCACCAACACCAGAGCCAAGGGAACTGGCCACATCATCACCACATAACAGCTGAGAGAGAGACAATCCTTACTTGCCAGACCAGCATGTCTGGCCAAGTATACAGCAGGATATCGACTTTCTCAACCAGCTCTCAATATTTTATTCACCTGTTCAAGGCCCTAATTCCACCCACCATGGACTGGGCCTTCCCCATAAGCTAGACAATCTCTTGCAGGTTTGCTCTGGGCTTAACTCAACCATTAATTCTCCCAACAAATGTGCCCAGACCTCAGACCCTCAACTGTCAAGTTGACACCTGTGCCTAACCATGACATCATCTCCCTGTCAGACAGTAATGAGTTCCTCTCCTCCCCATTTGCTCTTGTGAGTAAGGTTAGCCCCAGCAAAGCCACAAGGCTGGAAGATAGATTCAAGTCTAGGCTTCTCCTAGGTTGATGGAAGAAGTTCCTACCATATTGTATGCAAAAGGCACCAGACAGCTGACACTGATTCTCCTTCAGAATCCAATTCAAAGGAAAAATGTAAACTGAAATCTGGTCTCACTCAGAAAAAAAAAAAAAAACATAGTCCCTGAAAAGGAACAGTATACTTCTACTTTCAGTGAACTCTTGAGTCCCAATCATAAGGGATTGATATCAGAGTCTTGTGAAAAGCAGAAAGAGATGCTTTAGCTACAGACTCTTAAGGGTTCAATGTTTAGAAACTTATATTGAAAATGTATACCTCTAAAAGAGGAGACATATGTTCTCCCCATTTCTGAAAAGAGACCATGAGGGTAAATTTCAACACCCTCAATAGCACATGCCCAACACCTCCAACACCTAATACACAGCAAACATGGCATGATTCTAAGACCCAACAGGGCCCAGATCCTGGGTGGCACCTCCAAGAGAAACTGACATAAAACCAAACCAGACAACTTATAATGAGAGGAATCGGGGGGAGGGGGCAAAGATGTTTTTCTGCATGAGACTTCATGAGTATATCGCTTGTGAACACATGTGGTATGTATAATACTGAATGTCTGATAGATTTCTAAGAGATCTGGGAAGCAAGAATTTTTTTTTTTTTTTTGAGATTTCAAGAATGGCTTATGGATCAGTGTCTTAGTGGCAAAAGAGAAGGACAAAGCAAAGCTTCTAAAATTGTCAAATTTTAAATTTTCAGATGCCCAAGCTGCCACACATTCCCTGGGCATGCTGCAGCTACAACGAGGACAAGATTTTAAACAGATGCAATTTTGGAACCTCTCTTTAAAAATTCTTGCCGCTTGGCTGACTACTGCTTCCACCACCCCCACCCCCATTTCAACCTAATGTACTATGAGACAAAGAATGAACATACATCTGTTACATCATAAAATGTGAAGAGATGATATAAAATTCAGGATAATTAAAAATAAAAAGCTTAGAGAAACCTATCTCCATGCCTTTAAATTCAATGGACAGAAAATGAAGGGGTTTACATAAAAACAGGACCAAGAAACCACAGGGTAGAAGAGAAGAACTAGATAATCACGTAAAAGACAGGTTTTGTCACACATGAAATGGCCTCAGTATGCACAGATTTTAATTGTTAATCAAACTAGATATAGGTATTAAGTGCTATATGCAGAGACTGTGTGAAGGAAGAGAAAGTATAGACCCTGATTTTTTGGGGGTGTTAAGTAACCTTTCCAGAAGATAGTGCTATGATTAGTTTTATTTTTCAACCTGACACCTACATTATCAGCTGCACTTCAAAGAACACAGAGCAGGGGTATCTGTGAGGGGTTGTCTACATGAAGGTTAATTTCTGAGGGATTTGCCTTGATTTTAGAAAAGATGTGGGAAGTTCAGGAACTGTAAATGTGGGGAAAGGGGTCTGATGCACAGACATATTTGCTCTTCTTAACTGGGGATGCTTTGTGTCTAGCTGTTCCCCCTTGACTTTTCTGGCATGGTGGACTGTGCTTTGAACTGAGCTAAAATAAACCCTTCCTCCATGACATCGATTCGGTGACATCATCATAGCCACAGGAAAAGAATGTAGGGCAGACAGGTAAGTGGGTAAGTTTGTACTAGTCCTGAATCAGACTACTACCTTGGACTTCACATGAGGATACACACATAATACAAAACAAGCATCCTGGTTCTTGTCTAGCTAATTTGTAGGGATTCAAAAGGGTTGCATAAAATATAAATAATAAATGCTTTCACTGATACTTCAAATTCACAAGGCAACGTGATGTCATCTAAGGATATGGTCTTGTTTTCTCTGCTGGATTAAAAAAAAAATGATAAGGCACCAAGGAATTGAGGTTGTGTAAAAGTTGGCATTTACTTTAAATTGCAAAGGAAAAGGGCAGTAGGAAATCCAGGAATATAAACTGGGAATCCCAGCAGCTGAAAGGGAAGGGAGCTATCAGGGAAGTGTGTTTAGACTTTGGAAATAAACAAACAAATCACAGAAAAGAGAGGTAGAGAAAGGAATAAGGAGGTGGACATTGTACTTTACAGTCTACAAGGCGGAGGCTATAAACCTCCTGCTTCTGTCCAAAATTGCTGAGAAAGAGACCAAGATAATATACAAGAAAACCATCATCTCCTTAGCTTACTTCCAGGCGGGTCAGATTCCCTTGGGATGGGCTCTGGCTGGGTCACTGACAGGCCAAGCTATAAGGGAGGTGACCTTCCTGGACGTATCTCAGAACTCAGATTACAGCCTCGGGAAGGGATTCATCCTGAGGTCAGCTACACTTCAAAGAATGCCAGCTTGTGATTGGAGACCATTGGTTTGCCATCATTTGGTAGAATTAACTAAGTAAAGCTAGCTATTTTCTCACTGGGGGGAATTGTGGGATGCTGAGCAGAATGGGTTTCACAGTGATTAAAGTGAAAGGTGGCATTGTAGAGCATGGATGTTCAGATGATTCTATAACCAAATGCATGGTCTAGGGTGCTTTCTAAGACAATCAAGGTTCTGGGTTTTTTTTTCTTTAAAGCTGAGAATGGATTTTTTATTTTTTACAATTTCTATTATCAATTATCATTGAAGCTAGGTGAGCTAAATGCAGCATGCACAGACGATTTTATTTCTGCCTGTAGACGCCAAGCATATGATTCTATACAATATTAAATGGAGGTTTGGATAGGTGCAACCTTCTATTACTAAATGATACAATTAAGTATTTCTCCTAATAAGCATTATCTTATACCACAGACCATTGCAAGCATTAAAGAAATTGTAGCATCAATTCAAGACACTAAGTACTCTTAAATGTATTTTCCCCTTGTCAACTCGAAAGAGAGAGAGAGGAGTACACCAGGAAGGTAATAGGAATGCTAATGGCTGCATTCTGTTCTCTCCTTGTGTCAGAGGCCAGGGCTGAGGGATTTACTTGGGTTTATGGCTCTTAAAGCTCACAACAACCCTATGAGTAAATACTATGACTATTCTCATTTTACAGTTGAGAGAACTGAGCCTAATAGAAGGTAAGGGACGTGCTCAAGGTCACAGAGCTAATCATATCAGAACCGAATGCCAAGCTCCTTAATTCCAGTGTCCTTCCTTTCCATTTCTAGTCACCTTTCTCCATGTTGAGCCCTAATCACGCATCTGCCCCAAAGCACTCTCTTTTAATATGGCTTGTCTGATCTTTTCATTAATTCCCAAACTGTTGTCAATTAACACAGAGTGTCCTCAAGGCACACCTGCCTTCAGGCACTGTATGAGCTGTGTCACTTTCTTGATTGGGCACCTGTCCCTATTTCCTGGGTCTTGTCCCAAAAGATGAGCAAAAGCAGAAAAGATCAATTGTTTTTTTCTTTCCTTCCCTTCCCTTCCCTTCCCTTCCTTTCCCTTCCCTTCCCTTCCCTTCCCTTCCCTTCCCTTCCCTTCCCCTCCCCTCTCTTCCCTTCCCTTCCCCTCCCCTCCCTTCCCTTCCCCTCCCCTCCCCTCCCGTCCCTTCCCTTCCCTTCCCTTCCCTTCCCTTCCCCCTTCCTTTCCTTTCCCCTTCCCTTTCCCCTTCCCTTCCCCTTCCCCTTCCCTTCCCTTTCTCCTTCCCTTCCCTTCCCTTCCCTTCCCATTCCCCTTCCCTCTTTTCCCTTTCCCATTTGCTTTTTCCCTTTTTTCCCTTTCCCTCCTCTTCTCTTTTTTTTTCCTTGTTTTTGTTTTTGTTTTTTTTTCATGTCAAAGCCCAAAGTAGTTCACCTCTCAGTGTAAAGACCCAGGCAAATGAATAGAACATAAGAAAGGATTCCTCACAGTGTGCGAAAAGAAAGACAATGAGCAACACCCAACCTTCCCTCCCTTCCACTCCATCACAAAATTGGGAAAAAGGAAGAAAGAAAATCTTCCAGGTGACTGGTGTCAGGTGGGAACATGTGTATCTAGAGATTGAATTCTGGACGAAATCACAGAGAAAATGCACACATGTTAAATCACAATGGCTCATCAAAGCATTGAATGACCCCACTGTTTGCAGTAATGCATGTCAGCTGTCTCCCCAACAACAGTAGGGGTAGATTGGGGAATATTTCTTGCAGGCCACTGACTTCAGTGCCACTGAGGTCAGGCACTGAGAAAGGCCTTTCAGTCTTCGTCCTTGACTTAATCTTCAACAAGGCATCCATTAGGTCTTCATCCTGACAGAGAGAAATGTTTAGTGGGAAGCACATCTGAGGGCCTCTTGTGCTGCAGCGAGGGGACCTTGTATTTACCCCACAATATGCAGCGCTGCCAGAGTGACTTTGCTAAGTCACGGCGTCCTGAAGGCCTTGCTCCATGTCCTGCTAACTGAGAACATCCTAAAAATAATTACTATAAAGCTGCCCTAAAGTGGATGAAGGACTATTTCAGATGGTCAGAGTCCTCAGATGCTCTTGCGCCCTCTCTGGCTGCTCATCAGTGACTCCTAGGGGGACACATGGCCTTTCTACAGCCCCACTACTGAGTCAGATGGTGGCGCGGCTATGCTTCCTTGGGCTGCGAGACGGTCTACTCCACCTCGAGCAAGTCAGGGGGAAAGAGAGCATTGATTCAGCTTACCGTGCAGGGGCATAGAATCCACGATGGTGGAATCACATGGCGGAAGGCTTGGCTGGAGGCCGAAGCAGGAAGCCAGTTCAGGTCACAGCTGCCATCATGAGACAGAGGCAACCAGAACACAAGAGGAAGCAGGACTGGACCCCCAAACCTCAAGCCCTGCCCCTGTGGTGTACCTCCCTCTTCACAAGGCTTAAAAATGCCTTGAGGAGTCAAACACAGGAGGCTGGTTTAGGCAGCTTACATTCAAACTGTGACAGATGGCACAGGCGGAATAAACTCTGAATTTAAGAGGATGATTAGCTGGGCTCTATTCAGTAGTGATTAATAGAAAACCAATGGGCCTTTCTGTTAGGATGACTTTCTATATCATGTAAATATCAAAGGCTTTTAATAACACTTGAAACTCAGCTGAGGATAAGAGATGTGTTGCAGTTGGCCTGCATGGTTGCTGGTAAATGACCGTCAAATGGCTTAAGGGAACAAGGGATTTATTCTCTCTTACGATTCCTGGTTACAGTTCTCAGTCCAGCTTGACAGGAGAGCACGCACCAACACCAGGCCAAGGGAACTGGCCACACCATCACCACATAACAGCTGCGAGATGGACAATCCTTACTTGCCAGACCAGCATGTCTGGCCAAGTGAACAGAAGGATGCCAACTCTCTCAACCAGCTCTCCATGATTTATTCCAGGGCCTAATCCCACCCACCATGGGCTGGGCCTTCCCCACCAGCTAGACAATCTCCTGCAGGTTTGCTCTGAGCTTAACCCAACCACTAATTCTCCACAAATGTGCCCAGAGCTCAAACCCTCACTGTCAAGTTGACACCTGGGCCTAACTATGAGAAGATGTAAGAGAGGGAAGGAAGGAATGCTAAGGTGAGAATGAGTGTGAGGTACCAGTAACGGACTGTGGCAAGACATGCGTAAAACCAGTGCTTATTTTTCTTTAGGCTGACCCATGTGTGTGTATGTCTGTACATATCTTCTCTCTTTTAACCATATACACTTTATTCTTCTGTTGTGTCTCCACGGAAGCTTATTAAACACGTGAATGTCAAAACATACCATGTTTTATTAAACAACATTGAATGCAATGTATAAAGTGCTGTGAATGCAAATGTCTGCCCGACGCATTCTTCACCTCACATAGTATGTTTAGTTAACACTAAACTGGTCTGAATCTCGGGGTATGAACATCTTTGTCCAGCTAAACTGTGCATGAAAACAGTGATCCTCTGGAATGCATAAAATAATGACATGTAGATCACAGTTTGGATCACATCATCTTCTGCAAACAAGCACCTTATATGGAAGAATCCACACCCTTGTCTGTCATGACATAGCTGTAAGATTTCAGAGCTACCCACGGTAGATTATAGACCTACTAAGAAGTTGAGTGTTAGTAATCATGGCAAAAAGCAATGATGAGTCAGGTTATTATGAGAAATATGCCAAGGAAAGCCTTCAGATAAAGTTTCGTGACAAAGGAGGTGAACAAAATATTAATCCTTGTGAGGCGAAAGGCTGCATAGAAAGCCATTTGATCTACATAAGGTGCTTCAGAAATATGGTTAAAATCCATTGTTGTCAATCAATTAAAATGCCTTCCCAGAGCTCATTACTATTCATGCTCAATATGTTACGATTTATTGTTTTTTAAATAAGCATTTCTCCTTTCTGAGGAAATGACAGAAAGAAAACACAACTGTCTTAAGGAAACACCACATACAAACACACAGAACTATCTATTTGCATGAAATAGAGTCACTTTCCATTGGAGGAAATCCTTTTGGATATCCAGAGGGGTCTCTGTGGTGAAGATTTGCTTTACTGAAAAACTACAGAAGGCATTAAGCTCACAGAAACTCACAGCGACAACAGCAGCAGCACCAAAAATCAGGAGAATATAGCATAAAACATGAATGCTCATCATTGGTTGAGATTGATTGATTGATTGATTGATTGATTGATTGATTGATTGATGAGCTAATTATAGTCCACAGATTCTTTGTAGCTATTTTCCACCACGAATTTCCCAACTTCCTCACCCTCTGAAATGAAGAGCCTTCAGTCTGAACAAATCTTTATCTGGTAGTACTACACTGTAACTAACACCAATTATTAGTCAGGGAGCAAGGGAGAGACATTGTAGCAGCAAAGTTCCTTTTGCTGTTTTTTTTCCTGAGTCTGTTGGTTCTTGTAGGCATATTTGTTAATTTGCCTTACGTATTTGGGTTGTGTGTTTTCTTTTTCATTATTCAAAGTGTTAAGGAGTCATTTCCCCTCTGGGATGATCACACACTTCTTCAAAGAACTTTCAAACCCTTTCGGTTTGGTTCTTTCTGATCTAACAGTGCAGAATGCTACAGAGCCCAAAATATCATTATTGGGTGTGATCTGCTTTTGTGATAGGCTTTAAGAAACCATTATATCCCTGTGTAAACAGCTAAGGTCTTAGAAGCAGCTCTATCTTCAGGGTTTTCTTTTTTTAATAAGTTAAGAACTTTGCTCCCGTTTATGTCTGGGTTCATGAGTTAGGCTGTGCTCTTTCAAATTAATAACTGTTTTTCATAGGGACATTTCGAACTACCTTGCCACATTTTCCTAATGGGAATGTTACTGAGACATAGAAGAGATGTGAAGAGTCAAATGTGAAAGTCAGTATTGCTGAAGATGCAATTTTCCATCCATGTGAATTGAAACCATCTGTCCACTGTCGGTTGGTCCAGCCATGGTAAGTAGCGGCCTCTCCACGAAGCCTTTCCTGACTAGGCTGCAAGAGAACTGACTTTGTTTCTGTGACTTCTTCTGTTCCACGTGGCTTTCAGCAAAAAACTGTCTATTTGGCTGACAATCATGAGTGGGGCGGGGGTGGGGGTGGGGGTGGGGGAGGGGTTCTTGCAGGCTAGTACTATTTAGGGACTAAGATGATACCTCTGGGTCCTGGGAAGCCTGCTTTAGGGTAGAAGCTGGGTGACCACTTAGTCCATGAGCTGGACACAGACAAGTAGAGAATTAGTAAAGAAGGAAACCGCCATGGTAAGCAGCTAAATAGGGGATAGAGAGGAGACGGTTTTCATGTTGGGACTACTGCTCATGATGAACAGTAAATACAAACATTACCATGCACAGTTCTTTGACGTTAGAAGGGAAAACGTGGCGCATAAAGGCAGCAGACTGATGAGAAGGGGGAGGAGGCGAGATTGGGTTCCCTGCCTAGCTGAGATGGTAAAGAGAGTAGGTAATAGGGATAAATTAGCCCCATTCAAAGGTACAGAGGGTGGCAGATTAATGGTGTCTCCCCAAAGGTGGCAGTTCTGGGCTCATTCTTTAATTAGTGTTTAACAGAGAAAAGAAAATTGGGCAATTAAGAAAATAAGGACGAGGCAAAAACATCTCCTGATAAAAAGCCCAAGAGGAGACAGAATATACGTTAAGCACCACGCTGGTACTGGCGTTGAGATATGAATGAACTGGGCATGTGTGTTGAATATGCCTTCATGATTAGAAAGAGAAATCCCGTGGCTCTTGTAAAAGATGCCTGAATACTCCTCAAGGCAAAGTCCAGTAAACCCATATTTAGAACAGAAATGTCTTCCTTCCTTTTCTTCTTCTTTGATAACCTTTTCTTTGCTATTTCATCCAGTATCCTGGCTCTCATCCAAAAAGATACTGGTGAAAATACAGGAAAGCTTCAGTTTGGTAAAGCAGTGCCTCATTCGTGTACATGTCCACATGCAACACATACATCCACACACATATTCATGTGTAACGTGTATTCACATACAAGGTGGAATTAGGTCTGAAGATATTTCCCTGAACTGCGGATAATTGTACAAGACATAAGAGCTAAACCACATAGTAATCAAAGACTGTTAACATTTCCTTACTCCGTAAACTTAACCATACAGTCTGTTTCTCATCTGTAGATCTGTGGAGATATTGTATCTAAAGTCCCAGATGCAGTCCCTGGTACAAGTCAAATTTATGCAGGCTGATGATCTTCCTTTTGTGGTTCAAAGGCTCAAAATGGGAAAGTGCTATTGATTATTTTTGATTCCAGAATGTTCTGAGACCCCAAAACCATTTTGGTAGTCAAGGTAAGGAACTGGCTGTTGAGTTCAAATACTGCATGTGT
Source organism: Typhlomys cinereus (assembly GCA_023101885.1). Lineage (NCBI taxonomy): Eukaryota > Metazoa > Chordata > Mammalia > Rodentia > Platacanthomyidae > Typhlomys > Typhlomys cinereus. The sequence continues at coordinate 7,231,849 of JALPQD010000013.1, read as the reverse complement.
CCTAAGGAGGCACCTGTGAGATACGTCAGCAAATAAGGTGCCTGCTTGCAAACCTGACTATCTGAGTTTGATCCCTGGAAGCCCATATGGTGCATATCTCTTTCTCTCATAAATAAATAATATTTTAAAAAATAAAATCTAGGCATCCAAGGAGGAACCCAAGGCAAGGAAGAAATAGCCAGGCATGAGATCTTCTGCAGTGCCTGGGAGAGCTTCCAGTAGAACTCTCAGGAAGAGGAAAGAAGACCCACTCAGATCTCTCAAAATCCCCAAAACAGTTACACTTTTCTGAAGTAGATGGAGAGGCCATAACTTTTCTTCCTTCTGAAGACATACTTTTCCAGTGAAGCCATATCAACCCAAATTCAATGGTCTTAAATGATCTGTCTCTAGAGACTCCAAAGCTCAACATATATCCAATCTGACCAGGGTTAATCATAGCAAAGATTGCACAAGGAGATGATTTGTACATCTGGAATTCGTCCCATGTTTCCATTTGCCTTTCCTTTTCCCATTTCTTTTCACATTCTACTTTCAATTATCTGCCCAATCCTTCATTCTGGCTCCCATTTCTCATATGTAGTATCTGCTGATGGATCCCTTAATCCCAACACACTGCGTGTAATTGTGCGCTTGTAAACTGACCACAGGGCTATGTGTTGTTTATTTCAACTGAAGGATTGATGCTAGAGATAATCTTCGAGGGGTTAGTTAGGGTGCCCCTTATCAAGGAGGTGTCATGGCACAGAAAGAAAGGATGTGCTTCAACTTCCTGTTGGTCTCAGTTCAAAGACTCTCCAAGTTGCTGGCCAAAAAGCTAAAGCTGGCAGTTAAAACAAAATGGAAGTGGCTGTCTTGACTCTTCCCAATGCAAGAATTTAGCACTGTTCTGTAAATCATACAGTTCCAAAGGACAGATCTACTCATGGAAGTTGAGGGGGCAGGGAACTGAAATCAAACTGGGCAAAAATAAATCAGTAATTAATAATGAGCAATGACATCACAAGCAAGGGACTCATGGTTCCTGTGGACATAAATCCTTCTCCTAGCACCTTAAGATGGTATCATAAAATTAGAGAGTTCAGCCACAAGTACTGCTTCATATTGCAACTTTAGCAGAGAATATATTGCTCTATCTTCTGGCATTTCACTTGCAAATTTGATTCTAATTTGATTGGTTAAAAACAGTCTCACACATTGAAGATTGAAAAGCAAAATGTTTTAAAAAAAACCATCAGTGTGAGAGGCAGTCTTATGAAATGAAAAGAGGTGAGCATTATGGCTTATTAAGTGTAGTTTAGATCTTCCCACACAGACACAGTCTCTAGCTAGTAATATTTTGTGTTTCATCAGCAAGAAACATCTCACTCCCTTCGCTAATTTAGCCTCCTTGATACTAATTTCTTTCACCTTCTTATGGACATTGTTATCTACAATCTAATCAGTCTGAAAGCAAGTCCCTTCCTGAAGTCTTTATGTTCCTATAAATCTGAGAGAGCAAAGACTTCAAGCAAGGATATGAGCAGAAGGTGGCCATGATGTAACTGGACAGCTCACTTCCTGGGGTATAGGAGATGCTACTGTATCATACTTGAATTTCAACAAAGATGACTCTCCCCCAGCTCCTCTTTGGCTAAAGCGTGTGGTTTCTATTCCTCTTTATCCCTGAGTACAAGCAATAATAAGTAGGTAGTGCGATTATTAGACACCTCAAGCTTAAACATATTAATCAACCCTTCGGTAAACATTTGTTCATGTTGTGAATCCTGCTAGTGTTTCAAAGTGTTTATCGCTCCAGCATAAAAGTTCACAAGGTAGGATGCATAAACAGATGGAGTGGCTATGAATTTCTATTGCCAAATAATTTAGGTAGGTTGCTAAATAAGGTGAAGTCAGAGCTCTGTCCAAATGAACTAATATTATTAGCACATCCCTAGACTATGAATTGTAAGCATGTATATTAGGTTATGAGTCAGCATTACTGAACATGTTTTTCTTTTTGCCTCTCTCTCTCTCTCTCTCTCTCTCTCTCTCTCTCTCTCTGTGGAGGGTGGTATGTATCAACGGACATGTGAGTGTGCGTTCCTGTGGAGGCCCAAGGGAATCATCCTGGATTGTGCTAACTCCTTGTTGCTTGGTCTGGGGTTTCCCAGGCTCTGCCTTCCAGAGCCAGGAAGTGTGTGCTACTTCCGTTTCAGCCTAGCATTTTTACATGGGATCTGGGATCCGAACTCAGGTCCTCTTACTTGTGAGACAAGGCTTTAATCCCTGCTCATCTCTCCAGTCCTCGAAGCTTTCTTTGCCATGAGACAATTCCATATCGTTGTTGAGAACTTGGAGGTCGGACTCACTGAACGCAGGAGGACACACCCACATGAAGGGTAAAGGTGGCACCCCCACAGCAAAAACCTGCTATGGATTTTTCTAGAAAGAAGCTAGAAGAGTGGAGAAAGCACAGGTTCTGGAGTCAAATCACCTCAGAGGAGAGTTCTGGCTTTATCATGGTTAGTTCTGTAGCTTTAAACAGATAACTTTGGGCTTGGAGCTTCTCCTTTTGCTTTGAAAATGGGACTCAGCATATCAGCCTTATATTAGGACTGAGAGGATTCAAGGTGACTTGTTACAGTTTGCCTGCTGTTGCTGACAAAACCACCATCAAATGACTTACGGGAACAAGGGGTTTATTCTCTTATGATTGTCCAGTTACAGTTCTTAGTCCAGCTTGATGGTAGAGCTCACACCAACACCAAGGCCGAGGGAACTGGCCACACCATCTCTACATAACAGCTGAGAGAGGGATGATTCTACTTGCCAGACCAGCATGTCTGGCCAAGTGAACAGAAGGATGCCAACTTCCTCAACTAGCTCTCTGTATTTTATTCACCTGTTAATGGCCTAGTCCCACTCACCGTGAGCTGGGTCTGCCCCATGAGCTAGACAATCTCCTGCAGGTTCACTTTGGGCTAATTCATCTACCAATTTATTGACAAATATGCCCAGATCTCAAGCCATCAATCATCGAGTTGACACCTATAACTAACCATGACATAACTCATCTTGATTTGCTGATTATAATGATAATTATAAGGAGATATAACCAAGAATGCATTGTGATCCAAGCAGGCAATTTACCCATCTAATCACAAAGCTTACCAACTCACCTTCTCTGTAAGTGAGGTAATTTGCTAAGATTTAATGATCCAGTGGGGGGAAGAAAGTGGGCAGGGCCCTACCTTTACTGATCCTATCATTGGAATGTTCATTCAGCAAGAAACACACACATAAATCATCAACCATATATTGTGATGAGTGCTTGAACAGAAGGTTCAGAATAGAACATAACTGGAGAAATAACATATTTTTTTACCTATGAGTTTGTATTATTGTTAAGAACAAAGTAATGTTGATTATGGGGAATGATGTATGCATGGGGCACACACCAAGGAAAAGCCACAGGGTCCAAAGAATGAATTCAGTGAGCATCCAGGGCACTGCCTATCTGGGTGGGTGATATCTGGGCAAGATTATTCAGTACTCTAAAGAATCATATTAAAGAACTGGGAAAGCCCAGAAAGGCTCTTCAACAGTGATACAAACTGTCTGGGCTGAGAAATTGATATTTCTAGAAACAGGAAAATTATTAGAATGGGTGGCCAAAGAGGTAGCCGGGAGAGGGCATTGTAGTCATTCATTCAGAGAGAGAGAGTGTTGACTTGGATAGCCACAGAAGGAGGTGGGCTTCTGAGAATCCGGAAAACAGTAGTGATCATCAGCTGATCAAGCCAATGGGAAGAACTATCTAAAAGAAAACTCAAAATTAGTCCACAAAAAAATCCAAACGGAATCATTTCATTTACTTTCTGAAGTTCTTAGATCAAGACTCACAATCGAAAATTAGCCAATCAAATTGAAAACTTAAATAGGAGCCATCAGGCAGGGGTGCCACCCCCAATATGGCTCAAGAAACAGCAAAGTGGGGGTCTAGTTTTTTTCCCTACAAGATGAATGCAAGTCCCAAGTGACAAGAGAAAGGCTGTGGGTGGGAAGCGCCTGGCCATTGATCATTAGTAGAGTTGGAGCAGAAGTTTGGTGACGGATGTCATGTGACTGTTGATGTCACTGTGACTGACTGAATACCCCACTGGCTAAAAGGATGACTTGGAAGTCAATGGAAATCTAATAACTGGGAATGGGATTAATCACAGATACTTGGGGTAGTTGAAACAGAGACAAGGCTCATTAAAACACAGAAATTGGCTGTCTCCAAGCAGTGACAAAGGAATACGTGTGTGCTTCGAACACTTCATCTGCATATATTATCTTTAAGCGTTAGGAAAAGTTGTAAGCACAGGAATTTTCCCACAAAGAATGATCAGGTAAGCCATATAACATCACATCAGCTCAAATATGTGATTTCAATGTCCTGCCACACACCCAAAATAAATCTGTCTCCTAATATTCAGTATAGGTTTTTATGATGAGGTAAATCTACTGTCTCAGGATTAGGAGGTGGTCTTGGCATTAAATGTGCAGACTTTGTCTTCTGTGCAGCATGCCCTGTGACCACATGCAATTTCCCTTCGATGCTGTGAGCAACACCTTCGGCATCATTCCATTCATGTCAATGTAAAAGCCATTCAGATTTCTGACTTTTTCTGTGTCTTTTTGCTTGTTTGTTTTGCTGTCTTGTGATCCGCTGCGCATTTTCCTGGTTCCGAAGCCAAATCACTTGATTCTAAGAGAGATTCTGTTTCCCCACCTTCGGCTTGGAAGGAGTCTTTTATTTGGTGTTCACTGGAGGTCATTTAAGGTCAGGCACTGGGACTATGATCGCAAGTACAGACTTGGTTTGTCAAAATAAACAAAGGCCATCCTTGCGTAAACGGAATAATTGAGTTTACTTTCCAGAGTTGTTAGATCAAGACTCGCAGTCCAAAATACCCTACGAATGTGTTCTCTGCACTATTTGACCCCCCCAGATATGAAAGTCAGATTTACAATGCTAATATTTCCCTAGAAGTGTTCTGAATGGTGCATTTTCTTCCAAATTGGTGCAGATTCCCCCTGTAAATATGCTTATAACTGTAATGGAATGGAGGAAAGCAGACATACTGAATTCAATATATGGATCATAAAATGAGAAGAACATTCAGATATTATAAAGATATTGTCAACTACTCTTGGATAAAATGGATTCAAAAAGCACTGAGATTTCAAGTAAATGTCTTTTAGTGAGTCAATGGATCCTAACACATGCACAGCACACTGAAATATAGCTGTCCTTCCCCGAAGTCACTGGCAGACATCAGAGAAAGAAAAGCACTTGAATTTGAATTGTAAGTATAACTCACTCTCAGAGCAGGGATCTAAGGAATTAACACTCATGTACATCTACCCATGTAGACCACTTTGCCAATCACAAGCGGATGTGTTATAATACGTACTTTTATAACTAATAGCAATTACAAGTATAGTAATACATTTTTCTCACAAGTAAATAAAGAAAGACTGCCTGGAATCTCAAGAGTAAAGGGGACTGGAACTTATTTGTAAATTTCTTTTTGGCCATCTATAATTATTCAGTATAAGCTTTAAACTGTAACAAGTGTATGTAGACATTCAGATTCCACACCTACTTACCACACCCCACAGATTATACAGACCACAGAGTTATACCTTCATATATATTCATATACCTCTATATAGTCATATATATTTTTGTATCTATATTCACATACATATATATTACATCCAAACAAGTCATGGTTTTCAATTAAATTATGCTCATCTTTTCTCAAATTGAAATATGGCTCATCTTAACATGTTCCCTATGAAGAACAAAATCTCATTATTTTCTCATTGTATAAAAATAGGGAGAACCCCACCCTGGCCATCCGTGGGGGCAAGAGTCACCAGGTAAGAAGGCACGTAGCTTTCTGATCTGAGACATGGGCTCCCGTGAGGAATCTCTGTGGACATATGCCTCCTTTAATAATTTAGCATGTTAGCTTACACTTTTCACATGAGTAGCTGCATCTTAACAGCAGTAAATACAGCTACAGAGAGACGAGGAATGTCAATTGGCTGAGGGCACTAATTACACCGCCTGGACTTGAATTAAAATTGCTAAAGAGCAAATGAGATTACCGCCCCAAAGATAACCTTAATTTAAATACCAGCCTGCGCTTATCTCATCGGCCATGTCATTTTCCAGAGGCGTAGGAGAAAGAAATGCAATTTAATGGAAATCCATTGTTGAAAAATATAATTAAAGCCCCTGGCCCCTCCCCCACACCCCGGGCCTCCTCAGTTTTGTACTCTGAGCAAGATGTACAGACTGACTTAGAGGTCAGAAGGAAAACATTCGCAGGGCGTCCTCAACCGCCAGACGTTACTCTGAGTACATCTGAGTATGAATGATTACAAGCTGGCTGTGGGAAGAGCAAATGCCCCCCAGGGAATAAGGAAGGGAAAGAACAGGCCCCTCCACAAACTCTGGAGCCACAAGGAACCGGAGGAATATTAGGAGCTCAGTTTCAGCGTTTGATTAATGAGGACATTCAAGGTACAGACAAGTGAAGTGAACAATCCCCAGGGAACCCAGCAGGAGGCTTATTGCACCTTATTGGGGGCAGATATCATCCTGAGATTTGGAGACAAACAAACAAACAAAAAAAAATCTGCGAATCTTATGGGGATGGGGAGTAGCCAGCCAGTGGATCACTGGTTTGCCATGCAAACATGAGGACTGCAGTTTGGATCCCCCAAACTCGACTCTAATCCCAGAGTTGGGAAGGGGAGAGAGGATCCAAGGAGCAAGCTAGCTAGCTGCAGTGGTCAGAATCGACTAGCTCTGTATTCAAGAACAGACCCTGACTCACTAAATAAAAATGGAGAGAGATCCAGTGAGATACTAGATATCAATTTTAAGCCTCCAAACTGACATTCACACACATGTGAACCCATACCAATGTGAACATACACACACACACACACACACACACACACACACACACACACACACACGAGTCCCACCTGCTTTACCTAGTTGTTCAACAGATAACTACCATCTTTAGAGTTTGACTACTGAAGTTGTGAAATGGAGACAGAAAGGATGCACATCTCAGTTGCCAGCTGAAATAAGTACATGTCTGGTTCCTAGGAAGCCTTCAAGATCATCGACTAGATGTCCAGACTCTAGGCTGTAGGTTTCTATTTTAGACTCCTTCATCCTGATATGAAGACCATGCTTTTGTGAATCAGGGCAGAGCAGACCCTTGAAGTACATGTGGGTAGAGGGGGCAAAGGAAACAGGCAATAAGTTTGAGTAATATTCTGAGAACGATTTCTTGTTTGTTACTGCGGTGAAAACTAAGTCTGCTATGAACAGTGAACTTTTGCTGTGAGGAAGACTAAGGGGGACAGCAAGTAACGTGCCTGCTTAAAAACCTGGTGACGTGGGTGTGACCAATTCCGTTGTGTAACAGTTACTCTTAACTATTGCCGTGAGAGAGCACCCAAAGTCAAACAACTTAGGGGAGAAAAGGAAATTTCTTCACCTGAAGGGTTCCCGAAGGGAGATACAGTCTTTCAAGGTAGAGAGGGCATGGTCAGCTGGCCGAAGCTAAAGACGAGCTACACCACACCCATCGGAGAGGCTGAGAACTGCAAGAATGGAGAGTCTGTCTTCTTCTCAGTCTTCTGTTCTGTGGTTCCTTTTATCTGGCCCACGATGGGAGGCTTCGATGGGATCTAGGGCTGGTCTTTGTATTATCCAGATAATCTCTTCAGGTGGTCCCAGCTGATCTTAGTTAACGCCAGGTGTGTCAGGTTGACACCCGGGATTAAATATTATACCTTGGCTCCCGGTGTCCCTATGAATTCTCTGGCCATGCTGATCAATGCAATGGGACTACTAAGCTGGAATAAACCTCTGGCTGCCCCAAGTTGTTTGGCTCCTGCAACCTGTTTCAACTACTAAGGACACAGCTAAATCTCAGGTCCCTGAAAGGGAGGAAACTTTCTCAGAAACAGAGGACAGAAGAAATGGGGACACATCATGGACTGGCCTTACTAATTTTGACTGTGAACTTGGGAAAAGAGCCACAAGCCAAAGACTGTGGGTGGTTCTTGAAGAGAGGAAAAGACAAAGAAATAGATTCTCTCCTGGAGACGCCACAAAAATGAGTAATAAATAAATTTCAAAGAACTATAGCCCTACTCATAGCTATATAAAGCCCATTAAGGCCATATTTGACTTCTTACCTCCCTATAAACTTATAGTTGACAAATCTATACTGTTTTCAGTCATTATAGTTGCACGATAGGTAGCCATGGCAGGAAATTAACACATTGTCCTAGTTAGATACAGGTGTCAGCTTGATGATTGAGGGTTCAAGCTCTGGGCACATTTGTAGAGAATGAGTAGTTCAGTCTAGAGAAAACCTGCAGAAGATTGTCAGCTTGATGGGGAAGGCCCAGCCCATGGTGGGTGGAACGAGGCCCTGGACAGGTGAATAAATACAGAGAGCCGGTTGAGAAAGTGGGCGTCCTTGTGTACACTTGGCCAGACACGCTGGTCTAGCAAGTAAGGATCGTCCCTCTCTCAGCTGTTACGTGGAGATGGTACAGCCAGTTCCCAGGGCCTTTTGGTGATGATTCGAGCTCTCCTGCCAAGCTGGACAAGCAACCTTAACCAGGAACAATAAGAGAATAAACCCCTTGTTCTCATCCTGCAGGTGAACTGCTACACTGTCATTAGCGAAAAATACCAAGGACATCGGCTTGTCACGCAAGTGTGAGGATCTGAGTTTGAATTCCCAGAGACCCCCTTAGAGCCAAGCATGGTAAAACATACCTGTGATGCCAGCATTCCAATGGTGAATTGTAAGGGGGTGGCAGGAGAATCCCCAAAAGCTCATGGGCTGTCTAGCCTGTGCATGTAATGACCAACAACAATGAAGAGAGCCTGTCTCAAACGAGGTAGAAGGGGAAGACCCACAAGGACCATTGCTCACACTCACACATGCATCATCCACAAAAAAGGAAATAAAATATCCAGGGACACTCAGATATTACAACATCGTTAGGCAGTGAGAAGAGATGTTGCCGTTGTGGTTTTGACGTAGAGTGTTGCTCTGTAGCTCAGGGTCGTATCGACCTTGAAAACTTTTGGTTTCAACCCCTGGCCTGCTCGGATCACAGATAGGCCCCACCACTCCCCTGGACTGGGGAGATAATTCTTCGAGTAAAACAGAACAAAAAAAGAAACCTTATTTTGTGATGTTTCTTTCTGGTAAGCATCTTCGCATCCACAGATTCAATCTATCAAGTTTAGGTGTCAAGAAAAGATCATTAAACATTCTCACAGACTTTAAGAGAAGGGATGAAACTTCCCAAAATTTGACCTTCAAAGTGCATCTAGGGAGGAAGAAAACATAAGGCAGAGGCAGGGGTGTCCCCAAGATTTTGTAGGGACCATGTGCCCTTTGTGTCTTTGGGTTCCCATGTAGGGATTCGATCCACTTGAAAATTGTGCTGGTAGAGAACACACAAACTTTCTGTGTATCATTCATTAAACAACTGTATATGACTCTTTGCGCATTATTTAAATTTTATCAGACACGATAAATAATACAGAGATGAGGTCAAGTTCAAGAGAGGTTTCTACAGATTGCAGACAAATCATACAACACAAAGGACTTCCATAGCCAGAGGTTGGGATCGGCAGGAGCTGGGAAAATATCTCCATGGATACCAAGCTTGTACCTGCTTATCAATTCCATGAGCTAATATAAAACCTTAGTCCTGAAGGCTTTGTCCAGACATCTTGTTAACTTTGGTGGTTTTGTTGTTCAGGAGTATACTTAGACCAGCCCAGCATATTAATCATACCACTATATCATAGCAATAGATAGTTAGGGATTCGGGCTGGGGAGACGGCTCAGTGGCTAAAGCCTTTGTCTTACCAAAAAAAAAAAAAAAAAAAGGGCATGCATTTGCATCCTCTGATCCTACCTAAAATGCAGGTGGGCATGGTGGTCTGCCTGAAATTCTAGCCCTGGAAGGCAGAGCCTGGGATTCCCCAAAGCAAATTCCCTAGACAGATTTAGTCCTAATGGCGCACTCTGTGTTTAATTGAGACCCAGGTCCACAACAGTAAGACAGAAGAGTGATCACGGATGATTCCCAGTATCACTCTTGAGCCTCCACAGGCCCACACACACACACACACACACAAGTGCACTTGTTTACATACGCCCACACGCACATGTACACCACATGTAAACATGCATATACACGCACACAACCCATATACATGCATCTGATAGGAAAAAGAAAAGTTTGGGGTGAGTAAAAGATATGCTGATAGGAGGCTGGGGTAAAAATCTCTGAGAATAGGGGAAGCCCCACTTGAGGTTGCTTACGGAAATTTCTCTGGGATGTAAACACGGCTTTCAAATTTGAGAGGCAGTCTATAATTGCTCCACGCTCAGCCCCGTTCTCTGGATGCCCCCCTCCATCTACCCTCTTTCCCTCACTCCTGTGAATGGCCAATGTAGCCCCTTCTTGTGTCCTGGGGCTGCCTGTCCCCCGCCACCCTGTCCTTTGTCTGGTCAACAAAGTTCAGGCGACAGCCAGAGGCCATCTTTGACTCCGACACTGCTACTGGCTCCACACCGCGCAGCCCTTCGAAACGGGGGAAGGGAAAAAGAAGCAATGTTTTCTATTCTATATAAAAAGAATGGGCCTATTTCGAGCTGTCCTCTGTCTCCACGTGGAGGAGAGATGAGCAACACGCATCGCTGATTTATAAACCAAACCAGAAACCTGTGAAAGCACTTTGCTACATGGTGTGAATAAAACTTAACAAATTACCGCGCCGTTGACTCTCTCCTACTGTGTGCTATTTTTCCTCGCTCCGTCTTTCTTCACCTCCCTCCTCCTGCATTATAAACTCACACCATCGCTGAGCACTCTTCAGACACAACAGATGTAATACCATCCACATTCTGATAACACTGTAGTCACCACCGGCTCCAGGCACTGTTTGCAGCCAGGGAAGCTGTGTTTGTATTATAACTTTCTCTCTTTTCCTACTGTATCAGGCCATATGCAATATACATCACAGAGAGAGAGAGAGAGAGAGAGAGAAAGAAGAGAGACCTACCCTCAAACTATGCTTCCAATTGCTCAATGGGCCATGGACCAAAATGAGCAAAGGAAGATATCTGCTCACTTCCACAAGTCATTAATAAAGAATTTTTCCAAGGCAGCTGTAGCAAGTCTCATCTTCCAACCCAAGGTTTAATATCATGTCCAGGATAAGCTCTAGATGTTTCAACCAACCATGGATAGGCGCCAAGGAAATGGTCTAGCAAGAACCCTGGCTGTGTAGATTTCTAGTGATTTCATTGGCCACACAGAGCTTGCCTGGTGTGGTGGCTAGCATTGATTTTCAACCTGACCTACAAGAAGCAGACCCCCAGACACACATTAGGAGGACTTATTAGATGAAGACCAACCTCTGAGAATTCCTGTTTGAGATTATCTTTATTGTATCATGGATGAGGGAAGACTCAGCCCAGGATGGACAAGACCACCCCTTACGTTGGTGATCAGTGACTGCATGGAGATGGAGAAAGTCAGCAGAGCATTGGCAAGAGAGCATGCCCGCATGCACTGGTCCTTGCTTGCTACTTGATTGTGGATGTCAAGAGACAGGCTGCTTCCTACTCTTGATTGCTGTCACTTCCTGATAAGGATGGGGGAGAACTTCCCAATGTAGGCCTCTAAACCCTTTTTCTCCCTTCAGGTTGCTTGGGACATTTATTTTCTGATAGCAACCACTACGAAACTAAGATGATACCTGGTGACATTGTTGTTGTTTCAGAAGGAAAATTTAGTAAGTTGCAGGCACTCTAAAAACCATCATCATGGCTATGTGGAGAGACAAAACATCCATCCATTCATGCATTCACAAAGGCGGGTTTAATTTAGCTCACAAGTACCACAGAGAAGCAGACCTGCCATACACAGTGTCCAAAACATCTGAATCGCTTTCAACCTCTCTGAGAGGAGACAAACAGAATAATCTTCACAGGTGTTAGGAGATGACAAAATAAATACTCGTCAGGTTGAAACACAAAGGATCGTTTGGAATGTGCCGCAACATACAAATAGGTTGACAGTAAGCGCTACTTTCCTTGCCAAATGCCCGGAACCTATTATAGAGAAGCACACGACTGTATTCTGCTCTTTCATGGAACGGTGGACAAACAGGCCTGGCACAGTCCGTGAGATTAAGGCTGTGGCGCCTGCTTTCAGAGGGACTGCTAAATCCACGTGTGAGAATTTCAGCTGCAGCACCGTCCTTCTATGCGTCACCTGCCACCATGCAACATACACGTCATTTCTCAAGAGACACGTGGGGGGAAAGGTGGAAAATGTTCTGATGGGGTTATCTCCAGAAGGATCTGGAAGCCTCGGCAGAGTGAAGCGCACAGATTCTAACCCTGCCAGGATCAAAGGGCTCCTATAGAATGGCAAGGTGGCCTAGGGGCAGAAGGGGGCAGAGCTTGCCAGTGGCGTCGGCATCTGCATAGGCAGAAGGGGACTGACGCCTAGAGCAGGTGACGCACTGAACCCTCACTCTGTGAGCTTACACAGCACCTTCCACCGTGGGGCTTTGGTCAGCAGCTGCCGAAAGCAAATGGCCCAATGGAAATCGCATTAGTGATGGTGGAAATAAACCTTGTGGTGTTGTAGTAAGTTAAAACCTCCAAGCTACAAAAAAAAAAAAAAAAAAAAAAAAAAACTTCTCAGATTTTGCATTTGGAACCAAGCACCAGGCATCTGTTCAGCCCCTAGGAACATCATGTACCCAAAGAAGGTTCTGGAATACAGTTTTATAACCATTAGGAGAAAGGATCATGGCTCTGTGCATATACTCATGCTTTCGTGTATAATGTGCATGTGTGTGTGGATTGCAATGTTGAGAACTGAACTTAGGACTGCAGCAAGCTAAGCAAACATTTTACAAGTGGACCACATGTTAGGCAAATGATCTACCACTAAACTATATCTCTAGCTGTTGCCCAGCCTAGTCTACAAAGAGAGTTAAAGGCCAGCCAAGGATACATAGCAAATATTTTGTCATAAATAAACAAACAAGGGGCTGGAGAGGTGGCTCAGGGGTTGAGCCTCTGCCTTGCAGGCGGAAGGTCCTGAGTTCAGATTCTAGACTCCACGTATAGACGCCGGGCGGAAAAGGGGAAGGGGGGGGGAGACTGCGTTTCTGGTCCTGGTAGGGCGGAGCCTGTGATTCCCGGGGCAGAGTAAACAAGGAGGAGGCGGTCCATGGCGGTTCCCAAATTCATCCGTGATTCTACACACACATACACGCATACACGCACACATACATACACATGCACACACACCACATACACACGCACAACTGAATAAATAATAAAAAAATAAATAAACCAGCAAGTGAACAAACAAGCAAATAAATGAAATATAAATAACATTTATGTTTCGGAATATAATTTAGACCTTTTCTAAATTACAATCGAAAAGAAAAGTGATGAATTAGATTAGGATGGCCTTTTCATGTCTGTGAGGATGTGAGGAAGACTCTAGAGAGCATGTTAAGGTATGAAAAAGACAAATCCACATTTTAAAAGACATTGTATTTGCCCAACTTTTTGTGAGGTCTCATTCAAACCTCCACTGTAAATCCTCCAAAAGGCCTCTTCTGGACAATGTGTTGCTAAGTGAGCCTAATTACATCTTCCTGAAAAACATACAGGGTTAAAATTATGCGTCACTTGAAACATACAGTGGTTCCCTGATTCAAGGAAGCCTCAAGGCTTCAAAACTTCAACCACCAAGAACCTACCAGTCTCTCACTTATGGGCATATGAGCAGAAAGGAAATGCGAAATGCTGCTAGCACGCGCAGCAGTCATAATATTCCCTTAATGCTAGTCCTGTCCTCATTACCTCTTTATCGCACCTAATGAATATGTAAATGTAAATCAAAATAAATATGCATCTGTCCATCAATGACATGCTCCTGTCAATAAGGCCAGTTCCCAATGAGCACACAGTGCATATGCAAATGAGCCCTCTGTCCTTCCTTAAATCATAGAAGGACCCCCTTGCTCACAATGCAGCCGCACTGAAGGCTTGTTGTATAATTTCCTTTTGGACGAATTTTAGAAGTAATCTTTTGATGATGATGATGAGAAGGAGGAGGAGAAGGAGGAAGAAGAAGAGAAGGAGGAGAAAGAGGAGCAGAAGGAGGAGGAGGAGGAGGAGGATTCTCTCTGGTGGGTAAAATCCATCGCATTATCTGTTTCAATGTAACTTGTTTCGAGTAACTTACACTTGTTCAAAAAACAAGGCACAAACCTGCGCACTGACGTCTTGCTGTGAAGGAGGAGTCGCTAGGGATGGCGCTTGGGCTCGATGATGCCTGGAATGTGGACAGTCTGCCTGGGTGTGGCCCCTGGCATTGCCCAAAAGAAGCAGGATGGACAGAGAGATGACTCAGCCCTTAAGAGCGTTTGTCGCAACCCTACAATGATCACCAGGCCAGCCAAATCTCTCCCCATTTGGAGGTTCGGGGAACTTTGGGGAAGAAGGGGTGGTAAGGCTGTAAGAGCCTAAAGGGAGAGAACTCCGTTGCTGGACAGGTCACTCCACTCAAGACAGGGCGGCCCCAGGCAGGACCTCACAGCAATGGGACTTGATCTCATCAGACCTGCAGAGCGGTGAGCGTGTCAGCGCGCCCCCATGGACTGGCGCGGGTCTCAGGATACATCATTTCAGGGAGTAGGATCCTTATAGGAAAGGGGTTGGGCAGAGGTAGAGGAGTACCCATATCAGTGGGCTGTTCAAGGAGGGGCCTCTCTGTCTGCCACAGAGGTATGAACCCCCATAAGAACAGATGATGCCGAGGGAAGCCCAGGACCCATGGAACCAAAGGACAGAATAGGAGAAGTAAGGACGGGAGGGAGGGCAGATTGGGATGGAATGGATTGAGTGCGAGGGAAGGGGAGACGAAGGGAGGGAGGAATGAGAGCGGCAAGGAGCATGTATATGAAATGTAAATGTAATGAATTTATTTTAAAAAAGAGTGGATGCTGCATAACAAGCAAGGAGACCTGGGTTCAAATCCTCAGGCCTAACCAAAAAGCCAGGCATGGCCTGATGCGTGTGATCTCAATGCTGTGTGTGTGTGTGTGTGTGTGTGTGTGTGTGTGTGTGTGTCTGCTGTGCAAGGGGGTGACGGAAACTGAAGAACTGCCAGGTTTGGTGGCTTCCAGCCTAACTACAGGTTAGCAAGAGACCCTGTCTCCAGGGAATAAGTCAGAGAGTGACCAAGCAAGCCAACGGAGGTTCTTCTCTGGTCTCTGCAGTGCACGTGGGCGTGCCCACCCACACTCACATAGGCATCTACCACACATACACACCGCACATGCACACACACACAAAAAAAGAAGGCAAAGAAATACTCTCCTAAAGCTGCTCCATGCAACACTTGCACCCCAACGCACGTGCACGCCCACAAGCGCTCCTCTCGATCCCTCCTTTTCCAATGGCAACGTTAAAAGAGAGCAAATGCAGAATTAAAGTGCATCGAGATTTAAAGTTAAGCAAAGCAAAAAAATTAAGCAATAATCATATCTTTCTCTAAATATCAAGGGATTTGCTCATGTCAAGGCAAAACGAGTGAGAGTCATGAATTATTTTGCACCCGGATGCCAATCTACAGAGGAGGTTTTGGGCAGGTTAAATATTACCAATGCCCGTCCGCTGCAGTGAGCAACTGCGGATTGCTTACTCATTCAATTGAACTTACTTGTCTGCAGTAGCATTGAACAGAAGATGGGCTTTCGAGTTTACCTTCCCTCAAAGCACGGACAGGGACCATTAAAAGAAAATGTCATCCGTGGAAATCTGTATTTATCAAAAGGGAAATGAGAGGAAAGATGTTTTGAACGCCGAGCTTTTAGGGTCGCGATATGCATGCTGTGCATCTGCCAAAACCAACTATGATTTGGGGGAAATGGTGGGTACCAGCTATGCCGCACAGCAATGAATGCTAAGCCTGGCTTTAACACAGAAATCGTTCATTTGCTGCCATGAATCACAGGACTCTGGCCACATCCCCAAAGGGACAGAGGGAGTCCTGATTCATTCTGATTCGGTCCAATCCAGTCCTGACTGGCCCTTGTAAAGTGTGTGAGCTGGTGCAGTGGGGTCTATATCTATCTATCTATCTATCTATCTATCTATCTATCTATCTATCTATCTATCTATCTATCTATCTATCTACGTATCTATCTATCTATCCATCTATCCATCCATCTATCTATCTATCTATCCATCTATCTATCTATCTATCTATCTATCTATCTATCTATCTATCTACTATCTAATTTATCTATCTATCTATCTATCTAATCTATCTATCTATCTATCTATCTATCTATCTATCTATCTAATCTATCTATCTATCTATCTATCTATCTATCTATCTAATCTATCTATCTATCTATCTATCTAATTTATCTATCTATCTAATCTATCTATCTATCTATCTAATCTATCTAATCTATCTATCTATCTACCTACCTATCTATCTATCTATCTATCTATCTATCTACCTACCTACCTACCTATCTATCTATCTATCTATCTATCTATCTATCTATCTACCTACCTATCTATCTATCTATCTATCTATCTATCTAATCTATCTATCTATCTATCTATCTAATCTATCTAATCTATCTATCTATCTACCTATCTATCTATCTAATCTATCTATCTATCTATCTATATATCTATCTATCTATCTAATTCTATCTATCTATCTAATCTATCTATCTATCTACCTATCTATCTATCTATCTAATTTATCTATCTTATCTATCTATCTATCTAATCTATCTATCTATCTATCTATCTATCTATCTATCTATCTATCTATCTATCTTCCCCCTCCTCTCTCTCTCTCTGTCTCCCTTTCTCTTTCTCCCTATTCACCCCCAAGACCTCGCTCCCTGGTCTTCAGATACAAGCCTTTGAGAGTGAAAGCCTTGCTATGACTCGGAATGGTGACCAATGTGCTAATTTTCCCCTCATTTTCTCTGGCCCATAGAGCTCTTTTCCCACCTTCCGACCTTGTGCTTTTTTCTGTCTGGAGCTCCATGACGTCATCTTCCTGTCGTGGGCTCACCAACCAGGGATTGTCTGCTCAAAAAATACATTCTGGGGGGTTACAGCGTTTGCCTTGCAAGCCAAAGGTTCCAGTCTCACACCCCCAAGTCCCACATAAAACTGCTGCGCAGGAAGAGCAGTGTCTTGTGATTCTGGCAGAAGGCGGAGCACAGGTAACCCGAGAACAAAGGTGGAGCATCCAGGATGATTCCTGAAGCCATCCTTGGTCCTTCATAGGTACAACACCCTTGTGCACTCTTGTAACACGTGCACGCGTGGACACACACACACACATACACACATGCAAAAGAAAACTACATCCTTTGTGCCATGTGTGAAGACACACGTCTGTTCTGTCAGCATTTGGTGTTCAGAGGCAGGAGGACCATGAGTTCAAGGCCAGCCCAGCCTACAGCCTGTCTCCAACAATAGGGACTAACAAAAACAAACATTTCATTTGCTTTCCTCATTCCCCGCCACTCCCCCCTCTGAGTGGCTCCCGGTTTCTCATGTGTTTGTCAGTTTTTTTTTTTTTTTTTTCAGCCCTTTCCCATCGGGACAAACATGCCAGAGGGTAGGAATCTTAACCTGTTCTTTTCAGTTCTAAATACACGTTTCCCAAGACAGACGCAAACACAACATTCAAGCTCGAGAAATAGACGGTGAGCAGTTGGGTGAGCAAATTCAGACAAGACATCTCAGCACATGAATTCTAACCCTTAATGGCTTGCACACAAGTAGACCACAGTAGACCCTGAGATTAAATTAGAAAATAGTATCGACTCCTTTGACCAGGGGGATACGCAAATGACAAAATGTCAGTAATTCGTCAAATCTTGAAATTGATGAAGCTAACAGCTCTGAAAAGAGCTCATGCGGGGAGTGACTGAAGTTAGAGTAATTAGGAATGGATAAGAGAAGACTCACAGAACATTTCAGGAGCAGGCCAGAGTACATGCGAAAGTCCTGAGCCCAGGAAGAGATGGTTAAAACTTAGAAAGGAGCCGGGGCAGATGGTAAGACTACAAGAGCCAGAGGGTCGGAAGAGGGGCTGCCAGACAGGAACTTCTGCACATGACAGGGGTGATACTATACCCTTGAACTCACAGCATCTGTGTCTGCTTCCACAAGACCTGCCCAAGATTTGACCTCTCCACATCTCACCATGGAAGGGCGAAGCCCTCAGGAGGGGCCGCGGCTCCCTGAGAAACTATTGGGGCTTAGAGACGGCTGCGGGGAAAAGGAACTACTTACCGTTTTCAGTGGTGTCGTCGCCCGTACGTTATCCATGCTTCAACAAGTTCCCAGTCTATGCCAGCATAGACCACCCAGATGAAACCACTGGGCCCAGTGCGCAGAAAGACTGGGAAATAAAAGCAAAACTGATTGGGGGAAGAATGGTTGCACTGTGAAAAGGAGGGGAAGGTGGGATTGGGTACTGTGAGGGAAAAACGACACACAGGAATTATATTCATGTAAGAAACTGACAAAGAATATATATGTATATATATTGGCTGATGCAGAAGAGTCTACAGGAAGAAGCATCTATAGAGGAGAAGTCTTGAGAGGCAGAGGTGAGCTAGACCATGTCAGACTTTGAATATCTTGCAAAGTGGGTTTGTCTTATCTTAAGAGCATTGTGGAGGCAGCAGAACTATTCTAGGCCCGTGAGAGAAGAGAACCAGGGTATCAAGGCAAGACACTCGTCAGGAAAAGAGGCCAGCTAGCGGATTATCTACACCACGGGGGAGGCAGCTTGTGGCTGGGTAGGACTGAGGTTGGCGGGGAAAGGTTACAAGTTTAAGACCTGTGGAAGGGATGCTATCTAGGAACTTGGAAGCAGAAGAAATAAGATGGAGGAAAGAAAAAAACATGTTATAAAAATGAAACCCCGTGCTTTGAGAGAGAAGAGCATGTTAGGGTGATACAAACAAGCTGGAATTAGACAGGACGAGGTGGGGACACGTCTAAGACTGCCTTGAGAAGATGAAGGCAGAGCACTAAGAGGAGCAACCTGGGCAGAGGAAGGTGCCTGTGAGTCAGAAAGCCAGAGACCAGAAGCACACAGAGGAGAATGCATCTCCCCCTGAATTAACATGATAGCACCCTCAAGGAAAGGACCCACCAGAGGGGGATTTGGGGGGAAGCATGTGTGAATGTCTGGGAATGCTGCCTGAGTGACGTCACCACAGTGTGGGATTCATCATTTTGTCAACATCTTCTTTCCCTATTCATCACTGGACAATTAAGGCTGGAAGAAGGAGCAAATGGATAGGACCCACAGTAAGCCCAAGGGAAATTGCACCCTATGGATTTATTGAGGGATACACAGTTCTACTGCCATATAGGAGACGGATGATGAAATGGGAGGAAATATTAATAAAAGCCTATATTATAGAAAGCCTGTCTTAGCTCCCCCCTCCCCCGGGACTGAGGTAAGAGGTTGCTGTGAGAAAGTTCGCAGAGGCATCTGATTACCTCAGTATCTCTTCCTTCTTCCCTTCCTAGCAAACAGCGTAGACAGCCATTTAGTAGATCATTGACAAGACAGGCCTCCTCTTTTCTTCCTTCTTTCTTTTTTCCCCTGTCTTCTGTTTAAATGAGAGGTGCATATAATATATCTACTCTGTCTTTTGTGATTTCTGGCTCACGGTTTTTAAAACTTTTCCATCCATATTTGCATCTGAAGCTTCTGTTCCTAAAGGCAGTCAGCCCGTAACAATAAAAACAATTTACACAACGCCCAGGCTAATCAGCAATCTACTGACGCTCAACCACAAGCGTGATGCTACATTGCACCAGTAGAGGGCGATCGAGGCGAAGTGCAGGAGGAAGGATCTTTGTGGCTGTGCCTCTGAGTCTTGGCTCCTTCCTTCTTCCAGGACCCCAGCTCCAGTCCTCCAGACAACACAGGGGCTAACCAAGTCAACCCTTTGATCCAGGCTTCTGGAAGCATCGTGAAAGAAGATGATTTCTGCCATGGGGAATTTCCCTTTGTAATGGTAACTCTAAGAAACAGACAATAATGGGCCGGAGATGTGGGTTGAGATTTGACATGTCGGTCAACCTCAGGAGATGCTGGTCTTTGGATCCCACTTTGATGGGCAAGGGAGCTAGTGCCTGAGGTTGTCTACACTGTCTGCGGCAAGATCAAAGAAACTCACTTATTGCTTGGCCAGTGACCCGGAACCAACGCGCCTTGATGCTTAACCATGAAGGATCTTCCTGTCGTCCGTGCAGGAAGAAATCACGTTGTTATTAGGAAGGGTGCAGGAGGGTCAATTGAGAGGACACACGGAGAGACAGAGGTCGGAATGGTAGCTGAGTCACTTTGGTGCACGAAGTGACAGAAAATCCCATGGGAGGGGCCCTGGGGCAGGTTTAAGTCTAGAAAGGCTTTCCACAAGTGCACCTCGATACTGCTCTCTGGAGTATTATTTTTAACTTGTATGGCTTCTCCTTTTGCTTTTATATGTACCCTCCTCCTGATTTCTCTTTTCTCTATTTTTCTGTAACTAGTGCTCTTTCAGAATACACAAAGGTCTGTCTCCTGCACACTGGTCTTCCCTTTTCTTCTCCTGAGCTCTGTCCAGGCAGGCAGCCTTGAAGGTGGCGATTGGTCCTCATTGATTCTCAGGATAAGGGGGGGGAGCAAAGCGCAGGGCCGTGGAATGCAGGCTGCTGAGGTGGTGTGTGTAATTCAGCCCCAGGTGCTGAGACGCGCAGCTTGCCTGAGCCTCCTTCCTTCCATTATCACCACCTGGAGACCCACACCACAGCTGCAGCCGGGACACTCAGGAACGGATGCTGCGAGGTCAAGGGGCATCGCTAACCACGGCCCCAGGAGTGGACACGTCCATCTGACCTTGAGTAGAAATGCATGCCTGCATGCTTATTTTGCAATAGCACCTAAATGGGGATCCTGATGAATATATCTCCAAAAGTCTTTCTTCTAGTGCTTTATGGTCATTAACTAACGGTCCGAAACTAAGCGGTGGTCTGATGTTAAGCTTTGGTTTAAGGTAGGGTGAACTCTGATCTGACCATATCCCTGCCACTGGCCACACACACACACACACACACACACACACACACAACCTTTCCTGAGTGCAATTCTTGACAGTCTGGAGAATTTACCTTGCCTGCCTGCAAGCCCCGCCCCCTTCTCTTACAACTCTAAAGCAAACCCCATCACCAGGGACTTTAAGCAACTACAAATGGACGTTTACCCCCCCCCCAAGGTAAATTCGAAGCTTCATTCCCACATCTCTCACCCAGTGCACGTGACTATCCCATCGGTCACCCTGGAAGGAGATAACGCTTCTGTCATCCGTCCCTATACAGAGGATCTGCAAGCCCCAGAGACAGGCAGTGATTCATCTGCACAGTAGACCACGAGGTATAGGGTGGACATCATCCCTGGAGATGAGTCCATGGATCTCTGATCTCTTGGAAACCAAATACGGGACAGCTGAAGTTGGAGCACAGAAGCACTTCTGGCAGAAGGCAAACATCTTGCCCAAGTCCAGGGTTAATTCTGCGGCCAAGAGAGGAATGCCTATGGTTTGT
Organism: Typhlomys cinereus; assembly: GCA_023101885.1. Lineage (NCBI taxonomy): Eukaryota > Metazoa > Chordata > Mammalia > Rodentia > Platacanthomyidae > Typhlomys > Typhlomys cinereus. The sequence goes on along the minus strand of JALPQD010000013.1, from coordinate 7,210,049 downwards.
GAAGGAGTTATAGCCCAGTAAATGACTGTGGTACATGAAAATTTAGAGCATGTCTAAAAGTGTGTATATACCTGGTTCCACCTGGAGAGAATATGAGTTATTGATAAAGAAAGGCTTGGTCACTGGGGTTTCTGTTACTCAGTCCAACAGATGTTAGTGTTAACATAAAAATACATAAAGATAGTACTTTGCAGACTGGGAAGTTCTTCAGGTTTGTGCATGGCTGCAATCTGGAGGGTCCCTGAGGACTGGAGGGGAAGCACGGGACGAGGATGCTCAGGAAGAGGAGGCCGGGGAAGACACAGACCAAGGGAACGCTTCTTGCCAGTAGACGCCAAGCTTTCTCTAGGATTTGGACAGGATGGGCCAGCTTATTTGGCTTCCATGGATACTTCTTGTCTCTCAAATTCTGCAGTCAGTCACCTATTTCAAAACTTGAAACTGCCATGAAAATCTTGATAGTTCCTTGGATCGGGGACTATTTGGGGATCCGTGCCTTTGAGCTTCGCTTCATTGAGAGATGACAGGTGGGACCAGGACGCAGGACAGATACCTGTGTGCCTTTCTCCCCTCGGGACTGTTCTAGTTACTTTCCCGTTGTCCTGATCCAAGCAACGTAAGGGGGAAAGGGTTTATTAACTGGCTTAGGGCTTCAGAGGAAATAGATTCATCGTGGTGGGTGTTATAGTCAAGATACTGCTGTCGGCTTGGCAACTGAAGGCTCTGGACAGAGCTGTGAGAAATGGGTAATTGCGTAAAGCCCTGAGGAAGCCTGCAGCAGGGTATTGTCTAGTTGATGGAGATGGCCCAGCCCACAGTGGGTGGGACTAGGCCCTGGATAGGCAGACAAGATGGAGGGAACTGGTTGTGGAAGTTGGCGTTCTTTGGAATATGTGGACAGACGTGCTGGTCTGACAGTGAGGATCGTCCCTTTCTCAGCCATCCTGTGGCTCTATGGATTTGGCATGGCCATTTCCCACGGTCCCTGGCGTTGGTGTGGACACGCCTGCCAAGCTGGAGTAAAAACTGCAACCAGACAACCGTAAGCCAGAAGGAAACCCCATTTGGTCACGAATTTATCAGCAACATGAAGAGTAAGTGCCAGGATAGGGACCCACCGTGGAGGACATGGTGGCAGAAGGGGCAGGTTGACTCGTGCCATAACAAACAGCCACCAGGAGATAGACAGACAGAGAGAGCCAGGTTATCAGATCCCAAGGCCCTCCCTCATGGGCCGACTTCCTTCAGCATGGCTATAGGAACCCATTACCTTCCCAAACAGCACCGCGGGTTGGAGACCGTGCATTCAAAGGCATAAGCGTACAGAGGGAAATTCGAATTCACACCACAGCCCTGTCCCAGCTCAACCCCTCTCCCGCCTCACCCATCTGATGCCCAGCCACATCCTGTCTCCCAGCACGTTGATTTTGCATTCACCAGAGATCACTAGGTTAGGGCAAAGGCACACAGCTGGGATGAAGGTGCTTCCTAATGCAAGCACACTGATACACTGATTACAAGCTTTCTCTACCGTCATCTGCAGATCCCTGTTTACCTCCTCTGGACTCGAAGGCACAACTCCCCTGAGACTCTGTTAAAAATTCCCACCTAGGATCGTTTGCCAGCTATTTCCTTTACAGATACTTTTTTCTCCCCTTGAAAACCTGAAAGCAAAACCCAAGCTAAATGCATTCATAAAATAAGGAAACAACTCCTACGCATGACTCATTCTTAATTCCCACTCAAGGAAAATTCTAAATGCAGCCAGAGAAAGATGTGTCTCTGGCGTGTCTTGGATGAAGGTATTTTGCTTGCAAATTTTTGTTAAGAACAACAATGGTTAAATGTGGGTTCACGCAACCTCTAGCCCCAGGCCCATCTCTAAGGGCAGTTAGCAGGAAAGCGGGTTCTAGATTTCATTTGTTCTTTTTGACTCATTCAAATTTTCCAAGAAAGGGTCATGTGTTCCTTTCCCAAAGTCCTCCCACACAAGGAATGGATCATCTTTTACTTAACATTAATATCATCGATGACTTACACAGAGCACAGAAATGCATCCAGGCACGACACAGAACAGATAAATCTAAATACTGTTTTCTAGCAAGCCTCTGAAGTTTCCATTAATCACTGATCAAGGCCATTCCTTTCTGCCTTGTATATATTTCCTTGAAGAACACAGGCAGAAATCATATCTCCCCCCAGGTATTATTTAGAAATGTCAAAACCACTAATGTAATATGTAAACACATATACACATGCACAAAGATACTTAAATGTAATAAATGCATTGCAAAATTCATTCCTATATATATATAGCTGAATGGGTACACACACATGACCGCTTAGTCCTTATTCAAAGGTAGTTATAAATACATATCCATTGTGGATAAAACCAAAGGATTAAGAAAAATCGTGATTTGAGGCTGAGAGATGGCTCAAGGGTCAAGCCTCTGCTTCACAAGCAGAAAGACCCAGGTTCAGATCCCAGATCCCATGCATAGATGCTGGGCAGAAATGGCAGCCGTCTGCACTTCCAGCCCTGGAAGGTAGAATCTGGGAAACCCCAGAGCTAAGCAATAAGGATATAGAGCATCCAGAATGATTCCTGAAGTCACCTTTGGGCCTCTGTGGATACACACAGTGCCTTTTTCAATACACATACACCTACATATACCCTTACACGTGTATACACAGGCACACGGACACACAAACACACACTCGGAAAAAAAATTCACGTGACTTGGTAGACTATTATCGATAATGAAAATTTAAAACCTTTTGATCAAATAATAATAGTTTCATTATAGTTCATTTCATTCCATAAGATATTTCTTAGTTTTTGATATACAATATTTATTTAAACTTTGATTACCATGTTTGCCTTTTTAAAAAGTATTTTGTGTACATATTCTAGAGAGAGGGAGAAAGTAGCTATGGCCTGCCAAAGTGTGGATCAGAGGATAACTTTCTGGAAATCAGTTTTCTCCTTCCACCATGTGGGCATTGAACTCAGGCCAGCAATGTGCCCAGGGATTGGTCCCGCCCCATGAGCTGGATCTTGCCATATAAATTAATCCAATCAAGACAATTCCTCAGCAGCATGCCATGAAGCCAGTCTCATCTAGACAATTCTTCTCAGGTAATCCTGGGGTCCTGCCTCCTAGGAGGGATCAGACTGATAAGACTATTAATGGTACCAACTCTAATTAGATTAGGATACAAACTTCACAAGGCAATCACAGGTCAAGGGGGCAGCCTGTAGAGACAAGCTTCCTCTTCAGACACCAATCAGTTGCCTGCAAATCAAGAGTTCCCATGATCCTCTTCTCAGGTTGGATAGCTGGAGCTGAAGCAGGACAGATGAAGGGGATCATGGGGGAAGAGGATCATGGGAAGGGAAAGAGGAGCCTTCATCCCAGAGTCAAGTAAAAAGACTAAACAAAGCATGATTAAGGTCTATACATGTATGACCTCCAGAAGTTACCTAAAAGTATAGATGAATAAGACATTGCAGAATACACTTGAGTGTGTTCTATACTTTTCCAAAATACCTCTATTAATGTCCATACTTAAAACTATATCTGACTCCGCGACAGCAACAGTTGCCAACTTGACAAGGGAAGATAGCGTTTGGTGCCCATGTAAAAAATTGGTAGTTAAGGCAGGCTCTGAGCAAGCCTGCTGCAGGTTCCCTAAGGGATGTGGGGAAACCCAGCCTGTGCGGATGTGATCATTTCCTGCAAATTGGCAATTGAGGCTTGTTGCCTCTCAGCATTTCCTGTGGATAAGGCGTGGCCTGTTCTCTTCAGTGTGGGTATGAACTCTCCTGCTAAGCTGGACCAAGGGGGGCCTTCGGTGAGCTTTGATTATCAAGCATCTGAGCTCCCCAAGTTAAGCTCTCCAGGAAGTGAGAATGGCTTTGTCATTCTCAAAATTATCAAAACCTACATTGTAGGTGGGCTCTGGGGATCTACCTCATAGCGATGCCCGCGAACTCTGAACCCTTTGTATCACTTAGTTCACTGGTCTACCAAGGCTGCCTTGGGTGGAATCGTTTCTTAGGTCTATCATCTGTGCCTAGCATGGTTAAAACACATTTGTGTTTTACAACTCAGGAGCAGCTTGGTTCCAGGATGAAGTGTGGGATTTGGGGGCAGGATGGGTGGTCCCTTCCAACTCAGTGCTCACATATCCAGGACCCCTAAGAGACCCTCTCTTTGGATGGGTCAAGGGGGTTTTTCAGTCTGACTAAATCTCTGACCACTGAAGATGATCTGTCAATCACAGCCCTGCTCCCAACCCCAAGTGGGGCTGGGATTGCCACTGAAAAGTACCAGCCTGTTATCACAAATTTGGTTCCCCTGGCAACCAGCTTGCTACTCCAAGAGGCTTCATTAGCATCGACTTGGGTGTACTTGAAAAAAGGGCTCCGCAGGAATCACAAAAGGAAGCCTCCTCCTCCCGTGCCCACCTTGGACCTCCAAGAGAGTTACATGCTCTGTGCCAGAAACTATGCATAGGGGCAAATGCCCACTTCCGATCACATAGCAAGATCTTGAAATCAGAGTTTGCTTTCTCCAGCGGACCAGAAAAAAGAAAGTCTACTAATACAGTGATAATTTTAGATAACAGTCGCTTTAGGGAAACACCATTAAAAAATAAGTGTGTCTTTCCCCTCCTGGAGGTCCGCTAGGGCTAAGGTGTTGCAGCCCCCACACATCAGCTGGGCATTAGCAAAGGCCAAGTAGGATGCCAAGGCCTTGTTCTGCACACAAGGGAGGGCCTCTGTTTATCGACAACAGAAACAGAACAAGAAAAAAATGTTCAACTGCTTTTCACTTGATCGATGGGTCGATTTCATCTTTATTAATTCATGAGAAGTTCGGGGAACTGCATAGGTTAGAAAACAAGTCTGGCAAGAGATCGTGGGTTGTACTGGGTGTGAGAGAACAGTGTTAAAAGTCTGTGCTAGACTCTGGGTGGTCTCTGGTTGTGGGGCACGCGGCCCCCAGCTGGCACCAGTGGCAACATTCATTTGCCACTTCAGCCGCTTCAGAGCTGAAGAATAGAAGAAATCGGGAGACTCTCCGTCTGCAGGCAGAACCATGTTCCAACCGAGCAAATGTTAACAGACATGCCATGGAGTCGTTTGGTGTTCAACATGCCTCACATCTAACACGCCATGCCTTTTTTTTTTTTTTTTAACCGTCTATTTTTGCCTTTCGCTCCATCCAACATTCTCAGACAAAGCAGGTGCTCACAAATTTAATTGAATGACTACCTTTTGTGGGCCGGATACAGGCAACGTCTGCTCCCTCAGAAGATCCGAGAAAAAGAGAATGCAAACCATTCATTTCCTCAAAGTCCCCTTGATGAGGTTTTGATAAACAAATGAAAAGGGCAGATGCCAAAGCCACACCTTACGTTCACTTGGAGACACTCACTACGCAGGCAGTGGGGGGAAGAGGTCTCCAGTCATCCTTGCAAGCAAGCTTAAAGGGTGAAGATAAAGGAACTGATTTCCCATGGTGAAGTTCAAACCCGGGTGGGTCCTCCTCCTGAGGGATTCACTGAGACTTGGGAGGAAATATGCTCTATCACAGACAGGCCTGGGACACCCCCCCCCCATCTCGGTTCAGTATGAGTGACAGAGTGGAAAGACTAGGACTTTTTTGGAACCGCAGCTTTCTGTAGAAACAGCTCTTTGTTTCATTTATTGCTTGTGATGGAGGAGAGAACAGGCTGTCCATCAAAGATGATCACCTGCAAAGGCAGCTGTTATCTTCAACCAAGAAAAGGAAGGGCAAGACTACTCTCTAGCCCTCTTTGCCATGAATACCTCAAGCCAGGATTCTAGCTGACCTGCACTGGTACTCCCAGAATGAGAAAAGCAGAAGTGGGGGCAGAAGACATTGGAGAGTGGTGAAATTCCACATCTTTCCAATGGGTTCCGTGAGCGCCTCATTCTGAAGAAGCAAGGGCGTCATATCTTAACTGCGTTCAGAGCTCTGAGAGCGCAAAGTGAAGACCTCTGTGTGTTTGGTACCTAAGGGCTCTGCTCTGAGAGTTGTAGGAAGGAAGCGTTACCCTCTCAGGAGGCGGCGGCTAAAGGGACCACCCGAGCCGCCCTCCTCGGCAGTGTGGGTGACACCAGGTATCTATCTGGGTTTGTCCAAGGAGGTAGTCTGATCAGACGTCCTCCCCCAACCAGAAGGGACGAAGCTAAGCCATTTCAGGTGAGGATAAGTCTTATCTACTCCCCAGTGTTCCCAACCCACCTGCACGTGAATTAAAACATGACATAGTATACAAATGGCTGACATTACAGCCCCATTGCAGCTCTGAAACAAAGACAGTATTGAATCCTAGAAATACAAAGCTTTATTTGAAAGTCAATAAAACTATTAAGAGGCACACCGTAAAAGACTTAAAGAGCCGTAAAACTATGTAAAACAAAGCCACTCTTCCCACTACACATTTGGTGGTGGAAAATATGGTTGTTTCCACATAGGAGTCTTTAGAAGGAAATGCAACAAGTTCTTTCTCATTTTAAATGAATTGATACTTTTTTCCCTTGGCTATGCAATCCAGGCTGGCATAAAACAACTAAGGACCAATTTTCCCGCCTAGGCTTCCTGAGAATTAGAATCGCAAGGAGTGCGCCCCCATTCTTGAAGAATTGGTATCAGTTTTTAAATCTAACTCCTCATATATAACGGAGCCGATGTCTATAGATCAGATCCATGGGAACCAAAGCCCCGAGGGGTAAATTGTAAACTTAAGTTTGGGGGTGATCGCTGTTAAAGGTGGAGACTCTGGCTCCTGGGCACCCCCCAGGATGTAGATGGCCACAAGGGTGCATCCTTGTTGCTCCTAGTCTTTTAGGGTCAGAGAGAGATAGGACTGCTTGTCCTATTAAGCCCCTGGAAATGGGTGCTAGTTAGTTTCTCAATATAATCTGTCCTATGACAGATAGAAAATACTATAGAGACCTAAAACCATTTATGTGACCAGAGAAAGTAAGCAGAACATGACTTTCTGTCCCAGAGAACATCATTTTAATGTCACAGTTTCTGGGTTCCCTTCCCCTTCTAATCACATGGAATGCCCAGAACACTTCCCCCGGCTCAGCTTCTTTCTGGAACGTGTCTCTCGGCTCTGCAGAAAGCCACACCATAGGACGACATCTGTCTGTTAGCAGTCAGTCACTCTTTAAAACATCAGCTCATTCTATAACGCACCATCTGAAAACCTGGCTTCTAATTAAAACAACGAGCAATTCACCTTTCCAACAGCTAGAGGCCCCCTGGGACATCACTTCATAAGCTTTTGACATAGCAACAGGACAAAAATATGCCTAATATCAAGAAGCCATGCATGCTCTGGGGGTATGTGAATCCTCCAAACCAAAGAGACTGCAGGACTATATGTGGCGCAGACTGAAGAATAATATCGAATTTCAAAGTCGCAGCTGGCACCTACTGAGACTTAATACAGTGGCAAGGAACATTCTTAGCATTTTATGGTTCAAATTTTTCTAATAAACCAATGAGATTGACTCTAGTGTCTTCTCCATGTTACCGAAGAAGAAACTAAGCCCAGAGAGGGTGAGGAACTTGTCTAAAGTGGAGGAGCTGGGAAAGGATGGGTCAGGGTGAAAAATTGGTGCTAGTTTTTGTTAAAAAAAGCAAAAAGCATTGGATTCATTTGCCCGCTCCATAGAACAATTGAAGCTAGAATGCAATGTTGTCCACTGGACAGTGATTCTTAAGTGTCTGTTAATTCCTCATAACGACACTCAGTCTTCCCTTTCGAAACAGAAGGGAGATGATGACAGCCACTGCTTTTGGAAATGACCTGCACTCCCCCTTCATGTTCTGAGCTCCATAGCTCCTTGATCCTTGATCCTTGACAGGGGTGTCATTCACGTGGCATACGGCGTGCTGATCAGGAAGGTCCGAAGAAAGGAAGCATCAAGGAGGAAGAGGAAGTTGATCTAGGGCAGAGGTTAAATAGGCAGGTAGGTGATCTTTCCCGATCTTTCCTTCCCATGTGGGCAGCACGTGATACACCCTGGCTTCTCTTTAAAGACTGTGGGGTATGTTCTCCTGAGTGTGAATATTTCTGTATCCAAGAGGATGACTAGCAACACAGGGTGGATTAACTTCATCGCATGATAGCCGCTGATCGCATCCCTGCGCAGGATCGGACCTATTACAGAAACAGGGAGGTCTCATGAAGGGGAGGAAGTCCTGTTTCTTTCTGCAGATCTACAAGCACTTAATAGTTGTTGGAGGAGGAGTTGTTGGAAGACATTTTCTTCAATGGTGTAGCCATTGGTAAATTGTTCATGCTCCTGTGAACAAACTCACATGTGGTCAGTATGCAGCGCTAATGACAGTCATTGGGACTCACACCCCCCCCACACACACACATTAGAAGCAGCCTAATTGGGCAGAAGAAGGGGCCCTGAAGGGGAGGAAGGAGGACAAGAGAGGACAATGAAGAGGCACATATGACCAAAATCACTGTGCCTTTATATGAAATGAGACCCATTAGCATGTGTAATTCATATATGCTCATACAAAACTCGCATGTGAGTATGGGTCTCCATTCTGACTTGTTCCTGTTTATGTGTGCAGAACAAAAATTCTGCGAGGTGAAGAAGATCAATAAAAATGAGCAGTGAATGAAACCCCACACTGATCATTGCTTCTGTTGCAGCCCTGAAGACGAGACACTAGGCAGAGCCGGATGACAGATAATGAGAAGGTGCAGGAGCACTGTCTGCAGGCCAGAAGGAGCACTGACTGCAGGCCGGAAGGAGCACTGACTGCAGGCCGGAAGGAGCACCGACTACAAGCCGGAAGGAGCACCGACTACAAGCCGGAAGGAGCACCGACTACAGGCCGGAAGGAGCACTGTCTGCAGGCTGGAAAGAGCATTAGCTAGCTGCAGGCCAGAAGGAGAGCTCAGCGGCTTTCTAAGGCTTGGCACCTTCAGCCTTGGGCATCAGCAACTTCACAATGAAACAGAAAAGCAAATGGCACCTTCTCAGGATCCTGGCCCTGAGGGCACCGTTTTAGTAGGCACCGGAGACCTAGCTACTAAAATTGGACATGGATCTTGCTGGAAATTTCACCACAGAGATCTGAGAGAACAGGAAGGAAAGACCAACGACATAGATAGTTATCCAAAAGGCTGGTTTTAGAAACATCGCTTAAGTCCCCTGGAGACTTCTAACGCTATTTGGAAAGAATAGAAGGCTGTGTCGTGGTTAAAGGGAAATGCAGGCAAAGCAAGTGGAATTATCTTGGTTTTTGTCACGGCACAATTCTTCTATCATGCCCAAAGATCCTGAGCTGTAGAGAAGCAGGGACTTACAAGGATTCAAATACCCCTGGCTTCCTCTCCACTTCAACGACATTTGAAGAACAAGAACTTGTATTTATGTCGGGAGAAATTCTTTTTATCTATCTTATAGTACACACAATGAAATCAAGGTTACGACCCCAAGCTCATTTGTGTTTCTCTGATTTCCCTTGTTACTTCCGGGTAACTTTCCATGTGCTGACTGCTGTGGAATATTAAACATTTTGCGCCTAATGATTTGGAGCTTTTAATAATGAAAAGTGCTCTGAATGGGAAAGATTTTTTTTTTAATTTCCTTCATCAAACATTTATGGAATCCCACAGCTTGGCATCAGTGTACGTGCTTGGGGGTTCATGTAATTACAATGAAAACTAGTTCCTGCTTTGGGAAGCTTATACTACATGCTCATATTGTTGCGCAGATATTTACCTGGGATTGACACAGCGTCTCCAATTGGGAGAATCTGGAAACTGCCGAAATATACAAGACTCAGAAACTCACGAAATCACACCATTCACAAGGGCATCAGTACAAGTAAATGCACACGAAAATGAACGCAAGCAAAAAGCAATAAACAACTTCTATGAGAAAGAGAGCCAATCACAGAGCTGCCTGGAAGTTGCAGGAGGAGATCCCGGCATGCACCTGTCCTGAGCTGAAGCCCACTCCCAGTGCAGAGCCGCCTTTGAGCCATTCGTGCTCCCATAAGAAATCCCAAGAAACATTTCAGTTCCCCCGGCTAGACTTGTGGATTGTTTCTTTGGTCTGCGATTACTGTGCTACCTGCAGTGAATAGTTGACTGCTTATATTTCCCAGGGAAAAGTCAGAGGAAACATCTCTATACAAACACCATGCATAGGACCTCTCATGTGTGAGCTGCTCACAGGCTCACATATGAAGTGCAGTGGAAGGAAACCTCAGGTCGTGATTCTGTTTGAGGACCAGCCACAGGCTTGAACAGCTACTTTATGCCACACAAAGCTCAGCGGGTCCAAGTCTCTTCGGGAAAGACCCACAGACTAAAAAGTTTCTAAGACCTTTGTGGGATCACGTAGTCTCCATTCATCTCGCAAAATCTCAGAGTTGAATGGCAACCAGAGAGCTTGCCCTGATGGTCTTGATCAAATACTCACTGTTTTTCACGGTGCTTTCTCCACTTCTTCAGTAGCCTGAGCTTTCCAGGCAGGGAGGTACACGAGTGACTGGACTGCCATCTGGCCCAGCTTCCTGGATGCTTGTCCCATGCCAGGGTCATGCGACAATCAAAGAGCAAGAGCCAGGGGAAGCGACGTGGCAATGCCAGCCACAGCCAGGACTGTGGCAATGAGAATGAAGTTGGCAGAAGTCGCGAGTCAGGGAAGGGAGTGGACAGAGCTGGCTGCAGCAGTGACACATCAGACGTCACACACAGGCCCTGGCCCAAGTCCCGAAACTACCGGCCATTATACGAAAGCTGGATCACCAAGAATAATGGGGAGTTTTGTCAAGCTCAATCCACATTGAGAGTGCTGCTGTGTGTGCACATGGAAGTGTGCATTTGAGTGTGTGTGTGTGTGTGTGTGTGTGTGTGTGTCTGCAGACCTCCGAGGGTGCCACTTATCAGGAATCAGGAATAAAAATGGATCATGTTACTTCATTGCTTTGCTCTGGGGTTTCCCAGGCTCTACCTTCCAGGGCTGGAATTACAGCCTGCCAACATCTCCACCCAGTATTTTTACGTAGGATCTGGGAATTTGAACTCACGTCCTCTTACTCGTGAGGCTTTAACCCCTGAGCCATCTCCTCAGCCCCAAGTGGCTGTTTTCTAAAGTAAGAGTACGAAAGATGGCTCAGAGTAGTCTATGAAGAAGTCAGGAGAGAAATGCTTGGGTCCTGGAAGTGCTATGGTGCAGAAACCACCTATCTTGTGACCCTCGTTATACCTTTCACAGACATGGCAATCAAGGCTCAAAAAGGAGAGAGCCACCTTGATATTTCCAGAACTCTGTCTATTGTGTAGCTCTTTCCTCCTAAGATTTAGTTTACAAGACAGTTGGAGTTCATAAAAGTTCCAAGATTCACAAGGCTTCCCTCCAAGGCTATAAATGCAACAATAAGTGTTAGACAACAAGAGACTCTTAGGGGAACCACCCTACATCAGGCTAGGCAGACAGCTCTGGGGTACATCTATCATGGATCAGGTGTGGATCTGTGATGCAGATAACTTTGAGCCACCCATATTCCCATAACTAACCCATTGCTCATGTTTCTGCAAGTAACCTCCAAAAACTTAGTGGTTTATCAAGATAGACTTTGGTGGGACAATTTCTTTGGTGTTTCTTCAGTGTACTATCTTAGATGAATTGAGGTTTGTTCATGTCTGTGAAACATCATACAACAAGGTCCAAAACTATCAGTCTTACATACCGCACCAATGTAGAACTGAATTTCAGTCTGAAATGTGCCTAGGTTTGATGTGATTTTGAATCTAGATAGATAAGCTAGCAACAACAACAACAACAACAACAACAAAAAAAAAAAACAATAAAAAGATCTTAATAACACTGAAGGAGAGAAAGACAGACCCAGCAAGTTGACTTGGAGGGACAGTGTAATAATGGGCAGTTCGAAAGTTTATGATGTGGAATAAACATGCCCAGGCTGAAACACAGAGACAAAAGTGTGAATTCAGCCAGCTTTTAGAGAAAGACCCCTCTTTGCCCACGAGTGGCCTGCACCATCCAGACAGCTCAGTGTGTGGGCAGTAACTGAGTTTTCATCTTTGCCTTAGAGCAGAGACAGCAGAAGCTGTGCGTGCACAGACTGGCCACCTGTTTTTGAGCACATCACCTGAAATTAAAGAGCCAAGGGCCCTAGGATCTGCTTGCAAATGAAAGGGTGGCCTGTTTTCTAAGTGGAGTAAAGAGGTGCTGTATCACTGTAAATATCCGTTTTTCCCAAGCCATGCAGGGAAAAGAGGTGACTTTTTTTGTTCCAGCCTTGCATTCCGATTTAAGTAGGTAATTACAAGGTAACGGTTCCCAGCCTATGCCAATGTTCATTTAAATGCAATGATCACACCTTGCAGGTTCTTCTCTCCAAATGTCCCCCTGAGATCGGGTAAGCCCTCCTTCCCTGAATCACATGGAAATTCTCTCGAAGCTGCACCTCAGGTCGGAACAGGAATAATAATAGCTGGGCACTGCCTGAGAGGAGCCAGGGTCTGCCTGTGTGGCTCCGGGGCTTTTCCTGTGCAGAGAGAGTGATCTCCGGCAGAGCCTGTCTCCACACTTCCCTAGAGAGAATGTGCTAGACCATCTCACAGCCCCTGGACAGTCTGGGAGGATCTCAGGATGATGTGGGGGGAGGGGAGAGACACTGATCCCATGTGGCCAGAGGTAGGGGCCTGGAGAATGAGGAGGAATGTAAATGTCAGAAAGAGGAGTTGTGCAGAGAGAGAGAGACAGAGACAGAGAGAAATATACAGATACATACACACAGAAAACAGAGACACAGAGGGAGACATGGAGAGATTGAGAGACAGAGATACACAGAGAGATGTAGAAAGACACACATAGAAACATACAAAAGAACAGAGAGAGAAATAAACAGAGACAGTGTAGCAGTCAGTCTGCAACATTGCTGATAAATGACCATCAAACAGCTTAAGGGAACAAGGAGTTTACTTTCTTACGATAGTCCGGTTACAGTTCATAGTCCAGCTTGACAGGAGAGCACACACCAACACCAGGGCCGAGGGAACTGGCCACCATAACGGCTGAGAGATGGACAATCCTTACTTGCCAGACCAGCATGTCTGGCCAAGTATACAGAAGGATGCCAACTCTCTCAACCAGCTCTCCGTGATTTATCCAGGGCCTAATCCCACCCACCATGGGCTGGGTCTTCCCCATCAGCTAGACAATCTCCTTCAGGTTTGCTCTGGCTTAACTCAACCATCAACTCTCTACACCTGTGCCCAGAACTCAAACCCTCAAGAGTCCAGTTGACACCTGTGCTTAACTATGACAGACAGTCAGAGACACACAAGATAGAGAGACAAACACACAAAAAAAAAAAACAGAGAGAAACAGAGGGAAATATAGAGAGATAGCAGAGAGAGAGAGAGAGAGAATCAGTGATAGAGACACAGAGAAGCAGACGGATACACACATACAGAAAAACAGAGAGACAAAGGGAGACACAGAGAGATAGAGAGACAGAAAGATACAGAGAGATGTAAACAGTGACACACAAAAAACAAGAGATAGAAACAGAGATAAACAAAGAGACAGAGAGAGACAGTGACACATGAGAAAGAGACAGAAAAACAGGGAAACAGAGAGAAAGATGCAGAGAGATACACAGAGACAGAAAGAGAGAGATACAGAGGGAAAGAAAGAGAGAGAGAGAGAGAATTTTCTAGGCACACTGAGTGAAGCCACCCTGGCCCATGACGGCCAATGAAAATCTGCAGCAAAGCAGACATGGTCATCTCTAAGAAAGTTCCCCACAATGTGGCTGGAAATCACTAGGCTCCGAGTCTGAGAGGTGGTGCCGAGAATCTCAAGGCCTGGACGTGGATCACCACAATACCCCAGAAGCCAACAGGCCAAGCAGGGGCGCAGGCCAATGAGTAGAGGCACAGCAAGATCCTGATTGTACCCTGAAGTCTCAACCACTCAGGTGCATCGCGAGTCTTTCAATAAAAGCAAAGAAGGAAATGTCTACCTTTCATGCTGGTAATCCTAGGTTTTGGGAAGTCTGAGGCAAGAACGACTGAAAAGGTCAGTCTGGGTTACAGAGTGAGAACTTGTCTCAAAACCCAACAAAAGAACCAACCAGAACAATGATGAAAGACAGAAGCAGGCGAGAGGTCTGTTTCTGTTCTGCACCTGTAATTCTATGTCTTCAATCTGCCTTACTTTTTCTTAATTTTTGTTTATTGCTTTGTGTGTGTGTGTGTGTGTGTGTGTGTGTGTGTGTGTGTGTGTGTGTGTGTTTGTGTGTATCAGAGGGCACTGTGTGTCCTTGTGGAGGGCCAAGGGTGATTTTGGGAATCCTCCTGGATGTTTCTACCTCCTTTTTCCTTCACTCTGGGATTTCCCAGGCTCCCACCAGGGCAGGAAGTACAGGCTACTGCCATTCCCACCTGACATTTTTATTTGGGACCTGGGTTCCAAACTCGGGACCTTCTGCTTGCAAGGCAGAGTCTTAACTCCTGAGCCATCTCTCCAGCCCCCAATCTGCCTTTATTATTCTCTGTTTCATTCTATTTACAAGAGAAATCAGGAAAATCTCAGCATTATGACTTACGAGTTGAGCTTTTGATCTTGCTCCAAGTAGCTCGTGATAGGACACGCTGTAGCTAGAACATATGCTCTTCATCTTCCCACACAGGTCTTTCTCCATACAGTCACGGACACGCGCATGTCATCCAAGGACATGCGCATGCCCTAAGACTCAAGTCAAAAGTCATTCCCAGTCCAAACTCTTCCTTTCTCTCTGCTAGGACTTTTCTACACTTCCAGACAATGTTATAACTCCAGAAATGGAGAGATTAGAATCCCTTTCACAGTCTCTGGGTAACATACCTTTGAAACACTAAACCTAGCAGTATTAATTAAATTAATTAAATTAACTTCAAGCACATTATATACATATATAATAGTTTATAAATCATATATTAAATATATTATATATTTATATATTACATATTATTTATATATTACATATTATATATATTTTTTTCCAAATAACATCAGCTAGCTTTGCCATAAGATACCTGACTTCTACATCTAGAACTCTGTGAAGCTCATCCTTCGCTTATGGTAGGGTGCCCCTGCTCTTTCAACTGTTGGGGGAACGCATACCTTCTTTTCGCCACCCAACTCTGGATGGATGCCTGAACGAAGGGTTGAGTACACTCCACCCAGCCCAGTGGGGTCCTCTGATAACCCTGTTCCCCTGTTGCCCATCTGCCTATTGATATGTAAATATCAGCATCCTGGATGTCCCATGATCAGGCCTGCTCCCAGCATGCCTTGCTCCACTGTCTTCCTGGTGCTTCCTGCTTTTGGCGGTTTAGTTTCTTTCAAGCCAGTGCAGAGAGAAATCTGCTAATAGGTTTCAGGAGCATGTGCATACCCACGCGAGAAAGAGACTCCTCCAATCACGCAGAAATACAGACACGTGGTAGCAATGGAAACACAAGGGAAGCAAGCTTGTGTAGAAACTTGAACTGCGTACTTCGGTACTTCCCAACACTCCCACTGCTACCAGCAGTGTCTGCCTCTAAAGAATGACATTAAAAAGTTAAGCAGTACTTACTTTTATTTAAAATGCCATTCCCGTTCAGTGTTACCGTTAGACATTTAATATAGACAGATGAGCCGTGCGGACTCCATGAAGACAAAACTTCCCCCATACATCCTCTCTAAAAGCTTTTAAAACCACTCTGTCAGGAGCAATTTGACGCCATATCAATCGTGTTTCTCTCCAGAACCGCACAAGACCACATATGAAGATGGGATGAGTGGGGGAGGGAGAGACCGCCAATGTCCAACACATGACATAAGTGATATTTATCAAGAGACACTGCTCATTTAACAGGGTGGAGACACATGAGCCTGCAGAAAGGGGCTCGGTTTGTCCAGTAAGTATTTCACAGAAGACAAACAAACATGGTGTCTCAGAAGAAAGTGAGGGATCAAGAGGCATTTGAAGATGATTCCCAAGGGGCATTTTGCTTGAATGTTTGATAAGGAGTCCGGGGGTGTTCGTAGTGCCTGATGAGTTCTTCTGCCTGATATTGAGGTCCCCCTGCTAGAAATGTGAGAAGACTGAGGAATCTAGACCCAGCGACCTCAAGTAAGGAAGTTACTTGACTGGCTGAGATTCACGGGGACTCTTGTGTAAAGCCGGGGTCCCCTGCTTGGTTCTGTCTTGGGTTTCATACTCTTTAGTTACAAGGTAGATTACAGAGCGTTGTGACCACATCTGGTGGATCACAGGCTTGCAAAGAATCATGGGTTAAACGTGTGATGGTTACAGACAGAGAGTAGCCAGGAAGGAAGACTGAGATGCAGCAAGCAATTACAGAAGCTGGAGCGAGAGTCAGGATCAAGGACCTTCCCAGCTTCTTCCACAAAGGCTGGGGAAGGAGACACACAGAGCGAGGCTTCCTTAACTTTTAATGGGACTCTTAGCTGGAAGAGAAATTGGCATTTGCCTTTTAGAGGCTAAAAGGCCATGAGGAGTCCTTAGTGGGGTACATGCCCTTGGTTCAGGGAACATAGTCCCCTGCAGGAGTGTCCCTATTCCTTCATTCACCATTTTGTTTTACCTTAGGTCTTCAGCACACACTGATAACACCTCTGCCATTAAACACCAAGGGTGTGTGACTTGAGCAATTATTAGAAACGGATGCTGTCACTAGAAAATACCAATCATTTTTGCCTAATCAAGTAAACTGGGGTTTGCTGAGTCCAAAGGCAGACTGAAGTGGGAGGAAGAAAGACTGAACTGGTGAAAATTGGGGACGCTTCTGCTGGTCTCCCAAGGTCAAGAGATCCAGTGAGGATATAGAAAAAATATTAGATGGTGAAACAAAATACAAATGCGAACACCATGCCTGACACAGTCCCCTGGGAAAGTGCAATTTGATTTTGTCATCATCAGAAGGAGAGTTTAGAGGATAAAAAGTTTCAAGATTCGTCTATCGCACTATGGGTGATTTAAAACATCATTCTCAACAACAACAATAAGTACACAGCTTAAAATCAACACGGGTATCTCCTTACAATTCTGTAATTTGGGAAGAACTGTTCTCTGAATGGTAATGCTTGGGGTCCAGGATAAGTGGAAGACCCCCAAATGGTTTCACTCACTTGGAGTGAAGACTCAGCCAGGTTTCCCCTAAGAGTACCCCATTCTTCCTTATATTGCTTGAGGTCATAGTATGGCAGAAGATGCAAGGCATTCTACCACTGAGTTCTATCTTCAACCTTCCCTCTGCTCTTTAGCTTGTTAAGAATTGTTAGGTCTAGCCTTAGACCATGGATTTGCACAGTCTATCACCTTCTAGTGGTTTAAATCAAGAGAATAAAGACAATATTTTACCTCTTACCACGAGAAGTGGTTTAAAAACTACAGACCTGTTTAATGTTTTGCAAATACCAAGACCAAATTAAGAACATGTGAGTTGGAAATGAAGAATTTAGCAGGACTTAGGAGAGGGATTATTCTGCAAGGTTATTAACAGTCTTGCCACCCAGTGATGGATATGGTAAGTCACTAAATATTAGGAAGGGAACATTTTTGTTCCCTTGATCTTTGAGAAAAATGCACTTGGTGCTTCTAACAGGAGAGGTTCCAACTTCCAAAATGATCTCATGAAGGACACGCCCCGTTAGGCTTCTCCATCTACCCCACAATTCTTGTCAATTAAATCGTGGAATTCCTGGACCTCCTATGTGTTCTGTGTGGAGCAGAAATAATGTTAATGGGAATGCTATGGGAGAGGGTATTCAATATGGGAAGGAAACTTTAAAAGCTGTTCAACAGTAGCTGGTAGGTAGAGAGGGGAGATGGAACCAAGCACAGGAAGAGACAGATACAATAACATCCCTGGTAACCAGCAGATTCTTCATCCATTTTCATGTAGGTGTGTATGGGAGAAAACACGTGATTATGCACTTGCATGGGATGGACCCACATGTCTGTGTAGGTTCATGTGCACACGAGTACACATTGCTGTGTTAACCAGAGGGTAATATCCTTGATTGCACTTCCACCTTACTGTTTTGAGCCTGGGTCTCCACACTCAAAACACAACACAAAACTAATCTGGACTGTCAGGTTGCTCTGGGTTTTCCCCAAATAATGAACCAAATAATGAACAAGGGTATTATTGTTTATGTTCATGATTCAGGTTGTATATAGTCCATTATGGTAGAAGAGTTATCAAGAAAAATCAAAGGAACCAGTCATGCTATATATCTTTAAGGAGAGTTGAGAGTGGGCACAATTTCCAGCTTTTTGGCTTGTCTAATAATTCACTTTGCAGCTTGTCCAACTGCCTGCGCAATGATTTCCCCACCCAAAATCTGGGCTGGCTCTTCCCTTACCAATTAGATTGTCTCTTCCTACTGGTTTGCTCGGAGACTTGCCTTCGCTAAATAATTCTTCGTTGCTTTGCCCAACTCCTTTCTCAAATGTCAAGTTGGCACCTTAATAGCCCCAGGGATGCTGCCAATTTCTCAACTTCGTGTTTTTACATGGCGGGTACAACCCTAATATGCTAAGTTAACATTGCAACCACCACATTTCATCTACCCACATCAGGATTCCTAATATCTGCACAGTGTGAAATATTCAAGTTGCTGCTAAAAATTTCTTCATGGCACAGAAATCTGACAAAAAAATCAAAGAAAAAAAACAAACAAAACAAAAACAAAACACATCATCGAGGAGAGAACCAGGGGGAGCCGGAACTTTCCATCTTCATCTCCTCACCTTTAAGGGGTGAGACCCTTCACTCTAAACACTTCTTTTGATTATTAATAGCAGCTACAAAGGCAGCCATGTGACTGATTTACATGCCTTCCAGGATACTTACTAAATTCTTTCCATCAAGAAAAACAGGAAGTAATGTTTTGACAAGTAAGTTCCTGGGTCTTTGAGATTGATTTTTCCACCCGAATATCTGACAGAAGGGAACGTCTCACTGTAATTATATGATCCCTCCCTGCCCGTCCCCCAGTTTCAAATTATACTCAGTACAACTTGAGTTTCTCTTGTCTTTTTGAATCCCTTCCCCTTTTCTGTTGCCTGCTTCTTTTTTTTTTCTTCTTTGAAAGATTCATGTAAGAAAGAACTTGTGCGGCGATCATGAGCTCTCTCTTCCCCTTGTGTCACTCAGAAAGGCTTTGGGCTGACTCTCCTAATTCTCCATTTCCTTAGGGGAAGATCCCAGAAAGTTCTGGGCATTGTCTCTTGACTCCAACCACACAAGGAGCTTCCTCGACTGGTGAACATTCTTACGATGACCCAATGATGATGGGGCTAAAGAGAGAAAGCCTTGTGATCCATGATCAATCATGTCAGAGTGCCCAAGGGACCATAAAATGAACGCTCTGATGCTCTAAACTCAGAGCGAAAGTGGATCAGTTCAAGAAAATGTTTCAATTGTACATATTATATCTTAAGAACTGCCAGTGGAGAAACAAGACCCTTGATCTCATAGCTTCCCTGCACCTGTTTGTCATGTCTTCTGTTCACCTCATGGATACATCTCAACTGTTAACTCTTCCATTGCCATTGAGTGATGGAGCTTTGGCGTATACTCCATCCTTTCTTCTCCTCTCAGTGGAACTCAACTCAGAAGAATTCATCTTCATAATGGTTGAAATCCGTCCACCATTGGCCTCTCACATGGACTTCTTCCCCCAGCTAGAACCACTGCTAAAGAGGATCAGACAGAGCTCAGAAAGGACAACTTCAGCTTTGACTGAGTTTTATATTTGGTTGTGGCCTCATGTCATTTGGGGCTCTCATGGTCCCCAGAGAGCTATGGGTCCCAACTTCAGCCCCAACTGAGGTTGCTAAAATTTTTTTACCCTCAAATATGGCCTCCCTGCAGAGGGACACTGCTGTTGTGTGAAACATTCCCAAGAAAGTGAGAAAACTCTGCACAACTTGCATTCTACCTCCTAAAATAGATACAAGGAGGACAGCGTCAAAGAAAAACAAAAACAAAATCAAGAGCTCAGAGATAACAGAACCTTCTCTCAAGTCTCAAAGAACAGATAGTGTATAATTAAATCCAAGGACCAGCCTAGAGCTATTTTTCATCGGTGACTTTTGACGCTTTCTTGCTGAAAAAAAAAAGGTTTAATGATTTGGTGGAGTAAGAGGCGGTGGACAGGAGATGTATGCTTTCACTGGGAGATAATTGCATTTCAAGAAAGGTACATGTCTAGGCTTGGGGCGGCGGGCGATAAATCTTCCTCTGCAGCTAGTGGATCCGTCATATTCCAATTGATGAGCTGTTAGCAGATCAATTAGTAATCGTGATGAGAACTGTACTTTGCACTCACAGTTTGTTCCTCAGGTCACTAGAGCCACTTTACAAACATAAACATCCATCTTTTCCATCCTCCTGGGAAGAAAGCCTTTGGTCGGATTAACCCCAGAGATGGAATGTGATAATGGAGGTTTGGGGTATTGATTGGTCACTGGGGCAGCAAGGGAAGAGAGAAACAACCACTTATCAATCTCTAATGATAGAATTAGCTAAGAATTTTTGCACTAGGTTCTAAGTGCTAAGCCTAGCAAAATGCTTCATCACACTATGCCATTTTTCCCCTCTGCATTTTGCACACAGTCTCAGTAAGCAAACAACTGTTATTTCAGGAAGTTCCTGAGACTGACAAACTAGGGGGCGTGGCTTCCACCAGGGTGTGGGAAAGGAGTAAATAAACAACAGCTGGGAGGTAAGACTCTCCTCGTACCCAAGTCAGCCAGATCCATCTGAAGTAGACCAGCAAACAGCCAAGCAGTATGAAAGAGGTGAGTCTAGCTGTGCAGCCAAGCAGTATGGAAGAGAAGACTCTAGCCGTGCAGTTTGAAGGAAGCCGTTAAGTAGTTTGAAGATCTTGGAGACTGTTGAGCAGGAAAGAGAGACAGAAACAGGGACAAAGAGAGATCTCAGAGTAGCCCAGGAACCTTGAGGAGATTCTCCCAGCAAGTCCTACAGCAAAGAGCTCCAAGGATATAGCTTCCCAGTCTCATCCATGCTGGGGTGAGGCTGGGATGACGTAGTTACTTTTGAATTGTCTCTGCTTCTGTCAGTAACCCTAGCCCTACTGCTGTACATAACCCCCAAAAAACTTGTTGGTTTGTGAAGTTAGACCTTGGTGTAACTATTACTTTGGTCTGCTGTGGAATTCTTAACTGGGATGGGTAAATGGTTGTGTGGTGTCCCCCCAGGAAAAGTAATTCATACAACTTGGCCACATTAATGTAATCATAATAATTTCTTGTCCAACATCCATTCCATCATCAGACTACTTAAGTCTTAGAAGATAAAGAGAACTTCTAATAAAAATGCCCTAGGTATCACAGTGTTTATAGAGCTTAGACAAGGCTGATGGAAGAGACTTGGCTAGTCCAAAATTTTTCCCATGGATTCCTAGGTGCATGACCCTGTGTCTCAGCATAAATCAATCTTAGCCATGACTCATATCCACTGTCTGGGAGCCCCAGAGGGGACTAATGAGGACTCCAGTTGGGACCCCATTTCCGAAAGAAACTTTCATTTTCCTGATATTCCTGGGAGTGTCAGTCTCTCAGGAATTGTGAGGAGTCTTTTTTAAATATCTTCTGGGTAACTCACTTTTAGTTCTTCTGGCTGGCCAGGCAAGATATACTCACCGGTACACAGGACTGTTATTTGATTGTATTCCAAGCCTTCCATCCCTGGGTGGGAATCCATGTCTGGTACCATAAACATGGTCAAAAGCACATGACTAAAGAGGGTCATAAGACCTAGTGGGAAAGCTACAAATGCTCTTGCTTTGCTAAATGGACATGTTGTATTCATTTTAAAAACAGAAAAAAATTACCCAAATGTTCTCATCAGATATTTTACTGCCCCCTTAGGCCTATCTGACACTTCACATTTATGTGCTTGAAGTACATCATCAATGTCTTTTCAGGCTAGAAGGCAAATTAAGACAAAAAATAACAATGAGAGTGTTATAAGAAGGAAGCATTGTAACGGGCATGCAAAGGCAGCAGAAGCCCTGTGCTATCCATTGCTAAGAGATGAACACGCACCAGTTAACTTAGGTACAGAAGCAAGAAAGTAAGCAGATGTAAGAAAGTTAATTGCCTTATACTTTATTGTCACTTAAAGAGTGACTTCATTAATGAATATGATATGTGGTCCCTGGTAATTTAATATAGAGCGTAAGAAAACAAAACAAAGTGAAGGGTATGGAGAAGCCAGGAAACACAGACAAGAATAAAACTAAAAATGGTACCAATGAAAGGAACCAGAAATATTTCAAAAAACAAAAAAATGCCCATAGTAGTGAAGTCTTTAAGTGGAAAAACATGGGCTGATAGTCAACAGCAAGGAATTTAATTGTGAACAGCGTTGATGATTCAGACACCAGGAAAAATCACTAGCGGACTCAGGTTTGGAAAATGTCAAGAAGGCAGATTTCATAACTGGGGACAATCACTATTCCCAGGTGAAAGCAAGAAATTTAGCTTGGACAATAAGTAATATACATAATCAATGAGTCACACAACATTCCCGCTAGAAAGGCCTTCCTATGGTTTGAATTCTTCCCCCACCGTTCAGAGGGTAAAACTTAATCTTCAATGCAACAATTTTAAAGGGCATGACCTCTTGCTGTTAACTGAGCATGAGAATACATAATGAAGAGGATTAGATGCCTTTTTAAAAAGACTGCTGTTGTGCCCAGATTTCTGAATCCCAAGAGACCACCATGGAGCCGATACCTTTGCAATTACATGAGGGTCTTTATTCAAAGCTCAAGCCCGGGCTCTCCCCATCACTGACACAGTAGATGGGGAGAGAGCTCCGAGTCTTGTTCAACAGGGCTTTTTATAGCGGCTACTTCTAGGGGAAAGGGCTTCCAGCCCAGTAGATACATGATCGAATACCCCATAAATAGTTTCTGGTACCCCTTACATTACTCATGGCCCTTGGAATTCCTTGAGCAGTTAGTGACTGGCTTCTGATTGGAGAGTTCCACCTGCTTTGACCACAGTTCTTGCAAACTATCATATTAATTCTGTCCTTGACAAAGTTGGTGAAATGCTACTGTAAAGGCTGCTCCTCCAGTTTAAGGGCGCTCCCAGAATGTTAAGTATTTCTTAATTTGGAGCTGACTGGCTATAGTCCCGTACACAAATTGGGTCCCGCAGTCTATCTAGCATGTCTGGTGTTTCATCGGGAGGACAAGCAAACAAGTACAAAATGGAGAAAAGTATGTTCAGGTCTCATAACTGCAATGAAGTAACTGGTTCTTTCTGAGGCTTCTCTTCCTTCTGTCATCTGAGCACATAACTTTTCTCCCTTCTAAAGAACGCAGAAGTCAGTCAACATGCCCGAAGCAAGGAGAAGCCCTGACCAGGTGTATTCTGGAGCTGCTCTTACCTTGTCATTGGACTTCCTAGCTTCTGGGGTTCTGAGAAATACCTTTCCACTCTCCTCAAACCACCCAGTCTCATGTGTTTGGTTATAGCTGCACAGAGGTTGTGAGAAAAGCCCTTCAATCTAAACCCTTACTTTAGAAATGAGAATTGACAGTTAGTCAATTTAATCATGTCATGGAGCCAAAGTTGTAGAGTTCCCCACATCCTAAGGAACAGCACAACTTCCATAACTACATCTGTGCCCCAAGAACTGCCATTTAGGTGGTTCCAAGACATTCTTGGTATTTCCTTCATTCTCTCCCCAAAATGTCACAACTACCTTCTGAAGCCACAAGGAAAATCTCTCATCTCACGTAGGATGCAGAGTTCACAAAGGCCAAATCACCTGCCCTGGTATCCTCCAACCAGGAAAAAAAAATGTGAGTTTTCATTCACTTTCTGAATTCCTCTTCCCGAAAACCTTCCTTCTTCTCTACCACATTGCTTTCAAGCCAGGCCATGTGACCTAAAAATAGAGACGGACAGAAGCCCTGGCGTCGGGAGGAAGGTGTATGAGGTGTGTGGTTTCAAGAGCGTAACGATGCTCACAGCAGTTGAATGAAGAACGTGCTCTCTAGAAAGCCACGGGCACGGGAATCTGATGAAGCCTGGGTGTCTACACTTTGCATCCCCAGGAGAGAAGAGTGTCTTTGCAGTACTTGTCCTGATGAGTGGCTCATCATTCAGACACTCAGAAGATGGGCTTCCAAATGTCCATCTGAGATCAGGATAGACGATGCTCACTTGGCGAGCGGGTGCGTGGATTCTCCTTTATGTGCTGAGCGCATGAGGAGAGAGAATTTTCCTGCCTTCCCTATATATGCACAAGAGCAGGATTCTTCTGCAAACTGCTGAACTTGGACTACATAAATATCTGCGATTTTTAGACTGCCCACTGAAAAAAAATTTTCTTAAGACAGAGGAGGAAGCGACTAGGTCCTGTTCCAAACCTTTCTCCTGTTGTCGTTGTGGCGTTCCCCGTGAGCCTCTTACTTGCTGACGTGACAGCTCTCTCCATCCATCATCTCTCCTGACAAAACTCTATGTCAGTCCTTCTACTGGAGTTGGTGGTCTCTTGGCTACTTGGGGATGTGAGGTGGTAAGGAGGATCTTGCTGACTGAGTGCATGGTCCATGCACCAGAGGGGGATATACTACATCCCCTAGGCTTGATCTCCAAAGCTGACACCAGTCCTCAGGCCACCTGTGAGACCTTTCAAGGCTGTGTGTTGGGGGACTGTGTGCATGTGTATATGTGCATATGTGTGTGCATGCACACAAGGGGTGCTTACGTGTGCGGGTGCATGCACCTGAGTGCACGTGTGTTGGTGTATGCTCATGTACACATGATTGCATGCACTCCTGTGTGCAGTACATGTGCATGCATGTGCTCCTGTGTGTGGGGACCAGAGGTCCACTTTGGTCTCTTTCTGTATCACTCTCCACCTCATTTTGTGAGTCTTGGACTCTCATTGGCATTAGAGCTCTCCAATTGCATAAAGTTAGCTTGCCAGTGAATACCAGGGGTCCTCCTATCTCCACTCCCCCAAAACTGATATTAAAGATACACCTGGCTTTTTTCCCTTGTGAAGTGGATACTGGAATCTGAACTCAGATCTTTCTGCTTGTGTGGCAAGCATTTAAACCGCAGAGCCGTCGCCCCAGCTCCCTTTCCAGGCTTTCTAAAGCTCAGCATTATATTTAACCATCTCCCCGTGTACAAATAAATGCTCCAGGAGAAGAGAGAAATATGCAGATCACACTTTAACAAATACGGAATGCTGCACCTGGCATCGATCTGAAAATATTACCTGCACGTGAGAACAGTAATAACGGCACGACAAGAGCATTGTCGGAATGCGAGAAACCAAGATGTTTTGAATTGTGTTATAATTAGAAAGCAGATAAACAAATAGGAACATCATTTATTCATTAAACTGTGGAAATGGAAAATCTACTTAATTAATTTCTTTGTACAATGTCTGTAAACTGCTTCAGGGAGGAAAGCCATGGAACAATTTGAGGCCCAGAGAAAATGACATAAACGTGACTTCAAAGCACAGCTGGAAAGGCAAAGTCAATGGTGGTGGCTTCTACTTTTTAATTTTTTTTTTTTTTTTTTTTTTTGGCGGACGTGCTTTTTCGAGTGCAAGGATAAAGTGCGCACATCAGTGTCCTGAGTGGGACAGAATGGACATCTAATTAAAAGTGAACGTTTGCCGTGTTATCTGGTCATCTGAAGAGCAGTTCCATTCCTCTTTGCCTGCCTCAGAAAGGAGGTCTCGGGGTGCAAAGGGTGGAGAGGGCTCGCTCCAAGCACTTTCTGCAAGACCCCTGTAAAGGTTTAAAAGCCAGGGCGTGAATTTATCAGCAACAATGCAAGCAAGTGGCGATGCCAACTCTCATAGATCCTCATGTGTTATAAAACTGCCGAAGTAGATTTGTTCTCATTACCTGGTTCACTGATAACGTCCACCAATCTCCTCGTGAATGAGTTCAATCACTGCTTCTTCATGTATGTCAGTTATGCATTAGCTATGAACAGTTCTGCAGACCTGCGCAGACCTGTCGGTCCACCGTGAGGAAGGACTGTTCCTTGCTCCTTCCAACTCCTTCTAGTTCCTTCCAGCTCTGGGAGCCTCCCATACTATTTAGCTTGTGGCCTAGCTACAGAGTTTAGTTCCACAGTACCTTACTGTCTTCCCGTGGGTCTATTTATCTATATTTTCACGTGGCATTCTTCTTATGAATGTGTGTCCAAAGTTGCCCGTGGTTACTGGTCACCAGTCTTACCAGCAGGGGATCTACTTGATGAACTCACCTTCCCAAGGTTAAATCTACAAAGATCTGATTTCCAAGCACATTCACAGATGCTAGTGCTCAACTGAGTGGCAAGATAGAATAATTTAATATGCATTCATTTTTACATCTATATGGGAGTTGTCATTCTACATTTTTTAAAATTATTGCAATACTAAGCAATGAATTCATCCACAGTAATACATAATTAGTCGTGGTTTACTTAGTAAATTTAGAAATTTATATTACAATATTTTACCAAAAATATCAGTCACATATGCATATGCAAAATAAAGGGCATAACAATCCTTATGTACTCTTTACTTAATTTCAATAAGTATTAGCTCTCTGCTAGATTTAGCCCTGGTTCTGTTAAAGCTGATATTCATGTCTTCACCTTTCTCCAGTTCTAGTGAACTGCTAAGGATCTTGAGTTGCCAGCAGTTGCTTGTTGTAAGAGAACTACATAATTAGCTACTCCATGATATGCTAACTAACATATATAAGAACGTGATATTGTCCATCCAAGATGCATACTGCTTCCAGACTTTGCTCTTGGCTTATCAAAGAGACACCAATGTGTCTTTTCCCCTAGGTTCAGGGTAGCCATGAAAGGAGACTACAATCCAGGAAGGGCTGATCCTGTCTAAGTCTCACCAATGACAAGCTTCCCTTCTGCCCACATGCAGAACAAGCCCAGGTTCTTCAAGCAAGGATGCCAACATGAAGTATTCCACAGGGCACATCTGGTTTCTCTTCCTACCTGTCCCATGGATCTTTCTCCTCTTCATACATCATGATCACAGATGCATGTGCTGCATTTGAGAAATTTTTTTTTTATGAGAAGCACAAAGAGCTGCTGGAAGGACTGCTGGTGGAGACGCAGGCATGGGTAAGAATCGAGATGTACATACATGTGAAACATTCTGAGATCTAGAATTAGAGTCTTTGTCACAATCAGACTATGGGTCTCTTGGGAGACCCTCTCTCATGCCTGACCTGTAAGAAATAGAGATAGGTTTTTTTCTTTAATTTTCACTTGCTGAAAGAAAATCCTCTGAGAGAATGTGGTAACTTTGTGGTGAACAGCTTTTTATTTATAACTGCCTTTTGTACAACCTTATTTTGAATAACACTAGGCCTACAGGGACTTGCAAAGCAAATCAAAGCACAGCAAGTGCTTGTTAACCTTCCCTGCCTTCTGCCAATGGTAGCATCCTTTATGACCACAGCTCATTGGCACAACCAGGGAGCATGCATGGGCACAATGTGACATACTACAACTGTTTTTTAAAACTCCATCAGTTTTCACTCATTGTGTTTTGTGTCGCTCTATGAAATCTTCTCTGACGGATGGATTCATAACTACAGTCGACTTCTTAAATCAAAGGTGAATTAATCTTTTATTGCAGACTGGTTCTAACGCTGGGACTATGGGGGAGAGGTCTTCATATGGGTTTCATTTACTGCGTCTCTGTGTTTCTTAACATAGGAAAACTCAGGCTGCCACACCCAAGAACTCAATACAGCCATACCTACCTTTACTAGACGTCACAGAAGCTGACCTATCCAAACCCCACCATACAGAAGCGAGGCTCTCAAGAGCTACAGCACCATCCTGTGAGATCACCAGAACGGAAGATTATTCATTCAACCATTAGCCCCATGGGGAGGGGGTTGATCGTGCCCCCAGAGGATACTAGACACATATGAATGCAAGCACCCTACATCAGCTCAGTGGATCTTGCAAGTGGAGGAAGGGTAGAGGGAGGGAGAACGAGTGGAGATAAGAATGAATGGAGTGGGATGGGGCAGGATGGGATGAAAGACAAAGTCATTATATACAAAAACGTCCAAAAAACAAGCTGATCAAAAGGAATTTTATATTGGAAAAGAAGATGGATGAATACAAAAGCATTGCAGCAACATGAATCCAAATCAGAGTTACTGTTTGTTGATACACAGAAGCCCTGACATGCATACACCTGACCATAGGTAACTGATGTTTGCAGAATAAACAAGTCACTAGTGAGGAAGCCCAGACTTTCTCTTTGCCATTTCCTATCATAGCCTAGCAGCTATGTTACAAGCGAGCTACAAAGGGAAAAATGTCTGCCAGGAGCTAACACCTTGAGGAGGATCTCCCTTGCCTTCTTCTTTTCTTTTCCTGGATGGAGGATATGAGGCTTCCGGTTAAGTCCTTCCTATGCCCCGTTTCCTCCTTCACTCCAGTGAAAATCCCTAGACAATCCCGATCCTAGTCCTATCCTCCCCTCCGATTCATTTCTCCCTAACTCCCCCTTAATTTTCATTCCCTTAAATACACTCCACTACTATGTCTTACCATCCATCCTTCTACCTTTTCCATTACATCCCCTCCCTTTTCCCTCCTTTTCTCCTCACATCCCCCTTTCCTTTTCCTTTCTTCCCCTTTCCCTTCCCCTTTCCCTTCTCATTCCTTCCTCTTATCTTTCCTTTCTCCTTCCCCTCCCTTCTCTCCTCCCCTTCCCTCTCCTTCCTTTCCTTTCCTTCCCTTTATTTCCATAGCCTTCAATGTTTTTCTTCCCCCAAAGCCCATATTTGTGATCATTGTCCCAGAAAAGAATCTGGATTAGTTCATCAACATATTTCATCCAATCAGTGAGCAGAGAGAATCAGACAGTTGCTTGATTCCAAAGTTTGGGGAGCGTCTCATCGAATAGAATTGATATTTTAGGAAACCGCTTTGGAGATTTGTAACCAAGAAGAACCCTCCTGCAGAGATCAAACTCAGCCAAGAAGAGCTGGTCCCTTCACTCCCAGCCAAAATCTCAGACTAATGATCCTACAAATCCTACACTGCTTGATAGCGCAGCCCCAAACACTTGCACTTCAGTTAACTGTCAGAGTCTCGACTGTCTCCCTCGAATGAAAACGTGGGATCCAAGTCCCAAGAAATATCTCAGGAGTTAAAGCCTTTGTCTGTTGAGCAGAAGGAACTAAGTTCAAATCCCCAGATCTCACATAAAAAAAAACGTTGAATGGATGTGGCAGTGACCTACGATTCCTGCTTAGAAGGCGGAGCCTGGGAAATCCCAGAGCAAAGCAATAAGAAGGTGGAGCAATCCAGGATGATTCTGATGTCACCTTTGTGCCTCCACAGGCTCACGCACTCAAGTGCCCTCTTTATATCCCCCCTACACACACAAGCACTTGCACCCAAAAAAGAAAGACATTGCCCTTTAAAATCACCAGAACAAGAGAATCTCTCAGCCAATGTCCTGCAGCCTAGATGTTGGCTTCAGCATGTATTCTTGCTTATAAAAGCAGTTGGGAGATACAGTCTAGAACATAAGGATTTTGTATTGAATTTTTTCCAAATTATTCATGTCCGTGGGCTCGTCCAGAACCCAGGCTTTGGCATCCATCTCACAGACTTTTACGTCTGTCATACTGGTATGGTAGAGAGTGGGTCTTATCATCTTTAAACTAGTTGGTGGCTCATAGAATTAGTCACAGTTATGTCAAATTGCAAACCTATGCCAGTTTACCCCACCAGAGATGCATAACTACATCAGACTGCTCTGTGTGGATAGCAGGGAAAGGCGTTTAGCTATTAGTAAACACAGTTGCTGCTCAGATTTATACTCTACCTTCCTGAACCTCTGTGCTGAGTAGTTTTTGACTGCCACTCTGGGTAGGGCAGAAGGGGGGATGCTATGGAGACAGAGACATGTCTCCGTGCACAAGACCACCTAGGCACGTATGGGCCTTCGTGTTTCCTCCTGAAAGAAATGGAGGTCCAACTTCATTGGCTATTAATGTCCTTTGGGCTAGGAAAGTGGCATAGAGAAAACTGACCCAAGAGTTTTCTATAGTCTCCTCGACATCTTTACATCAGGGCTGGAGAGATGACGGTGTCAGAACGCTTCTCGTTGCGCAAGTGTGAGGACCTGAGTTCAGATCCCCAGGAACCCACGTAAATAGCCGGGTGAGGTCACGTCTGCCTGTAGCCTAGTGCTAGGAGGGGGAGCAGAAAGAGGAGGAGTGCCATGGCTTGCTGGCTGCCAGGCTTCCTCCAGGTTCAGGGGGAGACCTGTGTCAAGGAGACAGAGCAGCGAGAGAGCAGGATATCATGAATCCTCTTCCAGCCTTCCTGTGTAAATATGCGTACTCATATGTGACCATCCAGCCCATGTACACACCACACCCACACACACATGCAAGTCTGCCCACCACATAGTTATTATAGCTATACATGCGTGTATATAATAAAAAAAAATGAATCTCAACATCAGAGAGTCTTTGCCATTGTCTCTGGGTGTCCAAACCAGGAAGCCACTGGCTCGGCTCAGAGTCCCTGTGGATACAGTCGTTGCTGCAGTGGGGTTAGCAGAACCCTGAGAACTGCAGCCTTGGTCTTGAGACCCAGACCTGTCACCCCGTGTGCCGGTCACTCATTCTGCTCTCGACACATCGCCTTCCTCAGCTGGAAGATGTCGTTGGGTCCACATGACACCAGATCTAAAATTCTAAACTGTCGGTGCCCCAGATTTTTGCAGTCCTTCAATCATTTCAGACAAATCCGAGATTTGGTTCCCATCCAAACGGACTCGCTGACGGTCCTTCCAGAACCACTTGGCGAAATGCACGAACCGGTGCTCGGGGGTTCTCGCCAGAGCTTCCAAATCAGCGCTGATTGTCCCGTGAATAGGCCGTGCTAATTTTCACCTCTGCCTGGGCCGCTGCCCACTGATTGGCGCTTCCACTGGCTTTCCGAGTCGGCTCCTTTCCCTGCCTCGCTTCCTGCATAGTGACCTTGACACGCTCTCTTTCTTGTCTTGCTAAGGTCTGAAGCTCCTGGGGCTCTTTAGGAACTCCTGACCCACCTGAAGAAAATGACTGATACAGAGAAAAAAGGAACGAGTTCTCCAGTCAAACCCACAGTGATACTTAGCAAGAACCTCAACAATTGGCACTTGATCAGGTTAAACATAGCAGAATCTCGTCCTCAGGGACTCTGGGTAGGTGAGTGAATGACAGATGCAGTTTGACAAACTCACCCTTCATATTTCCGTGGGAAGCATACATTAATAAAAACTGCATGGGAATATGGAAAGGCATTTTAACCTGGAGACTATGTCATAAAGAATAGAAAGTCATAGTTTGGTCTATGCCCCAGATTTAGAATGTGTGTGTGTGTGTGTGTGTGTGTGTGTGTAGAAATGGACATTGTGTGTGTGTCAGTGGAGGCCCAAGGATGACTTTGGGACTCATCCTGGATTACTCGACCTCCTTATTGCTTTGTTCTGGGGTTTTTCCAGCTTCTACCTTCCAAGGCCAAAGGGCAGCCTTCCACGCCATGCCATTTCCACGTGGCATTTTTTTATGTGGGATCTGCGTATCTGAACATATCAGGTCTTTTTTCTTGCTAGGTGAAGACTTAACCCTTAAGGCATCTCCCCGGTCCAACTTTCTCATTCTTCCTCATGCATTTGGAAAATTCTCTCACCACCTCTGAGAGTCAATGTCTTCACTGTAGTAACATGGAGTCTGCACTAGTCTTTAGATTGTGATAAGGATTCCAAGACCAAAGGCACATGGGTACCCAGGCCAAGGCTCAAAGTACGGCTGTCGCCCAAAAATGATGCCTGGGATTGGATGTTCTGGACAATTTCAGATCAGTTGACATAGGGTGTAGACATTGATTGAAGACACGAAATTCAAAAAAAGAACATGATATCTTATCAATGCTTCTTGCATGTCTTCTGTGGAGAGTTTTAACATGGTCTGTAGTGTGCTCCTGAGCCAGACCCTCAAAGGGTGAAGGAGCTTAGGAAAGCATCAAGCTGCATCTACACCCTTTCATCCTGTCTTGAGATGACTCCTGTCAGAATGTAAAGAGATCAGAGCCATCAATCAAGCTGGACTTGGAGCTGAGTCAGCACTCAGCCCTAAGTGGATGCAGCCAGTCTGGGCCCCACCATTGCCTGTTTCCAGTGTTTGGTTTAGCTGATTGCTACTAAGATGTGGCACCCTGTTTGTTCTCTGCGATGATCTGTTAATTTAGCACAATGATGTACCCCCTTCTTTCCCAAGTCCTCTATTACTGGTGGACTTGGGAAATGTCTCATGAAATAACAGTTTCGGGAAATCCAACTTTGCTTTCTCTGGGTGGCTTATTTTATTTTCAGTCTTTAGAGCGTTTCGTGGGGTCTATTTTGAGTACTTTTGTCATAAAAATAGGCAGGAACCAGGGCAAGGCCAGCGTGGGCTGAATAGGAAGGAGGAAAGTTAGGTTAGGGGCCCCGCTGCTTCCGCATTTCTGCAGCTCCTCAGAGGTGCCAGTCCAGCAAGCCTGCCAGACCAGAATCCAGAAAATTACTATTATCATGCCTACTTAAAAATTTTGAAAGAGAGAGAAAGAGAGAGAGAGAAAGAGAGAGAGACCACAGTTTGTTTGTGAAAGTCAAAGGGTGACTTTCAGAAGTTGGTTCTCTCTTCCCACCCAGTAGGCTCTGGGATCGAATTTGGTTACTTGTCTGCACACAGACACCTTCAGTCACTGAGCCATCTTGTCCGTCCTCACACACTTTCTTAGTATCATCGCGCTTTCTTTCCAGTTCTTCTTCTCAGAGCTTTGTCTGCACCTCTAACACGGCCTCGGCTACTCTTCCTTAGGAATGAGCTCACAGTGTGCTCCCTTGGCCTTTCATTGTGTGGGGAGGACAAGACAGTGATCATCTGAAGAAGCTACAGGTCACTTGGCACTTTGTTCAACTCTGATCTCTCTCTGGAAGCTTTTGCGGACACCCTAGTTTCTCCAGAATCTGCGGAAACTAGGAAGACGAGCGCACAATGTCTGGCAGTAATAAGAAGCCCAATGACAGGCTCCCTCCTGAAGAGGAGGTTGGAAGTCACAGTCAGGGTTCAGGAAGGCCAAAGAGCGGGCCACGGTCACAGTTGGAGGTCTCTTGTCTTTTTAAGGAGAGAAACATCAGTATGTGAGTAGACAGGTGGCAGAGTTTGTCCCCGGAAGGAAGATGGTGATGTGAAACTATGCACGTCACACCCCAAGATGGTGAAATGCGATGGCTCTGATGGACGATGGTTGGTCTTCCTTTTCACAGGTACGATGGAGAAACGAAACTTCTGGGCGCCACGGGAAGTGCTGGGGAACTGGTAACTGAGTCTAGAGTCTGTGTGGGGACACTAACAGGAACATTGCCTTGGCCGACCACACCCACTGTGTGAGTCACCGAGTCAGTCCTCAGGTGGATGAAGCCGGGTGAAATCTGCACCCTAGGATCAGACCAATCACTTTCCTTATAGGTAGTCGTGGATCAGTGAAACTTGGTGTCTAAGGAGAAACATGGCACTTAAAGCTGAAGGCCGGGCATAAGTCTGTAACTCGCTTATCCTTTTCTGTCTTGCCCAGTGTCAATAATCTCAAACATGATATACTCACAGATGAACGTCTCAAGGCAAATAGAAATGCAGACAAAGAAGAAATCCTTCATAGGAGATGAAAGAGGCAAGATCAGGGGTTCTGACCAGATGGGGGAAATCACAACCTCTTGTTGTAGGAACAGTGACGTCTCGCCGGTGTCCACACCCTGAAACTTTATTTTTATACAGAAATGTAAAGGGGGTCAGGTTGCAAGCCTCGGTGAAGGACTTGTGACTAGTGGAGGCAGAGTTAGGAAAGGGAGCGCCCCTAGCCTCAGCACATGCTCAGATGGGCTTACATTCTTGACTTGAGAAAAAGTGTCACATGAATCTTACATCATGAAACTCTGATCTTCGACTCTTGCCTATAATCAAGAAGGGACTCTAAAAGCATCATTGGGTTAGATCAACCTTTTGTACATTTGCTTTGATGAAGAATTCACAATTTACTCTCCTCATCCATGGCTGCAAAACAATCTCAGATAATATAAAATCCCTTTATTGAGGTGGCATCCTACATACCACTTTCCACCCACTGACACCCTAGTTTTCCTTTTCTCTGGAGATATCCCCAGATTCCACTGCCTTTGCCTCCCTCATTTTCAGCATAAAGTGGTCATTATGTTTTCTTAGCTCTCTTGCAAACACACTCAGTGATTCTGAGTCAACTGTCATAGATCCTTCTCCCCGAGCATAATTGTTTTTAATCACTGCATGTTTCTGCAAGAAATTAGTAACAATCTTTTAGATTGATATAGTACTATATTGTTTACAAAAATCTCATAGGCAACCCTGCATTTCAATAACCATGCAAACAGATGGACTGAAGAGATAGCTTGGGAGTTAGGCATTTGTTGCACAAGCATGAGGACTGGGGTTCAGGTCCTCAGATCCCACATGAAATGTCATGTGTGGTGGCCAGCTGTAATTCCAGTCTTAGAAGGGAGAGACAGGGGAGTCTCCACGGCAAGCTGGCTGGACAGTTAGCCCTATAGGTGAGCCCTGAGTTTGAGTGACAGTCTTAGCCTAAGAAATAAGGCGGAAGAACAATTGGGGATGATTCTCATATGCCTATACATTTGGACATGCTCCCCTGAACACATGCAAGCATACATGCACACGTGCATGCATACATACACATGAAACTGGAAAAAGTAAAATGTGAACAGGGTAAAAGTAATAATTGTCCCACAAATCTATAAACACATTGACACAAAGAAGTTGCATTGACTGTTCAAGTTAATACAGCAAGTGTAGAATCAAAGTTTAACCAAATTCATTCAAAGGCTTTGCCTTTTAAAACTTCCTACTGTCATTTTTAAACAGATGAATGGTCCCTTAGAATAGGTTTGGAGGCCAAGTGTAATTTCTAAGCTCATCCGACATGTGGAATGATTTTCCTCGACATTTTCTGTCAATCCAAGCTGAACCTGTTCAGTTCGCAGATGCTTCAGAGAGTAGATGTCTTCATTAGCCAAGCTGGACCATGTGGAGAAATTCCAGAGCTGGCAATTGATTCAAAATGTGTGCTCAACTTATTTCTTAGTTTTATCCAAGATGCCCAACACTGGACCACTTGGGACATAGCAGTTCCAAGGTAATTACGCCAAATATCAGTGACTCCTTTCTGAGCAGAACATTCCACCAGCCACACACAACCAGATGGAAGATGAATCTAAGTAGATGTCCAGAAGAAATACAGAAACATGGGTGGGGAGTCATGACTCAGAACCTATAGGATCTGTAAACTTCTTTGATAGCAATCCAGATGTCAATAAAAGAAAAGCCCAAATCCAAGCTGGGGAGATGGCTCCGGTGTTAAAGTCCTTGCCTCAGCAACAGGATCTAAGTTCTCATTTCCAGATCACATGTGAAAACACCAGGGGCACATGGGGAGTGGTTGGCAATTTTGACCCTGGAAGGCAGAGCCTGGGAAATCCCATTAAAGCAATAAAGAGGTAGAACAATCAGGATGATTCCTAATGTCATTCTTGGACCATCACAGGCACTCGCTCATGCACACATGCGTGCAAAAAGTGAAATAAGAAGATCCCCGAATGAAACATCTGATTAACTCAAAGAGAAAACGTTTATGAGGAGACTGCTAAACTCTAGGCAATACCAAATGAGGGAAGGGGGGCAGAGCAAAGTCTAGTTCAAAGGTGCTCACTTATGTTCCATGTGACATTAAATGAAGTCCTCTTCTAGACTCAAATTTATCAGCGATGAAAAGAGAAAAGTGTGACTCAATGAATAGTAAGGCTCTTTTCCTTTCTGTTAGTATAGATCTATATAGGCCTATCTCAGAGGACTTATCTATGGTATATCAGACAGATCTGTATATTAACTCTCCAGAATTTTAATAAACCAAAAAGCAAAGTACAACAGTGGGGCTACACCCCATAGTTATAGAATTCATATTGACAATTATTTGTGAAAATTTAGCTACGTGAACTGAAAGTAAGCTCTTCCTCTTAACGAATGAAAGTCTACTGACTATCATCAACTTACTTGGCTTTGAAAAGAAATATTATGAATTATCAGGCAAACAAAAGTGAATATTGAAAAAGCACAGAGAAACTGGTTTTCCTAAAGAAGGAGTGAAATTTAAAAAAATGGTCCCTCCTCAGCCATGCAGGGCCCTGTAGCAATTGCCCATTGTGTGAGCTGCATGCTATTGGACTGGGCCTTTTGTGGGTAATGGACACTTCAGTCAGAACCAAAGCTAGTGAGCTATAGAGTGCTGCAGGCTTTTCATTCCTTCATAGCCCATTAAAACAGAGTCAGCCTTTGCTGTGTTTTTAACCTTGTTTAGCATAGATTGTTAGTCTTTAGATTCATTGTTTTGCATGGTCCAATGGAGAAGCCATTAAGAACTGTCATCCTGGTGTACCGCAGCCAAACTTTAATCTTTCTTCCCTTTAGAGCCAACAAAATTGCAGTTGTAGACGACTATTCCTATTCAATTCTTTTGCATATTTTCTGAATTAACTCACAAGAGTGATCAGAAAATATGGGATGGTATGGAAATCCAAATGGATATCAATTTGGAATTAAGTCTTGTACATGGTGACAAGTACGGGTCCAGCTTTAATCTTCTGCATGTGGAGATCCAGTTTAAGTGAAGTATCCCAAACCCAGAAAATTAAGCGCCGTATGTACTCCCTAATAGGTGGCTCCTAGTACCAAACTCACCCAGCCCACATTGAGACACTCAAAAGTAAACCTATGAAACACAGTAATTGCAAGGATTATGAACAAGAGAGATGGGTTAGGAGGGCCACACCAGAAACAAGGAGAGAGGAGACCATGTTACAGCAGAGAAAATAGGCCTCCATCAAGGTCTGCAAGTAAGTAATGAGAAACCTGGTTAAGTTCACAGACGTTCTTTCCTGATCTCACCAGAAGGGGAGGGCATATAGTCTAGCAGATAAAAAGTAATCATTTTGCAAATGGGTGATGGACCCCTCCCTCAGGGAGGTTTCCTACTCTTATTACATCTACCCTTGAATGTGCTATTACAACAAGACTCCAGTTTAACAGCTTTTTGTCTCTGGCCAGGGGGTGACATACAGTGCCCAGCAGAATGGAGTGAAGGGAATTGCAGGAGCAGCAAAACTGCAAAAGAAAATCAACAAACCACAATCCAGAACTTCAGAGACTATATTAATCACATAGAACTAGGACAGCCTAATCTCTCCCCATCCTGGAGCTCAGGGACATTTGCGGAAGAGGGGGCGGTAAGATTGTAAGAGCAAAAGGATGGGAGGAGCAACGATTTGCAAGATTCTCAACAATAGTTGGGGCCAAAGCAATCGTAATGGGACTTTGCATGCCCTGCGCAATGTCCAGCGCACTGTTGCCCTCATAAAGTCTAGCATCTGTTAAGGGCACCGAGACCCCTGGAAGCAAGGGATTGACAGCCATAGTAGTGATCTTATGCTTAAGGGGAACAAGAGAAAGGGCTTATGGAAATGCCACTGGGTCCTTATATGTCATCGGAGAGGAGGACCCAATGGAGAGTTAGGCGTATACAATAAAGGACTCTCTGGGAATTGGGGGGGAGGCACTGGGGGAAGGGGAGGGGGAGGAGGGGGGAGGGAGGGAACTGGTAAAAAATTTTAAAATGTATAATTAAATTTTTAATAAATAAATAAATAAATAAATAAATAAAAAGAAAAAAAACAAATGGATATCAATATCATTATCATGCACAAGCTTTATGAGTTCTCATCCATGAGATGAGACCAAAATCAACACTACCAGTGGGTGTGACCTACAGGTTCAAGCTCCTTACAGGTGCAATCCTATGTGAATTCATTAAAAACAGTAGTGGATTTTGATGACATTGAGTGTATGGCCAACACAAATGTTGACTTGTCTAGGTGCCTTTCTGTAGATACGTCCATCTTTCTATTGTGGAAATATGTGTGATGACTAGTGTCAGTTGTCAACCTTCTAACTAGAAATCAGGTATCTGGCCCACCTAAGGGAGATTGTTTTGATTAAGGCACCTTTCTAGGAGATTGTCTTGACTGACTTAATTGAGACGGGAAGGACCGCCCACTGTGGGCCCTGAGTATCCCAGATTGGATAAGAGGAAAGGGTGAGCTAAGCCAGTGTCATAGTTAAGCACAGGTGTCAACTTGACTCTTGAGGGTTTGAGCTCTGGGCACAGTTGAGGAGAGTTGACGGTTGAGTTAAGCCCAGAGCAAACCTGCAGGAGATTGTCTAGCTGATGGGGAAGAGCCAGCCCATGGTGGGTGGGATTAGGCCCTGGAATAAATCACAGAGAGCTGGTTGAGAGAGATGACATCCTTCTGTTCACTTGGCCAGATGTGCTGGTCTGGCAAGTAAGGACTGTCCATCCCTCAGCCATTATGTGGTGATGGTGTGGCCAGTTCCCTCGGCCCTGGTGTTGGTGCGTGCTCTCCCGTCAAGCTGGATTGAGAACTGTAACCAGGAATCATAAGAAAATAAACCCCTTGTTCCCTTAAGCTGTTTGGTGGTCATTTATCAGCAATTATGCAGGTGAACCGCAACAGCTAGCAAACATTCATGCATGTGTCCTGTGGTTTCTGCTTTTGACTGTAGATGAGGTGTGACCAGCTCCCTTGGTTCTTGCTGCAGTGACATCTTATCATGATGACTTGGAAATGCAAGCTGGAAGAAATCCTTTCTTCCCCTATATTGCTGGGTCACGTCCTTTCTAGCTACAATTGGAAATGAGACTGACGCATTGTGTTAGCTACTTGTCTCTCCCACCATACTCTTCCACATTTCTTGCTGTCTTATCATACAGAGAATGAGACCCTTTTCAAGGTAAGGATACAAGTGAGGGAGATAGTCAGGGACATATGGGAAAGGATTTCCAGTAAATGAATGACAAAAAACCTCCTGCATGTGTTGAGGAAGATGAGTATAGGGAACACTTGGGAACCTGGATTTCTATAAGGCCTAGTCTAAATGCTTCACTCCATACACACTTCCTACAGTGTCCTTGGCTGCTTAAATACTTTTGCTTGTATATAATATACCTATACACCCCCTTCCAAAAGACATAGCCAAGGACCTCGGACCTCTACCTGCCTCATTGCTCCAGCTACATCCCTTGCTAAACGAGAGAAGAGAACTCGCCTCCCCTGGTTACCACCAAATCTACACAGTTTCTATTCAGAGATATTGCCAGCACATCCTGACTAAAAAGATGGGAGCGATGATCTGATCTGAACTGGTTTAGAGTGCATGTATACTGGGGCAAAAAACCTATGTTTTAAGTGAACTTTTAGACAGGAGACCCTATTTACCATGTCATAACTATGCACAATGGGGAATACATAGTATTAAAATCAGATACATTATGAAACATACATGCACAGTCGAAAAAGGAACTGGACGACTTAATTTTTTTCAATCAAACGGCAGCACCACCCCCATTACACCTTTTAGAATGGCCCTGCTTCCTCTAGACCCAGTAAGAACCAACATC
The DNA here is from genome assembly GCA_023101885.1 of Typhlomys cinereus. Classification (NCBI taxonomy): domain Eukaryota; kingdom Metazoa; phylum Chordata; class Mammalia; order Rodentia; family Platacanthomyidae; genus Typhlomys; species Typhlomys cinereus. The sequence goes on along the minus strand of JALPQD010000013.1, from coordinate 7,170,249 downwards.
AGGCAACAACCTGAGCCCTAAAGTGTCTTTCTTCATGTGGGCTACTGTTCAATGCCGTGTGTCCTACTTCTAATACTGCTTTGCTCTGAATAAAAGTGTTCTCTATTACTTTTGTAGGTCTCAGTGAGCTTTTATTTCATCCTTGAATACAACCCCAAGAACCCCGGAAGCACTCGATCCCGACCACCATCCGTGAGTGACAGGGCTACTGGCCTCTAGAGGTCGCTAAGTACAGCTACAAAACCCTTATGCCATCAGAAGTGGGACGAAATGGCAAACTCTTCGAGGGTGCGATCAAATCAAGTGTGGTCCCGTCTACTTCCAGGCTTCTGCTTGAGCAATTGCAAACCACCACAAATCCCTCATCTGATGAAAATGACGGCAGATCATTGCGTCTAGGGGCTCAGTCTTTATCTCTAGCAAGCGATATGAAGTGTGAGAGACGGGGAGATGGCTAGGGGTGAAGGACGAGATGTAAGCCAAGGAGTGGAGCTGCCTCTCTCCATCCTAGTCTTACATCGGGTCTGCCAGAGAATTTCTGTTGAGAAGCTACCGCTATAGCAACCCCAGGCCTTTCTGCTTGCAGATACAATCCTGCAGATTAGTACTTGCTCAAAGAACAACCCCACGTTAACCATACTCTGAGTTCGTAATCACAAGAAAAATAGCAAATTTCTTTCTTGTGTCTTCTTCTTCCTTTGTTAAAGACGATCATGAATTTGCTTCATTGAAATATGATCTACTTTAATTAAAGCCAGTGGCATCGAGTAAATTAGAGCATAATTACATTTCCCATGAATTTCACACAGCTTGCATTTTACCAAAAGGAACCCGGTTTTAAAGTGTGTATGTGCTGATACCTGCAATCAAGGGCTTATTAAACTAAACAAATCATGCTTTCATGCAAGTTAAGGAAGCATAAATACACGGCCAATTCATAAAGTTTCTAATTCCTGCTGTTTGGAAAAGCAGAGTTTGGGAGGAACTATGGGATGGAAAAACCTTATTTTGAGACTAATGCGAAGTCTAGACTTTGTCCAAGTCAGTAAAGATTTACCAAGAAGGTTCCGGTTTTCAGACAGAAATATTTATTCTCCCAAGAGTGAATGCTTTAGGAAAAAATAGTGTGCACTTTCAGGAAAAATGAAATCCCTGCATTTGGGATTTGATTTGCAAAAGAACACTAATCTTGAACTTACTTTTTTAAAGGGAGACTAAAAACAAACAAATTTTTGTAAGACATTCAACTTAAAGAGAGTAAAGAGACTTTGTGTTCTCCTAGACTGGAGAGAGAGCTCAGGGCCTAACGCCTTTAGAACCTGAGATGCCAGTTGGAAATGGCAAGGCATGAAATTTCAGCCCTTGGAGAGAGAATGGACCCTGGGAAATCTCAGAATAGCAATCCAGCATGGTTCCTGAAGTCAGTCCGTCACACGCGCGCGCGTGCACACACACATAATTATGATCACCTGATCATGTTGGCATCGGAGGTAACAATCTAGTCAGGCTGTGCTATATAGCACAGGAACTATGTGACAGTGATCTGAAATCTCATTTGCAGCGCTGGCTCTTCTATTCCGTGAGAACCACTGGGATTGCTATCAGCAAATTCAGCACTGTCTATTCAAGTCCCTCTAGGGATGGGTTAGTCTCACTTCTTTTCGAGGCCCCAGATGGCACTCTTGCATCTAGCCAACTGGCCTGGAAAAGCCAGCTGTGACTTCACAGGGGGTTGGGCCATGAAGCTTCGTACAAATCAACAAGAATCCACCCACGTCAAAAGATTAATGCCAACTCAGTTAGAATGGTGCCTTTCAGCTAGTCATTTTTGGAATCTGTTGCTGGGGAGACATTACTTCTGTGCATAAACACACACACACACACACACACACACACACATGCACACACACATAGAGGATTAAATTAATAGACAAGAATTTAATGAACAGCCAACAGAACCATTAACATACATATGGGTCTCATAAGGTATTTTACATATCTCTCTCATGAAAATAAGGATATATAGTCTGCATGTTCTGTGAATTGTTTTCTACTTTCTCTCTAGGCCTTTTGTGCACAAAGCAGGTCTTTGTGTGCCTAATGAAGTCTAACGTGAACATACTTCTCTGGCAATCTCCAACCTCTATAGATGCTTCCAGAAAAGAGGTTAATCTTGTGCACAACTCAAGGTTGCTGTTTCCAGAGTGGAAGCTCATGCTTGAATCTGAAGCCCACGGTTAGAGGTTTCAATGCTAATTAGCCTGAAGGGGTGATTTTCTCACCCCCCCCCCCCGACTCCAGAATGACCCCATGTGTCTGTGGACCTCTAAATGTTTGTTAATCCATTAATAGAGTTGGCTGAAGTACATTTGCGGACATGTTTAATTCTAGTTTCTTGACTTAGAACTGATTTTAATCATTTATTGATACTTTACACAATTGAATCTATAGGTCTTCTTTCTTCTGAACCTCTGGTGGCTGCAAAGAAATATATTCCGTAGATCAGTCTCACATAAACGCACCTCTTTATGAGCTGATTCTTCTAGTTGTTAGCGCTACTTCCGAGTACCCAGGAAGAGACGCGGGGTCATCCCAAAGCATCCAAGCTTATCATTCCCAACTGTGGTCTCTATTCCAGTGTCTTATCTTAGTTCTGTTCTCGCAGTCTCTACACTATTCTACCTGCTCATATTCCCCTCTTTTTTCTTCCAGTGCCAGTGCAAATGCACACGACCACATATCCATACACTAGCAGCTCATCCACACTGTCTTAGCCACTCAGGAGCTTAGCCGCAGGAGCTATCTGATGAATGATCTGCACTCAACCCGCAACACATAGGAGTACCTATGGCCAAAATATAAATTTGTATTTGAAAAATACGTAGCATCAACAGATAGTATCTAACAGCCTAAAGAATTTATTGCCTGATCCTTTAAAGAAAATAAATCACTGTAACTATTTTTATAACACATTCTTCATAGTCTGCAAACATCATCACTACAAACGCACATCAGTCTTTTAATAATATATGTCAATCAGTCTTCTAGGAGAGCTAATATTATATTTCACTTCTCTACGAATAGGAGGGATAGAGACAAGGAGAAGCTAGCTACCTCACCTGTCTAAAAGAGGGGTTCCTTGTCCCCTCACAGAGCAATGTAATAGTGGAGGGCAGACCCAAACCTAGTGTCCTGGTTCCAGAACTCTCTGTCTTAGCTGCAATAAGTGCTCCCTATCTTGCTGTTTTATCCCAACAACTCAGAGTGCTGTACGTTCCCAGATCACACGGTGCTTTCTGTCCTCATCCTCTGTACCAAGATCTGCTCTTGGTATCTCTCCCTCCCCCGCAGGATGCACAATCAATCCAACAGACTGCACCTGTGGCGCGTGTCCTCCATCCGTTTCAAACGGCTAATGCGTTCAGATGCCAATCGGATGCTTCAGAACTCGGCTCCCGGGCATGCTCATCAAGCATTAGTTTGTAAAGACAAGCTTCTGAGCAGGTCTGCAGGAGATTGTCTGATGGACACAGGAAGACCCAGCCCACAGTGGGCGGGACTATTCCCTGAGCGGGTGGATAAGCTGGAGATGAGAGCTGGTTGAAATTTGGCAAACTGGCAAACCAGACGGTCGGCTTGGCTCTTGTCCCCTCTCCGCGATGCCTGTGGATGTGTGTGGTCACGTTCTCTTTGCCCCTGTTAGCAACCCTCCCTCCCTAACGTGCTGACCATAAGAAGGAACAATCCTCCTGTTCCCCTAGATTATTTGGGTCACGTGTGCAGTAGAATAATGGAATATGAACCTCTGATATTTGTGGTCCGAGAAGGTAGAGTGTTGCTTGGAAATTAAGACATGCGCCCTGATGTCCGTGTGTTCGCTCAGACTCCTTCCTCTCCCGCTCCGTCTATGGTGCTCCTTAAGATTGTCATCTTGCTTCCTCGCTGGTTCAATTAATTTTGTTACTTTCTGTTCTGGCCTTTAGGGAGCGGAGGCAACACGGTCTGAAGATTCGTTTAAATGCTTGGTTCCTTGACAGCTCAATCTTCTGAAGATGGAGTGCACTGTCTGCCTCTGTTCCGTCAAGCATCGGGTAAATAACGTCTTCTTCCATCCTGATAGTCTACCTGCTCGACTCATTATCTTATGAGCACATCACGTCTGCTAAAATGATCGTTCCCGGCACAGAGAATCACACCTTGCAAATGTGGATACTCATTTGCTGAGCGAGCTGATGAATCCGTGAATGAATCTTGGGTCTACACAGCAAGGGAAGGACTCAAATTGACACCTACATATCAAACTACTCTAAATTTACTCTCAGAAGCACAAGGTGAATCGACCACGACATCCCATCATGCATTAGGGCTCCTCTTAGTGAGACGCAGATGTGGCCTGAGATGTCTTGTTTCCCACAGTGTTGAGGGCCTCTAGCAGGACGCTAGACAGGTGCTTTATCACCAACTATACGCTCAACCTTAGACCAATATTTTGAATGGTAAAATTTGCACAAAATTTGCAGGTCATGTGTGAAGATATCATAGGCACCTTGCTGAGCTTTATTTGCAGCAGAATGGTATTCTTCCCTGTCCTTAAATTATAGCACTTGATTCAGCAGGTAGGTAAATTAGTTCGTTCATCTTCCCATTGCTGAATGAATACAGGAACTGAAAAAATTATGGGAAAAGGGGTTTATTCCAGCTTAGGATCCTCAGTTACGTATATCAGCAATGCAGGAGAGTTCACACCTGTAGAGATTGCAGAATGTTTTTGCACTGAGTTGACCCACCACTTTGCACAATACCTGGGATTAATACCTCAGAACTCCATAAATGATTTTGTCAGATTCCAATTCCTCTGCTCCAGATGGTCTTGAAAGAGTGGTGAAACCCCCAGCTTTTCATAATTCAAAAAAAAAAAAAAAAACCAGCCTCATCCATGAGAATGTAGTAATGGGATGTCGGGATTCATATAGATCTTCTCTAAAAGGCCAAATAGTAAATATTTTTTGGCTTCTATGCCAGATGGCTTCTGTCACAACCACTCAGCACTGACATGATGGCGCGTCATCAGGGAGACAATAAATGAGCAGATGATTGTGGCCGTGCTCCAATAAAACTTTATTCAACCAAGTAGGGGGAAGGCCAGATCTGGCCCATGATTTTGGGCTTTTGACGCAGAAGACTAACTCCCAGTCTATAGACCACATGCATGGGGAGTCTACCTACGTGGGCGATCTGAAATTATAGAAAAGCTTGTTTCAATCCATTTGAACCTCAAAGCCAGTTTCTAACTGAGTATATCTCTGTGTCCGGCCTTTTCTGTCTGCAACAAATGAGGATACTTTTGTGTTTAACACATTTAAACATGTTTTTTTTTCCCCCTCTATCTTTCAGTCCTTTGAATTTATGCATGTGTTTATTTTCATAGAGGATCTACTGATTTCTTTTGTCAGCCTCAAATTATGGTTTGAGATACCCAGACGGAGGAGCCACGTGTCTAGATTTTTATGTGTAATTAATCAGGTTGCGTATGCTGTCGCTAGTTTTAGATGTCACCAGCTCTGCCGGCTCTAGATGGTGGTATGAGTTTGCTTGCTGTCACAAAGGATGGTGACCAAGAGAATCGTAAGTCGTAATAGCGTACTGTTGCACCCCCAACATCTCATGGTCATGTAACCATAAGGGCAACAAATGTGAACTATGAAGAGTGGGGTGCTGCTGTGGAAGTAAGATAATATACTTCCCGTCAGCACTGGAGATCAAAACTAGGATCCCGTGCATGCTGGGTGAATGCTCTACCACTGAACTCTACCCACAGCCTTTTCTTGGATTTTATACTGTGGAGAGTTCCTTGTCTCAACAAATGGCCCAGCCTAGCTTTGATCATTCTGTATTCCAGACCTTGAACGTCTGATTCTCCTGCCTCAACCTCCTCGGCAGGTAAGGCCACAGACCCTTACCCATGGGAACGACTGACTCACTTCCTCCATTTTTTTTGTATGTATGTAAGTGCCTGTGGGGTGTGTGTGTGTGTGTGTGTGTGTGTGTGTGTGTGTGTGTGTGTGTGTATGTAAAAGAGGACGCCATATATGCCTGTGGAGACTTAAGGGTGACGTTAGAATCATCCCTTATTTTCTCTACCTCTTTACTGCTTCGCTCTATGGTTTCCCAGGCTTTGCCTTCTGGGCCAGAGGTACAGACCACCATCATTTCCCCCCCCCCCCGTATTTTCACAGGATCTGAACTCAGATCCTTTTGCTTGCAAGGCAGAAGATTAAGCCCTGAGCCATCTCTCCAGCCCCACTTATTTTTAAAAACTTCCTACTTTCACAAGTATATTGAGTATTCATCCTTGCTTCCCTCCATCCCCCCTCCCTCCCCTCTCTTCCCTTCCCTTCATCAATCCCTCTCACTCCCTCATACCCTCCTGCCTGTCTGCTTCTGTGGACCCCAGGGTTCTCTCTGGCTTCCAGATTTACTTTTTAACACCACTTGAAGACTTGCCAACGTCTTTGCTTTGGGAAGCAATGTGGCACACTCCTTGCCTCCAGACTCTGTTTGTGTTAAGTTCCCCCCCTCCAAGCCCTGGGTGCTGGAAGCTGCGCAGGGCCGGCTGATGGATAGTATCCAGCAGCTCCCGTCCCCCAGCACAGCCGGCTCCTGATTAGCTCTCGGATGGTAGGAGCACCGAGGCAGAAAATCCCAAACAATAGGTGATCCAAGTATAATTCATATTTGGCTCAGCAAATGACCTTATTTTCTATCAGTTTTACCTCCATAATTATGTTTTCCTCAGACTAATACGACGTGTTGGCACACACCATGCGACAACAGGGCGAGGTGCTTGGGAAGCGCCGGTGGGTGGCAAGGAGAAGCAAGGGGAGCCAGACAGCTTGCTGGGGACGGGAGCGAGCCTGATACCTTCTGACACGTGTCTGTGGAGCAAAGGAAAGGTCAGAGGCTCAAGCAGATACGGCCGCGACACCTGGTTGGTGCCAGCCAGGCATACTGGAGAGGGACCTATAGGACCTACTAGGCTCGGGGATACGGAACACTAATGATGATCACGCCCCGTGGCAACAATGACAGGGAGATGAAAATCTATAAAGTCGGGCCGGTGAGATGGCTCATCAGGGCAGGGCACCTGCTGCCAAAACTGTTGATCTGAGTCGAATCCCTGGAAGCCCATGTTACAGGAGAAGGAAAGAATACCTGACTTCTTGTTTGTTTGTTTGTTTGTTTGTTTGTTTACCAAGAGTGACTTCCAGAATCATTCTCGATTGTTGGTAATTCCTTTTTGTTTCACTCTGGGATTTCCCAGACTCTGCCCACTAGGGACCAGAAGTGCAGCTGTTTCTGCCTGGCGTTTATAAGTGGGACCTGGGTTCAAAGCTGTCTTTCTAGCTCCAACTGATTTCTTAATGTTGTTTTATGATCTCCACTGTGCCATGCATGCCTGAGTCGTCGTCTTCTTCCTCTTCTTCTTCTTCTTCTTCTTCTTCTTTCTTCTTCTCCTTCTTCTTCTTCTTCTCTTCCTCCTCCTCCTCCTCCTCCTCCTCCTTCTCCTCCTCCTCCTCCTCCTCCTTCTTCTCCTCCTCCTCCTCCTTCTCCTCCCGTTCTCCTTCTGCTTCTCCCTTTCTTCAAATATAAATAAAATATTAAAAAAGAAACTCTGTGATATCTTCTTATGACATCCATCACAGGATCACCACAATTCCTCTGGATAGAGCCATGCAGCAAATGCTTTTTAGTGAACTCTACTTCTCAAGTCTGCCATGGAGCGAGCATGGCTGTGTTCTAATAAAACTTCCTCAAGGACACAAAAATTTGAATGTAAGGTTATGTATGCATTGTCCTTCCTTTTTTTTTTAAATTGCAACTGATTGAAAATATGACACTGACCTTAGACCCAAGGTACCACACAAATTGATATCTCACCAGATGTGGATTGGAGCATCATGTGTATGCTGACCCCAGATCTATCAGGTCACCCATTCTTTTTTCATGTGTATGGGGGTATGTGGGGGGGATTATTTTTAAGTGGGCAGGCACACATGTTTCCCAATGCATGTGTGATCCAAGAGTGGTATCAAGAATCATCCTCAGTCACTCTTCTATCCATTTCCATCCTGCATTCTAACCCTAGAACATGCTGTCGTGCTAATCTGGTTTGCTGTTTTGTTCTGGGGATTCCTGGGCTCCTTCTCCTAAGGCTGAAATTGCAGGAGGGCCACGGTGCCTGTCACATTTCTTACACGAGACCCTGTAGTCCAAACTCCACTTCTTTTGCTGACACGACAAGTGTTTTAACCGCTGAACTAGCTCCCCATCCCTGGTTACCCTCTCATACTTGGTCTGTATCACCATGTGAATTATATTGTGCATTTATTCTTTGCTGACATTTTACTCAGTCACTGAGATATAAATCCTTCAGGAATAGGGACTGTGGGCATCTCATGCAACTGGGTATCTTCAGTGCCTCAAACCATATGAGCTTGGTCTTAAAAGCTATTGAGTGATGAGTGATGGAATGAGTTGTTAAATGTCACTCACTGTGACACAGTAAGTTTCTTTTCCTCCTTACTTCTTGGTAGAACAAGAAGCAGACAGCAGACAAGAGAGGGGACAGGCTATGAAATGTTAAGACTCGCCCCCAAGAAAGCTCCGCCTCCTAAAGATTCCACAACCTTCGAAAACAATACCACTAGCTGAGGACCAAGTATTAAACCTATGAGCCTGTAAGGGGATGTTTCACATGGAAATGATGATGTACTATGAGAATCAAGTAAGAGACCATGCTCCGCAGCCCAGATTCTGACGACTGGACAGAAAGATGATTGATTTCTTATGTGATCTGTGGTGGAGAAAAACCTGCTACCAATGTCCAGCAGGAAACGGAACTGGTGAATAGGTGGTCAATATGCAAATCAATCAAAGAGAATGCCTAACTTCCCATCCACTTTGGTATCATTTATGAGATCAATGTAACAATAATTACAGGAAGGGTCACACTGAAATTTTTCTCTGATGCCACTAGAGCAGTGTAACAGAGAGAAAGAGAGAGAGAGAGAGAGAGAGAGAGAGAGAGAGAGAGAGAGAGAGAGTTCAGAAGTAACCTTGTTAAGATCCACACTGAATTACCTGAGAGATGGAAGGAGTTACTGTAGGCTCTACCCATCAATGTACAGCCACAGGAGTAGACGTGGTTGAGTGAGGCTTTCAGATGAAGAAAAGCTCTCAGCTGTGGTGAGCTGAGTCAAGAAAGCATCTAGCCAGCACGACAGGCAGACAGCCAAGAGAGCTTGGGAGTTGGCTGGGCTTTGAATACCAACCCAATTCTTGGAAGAGCTCCCCAGGAATTCGCCCACCACATTGGGTTACTTGGTGGAAGAAGAAGCACACACACACTAACTTGACATTCAGATAAGAACATGGGTTTCTGTCAGACAAGGTCTTGGAGAGACAGAGAATATGTTATTGCGCTTGGTTACTTCCTGGGAATTGGGAGCAAACACCAACGCTTTTGGGGGAGGACCTTTTAAAGTGACAGAATGGGTGTGGCCGGGGGTAGCCCTGGAGGTTGGTTAGCTCCAGCCTGCTTCTGCTAGCAGGCTGTTCTTGCGGTTTCCAGCTAGCACTCTCTCGGCCTCCATGGTGTCTGCAGTGACCTTTGCCACCTCTAGCTCCTGCCAGCCAGCCATGCCTTTCCCGCCATACTGGACTGTCTCCCCTCTGAAACCATTAGCCAAATAAACCTCCTTTCCTCCCCTTCAGTTGCGTTTGAATATTGTTTCCAGCAACATCCCTCAGACATAAATGGGAATGCGCCCCCTCTGGCTGCTGGTGAGTACTGCAAGCTGATGCCGATGCTAAGTGCTATTAGCACAGCGACCAACTCAGCACATCCTCCGGTGGAAGGGGGCGCCCAGCAAGTGAACCTCCCTTCCCCGGCTCTTATGTAGGATAAGCATTCCGCAGCTCATAGCGACACGGGCTCCTACTGAGAAGCCTCCTCCAGGTTCCTGACAATGAATATCTTTTTCTCATTCTCTCCTCAGAGCAACATCCAGGATCTGAAGTCGTGATCAGCTTTCAGAAAAAGGCCAAGTCTGACTTGGGCTTTCTTAAGAAACGTTATTCAGAGGAAACAGGGGTAAAGGTAGAGGTCCCTAGAACACCTGGGGCTGGGCAAGATAGGAGGCAGCCGCCGCTCTTACCCATAAAGAAGGTGTCCAGAGACGGTGGAAGAGTTATGACTTGAGCATGTCTTGGTGTCCTGAACTGCCGCACACTCAGCATCCACTAGATGCTGACTATTATCCTCAGTGCCCAAAACCAAGTCAGAAAGACCAAGATACTCTTCCAAGGTCACCGTGGAAGGAATGGGGGGTGCCCATGTGGATCTGACTCCTGAGATTCATTTATTTTCCTTACACTGTCCTATACGCTGATTGCAATGAGCACAGGAGATAGCCTAGAAATCTGGGACCCCTTTTGGCTTGGGCTGCAGACCTCTATATACCCTTCTGATGATGCACTTGGCACATTTCGTTCTTTACCAGTGAGTACTATGTATGTAGTAGCCCTCTGTGAACAATGCAGCTATCAATCCCAGACCCCCATATATAGGTATACATGTACGTCCCTATATCAATAATAGAACAGATTGCTCCACGCTAAACTTAAAGAGTTTCTATTCAGATGGATTCCAACACATCCAAGTATAAGGATAATGTTGGGGTAAGTTCCCTTCACCCCAAGTGAAGAAACTGAATCCACTTGGGTACAGAGAATAAGGGAAATTTTGTTAAAAATGTCTATATGAGGGTTAAATCTGGAAAAGCTTCATTGAGTTTATCCTTGTTTTCTAAGTTGGACTATGTAGTATACCAAGGATGGGAGAGGGTGGGTGAGATAATAAATCATGAGCAGGTTTATATTTCTAACTATGTATAACTAAGGTCAATGTAATCACATGGTTCCTAGGGGTAGCCCCTCTTATCCATAGCTGCGGGGAGTTGTCTAGATGCTTTGACAGACCCCACAGAGGTACTCTCATCCCACAGGTTGATAGGGGAGGGGGAGTGATCCCCCTACTTTAGCCACAATTGGCTGGCAGCAGTTTAAACCCTTTTTCTGCTTCAATAGGAAGACTGATCTGTCCTGAACTGGTTTGGGGTTCAATGTGCCCTCATGTAACCTTTCAGGGAAAATCCCCTATTTACCATCTTATGCCTATGCATGGTTGGGTTTGCATATGATCACAATCAGATGCTTTGTAGCAAGGAACATAGGTAGTAGGAAAAAGGATTAGATGACCTAATCTGCCAATCAAAATAGACAACCACTCAAACTATGGTTCTCAGGAGCTAACTCTGCCTTCCTTTAGTCTTCAGGAAGAGACCCCAGGCAATAGTCTGGACTCTGGGGTCTTTTCTCTCATATGGCCTGATGCTCCCTTGCAGTGTATACTGACTTCACTTTGGCTTTGCTCTGAAAGAAAGTTTTCTCTGAAATGAGCAAAATTTCATTCTTCACCAATAATCCCAGAACCCAGAAACACTTGGTCTAGACTCTAACCAGCAGTCACGATGTGGTATGGCTTGGGGTAGAACACACAGGCGATTCCACCCTTCCCTAGAGAAGTAAAGACAGAGGCTTTCTATGTGCCTGTGTGAAGGGCAGTCTTGGGTCAGTAGATGCATTGCAGGTTCAAGCAGCTATGGTGATAGGCAAAGTTTCATAAGCCTATGAACTCTCTCACCCTTGAAATACTTCCCTTTTGGTGCCGGAGAAGAAATCTGGCACCATGAATATACAAGAGCATTTGGAGTTTGGCTTCTTTATGGAGATACCAGAGGAAGGGTATCAGAGTGCCATGGCCTGCCTCTGTGTGGGGTGGCAGCATTAACAACTCAAAGCATTATGTGTACATGGGATCCAATACGATCAATACTTCCACCGCGGTGTACACCGACTGGAGAGAATTCCACAGAGATCAGACAGGAGGAGTTGATGGAGATGATTTATTGGTGCAACTCCCATCTTGGTGAGAGCCAGCACACTTGCTTTCTTGAGCTTTCTAGAAGCTCTGTATTCTCAGGAACAGGGGAGAGGCTGCAAAGCTGGGGGATGATCCAGTGAACATCCAAGCCGGTGCCCCCCATTTGCACGGTTTCATTGTGATCACTGCAAGTTTAGGTGACCCAGGAGTCATCTGCAAAACAGCGTTGCTAGACAATCCAAAACCCTCCTGTGCAAGGCAGATTTACAAATTCACATGGAGACAATTCAAAATGGACTCTAGCTACCCAAGGGTTTGCAAACAACGCTATAAAATGCACAAGGAAACCACTTGGCCACGAGGTCTTCCCCAGTGGCAAATAAGCTTCATTATTTTCAGAATTATTCCTGCTGAATTAACTTTTCAATGTGTTGGCTATTTCAGTCCCGTACCGGCATCGTATCTCAAAAAATATATATGAATACAAATCACATCTCGCGACTGCTGTCCTCCGGGCTAATTCATTTTGCATTTTTCCAACTCAAGGGAAATGATCCAGAACAAAGCAAAGAAATTCCCCATGAATGAGAAGTGCAACAACAAACAACTTGTATTCTGCCAGTGGGCAAGGCTTATTCTCTGTTAAATTTTTCCAGTGCAGCTAGCTGAAGAAACCAAAAGGATGCTCTCTGCGGCGCCTGCCGGATATGGGGCATTACTTGCAAGCCATTGCTTGCTTGCTTTTTGCCCGAGTTTCTCTCCTCTGCCATCTTACTTTGCGCTGAGAAGGCCAAATCATTTATCAGCCTTTGGGACAGACATCTTGATTGGAGAGCTAAAAGGGAGAGAGAAGATATCATTTGCATCCTCCAAGATTGTGAATAAAAGTAGAGAGGTCAGGGTCTAAATGGGAACCTGCCTTTGGACCAGAATTCAAGGGAGCAAAATACCAGGCCAGAGGCTGGGAAGAAGTCATGCAGGCATGAGGACCGGAGTTCAGAGCCTCAGCATCCACATGAGAAGATTGCAAACAGCCATCCAGGTCTGTCAACCTACTACTGAGAGGCACAGACTCTCTGGGGCAAGTGAAAGCAGCAAGCTCCAGGTGCTTTGAATGGCTGCATCTTCAAACACTGCATGAAGAGTGATTGAAGACGTGTCACATCTACCTCTGGCTTCAACATGCGCATGGGTAGAAAGATACCAGCACACACATAGGCATGTTTGGTCCCATGCATGCATGCACACAAGCATGGACACACACACACACACACACACACACACACACACACACACACACACACTTCATACAAGTCTCCAATGATTTATGAGCTGATTTGTTGGGGGGGGGGCGTAGAAGTAAATGATAAAATCACACATGACAATCAGCACTTATGAGCAATCATGTTCAGAAACATTGCAAGCTGCTTGAGAACATGCAGCTGCTCACTGGCCTGACCCAGGGGCTTTAGCCACACCTAGCACCCTGGCAGGACACTCTCTTACTGACAGGATGAAGCTAGAAAAGAGCAAACAACTCCGTACATCCAGGACACAGCAGTCTCCCGACTTGGTGCACTTGAAACTCTTCAAGAACAAATGGATTCCACCCTCTGGTTGTCTATCTCATACACCGCTGGTGACATGGTGATGCGGAGGGGAGGCACAGATACCTTTCCACAGTCCCATCCTTCCCGAGGATGACAGATGCTGCGCCCACATCCCGCGTGGCAGGGATGGCATGAAGATGCTTCCTGGCTTCTCTTTGCTAGGGTCACACCTCTTTTCTCTGGTAGGAGCACAGTTGGGCTGGAACCCAGAGACTGTGAAACAAATATGCCAGTGATCTGAATGAAAGCTTCAGATGATGCAGAAAAAGAGAAAGGTTTCAGGTCAAGTGAAAACTGGCAATAGATGTGATATTTATTTTTAATTTTGTGAGGCAGAGTGAGATGGATGGGCAGATTAAAGCCATAATGTACAGTGTCAACGGCTTCCAGCCTTATCAGTCTGGCTGCTACGGAACTTATTTTGACAGTGTGTGGGCCATCATCTGCCAGTTATGAAGCACTTGGAAAGTTTACTGCGGCAGCCATCTAGGGAACATATCAAAGCAGGCATTTAGACTTTTTGTTGTGTTGGGGGAATGGAACATATCAGAGCTATTTAAGGTCCTTTGAGATACCTGTTAAAAATTTCTTTCCCCTCCTTCCCTCCCTCCTTTCTTTCCTTCCTACTCTCATTCCTTCCTCCTCTTTCCATTCCTCCCCTTTCTCTCACTTTCCTTCCTTTCTTCCTTCCTTTCTTCCTTCCTTTCTTCCTTCCTTCCTTTTCTTTCTTTCTTTTCTTTTCTTTCTTCTTTCTTTCTTTCTTTCTTTCTTTCTGTTCTTTATTTCTCTTTCCTTCCTTCCTTCCTTCCTTCCTTCCTTCCTTCCTTCCTTCCTTCCTTCCTTCCTTCCTTCCTTCCTTCCTTCTTCCTTCCTTCTTTCCTTCCTTCTCTCTCTCTCTTGTATCCATAACTGACCTCAAACTTGCTATATAGCCAGGTTGACCTCAACTTCTCAATCCTCCTTGGCTCCATTTCCCCAGATCTTGGATTTCTGCATGTACCATGGTGCCCGGTTTTGTGTAGTGCCGGGTCTAGACCTTTAGCATGCTAGACAGACACTCCACCAAGTGAACCAAACCCTCAGCCAATTCCATATTCCTTTACAAAGGAAAATGTGAAAATGGTGCATTTCATTTGGATAATTTCTTTCCTGATAAATATAAACAAAACCTAAAGGTCACAAAGGTGGAAAGTGTACCCCTCTACCCCCCCCCAAAAAAAACCACACACACAAAGAAGGTATGAATTGGCCTATGGGAAAGAAAGAGATACATGCATGGGTGCGTTCATGTGGGAGGTGTTTCTTAAGTTTGTTCCATGAAAACTCAGAGCAGATCTTGGGCAGACTGATAAGCAGAAGCTAGAAAAGAGGATTTCCACTCACGTAATGAAAGCCCACTTTACACCCTCATGAACCCCTAAAGCTTGGGTTTCCTCCAGTAGCGGAGTCAGCTACTTGGTCTACAAGACTCAAGCCCATACAAGGAGGTAACATACCTCGCCTGCATTGTTCTTTGAGGCACCAAGATCCTGAAACATCACTGGCTGGACACCAACCAGACACATCACATCTTCTCCCACCTGTCCACAGCACAGGGCACATAGGAGGTGCGGTAGCAGGCTCTAACCCTGGCAAGAAGCTCGACGGTAATTATTTTAGCAGAAATTGGCTCTGATATGCCCCTGTCTTCCTTCAAACCAGCTGATTATTTCTGCTCCTTAGACGTGATAAGGACATCAAGAATTTCTCAATATACAGACCTCAGACTCCTTGTGTCCATTTGCCTAGTGCTTTGGATTCTCCTATATCCTGGCCTGTTCTCACTCATTCCCTCCCAGGTGAGAGCTGAAGATAAAGAGAGTCACGGTTCCCTTGGGACACCTCTTTCTGAAGGACTTGGCGTGTCCTCACTGTGTCTCCAAGCCTATCTTGGTGGTCAGGTACCACTCTAGCTCCAGCTGGATTGTCCAGGTCGGACCTGGCTTTCCTCAGGACTGCTGACGGCAAACAGCATCCTCTAATGAGCGTGTCTGCAACCTCTCTCTGCCCTCCACAGTTTAGCGTTTTTGACAGATCGAGTGAGGCACAAACCATTATACCAGCTCGTTTTCCAAAATTGAATCGGGTCCTGCAGACCTTGGAAAAAATAATTATTTCTTTTCATAATAGCCTGTGACTAAATTTGATGTGTGGGTGGACAATGGGCCTTAAACCTTCGGAGAAAGCTAGAAAACAAGTCTAACAGGACGGAGTCCTATTGATAAATTATAGCTCTAAGCTGTAAAAGTGCTTATTCACTGACCAAGAGTCCTGCAATTTATTTTACTTCATTAGATGCTGAATCCTTCAAAAAAGAGAGAAGAAAAAAAAAAAATAACACTGCTGGAATCCCAGAAGTTTTGAATGTAATTACTCTAAGTACGTTTAATCAACCCTTTGAAGTTACTTGCAGGCTGTCTTAGTTACTTTTCTGTTGTCGTGATAAAAGCCCCTGACAGAAGCAACTTAAGGGAGAATGGACCCTTAAGTCCATTCCATTCACAAAGACAAGGACACAGGGACACAGAGCCAGCCGCAGGCACTGAATTTTTGGAAAGAGAGAGAAGACAGGAAGTAGGGTTCAGCTTTAAGGCCCCAACACCCGCCCCCCCAGTGACATACTTCCTCCAGCTGAGCAACCAACCACCTCTTGAAGGTTCCACACGCGAGTTCCAACACACGAGCCTCCCTGGGCGGCGGGTGGGAGGGAGGGGGAGTACATTTCACCTTCAAACTGTAACACAGCTTAATGTCGAAGTCCGGGTCTCTTTATCACTCACGTCACTCACATGGGAATATTTTTTATTATTGTTTTTTAGTTTTACAAGCATATTGAGTACTCATCCCTGCTTCCCTCCATCCCCGTTCCCTTCCATTCCCTTCCCTTCCCCACATCAGTCCATTCCACTCCCATCCTCCTACCTGGCTGCTTCTATGGACCCCAAGGTTCCCTCTGGCTTGTCTACTTCCTATGGAGGTTCTGGCCTCTGAGGCATAGCAGCTTGCCCTTCCTCGAGCCACCCCACTGATAAGGGCATTTCCCTTCACTCATCCAGCTCTAGTCCCTCAGGTTTCCACTGTATATTCTTATCCCTCTTCAGTTCCTCATAGTCTATGGGGACATCACATGTAAATATTATTTCTGATCTCTCGGAAGACACGAAATAGACCAAACATTTAAAACAAAGCCATACTATACTTTTTATTTAATTTAAAAATATCACTGCAGATAATTCTCCTTTCTACTGTTATTGACATCCAGGTCATTTTCCCTGCAGAACCCAGTACAAACGGATCTAGAAAGCACCTCGATAAGAGAACTACGTGAAAAGTTGAGTCTCTGCTTTGGAAAAGCACTTCCAAGGTCAAGTTAGTGTCTCGTGTTTGGATGACCTGTGTTCCTATCAAGAAATCGCCCAAGCAGCAGCGCCTGGAGCCTTCAGTTTCATGATACTGTGGACTGCAGCTTTGCAGATTTCTAGCAATAGGGAAGGCCTTTCCTCAAACAAAACTTTTTAAATAGCAATATTGAGTTTATATTCACGCAAGCAATGTACAGTCAGGTGTAAGGACTGAATTTACAGCTTAATTTCACTTGGAGAAAATCCCCATGGGCCCTTTACTTTGTATTTCACAAGTGCTGTCAGGCTGTGTATTTGAACAAATTCGTAAGAGCTACTTAGTAGTTCTTTCCAGAGGCTACCAAAGGCAGTGCTTGCCAGGGTTGCTCAGTCGAAGAGGTCCTGGGATTACTGCCCAATACTTGTCTGATGGTGACAGCGGAGGCTGAACGCAGGCTAGTTTTATCCAGTTATCTCTCCTCTTCTCTCTCTGGTTAAGCTGTCTGCTTAGATACTGGCTGAGCGCATGCATACACATGCACACCCATATGCGTACATGCCACAGTTAGCCTGCAGAGTTGCTGATAAAATCAGCTTAAAGAAACAAGTGGTTTAATTCCTATAGGCCCAGCTTGGCAGGAGAGCTCACATCAACCACAAGGGCCAAGGGAACTGACCACACCATTTCCACGTAACAGTTGAGAGAGGGACGATCCTTACTTGACAGACCAGCATGTCTAGCCAAGTATACACAAGGATGCCGACTTCCTCAACTAGATCTCTGTGAATATTAATATTCACAGCCTAGTTCCCACCCACAGTGGATGGAACCTTTTCCATGAGCTAGACAATCTCCTGCAGGTTTGTTCAACTACTAATTCTCTGCCCATAGTTAAAACCCTCAACAATCAAGTTGACACCTGTATCTATGACAATACACATGAACACAGATTCATACACACACATGCATGTACTTGCATGAACACACACGTGCGTAAGTCACACACATAGATTATGTTTGCCATAAACAAAATGCACTCACCCACACAAACCCCCTTTTCTTTCTCCAGCAGGACCCCTGCCATCTCTAGATCTCCCAGTTAGAGTTTGAAAAACCCAGAGAGGATACCCCAAATGGCCCATATCTCTGAAAATCCACAAAACTTAATAGCCTGGCACCGACACCATACCCCTTATCTCTGTGACAGGAAACAACCAAAGAAAACATTATTTTTTTCCTGCTCTGTACTTTTTTATTAGTATTTAATCTTCTTAATTACAAACATAATGGGTGATTGTCCCTACCCCATCCCTCTCTTTTTCCCACTCTCCCCTCCCTTCACCAATCCATCCCTTTCCCACCTACCCTCCTGTCCGACTGCTTAGGTGAATCACAGGGTTCCTTTTGGGTTATCTGTATAGGGACAGGCTCGGGTCTCTGTGGCAGATTAAATGGGAGGGCCACGTTCTTAAAGGAGGCCGATGACCAGGAAATGAAAAGTCCCTGTAGATCCACATTTCATTCTATACACAAGATCTTTGCTAAAGACTACAGCTTTTGCTTAGAAAGAGGACAATGGGGGGAGGAACCCCCTGGATCCTCATCTAAGGAAAGACTGATGGAGAAAAGGGGTTGTTTATGACAAGTGTAACAAGAAGACAAGAGATCTCACTGCAGGATAGAATCAAGAGCTGGGCACTGACTGTCTCCTAGAGGAATTTCTCACTCCACTTCACCACCCTTCATCTTCATCTTCATCATCATCGTCATCATCATCATCGTCATCATCATCATCATCATCATCATTTATCATTTCTTTGGATTTAGCATAAAAAGCTTCCACATTGCTAGTAGTCAGACTATGGAAGTGAGTACCATAGTGTCTTTGAAGAGTATCAGCTTGTGAGATAGCCTTGTGGGAAACAAAGAGAGAACAAGAGAGATAAGAGACAGAGAGAGAGAGAAAGAAGCGAAAGAGAGAGATGGGCAAGGGCATGTGTCAGGGCACCAACAAGACATGCTGCCTGATCTGCATTTTAACAAAATAATCAGATGTGTAGCAGTTCACCTGCATAGTTCCTGATAAATGACCATCAAATGGCTTAAAGGAATGGGGGGGTATTTTCCCTTATGATTACTAGTTACAGTTTTTAGTCCAGCTTGACGGGAGAGCATGCACCAACACCAAGGCTGAGGGAACTGGCCACTTCATCTCTAAACAACAGCTGAGTGAGGGACAATCCTTACTTGCCAGACCAGCATTTCTGGCCAAGTGTAGACAAGGATTCCAACTTCCTCAACTGATTCTCAGTATTTTATTCATCTGTTCAAGCCTTAGTCCTACCCACCATAGGCTGGGCCTTCCCCAACAACTAGACAATCTCCTTCAGGTTTGCTCTGGGCCCAACTCAACTAACTCTCCACAGATGTGCCCAGAGCTCAAACCCCCAACAGTCAATTGACACCTGTGCCCAACTATGACAGGTGATTTCCACAATGCACTGTCACATTAGAACAATGCTAAGCTACGACACTCCTTTTCCTTTGCAATTGGTAACGGAGGTCACAGAAGAGGGAACGTTATCCTTAACTTACCTACAACAGTAAGAGTTCCTTTAGCCAGAATGAAAAATGCTAGACTTGGTCCTAATCACCCTGAAGGCTCTTCACACCTGCTTGCGGTGACCTTTATGATATCCTGCCATCCTCTGATCGGGCCTGTTCCCTTGTAAATGCTCAGGCATATACTGCACCCATGTTCGTTCTATCTATAGTCTTGGTACACAACATCCAATTTGATGGGCATTGCCCAGTGATAGAATATGCCCTCGAATCCTTCCACCATGTAAATCCATAGTTGGATTTTACTCGGTGGTACCCCTAGCAGGCATTCACAGAATTGTCTACACCCTAAAGATATGGACAATTAGAATCGAAAGGCTTATGCCTGCTGACTCACTACAAAATGCCTTCCTGAATGTTCCAAGCAACATTGTAATGGACCCAAATGAACTCAAGAAATGCCAACATAGCAAAATAAATGGTGTTTGGTTTGCCTTCTAATAGGATTAGGGCATGGGCTGGTGGGTCCAACTGCTTTGTAATGGCTGTTCTGCTAATATCCTGGAGCAGGCTCTGGAAACACATTTGAGTCACCACATTTATTTTCCAAGCCTTCGCTAAGAACCCTGGTGATCCCAGTCTCCCAGTTGCATGTGTGTGCTGAACACCAAATCAGTTTCTTGAGGCCACTTGGAGAACGGCATGGTGCTTTCGGCCTTTCTAAAAACACTTTGCCCTTTACCCATGTGGTCCGGCACATTATCTCACTTGGCACCTAGGATCTATTGCCATGTTGGCCCATTTCTATCCCAACCCACTCATTCCAACCTCTGCCTATAGATGAAGAAATGCAATAGCCTAACTTAGCTGTGGTGATGTCGGAGACTTTGCTACAGAGGTTAGATGACGTATCTAGCAGTCAAGAGCTGGATAAAGGTAGATAAAAGTCCAGTGGTTGAAGTTAGCTTGCATGTCCTCTGATAAATTCACAACCATAGGGAGTTATTTTCTCTTACAATTGTCTAAGTACAGCTCCTTGTCTGGCTTGGCAGGGGAGTCCACAACCATACCAGGTGCTAAGGGACCTGTCCACGCCATAGTCACATGACTACCAAAAGGGACGGTCCTCACTTACTAGTCCAGCATGTCTGGCCCAATGTCCAGAAGGATGCCAACCTTCTCAATCCGCTCCTTCCATCCTATTTACCGCTCAGGAACTAATCCCATCTACCACGGGCTGCGCCTTCCCCATTAACTAGACAATCTCCTGCAGGCTTGCTCTGGACCTAACTCAATCACTGATTCTTTACAAATGTACATAGAGCTGAAACCTGCAACAGTCGAGCTGACACCTGTATCTAACTGTGACAGATGACATATCTAGGGGGCTTAGAGGTGGATGAAGGTAGGCGAAAGCCCAATTGTTTGATCTTAAGTGAGAAGCTGTTGGTCTGTACTGGTTGATGGTTTTCCAGACTATGTCCCTGTATATTACCAAGACAATGATTGAAGAGTCAAGTCTCAGACCAAGAACTTCAATTAATTAATTGAATTAATTAATTTTGCAAGGATATTGGTGTGTCTGTGTGTCTATGTGCCTGTGTGTGTGTGTACATGCCTATGTGTGCGCACGCATGTGTGTCTGCGTGTCAGAGGGCACTGTGTGTACCTGCAGAAGTCCAAGGGTGACTTGGGGAATCATCCTGGATTGCACTACCTCCTCTTTGCTCTGTTCTGGAGTTTCCAGCCTTCACCTTCCAGGGCCAGAAATACAGGCAGCTGCCATTTCCACCTGGAGTTTTTTTTTTTTTTTTTTTTTTTTTAAGTTACATTCTAAAACCTTTTTATTTTTTTAAATTTTTTTATTATTCAATTGTGCGTGTGTATGTGTGTGTGCGTGTAGAACCACGGATGCATTTGGGAACCCCCATGGACGCCTCCACCTCCTCCTTGTTTACTCTGCCCCCGGATTCACAGGCTCCGCCCTACCAGGACTAGAAACACAGGCCGCCCCCGCTTCCGCCTGGCGTCTATACGTGGGGTCTAGGATCAGAACTCAGGACCTTCCGCCTGCAAGGCAGAGGCTTAACCCCTGAGCCACCTCTCCAGCCCCCACCTGGAGATTTTTTTATGTGGTATCCGGGATCCAAACTCAGGACCTTTGCATAGGAGGCAGAGTTTTAAGGCCTGAGTCATCCCTTCAGCCCCCGGGGCCAGAACTTCTTGATTGAATGAATAAGGTCTCATAATGACTAATCCCTCACCCTGACTCTCACAATTAACCTCTGAACATCTCACTTTTTAAAATAGTTCATTTCCACACAGATAGAAATGTTGTTTGTTTGGTCTTAAGTTATTTATAACAAAGCTAGGCCCCTGTTACACAGGGCAGAAATTTAAATCTTCCACATTTGCATGTGTATGCATGTACATACGTATGTGCACATGCAAGTATGTGTGTGTGTATGTGTGTGTGTGTGTGTTATGCATGTTCAGACAGTATATTTCTTCTGGATACATTTATGTTTCTTTTAATTAACTTTCTTGGCAGATATTAGTGAATCTCCCTGCATACAAGAATCTACAAGACACCGGGGTCACATTCATGACTCCAGGGCACAATGGTTTCTCAGACTGACAAATCACTGTGTTGTCTTGGGGCCCTTGTGACCAGCTGAAAGCCTGAGGAAGGACTTAGAGTCATTGACTGCAGGTCAGACGCTCTAAGCTTTTTCATAAATAGAGGCTAAAAGATGCCCATCTCAATACAAGGACATGTTCCACATACTAGGAGCAGGAGTTCACCCAAATCCCTTTGAATTCTGTGCTTTGTTAGGGTCTTGCCCTATGTAGATTTACTTAGCATCACTTCTGCTCTATCCTGCTTTCTCTCTTTAATCTAATCTAACTCACTAAGAAGAATATCGTGCAAAGGTGATGCAATGAGGAAACCCTGTGATGATTCAAGAGCAGCGCGTTCTGCGTCATTCCAGTGTCATCATCAACAGCGGGAAAGACTTCGAAAGGTACATTGATAGCCAGGTGCAAAAGACAGTGTGCGATGATGGCTTAATTGCATCTCTCTAAAATTTCAAGCAAGCAGAAAATCATTTTTCAAAATCATCCACTCTTGGTCATTCAGTTCTGACATATGCTCAGGAATACACGCTATGTGTCTATGACCATGAATGGCACTGCTGACCCAGAAGTCAGTGGAACTGTCGAGACACAGCCTAGTCCTTTGATCTGCACCACGATAAAGTTAGAGACCCCTGTTACTTTTAATGTTGGGCGCAGCATCGAGATGTTCTTCGGCCAATGCAAAGTGAATCACAGAGATTCCCAAGACTTCTGCAGGAAATCCAGGAGGAAATGCATTATTGACTGAAGTAAATGTATGTCAAGAAGGTTACTTGATCATATGAAACCCTTGAGTGACATGAAGATCATAGTCCACGACCACTCATGTAGATCACAGGTGATGAATGAGAAGAAAACCAATGCATCAAGACTTTGGGATGTGTATTAGTCAGGGTTCTCTGAAGAAACAGAATCTATAGAATGTAGTATATATAAATAAGTTTATTAAAAATAACTCACAATAAAAATAGTGTCCTTCAAGGTAGCTGCCCACAGCAGCCTCTTTCCTGGCTGGAATGTTCCACAAAGCCAAAAGATCCCAAGAAGGTCACAAGCCTTTGCTCCTCTGGAGGGTTGAACGTCGGTGGTTCCAACATCGGTGAAGAACAGCTGGGCTCCGACTTCAGTGATGAACACCAAACAGCAACAGGGCCCAGAGACCAGGCTCCAAAGGCGGCGGAAACAGCAACATCATGATGGAAAAGGTGAAGCTCCAAGTTGGCCAAGGATGCAGGCAGCAGCAGCAGCCGCAAACAAGAAGGCCGGATGCTCTAAAGGGGAACAACGTGCCTGCAGAGTGGACTGCACAGCAAGTCGACACCAGGTAAGGGAAGAGCAAGCCCCTCCTACTTGCACCTCCTATTATCCGCTCCACCACTGGAAAGCACCACCCACTATGGGCTGGGTTCTCCGCAGCAATCAGTCAAGCACCTGCAGAATTGTTCAGGGACCATTCCAACCACTAACCCTCCACAGCTGCCGCCAGTCTGCAACTGTCAAGTTGACACCAAAATGCAACCAGAACAGGATGTGAGAGATACTAGCCTGATACTAGCCTGTCCTCCATGACATATTGGAAAGGACCATGGGGATTTCCATACTTATAGAAAGATATCTGGGGAGATGGCTGGGGCTAGATGCTTTCCGTTCAATCCCAAGCACTCGTGAAGAAACTAGGCATAACGGGATGCGCTTAGGATCTCAGTGCTGTGAAAATAGAGAAAAGAAAAACCTTGGGAGTCTCTGTCCAGCCAGCGTAGCCAAATTAGTGAGCTCTCAGTTCAGAAAAAGACCATTTCTAGAAAAATGAAGTGGACAGCAATAGGAAAAGATATCTGATATGAATCTGTAACCTCCACAGGCATACATACTCCTATACACATATATACATGCACACCTGAATAAACATGCATACACACATGCATGTGTGCATGTGATGTCTGAAATCCTCTTTGAACTTTTAAGGTCTTCTACAAATGTGATGGCGATTCACCTCTTGGCTTTTCTTTTCTCCACAATAATCATGATAACGTTACTATCTGCTGTTTTCTGTTATCCATATCTTCTCAAAACTCTATCTTAAAGTGTTTTATTTGTTGTTTATATAGCTGACCACCATGATCACAATTTCTTTTGTTTCTATAGCTAAACTATCACAGAACACCACAGTTGGTTCTCCCCATCATTTCCATTGTGTCTTGTGTATAGGTACCTCAGGAGTTGGTGACCTCAGAGTATGTAGCATAAGCCATAGCTAGGCAGGATATCCTTTAAGAGGTCAATGAATTCCATGCAATGCCATGTGATATTGTCTTGAAAGTATTCCAATGACGTGATTTCTCTAGAAATTGTGCTGTCACTAATTGATATGGTATGTGATGTGATAACTTCTGATTACAATGCCTCTGTGTCTTTCACAAACTCAACATGCAATGTGATTGTGTGTTCCTGGCCTTGGAAGAGTCTTTTCCCATAGAATGAACCAGAGTTATAGAGTGAGTACCCTTGAATGATTTGGATCAACAAAAGATTGACAAGGAAGGTTTTAGATAAAAATGAGATCTCCTCAACAAAGAAATGTATAACCAGTAAAAAGCACTGAATGTACCCCAAATTAATGACAATATCCAATGGAGGAAAGACCTTTTGAGATGCCTCAAAACGCTTTCTAGCATTGGAGGTTGTCTTGGTTGCTTTTCCTCTTGCTGGGATACAATATGTAGACAAATGCTATTTAAGAGAGATGAGGTTTATTCCGGACTACAGTTCCAGTTGGATACAGTCCATCATGGCGCGGAAGGCACGGCAACAGAACTACAAGCCCTGCTGATGAAATCACATTCACGCTCAGGAAGCAGAGAGAGGACAGGAAATGACACTGGACTGTAAAACTTCGAGGCCTGATCTCAGTGAGGTACTCTCTCCAGCAAGTCTCCACTCCCTAATGGTTCTACAATTTTCTCAAACAACTCTACCAGCCAGGTGCTAAGTGTCACACACACATAAGCCAATGGGAGACATTCATCCAGAGTAGAGACATTCTATCTGAGACTTAACAAGTGCTTGCATACTCTCTGGTTCTGTGATTCTACTTCTTTCAAGTCTCTGCATGGAGCTCTTGATATTCTCGCCATCCCTTCTCACTCATTTCTAAGCCCCATTACAAACTACAGATAGAGCTTGTTCTTGGTCCCACAGATCTACCAGAGGAGGGATTGCAGAACGTGATTCAAAGAGAGCCCAGGAGATTAAGCTGGTGCAAGGGAAGGCAGTCAGGGGAGAGTTACAAATAAACCATCGTCTACAAATATTCTCTTGTCTTGCCAAGACACATTGCTTCTCTGTGGGAAAGCTTCTGAGATAGCGTTTACTATTTTGAGATCATGATCCACTTTCTGGCCTACCTCTCTCACTTCCCTATACACCTCACAAAGTAATTTCTTCTTGTAAGATCTTGACGGGAGTATTAAAAATTCATAAATGTATTGCCTTTTGCCTGCAATGAAAAATATAGTGCACAGCTTCCTTTAAAAAAAAAATCCTTGTAGAGTAGAAGGAAGAAGTAGGAGGGTTGCTTAAAGAGACTAATGATGCCATATGGAATTGTCCATGCGTGGAAGTAAGGGTGGCTTAGCAAAGCTGGGGACTCTAGGAAAACTCTCAACATGACTCCTCAAAAACAACCTCATCATAAATGGAAATAAAGCTATGCTTCTCTGTTCTTCCTTCCTTGACCTTGTCTTTCCCCCAAATGGCTAGCCAGTGTGTTCTAGATATCCACTTGCAATGGCCAACCTTCCCCATCTCTCTGGTCCTGATGCTGCTGGTAACCATAGAAACCCTGATGGATTTGCCTCTTCCTCCCACATCTGTGACTCGAGGTCCACAGACCTGTCTCAGCTTGCTGGAGAGAGAACACAGCCCTCTGTCAGCATAGTTGAAAGAAAGACCCAGCAAGTTAAATGGCTTTTTCATTACGTGAATGACTGAATCCATATTTATTCAAAAGGGTATGGATACAAATAGTTTTAAAATTCCCAGTATCTCTTTGCAAGAAAACCAATTTTGATTAAGGTAAGGTCTTATGGTACATTCCAGTTACTTTTCTGTTTCTGATATAAATACATGATCAAACAACTTAGCAGGATAAGGGGGCTTATTTCACTTAGTATTTCAAGCCTATATTCCATCAGCAGGGCAGGACAATTCACACCAACATCAGGAACTGAGGGCACTGGCCACAGTAAATCCACAGAAATTGCTGACAGAGGCATACTTTCAAGTTTTCCAGACTGCCAAGGACTGAAACAACTCTCTCCATCTTACCCACATGTCCACAGAACCATCCATCCCACCCACCCAAGCCTTCCCACTTCAATGAGATAATCTGTCACTGGCTTGTTGAAAATTTGCCTTAGCTGAATGATTCTTGAGATGTTTGCCTAAAGGTCTGTTTGATTTGTCAGTTACTTCATCCCAAACGTCCAGAGAATTGAGAGGCACATCATGTCTTGAAAAGTAGAATTCCGAGTGCGTTTCTTGGAGGAGACTAGAAATCAGACAGTGATTGAAACCTTGATATTTGGTCACTGATGAAAAGACATCAAACACATCAAGAGACACTGTCGCTCCTCTTCTCTAGAAACAATGTAGTAATAATTAGTGTACAATTAATTGTTGAGCACCGGAGGGCTCTGCGCACCTAAGGGCAAAAACCCAGTACGCAGCATAACCTGTGAGAACATTCCCCACCTTGTGCAGAAAATGACCTAATTAGGCTATTGCTTTGGTCCCATCCCCTCCAGCTCTCTCCCAGGGGACCCAGGGGACCCTCCAGTGCTTAAAAGCAACACACAGAGGGAGAGAACTATTTGACCGTGGTGGAAAGATTGCATTCGTGTGTGTGTGTGTGTGTGTGTGTGTGTGTGTGTGTGTGTGTGTTGAGTGAGTGTAAATTTTCAGTTCTTTATGTAGACTGGGTTGTAAAAAAGTGGTTTTTTTTTTTTTTTTAAAGCTATGAGCTTCTTTTTTTTTTAATTTTTTTTATTATTATTTATTCAACTGTGTGCATATGCGTGTGTATGTGCGCGCGTCTGTGTGTGTGTGTGTGTGTGTGTGTAGAACCACGGACGAATTCGCGAACCACCATGGACGCCTCCACCTCCTTCTGCCCCGGGATTCACAGGCTCCGCCCTACCAGGACCAGAAGCGCAGGCCGCCCCCGCTTCCGCCTGGCGTCTATACGTGGGATCTGGGATCCGAACTCAGGACCTTCCACCTGCAAGGCAGAGGCTTAACCCCTGAGCCACCTCTCCAGCCCAAAAAAGTGGTTTGTTTTTTAAGAAAATAAAATGTACACTAGACATGGTAGTCTTCAATTTTGAAAACCATTGAGCCTAAGCTACATAGATGACCATCTCATTTATCTTTCTGTCCCCCACTTGGCAAAGTCACCTGTCCAGTCACCAGTGAGTAGGGTGAAGGAGTGATGGGGTCCAGACAATGGAAACAGGTGGCTGAAGTCTGTGTCTGAACCTTGACATGTTGTTCAATGCCATGATGACGTCATCAGTGTAGACTTTGCTGCCCTTTGCTAGGCACTAAAGCTGGAAGCTGTACCAACTCTTTGAAGTGTCTATTTAGGACACTTTCTATTTGTTTTCCTACTATTATGAGAATGAGAAAGAGAGAGAGAGAGAGAGAGACAGACAGACAGACAGACAGTCAGACAGACATGCCATGACTCACTGGTAGAAGTCAGAAAACAACTTTCAGAAATTAGTTCTCTATTTCCACCATGTAAGTTTCTGGGGATCAAAGTTGCCAAGTTTTTTTTTAACAGATCCTGACTCAATGAGCTATTTTGCCAGCCCCATAGGACACTTTTTAGAAAAAGAGAAAAGAATCAAAAAGATGCCCACCCCAAGCTTAGCGAACTAAAATTACTACAACAAATAAGGTTTTGAAACTTGACCCATAACCAAATTTTCAAACCAACTATTGGAATTCTGAAGAACAATGGTTAAAATTTTAGACTCAAATCCTTCGTAGAGCATCAATGTAAGTACTTAGAATTCCCCCCAAAAACTAGCTGAGGGATGAATGGAAATTTGGTATACTTTGTCTCTTGTAAAAAGTACTTTGATCGATACATCAGAAATAGAAATATGGAAGCTATCAATGTCAGAGGCAAAAAAAGGGGGTGGTATAGTTCTTGGTATAGTTCTCTGACCATCGGAAAGGTAGACTTTGATTAATTTGTGATTTGTTGTTTCTTAAACCAGGTTTTATAAGGATGCTTGGTTTCGAATTCAGCAAGGATCTAACCAATCTTCACTAATGAAATTGATAATATTTATTTCCTTAGCTTGCAAAAGTGCTTCTGTACTGCTGACTTAGGTGTGTGATGAGGAAGAAAGCAAGAGAAAGTGAGCTGGTGAGCAAGGAAAAGAGAGAAAGAGAAAGAGTGAGGGAAAGTGAGCGACTGAGAGAGGAGAGTATCTGTTTTAGCAGAATGGCAGCGACTTGTAGGAGAATCGAGAAAAAAACCAAGAAACAAGGAAGAATAAGGGGACGTGAGAAAGAAATTCATGAATGAAAGTGAATAAAGTTTTCCTAGTTCATATCACTTTTTAAAGCAACTTACATCTGCCTTTTGCAATGGTGAAATTCATGGGCAGTTGAGATTTTACCGGAAAAGGAAGCAAGACTCAAGAGGAGGGAGGGAGGGAAGGAGTGGAGGGGAAGCTTTTTGGCTTCCCCAGCCCACGTTTCCGAAGAGAGCTGAGCCCAGCCTTAATGGATCACCACTTACACACCATCACAGAATGAAAACAGCCCCCGCATGTTTTCAAATCCCCCATTTAAAATTTAAATTCATTAGTTTATGAGCTGCTGGGAATTGACAGTTTTACACCCCAATCCTCCTGGAAATTTATGTAAAGGGTGCCATAAAATGGAATAGGGGAGCGACTCCCAGCGAAAACACCCAGCACAAATTGCTAAATAAAAATGCAACCCAAGCCAATTTGCTGTGGGTCATATAACCGAGAATGTCGCTTTTATTAAGGGGAAGTTCTTTAAGCGCTTGCTTCTCGCCAGCCGTTCTTTTCCTTAGCCAACATTTAAAATATTAATGTACTGTTTTTATTGCCTTCCTCCGCAACCCCCTTTCTTTAACTGGCTCTTCACATAGAAAATAAGTCCACGCACCTGCGACGTGGCGGGCCCGCTTCCTTTTCTTGGGGGGGGGGACTTCTGAGCGGTTTCCTTCTGGTGTCTTATTTCGTAACCAGACTGCAGTATTCTGATTTGGGAGGTTTCAATTATAATATAGCCGGATATATACCAGAGACGACAAGATTGAAGAAATCCAGGAAAGGGTCGTGTCTGGTGGGGCTTAATGTTGAAACAGTCAGTTCTTGCTTTTTTAAAACACGGTTCACTTGAGGCAACACGCATGAGTTTCATTTGCTATGGAAAGGGAGGCTGGAGTGAATCAAGGAATCTCAAAGAATGGAACCTTCAAAGAAGAGCTGTATCTGCAGGCTTTTGATGAAAGTCTTCTCCAAATAACCACAGGCACGCCTTTCGTTCATGTTTCTGTCTCAAGACAATCTTTGCCAAAGGCAGCATTGCCAAATTCTTCTCTTCTCCACGTATCGACAGCTAACTTGACAGGGTATTTTGATATGGAGTATGGTACTGGTCACAATTGTTTCCTCACTGAATGGTGGCAGTATCCTTGCCCAAAATCGCCGGGCAGAGGCCGGCCACATAGCTCAGCGGGTAAGGTGCCTGCTTTGAGTCTGATCAAACGTGGCAATTTGAGTCTGATCCCGGGAAGCCCACATGGCGGAAAGAGAGAAGACATCCGAAAAGTGTTCCTTTGACCTCTACGCATATGCTATGGTACCCACAACAGTACTTCTCTGTCTCTATCTTGCTCTTTCTCTCTCTCCCTCCCTTACTAACGAACACATGTCAGGGTTTGAATGTGAGTTGTTCCTGCACAGGTCCACGTGTTTGGGAAGGTATTGTCAACTTTGGCACAGAGTCTTACTGGAAGAAGACTTCTCGCAGGGACTGAGTTTTCAGGAAGATTTCTTACAGGGGGTGAGCTTCTTTCAGGAAGACTTGTCATAGAGGGTGAGTTTTCAGGAAGACTTTTCATAGGGGGTGAGCTTTCAGGAAGACTTGTTACAGGGGGTGAGCTTTCAGGAAGACTTGTTACAGGGGGTGAGCTTTCAGGAAGACTTGTTACAGGGGGTGAGCTTTCAGGTTGATTTGTTCCGACCTGCTTCTTTACTCTCTTGCAGTTGGCAGCTAGCTCCCTCCGCCTCTGTGCTGTCTGCAGTGACCTAAGCTGCCTCTAGTTTCTTCTGCTACTAACCATGCCTTTTCTGCCACAATGGACTGTATCTCTCCTCTCGAACTGTAAGCCAAATGAACCTCCCCTTTCCCCTTAAGTTGCTTGAGTTCAAGTGGTGTCTCACAGCAGCAACAGGGAGTAACTGGCACAAAAATAAATAAATAAATAAACCTTCAAAAAATGTTTAAATCATTAAACAATATGTATGCAGGTCTATTTCTTGCTTCTCTGTTCCTGTCATTGATCCAATCGATTCTCCTCTTCCCAACGCCATGCTGCTTTGGTTGTAGTCTTAATAATTCTAGCTTTTCCTACTCTAGATCAGTTTCTTTCAGTCACTTCGTGACACAGAGACGAGAGAGAGAGAGACAGAGACAGAGACAGAGACAGAGACAGAGACAGAGACAGAGACAGAGACAGAGACAGAGACAGTGCCTGGAGGAAACTGGGAGAAGATTTCGCCACATCTGAATCTTCAAGCTAAACTGGCAAAAGAACTATTCAAAGCCTATTAACATACAGAGGTCTTCTAAATTCAGTGCTATTTTTGATCAAACCTCAATTCCACAGAGGAGTTACATCTTCTCAAAGACCAGGGAATGACCAAATCAGAAACTTCAGTTGAAAGCTTGGCCCCAAGTTACACATGAGCTTGCCTCGGGTGAGCTTAGGGGTGGGGCTCACTTCCTGCATCTTGCTATTTCCAGACATAATTGAGGCTCTGGACAATAGAAAGAATTCCATGTCAGTAAGGGAAAGTTTTCCCTGCGCGAAGCAGCCACACGTGTCTCTTGGTTACCTTCTCTCCTTCAACATCGACACACCTCTTATCTCCTTCTGTGTCTTTTTATGTTGCTTTTCCTTTTCTCTCTTCTGTAGAGCCATGATTTCTTCTTTTCAAAAGTCTAGGTCCAGGGTGGGTGGACCGTACGTTTTTGTATTTTTTGAGTTTCCCCCATAGGCCTTTGCCCAGCTGAACAAGAATTGTCTGCTGGAAGATGAGAGCCTTCCCACAGCGCCCGTGCACGAAGTCAGACAGCAAATGCCAACAAGCGTGGGAATTGCAGACACTGTGTGAATGTCGTTCCGTTGAAAGAGCGCAGGTTCTCATGTATTACCCTGTGCTCTGAGGCTGGGGCAGCGGCGCGGTGTCTTTGCATCAATGTGGGAATGTTGCTCTTTCAGAAGAAGAAACAGACCATTCATGTTCTCTGATATCTCCAAAGAAGTTTCACAGCCAGAGTGTGTGGGGAAGCTAGAAGGGAGGGGGAGAAAGAATGAGGAGAACATGTGCCCCACAGCCTAGGGGAACGGGGCTGTGTTCCAAATGTCCTGAGCAAAATGAAACCCACAGATCCAGGCAAAGTGGAAACCAAACACGACAACAATCAAATGGCACCAGACAGTGCCGGAGATGCTAGGGAGACCATGGGCGTCGAAGGAGCCAGACTCCAAACGCCTCAACGATCCTGCCTGTCACCTCTACTGGATTGTATCCATAGCTCGGTGACTGGTCCCCTGCTGTCTCTTGGCCTCTGCAGTCGATCTGTAGACCTGCTGGCAGCTTGGTTATTCCCAAGCGGTTGTGATTCAGATTCATGGTCTTCAGTTCAGTGGCCTTCATAGGTTCCAAAGACAAGTCAGCATAAAAGCTGGAATTCTTCACGTGACGTCTGTCCACTTTTCTGACCCCCCCGCCCCACTGGGCACTAGGTCTGCTCTGGCTCTGTAAATTCCTTCCCACTGCCCAAGGTATCATCTCAGGACTTGGATCCAATCTCCCCTCTTTTAACAGCCTCCTGTGAGCCTCTCGGTTGAATGTCCCTTCCCTCTCCCAATCTAAATACATGAGACTCCACGATATGCAGATCTGTTGGTGGGATTCCATGAGACATGTAAGATGCATGCCTTGTACATGTTCTATGAGCCTCTTCTGGTCTCCTCTCTTTCTTTCCCCTTCTTGTAGAAGCCGTGCAAGATCCAGGAAAGGTCATAAAAGGGGAAAGACCTTGGGAATATCTTCTCAAAACCAAACTGCAACAGGACAGTAAGATTTGATAGTTTGACCTGATCGTGTTCTTAAAGCAAATCTTTGGATCCACGGGTTCATTTGCCCCCTCCGCCCCCACTCAGCAAAGAAAGAGGGAGTTATGCATTCATCTTGTTAGTTTCTCTGTCACATCCACCCTCTCTTGCAAGCAGACATCAAGATTTGAGAGAGCACTTTTGCTTACATCTTTCAAAATAGGGAACAGTTATGGCTAACGAATTAACAACTGTAAATTCAATGTTCTGACGGTGTGATGACCCACTTATAGGTGGGAAACATGTAACTAGATGGATGTACTTTCTAGTTCAGGACTAGGATTCTGGACCCAGAGGGTCAAGGGTGTTCTGTGAAACTCGAGGACCTAAGTTCAGACTTCCATAAAGCCAAATGTGGTGGTGGTAGCATGTGTCTGTGATTCTAGCACTTACATGGAGAGATGGAAGGCAAAGACGAGAATCCTTGGACCCTTAAGAGACAGTTACACTGGTGTATTCAGCATGGAACAAGGGAATCTGTTCTCACACAAGACGGAACTTGTCCTCTGACCTGCACAGTCAGTATGACACATGCACTTAAATGCAAAAAAAATGCACTTACAGTGAGCACATGAGAGAGATTTAAAAAAAAAAGAAAAATTAGGATTCTTCAGGGGCCCAATATGATGGAGTGTTCTTGACAACATGTGCTTACTTGATAAGCACAGCTGGTTTTTGGCTAAAACATGTCTTCATGCTTAGACCATTAGTCACGTCATTAATAATAAATAAATACTGTATAAATAAGCAAGCAAGTCAATATTCTGAAGGCTGAATGTAAGCTCCATTTTTTTTAAACAATACTTTCCCTAATTAGTTGATTATTTCCTGGCAAAATAATTGTTTCAGTGAAAATAAAAAAAAAAATAGTTTCCCCAAGGCAGGGAGAATCCATGGGGAATGACCCACCCCAAGTTCAAGGGTTCACCCCTATAGTATCCGTAGCCCCGTATTACAAGCACTAGATTGTCTGAAGAAGCAGAGGATTCGCAAATCAGAGAATGTAGTGACCAAAGACTGCGGGGTCATCACCGAAGAATACTTGAAAGTATTTCTAGGGTCATGATTTGAATATGGATTGCCCTCCACCTGTGTCTAAACACTTGGTTTCCAGCAAGTGGCATTGCTTGGGATCGTAACGAGACCATTAGAAAGTAGAGTCTTGCTGGAAGAAGCATGTCACTGGGGATAGGTTTTAATAACCTGGTGCTGCTTCCTTGCTCTCCTGGCTCTCCTGGCACTTCCTGGCTCCAGCCACCATGTGTTTCCCACCATAAGGGACTATGTTGCCTCTAGAACTCTTGAGCCAAAGATTGAACCCTTTCTCTCTTAAGTTGTCTAGGTCATGCGTTTTCTCACAGCACCTGAAGAGCTCGGCATGGCACCAATAGTGTAAGAATGAGAGTGTGATGTCTGTCAAGTAGACCAACAATGGTCTCTGCTTCCTAACTCTGATGTGTGTGTGTGTGTGTGTGTGTGTGTGTGTGTGTGTGTGTTTTAATATTTATTCACACTGGACTGATACTGTACAGCTAAAAAGCCTGATAGCATGAAACACAATTTTTTATAGGTCCAATCATTTTGAACATTACTTAAATGCATGAATTCTCTTCAGCCATTTAGGGACACCTTGCTTTGTATATGCAATCAGTCTGCTCAGAACGTCCAGAGGCATAGACAAGCTAAACTGCTGTCTTTAGAAACTCTCCACTGAGTGGCTCTGAGACATCACCTAGTGTGACATTCACCTGGTGAGA
Organism: Typhlomys cinereus; assembly: GCA_023101885.1. Classification (NCBI taxonomy): domain Eukaryota; kingdom Metazoa; phylum Chordata; class Mammalia; order Rodentia; family Platacanthomyidae; genus Typhlomys; species Typhlomys cinereus. Next base: position 7,135,839 of record JALPQD010000013.1, on the reverse strand, counting down.
CAATGTTAGCTTCTGTTCCTAAAAGGCTTGAGAGATTTGTAGCCCTGACTCGTTTGGGTGGTTATAGTTTCCTAAGAATCTGACTACAGGATGTGGAAGTCCTAAGGATACCCTCAGGAAACTGTGGGCTAAATAGACACTTCCTTACCATTGGGAAGGGTGGTCTACTGTGCCGTGCATAAGTCCAATTCAATCTCTGTTGCTCTAAGTCCAGCCCAATCCGTGTAAAACCAATCAAAATGGTAGGTAGATCTCGTGTGTACGACTACCTACCTCCTCAAACACATGTCTCTTTCTTTCATAACCCCCAGCTCTCTTAAGCCTTGTCCAGTGCCCCTAAGCCTTCTCTCCCTAAGAGATAGAAGGAAAAGTCTCTACAGATTTGTGCCACAAATCCACATTTCTTCAAATATTGTCATTGGCCACTACTTTCCTTCTCCATAGGAGATGCCACAGTGGAGTCTTTGAGGTCTCAAAGTTGTAATTTAAAAACCATGGCAGCCACTGAAATGAGACAAAATTGGCCAATGCACAAGATTCCTTTGTCAGAACATTTGGGATGCCTCTTATCCTCGCTCTTAGTCAACATGCCTCTCTCATTGTTCACCCCTAAATCTTCGACGTGAGCAGCACTGGTTGCTTTTGCCAAATGAGGCTCAATCCAGGAACCAAAGTACGCGACATCTGCAGCAGGGGCGACACGCAGCCTCTCCAGCAGGCTCGACCCTGCTCTGCCAATGTCCTGTCTATTACCAGACAGTTCATACAACACCGAACAGCATTGCAGACCAAGATCGAGCTGCAGCTCCTTCCTTGCAGCTCCCCCTCCCCTCCCCACACAGTGTGGGAATTGGTATCCTGTTCAGCTGTATTGAATGGAAGAGTTTGTAATGGCGTATCAGTCTGAGTGAGAGAAGTGTATCACACAATTTTCATCTCAGGTCCACAAGCCCTGCCAGAGACTCCAAACTGGGAACCTGTGCTGGATATTCACACGTAGAGTTAATAAAACTTTGTCCTTGGTAATGCAAGATAGTGCTTTCTAAAGGAGTAAAAAGACCCACCTTTCATAGGAGACACATAAAGACACCCTCAAAGAGAGGCAATTGACAATGCAGAAAGCAAGGGGTGTTCTCTCAGAAATTCAGTTACCATCTCTTCCTGGCATTATGCCATGTTGGGGCTTAGAGAAGATGGCACCTTCCTGAGACACAAGTGATTATAATCTATGAAGTTCAATGAGGAAGTAGAGGCATGAGACAGGAAAAGGCTCTAGGTCTAAGATGAACATGGATGGGAACTGCTGGGTTCCGTCTGGAATTCCTGCACTGACACACACAAGGAGGCAGACAACGTGAGGGTAGATGGAGGCTGGCTAGAAAAGAGACAGTGTGATGAAGTGAGAGAGAATGGGGAAGTGGGAGGGTAGGAAAGGGTACAAATGACATCCACTTCTTGCGTTCCAGGATGAAAGTATCAAAGAATGGAAAACAATATTTAATAAGAATTAAAAATACACTCCAGAGAGGGAGAGAGAGAACAGCAGACTGTTGTAGCTACCTTTCTTTTTGTGGCGAGACATCACTCAGACACAAGCCGCATAAGGGAGAAAAGGAGATTTATTTGGCTGACTGTTCTAGAGAACATAGAGTCGTATGATGATGAGAATTGCCTAGCAGAATATACGGCTAGAGGCACAAGCAGAAGGCTGCTCTAGGTCACTACAGCCCTCAGGAGGAAAAGAGAGTGAGAAAGAGCAGCAGAGCCAGGCCACCTGAGCCCCAAGGCCCTTCCTCTGCGATGACTCTTCTTCCACCTGCAGTAGGTGCTACACCCTTCACCAACATCAACGTCAGCTGAAGATTCACACACATAACCCTGTAGGAGGCAACTCATATTCCAACTATGACACAGCCCTTCCCCACAGTAGGCTAATCAAAACGGTCAGGTTTTGTCATTGTGGATGTCGCTGAGGGTGGAGAGAAGGTCTTGGCAGACAGGTTACCCTGGATCGCCTAGTGGGGCTCTCAATGTTACCTGCTTATTTTCATCCGAGGAAGACAGGGGAATACTAAGCATAAAGGAACAGAAGAGAAGGCAGGGGACGATAGGCACGACAATGGAGTCATGTGGGACAGAAATGGGCCATACCACCGAACACTGAAAGAAGAAAGGAATAAATTTGTTTCCTAGAGCCTTCCAGAGGGTGGGTGGGCCTGATCATACCTTCCTTTTGACTCATAGAAACTTACTTTAGACTTTTGGACTCTGAAACTGTAAAACACACACACACACACACACACACACACACACACACACACACACACTTCTGTAGTTTTGAACCACCCATTCATGACAAGCTGGTGTTCTGCCACAGTGTTTGTGCATATATACCGATGCTCTTCTCAACCATTAGTCCAACACATAGGAGGCTGATAAACACCATCCAGGAGAGAATTTCTGTCTGACCATTTTCCCACTGGCTGGCTACATTGTAGAACCAATGACAAACTCCTATCTCAACGCCATTTTGGACTCATCCCAAAGTGACTTAGACCAAAGTAGACATCTCTCTCCTTGCCCCAAAGGGGAAGCATGCTGGTGCATTCCAGGGAAAGAAAGGGCTGCAGTGTCCATGGAGTGGTCGATCTAGTCTATCAGAGAACCTCATGGGGGCTTCTCTTCACAGTGGCAGTAAGGAAAGTGTGGAATTCAGGACAGACCTGAGCATATCCCCTGGTTATACTGCCACACTCAGGAGTCAAGAGTTGGGGAAACTCTGGGCTGGAGAGGTGGCTCAGGGGTTAAGCCTCTGCCTTGCAGGCGGAAGGTCCTGAGTTCGGATCCTAGACCCCACGTATAGACGCTGGTGGAAGCGGGGGCGGCCTGCGCTTCTGGTCCTGGTAGGTCGGAGCCTGTGAATCCCGGGGCAGAAGGAGGTGGAGGCGTCCATGGTGGTTCCGGAATTCGTCCGTGGTTCTACACATACATACACATACACACACACACACACACACACACACACACACACACACACACACGTACACATACATACGTACACACGCACAATTGAATAAATAATAAAAAAAAGATTAAAAAAAAAGTGTTGGGGAAACTCAACTCAAATTAGGCTATAGATGACCCAGGCTGCTTAGGAATACAAGTTCAAGTTCAGGTAAAGAGCTAGGAATAGCCAGAGAGAACTGAGCATGAAGAAAACATGCTCACGTGCAGATATGATGAGTCGCAGCAAAAACACCTGTGCCTTTCATGAGAGTTTTTACCTTTCCGTTCGTTGCTTGTATATCTATGCACCTATATGGAGAAAATGTGTTTCCTATCCTGTTATTCATTGATTGCACAAGATGCAAAATTTTATACAGAACATTCTCTATCAGCATTGAAATATTTATTTCACATTATTTATTTATTATTTATTTCACGTTATAGGATTTAAGTACATGTGATCGGACAGGGATGAGAATGAGTCCAGAATGGTACATTCTCTTTGAGGAAAGGGATTCATGCAGCTGTGGTTGCGTTCCGGCTAGCTGCACCATGCTAAGCAGACATATCTGCCTATTAGTGTTATTTGGGATCAAGTATGACTTAAGGAAATAGATGCCTATGGATGCCAATTTGATCAAGGATAGACTTTTGAAGGGTAACTTTGGGTTCATCTGAGTGTGGGAACTGATGCCCAAATGATTGGAACAACGTCATTTGCAGATATGTGGATATGTGTGTGTGTGTGTGTATGTGTGTGTGTGTGAGAGAGAGAAAGAGAGAGAGAGAGAGAGGGAAGGAGAGAGAGAGAGAGGGACGGAGGGAGGCAAAGGGAGGGAGGGAGGGAGGAACGGAGGGAGGGAGGGAGGGAGGGAGGGAGGGAGGGAGGAACGGAGGGAGGGAGGGAGGGGCGGAGAGAAAGTTTGTGGATAAACTGTAGACTAGCATCTCTGAGAAAAGGAGGCAAGGAGATCCACTCTCCCCAACACAGGAAAATGCTAGGGTACCTTCCAATCCAGCTTGCTGAAGGTCCACATAGGAGAAAAGGTGAACTCTCTTTCCAGGCACAAACAGGCACATACACGTGTGTGTATGTGTAAACCATTGTGCACATATGGAGTACCGAATATTTTACTTACATCTTCATTCATGGTTCATGGATTGTAGCTCGGTGTGCCTGCTGCTAACCAAAGGTATACACAGGGAGTCTCACAGAGTATAAGGAATGTTCCTGGTCATGTTGATAGAAGCATCGCTGGATTCTTGAGCCCAGGAGAAAATTTCAACAGGCTACCTGTTGAACTGTTTTCCTTCCCCCTACCTCCACGCCCCAACTCCCAAATTAAGTAAAAAAGAAAACATTAGCTGTGAATAGCTGCAAGCCTCAGTATCGAATAAAAACGCACTGTCATTATGCAGTGGCCTCCAATCTCACACTCTGACTTTCTGCATCAAAGAGAACTGGGCCTGTTTTAATAAACAGTCAGATGAAAAGCATCGGGCCAACAAAGCGTGACGGGATTAAAAAAAAATCACAGGGGCGCAGGAGGCGACGCAATTATATTTCCAGTTAAAGAGAGAGGACGGTGTTCAAGGCTCTTTTCAGCCATTTGCATGTTTCCCACAAAGAGTTGCAGCCTAGCTAATGGCCAAGATGATAAAGAGAGAAGTGTGGCTCCTGGCTACCCACGCCCCGCCTCTTAGGCTTTCTAGGCACTTCAAAGCACTTGGCCAGCTCAAGTCCGAATGGGTTTCCGCTGTCTGCACAAACAACACGTGTCCCAGTAAGATGGCTGCTCAATCCTCTTCCTCCCATCTGCCAGCGCCTTCTTGCCTCCTCTCCTTCCTCTTCCTCATGCAGGTGTATTCGGGATCTGTTCCTACAGAAGGAATCATCCCGTCTGTGAGTCAGACCCCAGGACTGGGTGAGCAGCTGTGGTTTAGGGACCCCCCCCCAAAACAGGATGTCTTAGGGCTGTGTCTCTCTGTGAGCCAGGTGTCTCTGTGTCCACTCAACTGTACTTGTTGGCAAAAGGCCTCGGGTGCCACACACAAGGAAGCGTCCACAGATTTGCTCAACCTCCAATTGTGACAGCAGGGTGTCCCCAGAGCAAGGGCGTGCATGGTGGAAGATGCAATGATTGTTTAAACCAAGTTTCATATTTCACAATCCTTTTATAGTTTGTATTTTTAAAATTCAGATATTTATTTGCATCGCTAAGTACAGGAGTGAGTTAGTACCTCGCTGTACCTCACTGCCCCTCGGTCAGCAGAGGTGCTTGAATAAACAAGATGTAATATGCAAATGAGACCAATTTCCAGATACATTGGAGCTATCATTTTCAGCCAGTCAATAAAATGGGGGCACGTTCGCCTTACGATGTAAATTTTATTCGGAACCAACATGGTAAAGGAAAGAACCACTCCCATAAGTTATGCTCAGATCCCCACACATGCATCATAGCTCATAGACACACACACACACACACACACACACACACACACACACACGATTAATAAATAAGTATAAACAGAAGCTGGAGAGATGGTTCAAGGGTTAAGCCTCTGTTTCTCAAGTAGAAAGACCTGAGTTTGAATCCTGGATTCTATGTAAAAAATGCCAGGTGGAAATGGTGGTATCTTTGTACTTCAGGCTATGGAAGACAGAGCTCGGGGAAGATCCCGGAGCAAAGCGGAAAAAGAGGTAGGCAATCCAGGATGATTTATCCTTGGTCCTCCACAGGGACACACAGTGTCCCCTGACACACACACACACACACACAAATAAATAAATGTAAATGAATTTTTTTAAAAAAAGAAAAGTATGCATTTATGGTATACAACAGAATGTTTTGAAGCAGGTTTTATATGTTATTGTATCAAAGGTTCTGTCCACAGTAACAAAATATATTAATGGGATTGTATTAAACTAAAAAGTTTACTGACTTGGGGGGGGGCGATTTCAGTGGTTAAAGTATATATGTAGTGTGCTTAAGGATCTTGGTCCAGTTGCTAGTATAGGTCCAGGATTAAAATAATAAATTATAAAAATGAAAGAAAAATAAGAGAAACTGCTAAGAACCTCTTTCCTGGGATATCCCTGGGGAGGCCCAGGTTGGAACCTCTTCCTGTGGGGAAAATGCTACACTGTGGGGTGCGTATTGAAAGGCAAGCGTTACTTGGGGTCGGCTTGAATTGGGGATACAGGGATTTGGTGCTGAGAAAATTATACTTGGCCCTTTTCTGATCTCTCTTTCCCTTCCATAACCATGCAATTTTCTTTTTTTTCCTGTGTGTGTGTGTGTGTGTGTGTGTGTGTGTGTGTGTGTGTGTGTGTATACACACATATACACAGGAGGGCACTCGAATGCGCATGCGTATAAAAGCCCAAGAGTGGCAGCAGAATCATCCAGCACTGCTCTACCTCCTTATTGCTCTGCTGTGGGGTACCCCAGACTCCACCTTCCAGGCCCAGAATTGCAGGCTGCTTCCATCTTCACCCACTTTTTTTCGGTGGGATCTGGGGTTCTAAACTCAACTCAGGTCCTTTGGCTATTAAGGCAAAGGCTTTAAGCCTTTATAGGCATCTCCTCAGCCCATGCCCGCATTTTTAAGATGGCTTTGCTTTCACTCATCTGATCACATTACTCCTCACTTTCTTTGCAGCTTTAATACTCATTTCAGCGCTAACAATGTTGGAAGAGGCATCGGCTAGGAACGATCTCAAGAGAGCTCCCAGGAGAGATCCTTATCAAATACCAGGAGCTAGTAGAGTGAAAATTCCTATACTTTAGGAAAGATAAAATGCTAACTAGCCTATTATCTTGGGATGGAAATAACAGGTGTTACGAATATCAGCTAAGCATTGACGCTCAAGAGAAATGCACAGAACATGGGCTGTTACTAGTGTTTAGGTTGATCGGTGCTGTAAGGGATGCGCCTCTGAGATATGTATTAATATCTTGTGATCGTCTCTATGGAGTTCTTGTGATTAATAGCTTGTGATCGTCTCTATGAAGTTCAAGAAAACTTCCAGAGGTACCCGCGCTTCATCTTCTGATTCCTCTGATGTGCACAGGAAAGACTGTTCCAGAGACATTCCATATTCTTGACACTGATTTGAAGGATGTTCGAAAGCATAGTCCTTAAGGAAAAAAAAAAAATAGTTCTTCCTATCAGTTGGCTGGGGATTACTGCGTTATCAAGTTCTTGAATTCTTAGTCCACAAATACTTTGAGCACATGTACTGAGTTTCAAGAGCATTGAATGGACAGAGATATGGTAATACGAGGGAATAGCAATGGACTTGATAGTCTTTTTGGAAAGTGTAGAACCTAAGCATTGATCATGGAGAGAAAGATATAAGGAAAGGAGAGGAGGAAGGGGAAGAGGAAGGAAGGGGAAAAGATGAATGGACAAGCTTTAGCATATATCTTTTTTTTTCATTATTGATTTTTTTGAGTATATATATTAGTGACCAGACATCTCAAGGAAGAAAGGACAATCTTCCAATAAGAGACAGGAAGCAACATACAAACAATGGAGAGCGTAGCTCAGCTGAAGACGTGCACATACTTGAGCATGTTCAAGCTCCCAGCCTTTCATGGGGCCCGACATGGATGACCAGTTGTATAAGCAGGGGTCAATCTAAGAAGCCGCTGATGAGGATTACCATTAGTGCCTTGTCCTTTCGGTAACAGGGAGTGCAGAAGAAAGGAGCCCAACCTTTTAGTTAATGTACCGAGGCACTTATTACAATAAATGTGTTGCCCAGTAGTATTTATACAGCATCAGCTCACCAGAACTGCTAATACTTTGGTGAACATTGACCAACTGTCACTTCAAGAGAGAATCCCAGTATGAGGTAAACAGGTAAAACTCACTGAATTTAAAATGGTTAACATGATGAATTTCATGACATATACATGCGACGCCCAACAAAAAAGCACAGTATGTTTTAGTCACTGTAGGAGATAAAAAGAACGGGCAGGAAATTAAGTCAATGTGAGAAAATCTCATGCACAATTTCCTACAGTTGAAGCTGAAGAAAACTGAAAATATTCCAGAAGCAACACCAACCTTTTCTTTTCTAAATAGATGTTGTGAAGTGAAAAAAAAAATTCACTGCCGTTTGTTGTTCTCTGCAATGAAATGGACGCTTAATCTTGAACGTTTCCAAGCTGTGGCCAGCATAGCTTCTTCCAGAGCTGCTTGGTGAAACACACTCATTTGCTAGTGTGCCAACAAAATCACGGGACTTTGAATGGGATGTTAGGGGCCCTGCATAGTTTTCTTATTTCCAATAGCTTTTCCCCATGCCAATCAAATTCCAGATAATTGTAATCTTTACTCCAACTCCTACTTTATTAACTTACCCATCCATCCATCCATCCATCTAAGAACTGGTTTAATAAATGGTGGACCACCCATAGGTTTGAAAGGGTGGACAAATATATCTGGCAATGAACACATGAAGGAACCCACCGGACTCCAAAACACACACACACACACACACACACACACACACACACACACACACACACTTTGAACATGGCAGACTGGAAGGGGTACAGGAAGGGACAGAAATAGGGGACAGCAGAGGGGAGAGGAAGTGGAAGGGTCTGTAAAGATGTGTGAAAATGTCAAAGAGCAAACTCCACCACTAAAAATGAAAAAGCAGAGTAGAACAAAATAAAGAAGGGCTTTAAATGTCTGTGGGCTAAGGGTATCGGTGGGTGCGTACAGAGAGGAGCACTGATGCCCCAAACAAGGGAAATGATCAGCTTTTGATCTGAGCGAGACGGGGTGGACTTTGAATGGCATGGAGGCCTCAGCTTCTGCCGGAACTCAACACTGATCCAAGAAGACTTTTATTTGCATAAGGAAAGTAGAATTTAGTTTTGTACTTTGCATTAAGATGGCTTGATGAGTAGTCTTATCTCAAGCTACTCTTACATGAATGAATTTGGCGTTCTAATTAATAATCATATGCTCATCATGGAATGGGTACATCAAAATCTAATCAAAAATTCAGAGAGGTGGACAGTTCTATTTTAAAGAGTGATATATATATGTATATCTATATCTATTTATATATATATGAAAGAATATGCATTCTTTTACTCTCCTCTATTATATTCTTACATTATCAGAAACATTATCACTGCATATTCTTATATTATCAGGAACATAATGCATGCATGATTTTGCTCCTTATATTCATATTTAATCCATTAACTCAAGTATTTTCTTATTGTCATGGCCTGTAGCACACAATCTTAAATTTTATGAATATGTATTATTCCATCCAAGATCCATTATATCTCAGGGTCCTGAGCGGCAGGTTTTCCCACTGGAGTTTTGCTGGGGGAAGATACTGCATGGCCACCTGTTAGGGGTGAGGGAAGAGGGTGGGACAGGAGGAAGGAACATCCGAGAGGGCAGCTTCCTTCAGTCCAGGGATGTTGAGATGTCAGTGTTGGAAGAAACACCCCTGTCATCCAGTGGGGGACAGAAGAGACTTGACCGCAAAGGGGGGAACTGGGCGATTCACCCAACTATCCAGTGTCTACCATTCACAGATCTTCATATGATTAGACATTCAAAGCATATTTTGAAGGAAGAAAATGTGAATAAGAGAGAGCACCCAAGATCAATACTACAGTGGGATGAAAAATAATAAGAAGGGAGGAGAGGGGAGGGGGGAGAGAAAGGGGGGAGGGGAAGGAGAAGAGGGGAAAGAGGAGAGGGGAAGGAAAGAAGGGGAGGGGAGGAGGGGAGATGGGAAGAAAAGGAGGAGAAGGGAAGGATGAAAGGAAGGAAGGATGAAGGCAGTCACAAGCAGCTGTCCAGTATGCTCCAACTGAAGTCTAGCAGTTTATATGATAATGTCCCCTGGCGTGGACAGGGCAATGGTGTAGAATCCTTTTGCACAGACAAAACTGCAGTTTCCTCTTCGGTATGAAAGCTGGTTAATCTTTTCCTTCCTGTAATTGATCATTGACTAATTGGCTGACTTCCAAAAAGAAACAAGCTAAGTGGAGAACAGATAGCACACATTCATGATGGATATATGCATACATACATATGTCAATAATGGGATGCAGACATACATACATCACATATATCAGGGAATGCATGCGTACATACATCATGATATACATACATCATAGGATGCATACATATGCATACATCATGTGATGCATACATACACATATCACATACATTAGAGAATGCATACACATATACATCATGGAATGCATGCATATGCATACATATATATTCCATATGTACATATGTTTTTTATTCCACTAAATGCCAAGCGGGCCCAACTTTATATCAACACACAATGCTAGCCCCTGCAAATTAATAACACTCTCGGCCTGGAGGCAAGCAATCGCCAGTGTTTAAGCTCGCCCGGCTATATTAAGCCAGCCTTGTGGTGGTGATTAAGAGCAGGGCGGGGCGGGCAAGAGAGCAAGCATGTTGCCATGGTTACGAGAGGCGCTACAACCTGCGTGGGAGCCACGATCATCTTGATTCTAGGAACTAGTTTATTTAAACAGAGACAGGCTCAGATGTGGTGGAGAGAAACGGCTCTGATTCTCAGAGAACCATTACGTCTCGGTGATCGGACCCACCGTCCTAACAGCTTGTTGGTATCCAAGCAACGAGAATATTCTTCCACGCGCCCGGGGAATCTAGAAGATGCCTGTGCCCTGGCGTATGGGAAGGAATCCGGGGACGCGGAGGGTTGAGAGCCGTCACGTTTAGATTCTGCCTTTCGCCGCGCATTCCAACCCTTGCACAGGTTCGTTTTCCTTTATTCACTCACAGAAGTGGTTTTTGCTGTGGGCCTAGGAAGGTTGGAAGTGCCCACTTTTCTCCTGGTGTGGTTCTAAGGAGACAGGTGAGCTCACATCCCCTGCCCTATGCCAGGGTCTTGCTACTTTCCGTGATGGAGGAAGCTTGGTGCTGGCCAACCGAGAACCGTGTGAAGTGTGGTGTGAGCTGCCAGCTGGGAGAGTCCTGCTTGCGTGTAAAGGTGCTGGGCATTCTGCCCAGTACAGGAGCCACTTCTCCCACCGCACAAATGCCACATCGCCCAGCCTCCCAGAGGATGCTCTGAACAAGTCTCCTGTTGTGTGGAAATTGATAAAACAGCCAATGAAGAGGAGGATGGGTCAAACGTTCTCAATGACAGAACTGCTTAGGTATTAGCTAAGACTCCTTCGCAGGTGGAGGTGTTACCTAAGGCGGGGAAGCTGTCTGCCAAGTATCAGGCAGATCAGGACCTTCGGCGATGCGTCTTCATGTTGCTGATAAATACGTGACCAAACAGCCTACGGGAACAAAGCGTTGTTCTTGGTTATGATTCACAGTTGCTGGATTCCGCTCAGTTCATTCTGCTCAGCAGAAGAGTTCACAGCCATATCGGGAACCAACTACACCCAGAGCCACACAAAGAGCAGAGAGAGGAACATACCTTCACACTTGCCAGAGTGCCTGGACACTGACTTATGCAAACTTAAAGAACCAGCTCTCAGGACTGGAGAGATGGCTCAGGGCTTAAGTCTCTGCCTCCCAAGCAGCAGGTCCTGAGTTCAGATCCCGGATCCAACATAAACACACCAGGCAGAAATGGTGATGGCCTGCACTTCTGACTCTGGTGGGCAGAGTCCAGAGTGAAACAAAAAGGAGGTAGAAGCAATCCAGGATGATTCCTGAAGTCACCCTTGGTCCTCCACAGGGACACACAGTGCCCTCTGATACACACACACACACACACACACACACACACACACACTAAATAATAATGCTCTCTCCATCTTATGCAACTGCCCAGGGAGTGATCCCACCCACCATGGGCCTGGCTTGCTCTCATCCATTGCATAATCCCTGTAGGCTTGCTCAGAGTTTGCCTTGGTTCCTGACTTCATAAATGTACCCTGAGGCTCGACTCTCAATAGTCAGTCAAGTTGATGGCTACATGCAACTAGAACAGGAAAAATCTACACAATTCCTTTATGCCTGAGCTTTGATTTGATTAAGGGCTAAAAACAGCACCCAATTCTGGGGCTCGTGTAGCGCCTCCTAATGGGTGTGGACAGTGCCACACTTCTACAGTTGGGATTTTATTTGTGCAAATGAAGGGGCCGAGTTGGAAGATCACTCTCCCAGTGGTAAGCATCTAAATTCCTGCGGCGCTTAGAATAAAAGCTCCCCAATGGCCCCCAGGAATCTAACTCCTTCCTAAAACACCCGGATGATTCTGAGGGTGTCGTTCAAAGGTAAGATGGCTTTATGCCTGCGAGTCACACATCCGGCTGAGTTGGCAGTCATATGGACGCCTGAGGAGTGAAAATAATCTCCTGGCTCACTCGCAAAGCAACTGAAAACATTCAAAAGAAGACAGCAGACTATTCCTATGAAACCCAAAGGACAACTCTCAGCCCCTTCCACATCTACACTGTGACCTCAAGCCATCGCCCAACCTTCTACCTTCAGTCTCTCTTTCTGAGAAATGATATTGGAAGAAACTGCCCCGCATTTTGAAGCTATAAGGAAAATTATATGAATGATTGAAGTGCCCCTCAATCTCTTTCCCTCAAAATAACTCACTTTCCAGAATGACAAGAAGACCCTTTATTCTAGGACGGCTCTCAAGACAATCTGTGAGCAGATGTTGAAAGTAATAAGCATACAGATGATGGGGATGCCAGCCCAAGACTGAGCGACTGCTTGTAGAGACCACACACTATACATACCACATCCAACTTTATTTTAAAGAAGGTAGATAAACGAAGATCTGTCTGTGAACAGCTGAGACATCTTGATCATTTTTCACAGCTATGTTCCCTAATTGTAAAAGGCATTTTTTGTATACATGTGTGCGCATGAAAATGAAAAGGAAGAATTGAAAGTTACCGTAGCAGTCAGATTGCATGGTGCTGATAAATCACCATCAAACAGCTTAAAGGAACAAGGGGTTTATTTTCTCTTATGATTTCTGGTTACAGTTGTTTGCTCATCTTAGCAGGAGAGCTCACACCAACACCAGGGTCGAGGGAACTGGCCACACCATCTCTACATAGCGGCTGAGAGAGGGACGATCCTTACTTTGCCAGACCAGCGTGTCTGGCCAAGTGTACACAAGGATGCCAACTCCCTCAACCAGCTCTCTATATTTTATTCCAGGGTCTAGTCCCACCCCATCAGCTAGATAACCTCCTGCAGGTTCACTCTGGGCTTAATTGAACCACTGATTCTCCACAAATGTGCCCAGAGCTCAAACCCACAACTGTCAAGTTAATACCTGTGCCCAACTATGACAGTTACCAATAGGAGAACACACTCCTGGATCACTATGACTATTTTTACTTGAACGCAAGTTGATTGCTTCATCTTCCGTGCACACCAGCTCAAATGGGGTCACTGGACAGTGGGGAGACACAAGGTGAGACTTACCTAGAGGATACAGCACTGTGACTCAATTGTCCCTAATAGAAACAATTTGCATGGTGATTTTTTTCAACTTTTTGTACATTTATTTATTTATGTGTGCATGTATCCGAGGGCGTTTTGTGTCCCTGGGGAGGACCAAGGGTGACTTCGGGAATCATTCTGGATTGGCTTCTACCTCCTTTTTTGCTTCCCTCTGGGATTTCTCAGGCTCCGCCCACCAGGGCTGGAAGTGCAGGTCCCTGCCATTTTCGCCTGACGTTTTCACACAGGACCTGGGACCTGAACTCAGGATCTTCTGCTTTTGAGACAGAGTCTTAACCCCTGAGCCATCTCTCCAGCCCTGCATGAAGTTACCTTATCACGTGAATTTACCTTACAAACAACTTTCACGAACTCCGTGAATGGATCCACATTTGCAGACAGACAGACAGGAGCCTCCCAGTTAACTTTGCGCCCACAGGCACTGCTTTAAGAAACTGAAAACCCACAGGATTTAGCTGCTGGGCAGAATGCCGGGGCAGCCTACCATTCATTCTGTCTTTGCTGATCTTCAGTCGAGAACAAAGTCCCTCAGCGCAGATTTCTTTTATCTAGCACTGCTTGCAGCTAGATAACACCTGGGACTCAGTCCCTCGCCATCAAGCACAAGCAGGAGACATGAGCAGCTTCTTCAAGTCTTCCCTGGATGGGCAGGGCACGCCTCGCTCTTGCCTACTCATGTTCCTGCTGCCTGGAGAAACGGGAAGATTACAGATAAGAAGAAAAGCCAGTTTGCCAAGTCTCAGCCTTGGGTCGAGGATTCCAAGACTGTAGCGGAGCGGGGAGTCACAGAGTGTGAGCCACCCATTGGAACACCTGTGATAGTTGGGATTCGTTGCTCGCTATTGTTTTAGACGTGCACACACCCACAGCTGAACGCGGTCTCTTTACTAAGGTGTTCTTTCCAGAGAACTTAAGTCTACACTTGCAGCTGGCTCTCTGGGTTAGGGTGACTGCAGTCAGAAACATGAGTTCTCGTTTGCTTGTTTTCTGCACGAACATGGGGTTTGGGGCTGTTGGGGGCGTCCACTCATCTCTCCCGAGATTAGCTAGTCACCCTGGGATGCGGAGAAGAATACCTGCTCACAGGACTCAAGTCTTTTCAAAAGATCTTCTGCACCATGAGTGGAAAACTCAAATGCTGGAGCAAGAGACTGGATTGGCCGGGGCGTTGGCAAGTCAGCAACTGTATTCCCAAGCTAACACAGTGACAGCCATTGGGAAACTTCTAGACACTCTGATGACCAGGTCTTCCAATTTTTGTTGTTCTTGGAAACCCGGATTTTCATAGGGCATTCTTTGATTTCAAATTTTAATCACTGAAATAGCGATAATAAATTTGGTAGTTTAAATCATATGTGTTTTTTTTTATTTTTTTTTATTCAATTGTGTGTGTGTGTGTGTGTGTGTGTGTGTGTGTGTGTGTAGAACCACGGGAGAATTCGGGAACCACCATGGACACCTTCACCTCCTCCTTGTTTACTCTGCCCCGGGATTCACAGGCTCCGCCCTACCAGGACCAGAAACGCAGGCCGCCCCCGCTTCCGCCTGGTGTCTATACGTGAGATCTGGGATCCGAACTCAGGACCTTCCGCCTGCAAGGCAGAGGCTTAACCCCTGAGCCACCTCTCCAGCCCCCCATATGTGGTTTTAAATATGACTTGGTCCCTTAGTTTGTAGCTGCCAATCATGGATACGAGGGAGTGGCAGTGATTCAGAGCTGAAAACTTGGACTGCACGTGTTCTCAACATAAAAACAGTCACTCCTGGAGAGTAAAGGTAAACTATTAGTAATGCGATACGATGTCACATGCGACCAAAATCAGGCCCATATACTTCACAGTAGATGTAAAGCTTTTTGCTCCGTACCTTTCTGAGAGACTGTAGAGGGTAGATGCTGGGTGGGTGGGGATCAAGGAGCTGCCTTCCGCAAGGGCATACCTACTACCAGGATTCACACTCCAGCAAGTGCTCAAACACATGCTGTCAAAGACCACCTGGATGAAACTCGGTGGGCCAACCCATGCAAAAATACTTGGAACAGGAGAAAGATTGCTAGGAATGAAGAAGGTTTATAGTACGAAAAGAAAGGGGGTTGGACTGGGTAATAAGGGGTGAAAATAACCTAAATTCACTCATTCATAATGAAAAGCCAAAAATAAATTTAAAAAATAACAGATATTTAAAAATACTGTTTAAAGCCAAGAACCTTCTTGCTATCCTTTCTGTCCACTTCAAAACCTTAGAGGCTTCAGATATACTGTCTACAGATGAGGATTCCCCAGGCCTCATCCATATCACTTACTAGCCATGTCTCCTGCCCCTGGCACACCAGTCTTGGCAACAGAAGCCAGCGATCACAGGTCCAGGTCCCCTACAGCTGGACAGCCAAAGGGCAATTAGGTTCCAAGTGCAAGCAAATCCTCCTGCCATTATTGCACCTGCACTGCTGGCTCTTCTTCCTCCCTGGAAGGCTCGTGTTGGGTTGTGCACCAGGCCAGTGCACGCATCTGCCAACCTGCTTCTGCCTGGCACATGGTGCCCCCATCTGCAATTAGCCTTCCCACCCACATCCTCCACTCAAGGAATACTTAGCACACAGCGGGCACGGCTCGGCATGGCCCCAGGGTAAGGGAATCACGGTGTTGTCAGGATTTAATCCTGTAAATTTGATTCTGTAGCGAACTGGAGTTCTATTAGCTTGAATCCTCTCCTGGTCGAGACTTAAATGGTTCTCAGCTCCTTGGCTTGGGGTCTGTCTCTGAACAGGGACAAAAGCAAATGGCAATGCGCAAGCTGGTGGGGTTTTTTATTTCAGTTGAATAAAAGGCTCCCCAGAGACCCAGGGCTTACGACTTCCTCACTTAGGATGGGGGGGGGTCAGGAGGCTGGACCCACGGAACCCATCAAACTCCAATTTGGCTACTGAAGCTGAGCGGTGTCACACCATACACAAGTGCATGGTGCGTTCCATTCCTTATGTCTCTGGTTTGCCAACACAGGAGATGCACGGCTGTGTGGAGCCGCCGTCTACCAGCGTACAGTCCACTTAACGGAATGCACTCCCCCGCTGGGCTACTTTGTAAAATGACTATTTGTAAGCGGAATGGTTTCTGCATGCCGTTTACCCACTCACATCTTAGGTAAAAAACCTCAAAGACTTAAGATCTGTACTTGAATATACATATACTCAAGGCTGCATGCATGCATGGCTGAGGAGAGAGCAGTTGACCACATTGCAGCACATTAATATTGTAAACCGTAATGGGATGCCGGTGATGCAAGCCAACTTTCTGTAACTGCCCTTCTCCCCTATGCGTCCACAGCCAGTCAGCACCCAGGGTGGACTCACATTGAGGAGTCTCCAATTTCAAAGCCCACGACTCTGTTACCGAGTGCATTTTCTTAAAGCTCTGAAGACGATCTATACACCCACGGCAGGTGGAGGAGCTGCACTGCAAGGATGATCACAGGTAGTGTTGATTGACAGGCCCACTTCAGAGAGAGGATGCTCTTCTCTAGAGAGATCGGGGGCTTTGGGGCCTCACCCAAACCATTTAATAGAAATGCTCCCCTTTCTCTTGTATCCCCCTTTAGAATGACAGAAGCGAGGGCACACTACCCTTTGTACTCATACACATCCTTGGTTCATTTCTCGGGTTAATCACATTAGTGGAAATCACCGTGCAAAATGCCTATAGGTACTAGTTGGAACGAAAGAGAGACAGCCACATGCCTACCTGTGTCTCAAAAGACTAAAACGACAATGAACAGATGATGGATGATTTGCTGCCAAGTATCAAGATAGGTTCCAACTTTGACCTGAATATCAAATATGTCACATAAAGTAAAATCTGAAAACAAATTCTTATAAACACATCTTTGATACACATCGCCCTAAAAGATTAACTTCCCACGTGGTTTCAAAGACCAAGTGATGCACGGAGACAGCAATAAGAAGCAAGAACAGAGTCCAAATGAGCTCAATGTTATTTAGTCTTTAGAAGTGCATTTCCCACACTGTATGTACCTTCTCTCTCCCATTCCTACATCACAGTGTATCACTGAGAATGTTCCCTTAGGCAGACTTTGTGAGAAAGATAGCTCTCTTTACATAGAGCAAGCAGTTCGCCTGTTTTGTGGGAACCATTTCTACAT
The DNA here is from genome assembly GCA_023101885.1 of Typhlomys cinereus. Lineage (NCBI taxonomy): Eukaryota > Metazoa > Chordata > Mammalia > Rodentia > Platacanthomyidae > Typhlomys > Typhlomys cinereus. The sequence continues at coordinate 7,118,172 of JALPQD010000013.1, read as the reverse complement.
AAGCCAGTGACATCTGCTGAGGATCACACAGAAGCTACTAGACACAAGTAGAAGAGTTTGAAAAAGATGCACTCAGAGGTTAGGAAGAAAGCGCACTCAACAAAGTGCTTTGTAAGTGTGAGAGTTAATCTTGGGTGTCAACTTGACCCTACCTCTTCAGCTGAGGCCACCTGAAGAGATTATCTGGATCAGTACCTTTACAATACGAAGACCAGCCCTAGATCCTACGGGAACCTCCCTAGATCTCATTTTGGAACCTCCTAGTTGTGGACCAGATCAAAGAGGCCACAGAACAGAAGACTGGGAAGAAGAAAGACTCTCCAAAGACGTCTGCAGTGACTTAGCCTTCCTCCAGCTTCGGCCACCAGCCATGTTGCCTCCTCCGTGAAAGACTGTTTCCTCCCTTCTGGAACCGTAAGCTGAATAAAATCTCCCTTTCTCCCTTAAGTTGCTCGGCTTTAAGCAAACATGAAGATCTGAGCTCAGACCACAGAACCCACATAAAAAATTAAAGCCAGGTATGGTAGCCTGTGGGAAACAGAGACAGCAGAATCCTGGGGCTTGTTCGAAGACAGCACAACAGCACAGCCTACTTAGCAAGTCCCACTCTAGTGGGAAAGTAAATGGTTGCTGACACCCGAGGAATAATCAATATCTGAGGTTCTTTTCTGACATCCACATGCATGTGTAGGCATGAGTCTGCAGACACACATGAAGATGCCCACGCAAGATGCAGGCACGCTACGTGTTCAAGCTTCACTGTGTTGAAGCAACTTTGTGGATGTACCCATGATGCCAATTTAATTTAGCAGAAGATTTTTCCATCTGCAGTTTCAAATGGCAGCTGAACCGGGGCCAAAGGAATGCTACCAAATTGATAAATTAACCGCAGCAAATGACACAGCCCATGACAGGTTTTTTTTTTTTTTTTTTTTCCCCTCCAACACTGTGATGCACTGTGGCTCGAGTCAATACTTACCCTGACAGCTGAAGCAACTAATACTCACACATTTGTGATGGGGTTAGAGCTGGATATGATCATACTGTGCAACCATGATCAGTTGCTTAGAATGCATGGAGAGAGGAGCACATGTATAATACACACAGCAGTGTTCAACGATTTGTTCCCTTATTGGTGTTTCTTAGACGGAGCAATGAGCTTTGTACAAATTGCCACAACTTGCACCGTGGTGGTTTCTTCATTTAAAAATGTTCATCTCTGAGGTGGTATTTAAAATCCCCAATAAGTCAATATTTTAAGATTCTAGGCTTGTGAAGGTCACATTCTAATTGAATACACCTGTCTAATTTGGATGTGTCCCCATAATCCTTGAAGCCAAGCAGCATCCTTTAGATACTGAATGAGTTGATAGATACTGAACTTTATTTGGGTGAAAAAAACACCATCGGCGAGATAAAGTTTTCTGAACACACACACACACACACACACACACACACACACACACACACACATAAAAGGGTGAGCATGATTTTCTATGTGAATTATGGAAAATCACAGACCAGATACCTTTTCTTCAACACTTGAGTTCCTAAAGAGAGAAGCAGCTAGAACTTCCAGTGAGATCAGCCATTATCTTTTCTCTACCTCTGTGTCTCTTCCCAAGACAGCTGTGGATTGAGCCGTCATTTCTGGATTGAAGAAAACATCGTCTCTACTTCCTCCCCTCCTCCTGAGCTTCCTTCCCTGAACCAGTGTGCGTGGCTCATTGTTGCTCTTTCTCTCCTGGATTTCGGGATCTTTCCTGCTGCTTTCCCCAGCCCATCTGGCTAATCTCCAAAGGAGAATACATCTGTCAATGCAGCAACTTAACCATCGCAAACAGGAATGAGTTGTGAGACAGCAGGGGATTGGTGGCTATCCTCTACTTGAATCTACACACATTTGGAAACCACAGGAAACATGGGCCAAGCATTCTTTATCCCTTGAGATAGCATGTGTAACAACAGATTTCGGAAAACAGAATCAATCCGTTTGACTGGCCTAGTCTGTTTGCTAACCGTTTCTACCAAACAACTTCAGAAAAGCACATTCAATTTAAAAGTGGAGATGTTCACGAGACAGAAGGCATGATAATGTTTGACAGTCCTATGAGATAGCGAAAGGTCTCAGTTTTTCTAAACTGTGCTGCTTGGCTCTTTTGATGGAATTTCTTTGCTACTGGGATAATCCTGAACAATATGGCACTGTTCCCTTATATACAACAGAAACAATTATTAATGGTCAGATTTCTCTCGAACGTTCCTGCTTCAAAAAGGCATTCAGTCCTCGATTTGGCATCCCAAGGGAATCCGCACTTGTGGCTTCTCTAAGCCACACTGCACAAAGAATTGCCTGGACTCTATAGGGGTGTCCCATCCACAGTTGTTGTGTTTATTTTGCAGGACATTGCAGCACTACATTGCCATCCACAGAGGGCACGCTTAAGGATTGTGAAGACAAGGTATAAAACCGAAGCAGCAAAAAGAAACTCATAATATTTTAAGTTGATGATTTGTGTTGAGCTACATGCAGAGTGACCACGGGCCACGTGTGACCTGTGAGCTGGCTGTGTCTGGACTCGTCAGCGACAGTATGACTCATTACTCTGTTGTATCCGCACCCTACACCCCCAATCCCAGGGTCTGACTGCTCTTGGGCAGAAGGCCACCTTCCTCTGCGTTCACTTACCATCTACCCAGAACTGGGAAGCCAGGGCCTGAGATCTCAGCAGATGGCACACAAAGGCACAAGAGCGTGGCACGCCTTCCAAGGGACGTGCGGCAGGCGGACTCGGCAAACCCGCAGCAAGGAACAAGTGATTAGCCACATATGTTGGTGATTTTCTGGTCAGCTGGAAGCCAGCACAGTCTGTTGCTTCTTCAAAGGGAAAAGGAAGAAAGGGGGCAGGGAGCTGGTTCCGTAGGGAGAGGGATTGCTGCCCAAGTGTGAGGACTTGAGTCTGATTCCCTGGCACCCACTTGCAAAGCTGGGTATTGGGGAGTGGGGAGGGCTCACTTGCAATCCTAGCACTGGGGAGGTAGAAGAAAGCAGACTCCTGGGATAGGTGAGCCCCCCAGCCTGGCTCAATCCCAGAGAGAAAGAGATAAAAAAAGACCTTTATGGCTCCTAAGGAATGAGAGTTGGGGTGACTTGGCCTTTCATATGTGTGTGAACCTACAAGCTCATGTATACACACACATATACACAAAGAAAGAAAAAGGATGATAGACATTGGGTAGACTAGAGAAATCCTGCTCACCCTTGGGGTGGTGGTTGCCTGTCTGATATGATAACTTTGGGGTTCAGGAGCACAGCATCAGGGTCCCTTTGATTTGCAAAGCATTGAACTCTTCTGTGTGTACCTACCTCCCTTCTGTCGTGATGCTTTTGGGTGTAGCTAGCTGGAGACAGGGGTTCATCAATACAGCTGTTCAAATGAGCAGCAATCATGTGCAAAGAGCAGTCTTCTTTTGTGCAGCGGAACAGCGCGCGGAGGGGAGGTTGGCAGGAAGGATCGGCCTCCTGTGTAAGATGGCTGAGGAGCCGGTTGGAACGGACGCTGAGCATCAAACCTACACCTTTTAAGCCTTTAGTCTTTGGAAGAGAATGGCAACTCTAAAAGCATTTCTAGCAGTTCACAAGTCAAGGTGGAAAACATTCAACATCCTCTCTTGTAGCTATTTTGATAGATTCCACACGGGATCGTTATAGTTACTCTGACCCAGGCAACTTAAGCAGGAAAGGGTTTGTTTTGTTGGTTAATGGTTTCAGAGGGAGTAGGGTGCATTAAGGCATGAAACATATAGCCGAAGGTACAACAGCTAATACACAAGGCCAATTCACATCACGATGGCAGTCAGGGGTAGAGAGAGCGGAGAGAAAGGAAGGCTGGGCTATCCAAACCTCAAGACCCATCTCTAGTGAGGACCTTCCCCACTCCACCCCCCCCAACAGTCCTGTTCCCAAACGGGTTGCCCTGTGGGGACCAAATATATAAACACCTGAGTCTTTGAGGGACGCTTCATATGCAGACCACAGCATCAGTCACACACAAAGTTCTGTGCACACAACACGACTTATGTGCAAAAGAAAATCAACAAACCACAATCCAGAACTTCAGAGACTCTATATCAATCACATAGAACTAGGACAGCCTAATCTCTCCCCATCCTGGAGCTCAGGGACATTTGCGGAAGAGGGGGCGGTAAGATTGTAAGAGCAAAAGGATGGGAGGAGCAACGATTTGCAAGATTCTCAACAATAGTTGGGGCCAAAGCAATCATAATGGAACTTTGCATGCCCTGCGCAATGTCCAGCGCACTGTTGCCCTCATTAAGTCTAGCATCTGTTAAGGGCACCGAGACCCCTGGAGGCAAGGGATTGACAGCCATAGTAGTAATCTTATGCTTAAGGGGAACAAGAGAAAGGGCTTATGGAAATGCCACTGGGTCCTTATATGTCATCGGAGAGGAGGACCCAGTGGAGAGTTAGGCGCACACAATAAAGGACTCTCTGGGAATTGGGGGGGAGGCACTGGGGGAAGGGGAGGGGGGAGGGAGGGAACTGGTAAAAAATTTTAAAATGTATAATTAAATTTTTAATAAAAAAAAAAAACAAAAAAAACACGACTTATGTACAGTGTCCAACTGCAGCAGCAAGCATGTGGTCTTGACTTCCCCATCTCCATATTTGGGCCACATGACGTCATCTGTTTGATGAACGAGAGTCGCTGATTAAACACGTGGATCGGATCACAGTTACAGTGTGGCTGGTTATGCCCTGTGCGGGGGAGGGGGGGAGGGGTGATTCAATTTACATGAGTTATGTTCATTCCCGCATATGCCTCAGCTCTCGTGACAAACGAGCAACATGCCAGCCCCCCTTTCCCCAACTGAAGACGGCTTGGATCAGTTAAATGAAATGTTCATTTCTGTGTCTGTCACCACGGACCCCCTCAGCCCCTCCGGCCAGCCCACAACTTGCTGTCAAGGTTCCCGGGCAAAATGAGTATCATCCAATAAAGTATCTAAAACTGAATGTGAACATTCCCACACCCCCACAAGAGTTTCTGCTTCTTACATAGCTCTGAGGTGCTGAAAGAACAAAACTAACTAAATAGACATAAATAAATAAATAGATAGATAGATAGATAGATAGAAGATAGATAGATAGATTAGATAGATAGATAGATAGATGGATGGATGGATAGATAGATGGATAGATAGATAGATAGATAGATAGATAGATAGATAGATAGATAGATAGATAGAAGATAGATAGATAGATAGATAGATAGATAGATGATGGATAGATATATAGATAGATAGAAGATAGATAGATAGATAAATAGATAGATAGATAGATAGATGATAGATAGATGGATAGATAGATAGATAGATAGATAGATACATAGATAGATAGACAGATGGATAGATGGATAGATAGATGGATAGATAGATAGATAGATGGATAGATGGATAGATAGATAGATAGATAGATAGATAGATAGATAGATAGATAGATAGATAGATGATAGATAGATAGATAGATAGATAGATAGATAGATAGATAGATAGATAGATGATGGATGATAGATAGATAGATAGATAGATAGATAGATGATAGATAGATAGATAGATAGATGATAGATAGATGGATGGATAGATAGATAGATAGATAGATACATAGAGAGATAAAGTATGTTGTATAAACGTGTCCCAAATACTACAAAGGACATAATTATAATTTTAAACAGTCACCTATTATTTCTTCGAAATTCAGAATTTACCTAGGTAACTTCCTTTCCTTTTCCTTTTTCCTTCTCTTCGTCCCCCCTCTTCTCTCTGCTCCTCTCTCTTCTCTTTCCCGCCCCCCTCCTTAAATAGTCTCCTCTTTTCTCTCTTCTGAACAGTGATATCTGCAGCTGTTCTTCCTTTCCTCCGCTTCCAGTCATTCTTTCCCACAGCTTCCCCTCAGTCCTAGCGTGGGGCTCTCCTCCTAATGGAGGGGCTTCATTTCTCAGGGACGACCTAAAGATGAACAGCCGGGCAGGGCCCCAAGCCTCCCTCACGTAGGTTGGCTCGCAAGAATGGAAGCCAGACACCCTAACATCGAACCTGAAGTCACAGCAGGGTCTCTGGCTCACACACCTGCTGCGCTCAGCTGTCAGACTTGAGGTGGACGCTGGTCTTAGACACTTGTTTCTGGATCCTTCCCCCTCACTTTTCCAGTCTCTCCTGCTAGATTCCTCCTTTCCAGAGCTTGCTTCCCAGAGTGCTTCTCACGGGGAGAAAATCTGTCCCCCTTTGATGTTAACTCCCCTTGAAAGTCTGCAGTTTGCATTCCCAGGACCCCAAACTGCCTTTCTACAGTGAAAAATCTAGGAGCAGTTCACAGGATTCTAGGGGTGGCGTTTTACCTGCTCGTGTTAGAGAATTTCCCACGAAGGAGGGATTTGTAAATTCACTTGCTAGAGGAGCTCTGTGCATCGTGTCAACTACAGACCCTCTCCTGAGAAAGGCCACCATCTGAATGCGGTCCAGCATGATGTCTGCTAGACACCCAGGGCTACAAAGGACACACCTCTAGGCGGCTCATGTCACGGAGAGATAGGCAGAGCCTTCAAATTTCATGTAATCGTGATCGATTTCAAATTACATGTTGCTAGAGGCCACACGTATTGGACAGTGCAGGTCTGCCCACAGCAGTAAAATGTCAACGGGAGCAGAAGTTCTGTTTTGGAAACAGAGCTACACACTCATGGATAACGCCAGGAAGGATTTTTGTCCCCAGGAGACATTGGGCAATGTGTGAGATAATTTTGGTTGTCACACGTAGGGCGTGTGTGTGGGTCTGTGTTTGTGTTTGCATGTGTCTGTGTATGTCTGTGTGTCTCTACATGTCTCTGTGTGTGTGTGTCTATGTATGTGTGCATGTGTGTGTGTATCTGTCTATATGTGTCTCTACATGGTGTCTGTGTGTGTATGCGTGTCATAGGACTGGCATTTAGTGGATAGAAGTCTAGGAGATTGCAAAGAGCCCACCATGTGCTCTGGTAAGCTTCATGTTATGAACAGGCAACTCCTTACAAAATGTTCATCTTCCAGATGTCAATGCCACAAACACACTTATGGCAAGAAGTCCTGAGTGAAACTAAGCATTAAATGAGGTATAATGCAGGCCCAAAGACGTTCCTGGAAATTCCCCACCTTAGTCAAATGACTCACATTCTTCTTCCCTGCATTTACTAGACGGTTGGGGTCTAGACTTAAACACAGAGGATCTAGACTTGAATCTTTCTTGTACTTTCTAACCTGGGCGAAAGATGAAGCTTTCGTGAGACACACCTTCCTTCGACCACAGCACTGATGGTCTGAGGAGATGGTACAGAGTTGCCTTGCAAGCAAAAGGACCTGAGTTCAGATCCCCAGATTGCACATGAAAATGTCAGGCAGCAACGGCAGAGGCCTGTAATTCCTGAACGGCGCAGCCTGGGACACCCTGAGGCAGAGAGAGAGAGAGAGACAGAGAATGGCGCTAAGGGCATGTGTGATGGAGGTGAGTTCTGGGGCCTGGCGCTGCACTAGATGCCTGGCAGGAAATGCTCCCCGAGGAAGGACAACAAGCCTCACACTGCTACATTCACACACCCAGGAAAACATGGCCTTGAACCCACAGAGGATGAAGCCCAGATCTCCTTGATGAAGAGCCACAGGATGCCTAGAGGAGGTTGGATTTGAAAGATCTCTATCCTCTGCATTTTAACTGTCTTACGCTTCTGACTTCCAGCTGTGATACTTTTTAAATAAGGGTGTGTGCGCTCAGTGCAAGCTCTCCATGTGTGATGCTTAATCACCGTTGTTAACTGTGTATTTAGAGTCCTGGAGGAGGAGTCAGGTCGCCTTGCAGGTCTAGACTGGGATGAGGGTGCAGGAACACAGGACTTAATTTGTGGGTGGCTCCATGCCGTGGGTGGAATTCTGGGCACTAAGTACTCACATTGGCCCACTCTGCTTTCTGATGGCGCATGCGGTGTGAGCAGCGGCTCCCGGCTGCCGCGGCCACACCTTCCCTGCCTTCCGTGAAGGACTTCAGCCGCAAAAGGGAGCCAGCATAGGCCATCCCTCCCCGACTTGCTTTTGCTGGGTGCTTAATCATAGCCACGAGACAAGCGACGTGGTCACCACTGCTCCAAGCTACCGGTGATTGTACCGTGGCACATGGGACGCAGGCAGGAAGCTATTTAAGGCAACATTTATCTTTGATTCTCCTCTCCGATTATAGTACAAGTTCGGTTTTGCCCTTGAAGAATCTGTGAAGAGTTTTTGCAATTCTTTTTTTTTCCTTGTGGATGGAAACATGCACGCCTCGTCTCAGTAACTTGGTGACAGTATTATTGGTCGTTTAATTTGTGTATTGTACGGAATAGAAGAAAGGGAGAGACAGAGACAGAGAGCAAGGGAAGGGAATAGAAGAGGCAGAAAGGAGGGAGGAAGAAAAGAAGGGAGGGAGGGAAGGAGGAAAAAAGGAAGTATAAAAGGAAGGAAGAAAGGAAGGAAGGAAAGAAGGCGGGCGGGCGGGAGAAAAAAGGGACGGAGGGAGGGGGAAGGGAAAGGGAGGGAAGGAGTAGGAGAGAGGGGAGAGGGGAGCGAGGGAGACGAGAGGGAAGAGGAAGGCGGGATAGTAGAGAGAAGGGAAGGCGGATGGAAGTGAGGGAGGGAAGAAGGAGAAGGAAGGCGGGGAAAGGAGGGAACGGAGGAAGGGACGGGGGAATGGAGGGAGGGGAAAGGGAAGGAAGGAAGGAAGGATTTAGAGGAAGAGAAGGAGAGCTGGAGGGACGGAGGAGGGAGGGAAGAGGGACGGAGGGAGGGGGGAGGAGAGGAATGGAGGAGGGAGGCGGGAAGGGAGGAAAGGAAGGAAGGAAGGAAGGAAGGAAGGAAGGAAGGAAGGAAGGAAGGAAGGAAGGAAGGAGGGAAGGAAGGAAGGAGGAAGGAAGGAAGAAAGACAGTCAAGAACAGAGGAGCAGGCATGATGGCTTCTTATCACCTTCTCCAACTGCTCCCAACTATTTCGTGGCTTGGGGCTACCTTCCCTTCTGTCTGTGGGAGAAAGACCGTCCTGGCCTCTGGATTTGGCAAAGGTCTCGGAAGCAAGACTGTGACAGTAAGGACCCGTCCGACCCTCTGCCCTGGTGAAGCAGCTGGCCACTCGGCAAGCGTCCTGAATGCAGTTTGGCAGGGTTTAATCTCTCTCTTTAAAGCAAACATCATCTGTCTGCGGCTCTGCCGAGTGATCTATTCCCACCCTTCGCCACGCAGGCTCATTTAACAACTGGCAATCAAAGCCGCTCCAGTAGCCACAATGGAAACTGTCGAGGTTCATTACACTGGAAAAATATGCCATCTCTATTTGCATTCCATTGTTTCCTCCAAAGATGAACAATACACATTTTTCTCCCAGTGGCCCATTTTTATGAAATTTTACTCAGATAGATTTCTAAGGCTCTGACCCAGATGGTAGAGGGACGAGCGAGCCCCGAACCCAGCGGTTTCCTGGGTCAGGTGCCACACGATCTCCTGAATGTGTCCAGGAAAGTGTCGCCCATCTGAGTGGGAAGGGTTTATGGTGCAGGACAAGGCGGTGTCCTCTTGCTTTGCAGTGTGATTGATGACTTGCCTGTTTTTCACTGGAATGTGTGGGTTTGCTCTAATTCTGTTATTAATGAGCTGTGATCTCTGCAAATTCCTTACTTACCCTGCATCTGTTGCAAAGCCTCCCAAGAGTTATCTCCAGTGGCACTTAGGGGAAATTGGAAAAGATACGGGGAAATCATCCAAAGGGTCAGGCACCTCTATAATCTTGACCCAGGAAAGGGGCAGAGACTAAGGCAAGAGGATCATGAGTTGGAGAACTTTCTTGCCTACATAGCAACTTCATAGCTTGAAGTGATCTTATCTCAAAAAAAAAGGTAAAGAGTCATTACAATCCAAAAAGTAACTAATTAGAAATACTGATTTTATAGAAAGAAGAGATTGCAGGAAAAGCAGAGACCTGGTTCTTTGCGTATTCTTGTTGCCAAGTAGGACATCCACTGTACCTTCCCTAGCAGCACATCTGCTGTGTTGACTGACAGATAAAGGAGAAGGAAGTCTTCAAAACTTCCAAAGCATGGTTTACAAAGAGCTGGGTGCATGGCCTCGAGGCCGCTCAGCGGGTAAGGTGCTTATACACCTGGCGACCTGAGTTTGATCCTTGGAAGCCCATGCGGTGTAGGTAGAAAACTGGCTTATACCTCCACCTCTATGCCATGGGGTGTGTGTGTGTGTGTGTGTGTGTGTGTGTGTGTGTGCACGTGTGCGTGTCAGAGAGCACTATGTGTCCCTATAGAGGACCAAGGGTAACTTCCAGAATCATCCTGGATTGATTCTACCTCCTTTTTGCTTTGCTCTGGGGTTCCCCAGGCTCTGCCTACTAGGGCCAGAAGTGCAGGCCACTGCTGTCTTAAAAAAAAAAAAAAAGCAGTGTCTTAAACTCCTGAGCCATCTCTCCAAATGAAATAGTGTTTAAGCATTTGCTTCCTTTAGGAAATGGCAGGAAAACCATCCACTACTGCAGAGTTCTGGCAATTCTGAGACATGGCTGCTGGGGGTCACGGAGGCGCTTGGTTGACAAACCCGGCTGAGCTCCAGCTGCCAGATGGAGAAACCCCAGACTGTGGAACTGAACCGTCCCCAGCTCCCAGCTGAGCTGAGGCTTCAGGTGACTGTGTCCCTACGTGACAGCTGTCTGCAGCCTCAGGATAAACCCAAAGCCAAGTTCCCAGTGCTGTCTTTTCAAACTCCTCGCTCTCACCGAGAAAGACAATGAAACCACTGTAGTTTCACCCCGTTGCCTGCAGGAGTCCTGGGTCAAGAAACAGAACCGGAAAAGGTCAAACTCTGCTGTCCCCGCTCAGTGTTTGAGAAAGCTGCCTAGTCTGAGTTGCTAGCACAAACTGCCACAGACTGGAGACTTTAAAAAAAAAAAAAAAAGCCTGATATTCCCTTTCTTACAGCTGTAGAAAGTTGGATGTCTAACTTAGTGCTTGCTTGTCATTTTGTGGTGGGAATCCTTTCTGCTGATTGGCAGACAGCTGCCTATTTTGTCTATTTGCTCTTTATTCAGTGGTCTTCCCTGGTAGTGCCTGCCTGGGGAGACATGTCGTACCTCCACATTTTCTTTAAGAGCATTTGCCCTTTTTATATCTCGTTGGCTCATATGTAGTATGTGTGTGCGCGCATGTGTGTGCATGCATGTGTATGCATGTGTGTGCATGTGTGTGTATATGTATGTGCATGTGTGTATGTGTGTATGTGCATGTGTGCATGGGTATGTACATTTGTATGCATGTGTATATGCATTTATGTGTGTACTGTGTGTATGTATGTGTAGGTGTGCATGTGTGCACGTGTGTGTGTGCATGGGATAAGAGTGGAAGGCAGGCTATTTTCAGAAGGAAGAATATCAATTAAAACAACAGAGAGATAAAGGACAGGGAGGGTCCTTGGGGGATTAATATGAGTAAGGTACAGCTATACACATACACATACATATACACAATAATGAATACATATGCATGTACAGCAACATACTCATACATGCACATACCAATGTTATAATGAAATCCATTATTTTTATGGTAGCTGCACTTTAATTAAAAATATAAAAAAATGCAGGAGCATTTATTAATCACCAGGGCTCCACCCTTGTGATATAATGACTACTGTAAGGAACATCATCTTTCGTACCGAACACATTCCACACTACGCACCTGCTTTTATTCTCTGCTGCTCTTCTCTCTGTTAGAAGGCCACTGTCTTCCCAGAGGTGGTCAGCTTCTGGACATGTTGATTACAGCTTGATTGCCGCTTGTATGCCTTGCCTCCGTCCGTCCCTATGTCTCATAGCTACATCATTCTCTTGATTGGTGGGTGGTATCATGCTTTCCCCACACTAAGTCCGTCCTCTTTGGACAGGTTTAGAGCAGCCATGCTGGGACTGACTCTGAAGGTTTTAGAAAGCCATCCCCCACTTCTGGGGTTACCCTGAAGGAGCACAGCCTTTGCTAACTTCCCCCAATCCTCTGCTTGTGAAAGGATATGGGGATTAGCTCTCCCTTGTAAATAAACCCTTCCATGAGATGGACCCAAGATCAATTGGGTTGGGCCCCAATATGAGCTAAACAATGAGGAAAAGCCATTTTTCCTGGGTTTACCTAGGTGTATAAATATACCTGACCCTGGCAGCCATCTTTGGCACCTGCCCCTCATGGCAATGCAAGATTAGAGCAGCCCTGCTGGGATGGATCTGTCAAGGTGTTTGGAATTCCTAAAGGTCATCCCCCACTGCTGGAGTCACCCTGAAGGAGCACCCCTGCTGAGGAACTGACTCCAATCCTCCCAGAGATAAGATGGCCAACTTCCCCATGAAGTGATTATGGAGATGAGCTCTCCTTATCAAACAACTTGACCTCTAGCCCACATGGGCCCAAGAGCAACTGGATTGGGCCCCAATGGGTATTAACCAATGGGAAAAAGCCAGTTTCCCGGGCTTGTCTAGGTGTATAAATATACCTGGTCCTGTCAGATATCTTTGGCTCCCTAGCCCTTCGTGGCACTTCTCTTGGAGGCGATCTAGCCCCTCGTGGCACTCCACGTCTGGAGTCCGTGAGTTCCGTTCTTTCTCTCCTCTAATAAACTCTGCCTTGATCCTCTACGTGTGTTCTGATTTCGATCTTCGACTCTGAACACAAGAACCTGGACACATAAAGACCCCAGGAAAGGGACCCCGCAACGTTCTCTTTTACAGAACTCCTGCTCATGTGTTAGAGCCCCACATTCCCAAATACCAGAGACCTTCTTGCCAAAAATCTCTCCTTCCCCTTTTAAAATCAGCCAATCGGATAAAGATTGTCAATTGAAACTCAGCCAATGAGGAAGAGCCAGATTACCCCTTATATGAAGGAGAAAGACAGAGGCAAACGAAGCAAGATGTACTTGCCCTCCGGCTTCTTGGTAGTGATGTGCACAAAGAAAGCTGTTTTCTGAACACCTTAATTTGAATAGTTGTCTCTCACATTACAGCCCGATTGTATTTCCAACACCTCTTAGATTCCCATCTTCAAATATTGTCTCCTTAGGAATTAGGAGCCAAACACAGGAATCAGAGGAAGACTTAAGTATCCCTTTCTGGAGAGAAGCTTGGGAGCATGGTTTTCCAACAGGAAGGAACTCCAAGGATGGACAGTGAAGGATAAAGCCAGAACAGCAGCAGCATCTGTAGAGGGTGCGGGCTCCAAACACTGACATCCAGATGTGTGACAGAGTCAAAGACTCTCAGAGGTCAGCAGATGCTCAGAGGTCAGCAGGAACCTCCAAATACCCAGCTGACCTGGTAATTGGAGTTCAGCGAAGAGATGCAGGATTCGTGAGACCAGCCAACAGCCATGACTCTCTGGACCATGGTGACTCAGCACAAGAAGGATGTTGGAGCTTCATTTTTTTTTTTTTTACTTTTGTTTCTAATACATGGATGGTGACATCTAAGGGCATCCTCAGCTCAAACCGGGAAGCCAGAGATGCTACATTAGAGTCGCGACTGAGTCTTTCTGGGGATTTGGCATCAAGCAAAGCATCATGGTCTCTTTACTCAGAAGACAAATCCGGATCACTTGTCTGTAATAAGTCGGTGGACAACTGTTTGCCTTACTGATACGGAAGAGGAAAAGACAATTAAAAAAATAATTCCATCATTCACAAGCTAGGGTCCGGCAATGTAGATAATCGAAAAATATTTGGGAGGTAGAGCTGGGAGTTTAACAGCTGGATAAATAAAGCACAGAGTTGGAATAAAGTCCCAAAGTCTGAGCTCCTCTATCAGGAAGGAGGGAAAGGGTGGGAAGGGTTGGGGGTGGGTCTCAGAAATTGTTATCCTCTTCCCAAGCCAGCTCCCTTTGGTCATCAGTAGGAAATGATTTTTAAGGTCTGCATTTTGTTTAATAATGGGGTGCATTTGAGATGCCTGTTTGCTTTCTAAAACCACAGGAAATCTGAAGCAATCAGCATACTGCCTGCATTTAACATTTCATTTTCTTTGCCAGAGCAGCATTTGCATTCTCGGAAATGCAAACATGCCTGCGAAATGATGCTCTTCCAAGCACAGTGAAAGCACACTATCCAAAGGACGGGACCCCACACAGAACTCTTTTTGAGCCCTTTCACATGTGAAAAGTATATGCTTAAAGGTGCTTAAACATCGCAGAAAATATTAATACCATCACAATCTTTCTGCTTTAAGAAGTACCGTTTCTCTTGTAGTCTTCCACAATTTCCAAAATTTCCCAATAATTCCTAAACAACGGAGCGCTGTTGATCCAGTTTCTTTGTAAAAATTTATGTTTAATTCTTCTAGAGTTTCATACACAGACACAGTGGATTTGCGTTGTCTTTACTCCTGATTCCCCAAGCCCATCCCCCACAATTTCATACCACAAATTTCTTCTTCCCTACCAGTCTCCCTGGTACTTTCGTGTCTTTTTTCATGTGGGTACCAATGAGTTTCATCTGGTTTGTCTTTGATGTCCTGTGTTCCAGCACTTGCTGGGGCATAGATCAAATACTGGTGGCTGTACTACTAAGGAAAGCATCTCTCCCTCTGCCTCCCATCCAGGATTGAATCTCAGTAGTATTTCAAAGAGGTGTGGAAACTACTGACATCTTCCCCCTTCCACGGTGAGATGTGGAAGCGACAAATCTTGTGCAGGTTGGAAATACCCTGGGATGCTCTTAGCAGAAGTCATAGGCAGAATTCTTAGTGCCAGGTATGTAGGGCTTCCTAATAAGTTGTTGTTCAAAGATAATCTCAACACTTCCACAATGGTTTAGACTCTCTACTGATGTGACAGCTTGTCTTATTTCTTTTTTGCAATCTACCAGAGAACTTTGTCTCAACTCTCTGCAGTGGTTTGTTTTCTGTTCCAGGCACCATGCTGGGGCTAAACCCTTAAATCAACATTCCTAGAAACGATGTTTCACAGATAAATATTTCCAGTGTTGTGGTGGTGAACCTGTCTTATTAAAGATCAAAACAGAGTTTGAAATACAGCATTTCACCCTGTCACTTATTTCAGGTACTACCCAGCCTATAAACACGTGGCATTAACTGTGGGAACTCATTGCTCTTCAAAGACAAGAATGTATGGAAATAGTTCGCGATGGTTCTAGTTCTCCAAATGAACCTATTTATTGATAACAATCAGATCTGTCATGTTGGGGAAATAGTTATTTCCAAGCGTTGCTAGGTAATGTCTTTATTTTCAAGCTGACTCCTATCACAGCAATTATGGTATTTGCTTACTACTCAGCAGGTAAGTCTCCTGGGTCTAATACAGACAGCAAAGAACTAGTCAGCATAGGAGTCTGCTCAATAACTGCTTTCCTCTCAAATGATGTAATAGCATTTCTTTCATGCCTCTTAAGTCAATAAAATTTCACATTTGGAAATATACCATTTAACAGATCAAACTCTTTAAAAAATAAATAATTGCCCCTTCTCTTTTACCAACCCCTTTCATTTCTTACTAGGAAAAGGAAAGTATGCTACAGACAGCCAACGATTCAAAAATTTAAAAGGAAAATCAGAATTATGCAGGATCCTATCAAGCAGACATTAATGTCAGTAATATATGTGTATACAAGCTTGAAATCTTCATATATACTAAGTGAGTTCTTGTGTCATTGGAATGTTTTTAATTTTTAAAACTTATTGTGAAAACCCTCTCCTATGTTGTGCTGAGCTCTACAGTGCTATTTTAAAGAATTGCTTGATATTCTATGGTGTGGAAAGACCAACTCACTCAGTTCCCCCTGAGTGGAATTTTAGGAAATGTTTCTATTATTCATTTCCATAACCACTCACATTATTGCATCTTTTGGATACATACATCTTCTAACTCATTACCTGCATTCTTTTCATTAAGGTAAAACTCTAGAAGTCCAGTTGCTAGGTAAAAGGTTATCCACATTAAATTTTAAGACCTTTAATTGAATTTTGCAACAGCAAAACTCTAGGGCCATAGGAGATAGGCAGTAAAATTACAGTGCCGTAGGAAGAAACGCAGGGGCATTGCGAGGCCTGGGAAAGATGCTCAAGCCTGCACGGGCGTGGAGGGCCTCACTGCTTGGTAGAGGAGGATGCTGTCTGTGAGCTGCATATATTGATGTCATTATGCTGCTTCCTTCTGAAGCACAGGGACTCACTGATTCCAAAATTATAAATACCAGTTAATCTGAACAAATGGTGAAGACAGGAAATGCCAGACACCACACACACACACACAGACACACACACACACACACACACATATGACATTCACATGCACACACAAACATCATATATGCATGAACATACCACATATACACATACCACATATACATGCACACACTTCACATATACATGCACACACACAACACATACACAATATACACCATATACACATACATATATGTACTATATTCACATACCAATACACATGCACACTCTCCACATACACATATATGTACATACCACATACACAGCATGCACACATCATATACACGTATACATATACTACATACACAGACACATACACAAACACATCCTATATGCACATGCACAAGCAAACACACACGTGCATACACTCACTCAATTAAATTTTCAAAAAGGACAGGACAGTAAAATGAAAAACTGCCCAGGTCTAAATATTCAGTTCCTGCCACACACGCTGTGGGACCCTCAGAAAGTCATTGAATTGTTCTCTGCCTTAGAGGACTTGCTCATCTATCACTGATATAATCGGCTGCACTTTGCTTTTAATTTTAAATTGCTTAAAATGATTGTGGATGTCTTATTGTTTTCTTCCCTTCCCATTACCCCACCTGGTATTCTTTCTCCCACCCACAGATTGTTTTCTTCCCCACAAGTTTCCGTCCGACCCCAGTAGCCTTCTTGTTCACATGTGCACAGAGCCCTATTACAGACATCTGTTCTTTCACAGTTCTGGGTTCACGTTGCGTTGTTGGTAAGAAGCCCCTGATGCGTAAGGGGATTCTTCCTCTGGGCTCTTTTGATCTCAGTGAGCATTTCCAGAGGGGCAGGGCTACCCCATTTCCTGCTCCATTCCCTGGGTTCAGCTTTTTTCTGTTTTTTTTTTTTTTTTTTTGAAGACCATTAACAAAGATAAAAATCAGTAGAAGATAAACCTTCTTTAGCTGAGAGGCAAGAGTTGTTGTCCCTAAGAAGGGTGTTACTTTGTGCAAATAATTACCTGAAAAATAAGACGCTTAGCAGAAACATAAGCAAAAAAAAAAACGATCTAATGTGTGACAGCTGAGAATTAGTTGCTGCACTAGAAGCCTGAAATTTGGCTCCAACATCTGACAGTATTCTACTTGGCTGGTAGCACTGATGCCAAGCCAAATACATGGAATGGTGTGCTACCTGGAGAGATCGACAAGCATTCCACATTCCGCACATTTGCATAGGGTGTACTCCGTCTTCAATCTCCTTGTTCATACCAAGTTTTGTGCACACGGGATTATGTTTCATGCGTCTACCTTTGGCCCAGAATTAAAGTGAAGCTCACTTTCAACTGATACTATTTATGATATTTTCACCCCTTCATCCATAATCCCACCCCCACTTCTCTTTCCATCAGGGCCCTTCTTTTCCCCTGCCAGACTCTCTCCTCTTTCCAAGTCTGTTTGCATGGGTGGCCCGCTGGGTTTCATCTGGTTTGTCTTTGATCGCTTGTGCTTGAATACTTGCTGCAGCATGAATCATATATCAGTGGGGTAAACACATCAGACCATTGAGGAAGCATCTTCATTTCTTCCCCATCGGCTAGAAATGAGTCTTTAAAAACTGTTTTCCAACTATAAAATATCCTCCTCCTCTTTCTTTTTTATGCTCCTGACAAGAATAGTGTATGACGGCAGAGAGCTGGCTTGGAAAGAATATGCTGGTCTCTTCCTAGCTAGTTTGGGACTCCCCCACTATTTATGGACGCTGTCACCATCCTGATCCTCATTTCTGGTCGCACTGGGGTTCACAGATACAACTGTCAAACTCTACGAACAGACAAAAAAGCTGCTTTATTTATGGATCTTCAAAGTCAACTTGGATGAATGGAGTCGATGTCACGTGGCAAGTTCACTCAAGCCATCTTTCCTGTTACACTCTGTCCATTTCTCCCCCACTACAGTCCCGACAAGCAGTGCTTCTGGGAAACTCACTCCTTTTTCTCACATGTTCATCAAGAGCTCATCCTGCTAAAATGAATGTATGTCATCAATGGATTCTGAGCTCATTCGTCCCAAGACTGATTCAGGCACGCACTCATTCTTTGGGCCCAATGTTTCCTAAGAAACATCATTTTCCTCATCATGAAATGATAACCTATAAATAAAAGAATGAGCTGATGTTTAACTTGAACTTACATTCGTGGAGTCATTGCAGTCAGAATGGAGCATCTTAGCATCCACAGAGGTGGATATCGAGGCCCACCTGCCCTCAATCCATTTGGTTCTCCAGATAAACCAGGCAGAGGCTAGCTATTACCCAGAGTTCTGCACTGCATCCTCATTCTGTCCGTGCCCACTAATAATTTCCTCCACAGGAATCAAGGAAAGAAGAATTGCTTGCTTTAGAGGACAAGGTGAGCAGGCAGCCACCTAGCCCAGAATGAGCTGAGATGTGAAGGTCACTTGCTGCAGCCGTGAACTCGCAAGAACACACCACAGGGGGTGTGGCGGCTGCCATCACAAATGGAAAACTTTCTTGGTTTTCTTTTTTCATGTATGAGTGTATGGCATACGAGTGAACATCCTTGTGTGGGCGTGTGTGTGTGTGTGTGTGTGTGTGTGTGTGTGTGTGTGTGTTTGCACACGCATAGGTATATGTATAGGCAAGTGTATGTACGTGAATACACTTGAGTGGGGGAACAAAGGTGATATTGGAATCATCCTCAATTGCTTTTCCACCCCATTGGGGTGAACCTGTGTCTCTAAAGCCAGAGATTTTTATTAGGGCTAGTCTAGCTAGCCAGCTTGCTTTGGGGATTCCCAGACTCTGCCCTTCCAGGGCTAGAATTATAGGCTGTCACAATACACACCTGCCATTTTTATGCGGGATCTGGGGAATCCAAACTCAGGTGCCTTTTGCTTGTGAGGCAAAGACTTTTACCACCGAGTCCTCTCCAGGGGCCTGTACTCGCCAATGTGAAATTTTATCTTAGAGTGTTAAGAGCGGAGTCTGATTTCCCTAGCCTGGGCAATGTTATTGTCATCTGAATTTTAGACAGGTAGCTCAAAATTGGAGTTAAAAATGGGTGTTTCCCATAATCCCTCAGTGGTCCAATAACAAGTATATTGTCTGAGGTCACGGAACCATCAAAAGATAAACAAATCATTCTGTCCACTCTCTGCTTCCAAACTCCAATCTTAGGGAACAATGACATCCTGTCCTTGTTTTCCTGTTTCCCTGTAATGTACTGTGTCCACAAGAGCTTTCCTGTCTCTGGATGGTCTTCAAGCCAACCCCCCAGTTTGAGCTTTCCCAGTCCCAGTTCCTGACTTCATGGTTTTCTTCTAAATGCCCCTGAGTGAGACTTTATAACTTTTGCATCTATGTCTTGTTCTGCCTGTTTCTCTCTCTCTCTCTCTCTCTCTCTCTCTCTCTCAATGCGACTATGAATGGCATTCTTTCCATTCACAGCATCCTGTAGAATGCTTGGCATTATTTCTATGTCTCTTGCTGTCTCTACTTCTGTAAATTTCAACCAGTCAGTCTGTGTCTGTGTGTCTGTCTTTCTCTCTCTGTTCCTTACACACACATACACACACACACACACACAGAAGAATCCATGACAACAGCATTCTGTACGCAGTGCTACCACGGCTCACGCTTACCTCCTTCAGTGTGCAATCAACACAGGCTCTGAAGTGTAGAATCTCTGCGTGCACTCTTGTGGGTTTCAATTCTTACCTCATGACCTTGGGGTCTGCTTTCATGTCTGCCCGCTTCTACCCTTGCTCTACCCTCCGACATGCTCCTGTCTCCTGGCAATGATTCTTTCTCGTGCTGCTGGTCTCTCCGGCCTTAGGTCAGGGTCAGGCCACACACGCGTGGGTGGCTGGGGCCTCCTGTTCCTCAGACCCTGATTTAGACCAGCTCCTCCGGCCGTCTTGATGCGATCGTCCCAGGGGACAGAATCCAAAATGTGAGCCGTGGCTCGGGCCGATTGCATCTATTGCTTTTCTGCTATCTTTGTGGCCTGCCTTCCCATCATAGGAAGGAACAGAACTGGTCCCCACGTTTCTGTCCTTACAGTGCCACACTGGCTGCTACCCTCTTCTCTGGGCTCCACAGGGAGATGGAAAATTGATTGCCAGATGCTGTTCTGGAACTTGGCCCGGCACTGGAGGTGACTGATGAGCCGGCACAGGTGGAGTCACTTTACCCACCGCTTTTGTTTCTCCGAGAACTTGTGCAAATCAAATTTCATGCAAATCGGATTTTGCCTGCCTTCTTGCTTTCTTGTTTTTGGAGATACTTGATTTCCAACGAAGCCTTGGTGTCCAGTATCTCTAAATACTTGAGTCATGATGCTATTATTACTCTTCATTCATCCTCCGGCACCCTGGGCCTTAGTTAATGAGATACTGATTGACATATACAGATACCTTGGGTGAGTCATAACAAATAAGAAATATTAAAAAGGGCTTAAATGCCAGACCATTTTCTAACATGTGCTGAGCCTTCCCCAATATTCATAACTGCTCCTTTCATCATATTTATAAGTGAAAAATCCTGGGAAGAACTTTACAGTTAGTTTTCCTCATTTAGTCTTCCTAGTACCATTTTTGGGGGAGGAGATATGTTTTTTTTTTATCTTTTTTTTGTTATCACCAGGCAAAATATATATTTTGCCCAATTTCACACAGATGTATGTAAGTCAAAGATACAAATCTGAGAGGCTGTACACATGAATAGACCTTACCATTTTTCAATGCAAAGGACACCTTTCACACATCATTCTCTTATGAGGTATCTGTGAACTGTATCTTTTAGAGATCTAGCCAAAATAGCAAGTATAGAATGACTGCATTCATTTTTTTTTCTGTTGCAAAGTATCCATTTCAATGAACAGACTATATGTTATTGAACCTAACTCTGTATGAGTAGGTGATACATAATTCCATGAGCTTTTGAAATGATAAAAAATTATAATAAACTTAACACATCATATCACAAGGATAAGTTCTGAGAATAGAACATCTCTAAATTTTCAGACACATCTGAATCCAAAATTTTGCACTTTTTCATGGTGGTTCCTAAATACCTGTCAGTAGGATTCATATGAATATCTGTCCCTTCTCCCACCTTTATCACGGACTGAGGGTCTCCACTGTCTCCTAGTAAAAAAAGAACTGATGATTATTATTATTTCTTCCAATCAGTTATTTTATAGGAGCTTTAGTTTTTGTGCATAAATTTCCCATGTTGCTACCTCATTGACTTTTCTTTGAAGCAATTGTTCAGATAGTATTTTCACTAAAACCCATATATCTCTTTATGTTCAAAGATCATCTAGCATCCTTATTTCAAGCATAATTCCTGAGATCAAGAATAAATGATTGAATCTTGTAAATTTTTACCTCAGAATCCACGGAGATGATTGATCACAATATTATTTACCTCTTCATGATGAATTGTATCAATACATTCCTTTACATTACTCTAATAAATCTTCCTTCACCAAAAAACATGATTCTTGCAATGGACGGCTGCTTTCTGGGTTGTCATATTTTACGTGTGATTTTCTCAGTAGCGAGGAACTTTGTCAAAAATAGCTGAGACGAACAACATAAAGGCAGCAAATGGTAATTTAGACAAAGGGATTTTGTCCAAGGTCACTTAGCCTGGTGATTGGGACTCGCGGTGAGGCTGAACACGGTAAGGACACACATGATAGACCAGAACTGCCTACCTCATGGACACAGGAAAGAGAGAGAGGGAAGAAGGGTAAGTGTCTTAATGGGATTCTCTTATTTCTTTCATGTACGCATGTAGTGTGTATGTGTGTGTGTGTGTGTGTGTGTGTGTGTGTGTATGTTTGCACGTGGGTTGGTATATGTTTATGGGCAGGTGTATGTATTTGCCTGTGGCTGGATATATGTATGTGTGCAGATATATGTACATGAGTGTACTTGAGTGTGTGTGCCTCTGGAGGCCCAAGGGTGATGTTCAGAATCAACTTCAATCAATCCTCTGCCTTACCGTCGTGAGCTTGAATCTCTACACCCGGAGCATGCCAATAAGACTAGTCTGATTAGCCGGCTCGCTCGTGATTCCTAGACTTTGCGTTCCAGGGTGAGAATTAGGCAGACCACCACACGCTCCAGCATCTTTACATGGGATCTGGCATCTGAACTCAGGTCCTTTCACTTGGGAGTCAAAGCTTGAACCAATGAGCTTTCTCTGCAACCCTTTAACAGAACTTCCAAGGACCCTCCCCCCATGATTTAATGCCTTTCCCGTAGTTTCTATTGTTTGGATATTCTACCGCCTCCCGTTGCACCCTACGCTGCTGACCAGGCCTATAGCAACACCTGGTCTTTCAGAAAACGCATCACCCGAAACATCACAAGTCGCATAATCAAGGCTGCAGCCACCAAGCCCCATGGGCTCAGGGAGAGAGTTCCCTGTAAGACCTACATGTCTGCTGCTGTGTGTGACGTCTGCTGCCCCATGGCCCTTCCTCAACCGTTCCTCACACCCTTCTGCTTTCCAAGGTATCTTTGGCTTCCATCTCAATTTGGCTCTTCTTACAACCCCCTGCAATTCTCTTCCAGACTCTGTGCCCGGAGCTGTGGATGAAGAGTCAAAAGGATTCTACAACAGTACAGTATCTCAGACAAGAAGGATGCTCACGTCAGAGCTCACCACACTCAACCAAGAGAGCGTCCGGGTTTGTTTGCTCCACATGACCCATCCCTGGTCTATTTCTATGCTGCACTAGCCCGAATACATGTGGGGCAACTGCTGTGCTTGGTTTCTTCACTTAATCCCTTCTGTTCTAGAACGCCCCTTCATCACCAGCCATAGGCACATATGAGCACATCGGTCAGAAGACGGCAAGTGATTCTCCTAAAGAGATGTTTAAAGTCTGTGCATGGGTGCTCAAGAGAATTATTGAATATATAGAGAGTCAATAATATATATAATTACATAATATATAGTCAATAATAATTATATAATTATATAATTTATATAAATATATATTTCAGTGTAAAATATGCAGTCCAGAAAGCTATTATATATAAGAGAAAATTTGCCTGTTTTCTTTTTCTGCCACATCCCCTCTCCTTCCCAGAATCGAGGCAGTTAAACTACAATGCATGCTTTCTTTCTGGTGCTTTCCTGTTCTGCACTTACAGACATGCACATCACGTACCATTTTTACAAGAGACGAGATCTAATAAACGTCCTTAAGCAACAGAAGGATGTCTGTTTGTGTTTCTGTGAGAGAGATGTCCACAAATAATACTATGGGATCCAAAGAGAAGCAGAGCTAAATAATTACCACCGCGAGACCGGCTCTCTCAAGCCCTCTGGAAAGTTTCAACAGGGAACCTTCTTATTGTGACTTTTAAATGTGTTCACACCATCTCTATCACTGGAGATGGTGGCATAAGGGTTTAATTGACATTATTTTTTCTTCAACTTGTACTTCTCCTGTTGTGATTGAAGTGGATTTATCCTTTCCTGGCAACCGGCCACCGACAGTCCCTCCCCCCACCCCCGATTTCTTATTCCCATGATCCACCACCTGCTGCGTGCTTTTCCATTTGGATTTACAATGCCAAATGTTTTCTTACATGTGAAATAAAAGATCTTGGTGCTGGTGAGATAGTTCAGTGAGTAGGCTGCCTGCTGAAAGACTTTTCAACCGTAGTTCCATCTCCGGGGGTCCACATGTTGGAAGGATAGAAATGATTTCTTAAGTGGTCTTCTGAGCTCCACCTATGTGTCATGGCATGTGTCCTCTCTCTCTTCTCTCTCTCTCTCTCTCTCTCTCTCTCTCTCCTCTCTCTCTCGCTCTCGCTCTCGCTCTCTCTCATTTTCTCTGTCTTCCACCTCCTTCAAATAAATAAAGATTCTCTTATTTACCTTTGGACTTCTTTACTACTAATTGATTGATTAACTAGTTCACAAGTCCAATGCCAAACACGTCTAGTAAAGATGCCTGCGACCCCTGCCTTCCTTGGGTGGCTTGCAGCAATGAGAACAAGCAACAGAGATCAAAAGCAAAGATGACCAACATTCTTGGTGAAGTTGGGAGAGACCATTATGGTTACACAGAAGTCCCTGTCCTTCATAAAAAAAATCTCGCTCAAAATTCAAGGCTACCCAGGATATCGCCACAATGTGACTGGACCTTGCCTGACCTGCACAGTGTCTGACATGTCAACAACCCCCCAAAGTCAGGCACAGATCACTGGGGAGAAGGCTTTCAGGCAGTAGGCTCCTTAGAAGCAGGGGGTTAAACAGTCATGACAGAGTTCCCACACCCAAGGGCCCCGAGCTTGTCACTGAGTTCTGAACCTTCACTAGTGCAGACAGCTCGGAGGGGGATTCAGCGCCCACTGAAACAGATGCTCTGGAGGATGAGAGGGAGAAAGAAGGCAGCACCAAGAGAGGAGGAGGGAAGGAAAAGGGGTGAGAGTAAGGGGGAGGAGTGGGAAGGGGCGGACAATGGGGGAAGGGAGGGCAAGGGAGAAGAAGGGTTTGCCTATTGAGCCTGTATAACTAGGCAGAAAAAGGTAATTACAAAACAGAATCAAAGGCTACCGATAGCACACATTTCTTTAGCAGAATATCTGTTGAGGTGGAGTCTTCCTCAAAAGTGGAATCTTCCTCCTCTGACTTCAGAGTAAGAAGAACAGTTACGCTGACCAAGGTTTGCACGGTTCCCTCACTAGGAAGTAGGAACCGGAAGCCGGGGAGTTAGCACAGGTACATTCTGCGAGACACCCGACATTATTTCCTCTTCCTTTCTGATATTCTCTGTTGGTCCAGTGGCAAGGGGCTCTGTCTTTCTCTCCCTCTGTGTTCTCTCTCTCTCTCTCTCTAAGATATTGATTTTACAACTCTCATTACAAACATGTATTTGAAATGGCACATAGCCTATTGTGTATTGATTGGACAGGTTGAAGGAGTTACACCCCAGCCAATCCCAGAATTCCTTCTCTCCCTTCCTGCCTGCGCCTCTATAGAATTTATATCCTGTGCTTTTAAACGCCATGGTGTCTCAGAGTGTGTTTTCTGATCTTCACTAAACCGTCACAAGATTTCTCCACACACGTCTTGGGCATCGTGACCATGTCCATCAAGATGGCCTGACTCACTGCGTCCTCGCTTCTGGGTCTTGGACGTTTTCCTCTCGTGAGTCTGAAGCCTGGGTCTTTAGCAGAATAATCTGTGTTCCGGAGGCCCTCGTTGCTCACAGAGCTAGGCATCAGCGCTTGCTCTGTGCTTTAGGGCGTTTGCACATCCTGTTTCCACACTTCACTGTGTGCACGTCTGCAAACTGAGCAGACGCCGTGGGACACGCAAGCCTTTAGACACCCACAGCCCCTCTGCACGTCGTGGGCATAACTCAGGTAAGACACATGGCAAAACCTCAGCCATCTAAATCTGGGGACTGTAAAGTGAACGCCAGCCTCGCCTGACTTCTTGCTTCTGGTCTTCTGGCCTCTCATTAACTTTTGCAGCTCAGTAAGCCCTTCATCAGGAGAGCATGCCTAAGCCAGACCTTTCGTCCTCATGGTTAATTAACTTTCCTTGACTCCGAAAGGATGTCCTAAGGTTGTCCATGTGTCAAGGGACTGGGAGACCCCGGAGCTGGGAGTCAGCATTGTGTCTCCTGAGATGTGAATTTATAATTGAGGGTAGTGAACTTAGCAAACGCTGAAGAGCAAGTCTTCCTTCCCACCGTCCTTTCACCTGTAAGGTGATGGCGAGGAAAATAGTAGTGCAGGAGGGATACGCTGTGTATTAGAAAGTTAGCTTCACACTGCATAGGCCTAGACACACAGTAGGATTTGATTTTCCACTTTGCAAGCTTCGAACCGATGAATTTGAAATACCAAGTATTTTATTCATTAAAAAATTGTATCTATTTATCCTAAATCAAAAATATAAGAAACTAAAATGTTCTTTTATATATTTTTTATTTATTTGGACTATGCAGACACTTTGGCTTGTTTCTAAGCTATTGACCAACCTTAAAGTTGAGAGCTGACTATATAGTCTGTTATCCTGATTTTGAAATTCACAAGCCAAGATGAAACTTCTCTTTATTAAAAAAAAAAAAAAGTAGACAAGCCAGAGGGAACCCTGGGGTTCATAGAAGCAGACAGGCAGGAGGGCAGGAGAGAGTGGGGTGGATTGATGGACGGAATAGAGGGGAACTGGAGGGAGGGAAATAGGGATAAGTACTCAATATGCTTGTAAAACTAGAAAAATAAAATAATAAAAATAAAATAATTTAAAAATTAAATGCAGCTAATGCATATCTTTACAAAAGTCCCTTCAGGGGTTGACTAGACCGCTCAGCTGCTAAAGCGCTGGCTTTACAGGCCTGAGTGCCTGAGTGCAATCCCCAGCATCCATAACCCTCAGCTGTTCACGCCCCCCACCCCCCACCCCCCACCCCCCCACCCCCCACCCCCACACACCCCCACCCCCCGTGATCCCGGGTGGGGGAGGCACAGACCGTGGATCCTTGGATCTCAGCAGCTCTCCCCAGGCCAGTCTCGGAGAAAAAAAGAAGCAAACATACAAAAACAAGTTGTATAAGCCTAACAGAGTTGGGGGACCGTCTTACGTTCTTGACAGGCCCGGAGCGAGATCAACATCCTTATCAACCGTTACCCCAAGGACTGGTCCCTGAGACTGGATCCTGTCTCCCACGCAGTGCGACATGGGCGTGCACCCTGCAGACCCCCAGAAGCCCGGGGCCGTCCGCACTTCATTCTCTCAGCCCCTCTGTCCAAGGGATGTATCCAAGCTGACCGCAAGCACAGGCAGCTTCCTGGAAACCGTCACCTCCTCTGTTTCCCTCCCTGTTCCCTCATTGTTTCCTGAAAGTTTAGTTGTTGTGAGTGGAGGATTTGGTCACTGGTCACGATCTGTAACAAGACTGTTAAAAATAAAAACACGGAGGCCCTGGTCTCCACGCGAGAAATTAGCCAGGTGCACCATTATGTGAAGGGCTCAAGCTGGCGGGCACAGCAATTGAAACAACAATGAAGCCCCAGCTTATGCAACTGTGTGCAAATATGATATTTTCATCCGTGCCATTACATAAACCGAGCACACCAGGCGTGGAGGGGGGAGGGGGCAAGTGAGCTAGAGCAACAGAAAATGAAATTCCGCTGCTCTGTGGATCTAAAGTCTGCTGTTCACAGGGCCACACAGCCCAAGATGATTAGTTGTGAAGAATGGAATCACGAGTACCAAGCTCACAGAGTGTTTATTTTTAAATGTTTTCCAGTGTTGAAGCACTTCACAATAGCATGATGTATCTCGGCCTAGGGATTACATCATCCTTCCATACTATAGAAAAACTCCTTTATACTAGAGAGAACTCATGTTCAGATATGAAGATGAAAAGAGTCCATTTTACTGCTTGCGGTGGCCCCTGCAATTCCCGTACTTAGACTGAACCAGGACAGTGTCGAGTTGCAAGAAAGTCTAGACTACATACCAAGACACTCTTCCCATTCGGAAAAATGCATGTGTGGGTAGATAGATGGGCAGATAGATGATGGTAGATAAGAGATCACAGGGAGATAGAAGATGGATGGGATGTATAGATAGGTAAATAGACAGACAGATGATAGAAAGATCTAGAAAGATCAATAGACAGATGGTAGATATATAATGATAGATAGGTATTTAGATGATAAATAGATTAGATAGAAATATATGACAGAGAGATTGATGGATGATAAATAAGAAATATATAAAAAGGTGAGGAAATGGTGGTAAGAAGATATACGTAGATCATGAAGAAATGATAGATAGGTGGTGATAATGATAATCGACAGATCTTTCTGATACCTTCATCTCAACGTTCTCGTTTCTATCTGAAAGTTTCCACTTTGTGCCAATCAGCCTGGTAGGAAAAATATAGAAGTTAAAGAATTTGAATAATAGGACTATTTAGCACTCGTTACCAAATTTTCTTTTGACTTGGGATTTCCCTTTACTAACTGAAGGGGGATCAGGGTCTCCTGTGTGAGTTCTTACTAACATCCACTTCCTTGGATGGGAACTTTCAGAACCACTAACCCATTTCCATTATCTAAGAACATGTGTCATTGGTGATATAAGAGCTCTGCTGGCAGGACTGGAATCATTCGCCATGTGCCCCGAGGGGCAAGTGCCTTTATTCTTGCTTAGGTTCTGGTTAGAATTCACGCCCCAGCTTGGCAGGAGAGTTCACACCAAACTCGGAAGCCAGGGGACTGCCTATACTATATCCCCAGGAATATGCTTGGAAACGTTCAGATCTCCTCCTGTGAGTCTGCCAGAGTATGCCAATGTATGCCAAGCTACTGATCAGCTCTCTCCATCTTAGCCACCCGCCTAGGGAAGGATCCTATACCCACTATAGACTGGGTCTTCCCAAATGGACACTCCCCTACTGGCTTACTTCAACTACCAACTCCTCACTGATGTGCTGAGAACTCATCTCTTATTGTCAAGTTGACATCTGTATCCAGACGGGTACAGCTTGGGAACACATATTCAACACGTGCCCACGAGGGAATTGGTCTGTGAAGTTTTCGTTGTTACAGAACAAGGGAGGGCCAGGGAGCAAGGCAGTTTTCCAGATACTTTGGTGGAAACATCGAGAAGCTGGGTCACAGCCAAGCAGGGACATCTTTGCTCTGGGTCGCAGATGTTATCTGAAGTCATTCCCAGCTTTGGATTGGTAGAGCTAATGGTAGAGCTAGCTAATATTAAATTTATAGATCCAGGCTCTGACCTCATTACCAGAAGGATGCTAAGTCAGACACAGAAGTGAGCAAGGAATGTTTGCTAAGGAAAGTGTATGTACCCCCCCATAAATTGGCTATCAATTGGCAACATTTCAACTCTTCACAACCTCAAAAGTCTGATGAGTCAATTGTAGAATCTTTAATATAGGGATGGCTTTTTTCCTGTGGTCTTTACTATCATACATCCACAATGGTTACTGTACATCAAACCATTAAATGACTAGGTCTATGTAACTCAAAGGCACTGATATACAGTTTAAGAGAATTAGCAAGACACTTCCTCACTTTCGGCACCAGAATAGTGCAGTTTAAGTTTATTGCTCGCAGATCTGCTTCCTGTGTCTTTTATCTTCTGAAATGCAAACCAGCCAGACAGCTTGGAAAGTGTGAATTTTCCAAGCATAAGTGTGAAGAAACTACAGCTGCCACATGACAGCATTAGTCACTAAAGCTGAAGTGGAGTTTCACGTGTGTTTATTCATTACAGCATTCATTTCACATGTGTTTATTCCTCCATTTCTTCGGTATTAATTGACTTATTTATTGAGCACCTGCTGGATGGCTGGCCTGGCGTTTGACTGTAGAGTGAGGAACTGAATTGTTTCCTTCTGCATGACTCTTTCTGCCACGTGAGCGAAGGATTCTCTGTAGACAACTATTCCTGCAGGGTGCGAAGGGTAGCGCGTTCTATGGGCAAGTTAAGGCTGGCTATTCAGGTGCACGCTGGGAATGGACAGGATTGGATTTGAGATCGAAGAACTAATGGGCATCAGGTAGCTGAGAGAGAGACGGAAGACGAGTAGGAGGAAGCGATCTGAATGTATTTGGGGGGACTGGAAGTGTCGCATGTGTGTGCGTGCGCGTGCACATGCATAGCAGAGAGCCCTTGAGTGTGTGTCTGTGGAGACCCAAGGATAACTTCGGAATCATCCTGGATTTCTCTACTTCCTCATTGCTTTGCTTCAGGATTTCCCAGGCTCTGCCGCTACCATTGCTGCCCAGTACTTTTGCAGGATCCAGGTCTCTCAGAGATGTAGAATGCCCCTGAACCCAACTTAAAGGAAAGACAACTGTAGATGGAGTCTTGCTCCTGGTCCAACAGCCACTGCCCGGCATGGCCCCCATTTGGTCCAGCCTCTGCCTCAGGCAGATAGATACTTTGAAAAGACCACACACACCTCCATTCCTCGCTCCCTAGTAACTCCAGGCAACGCTGCCTTAGCAACTCCAACTCCTGAGACTCGCGAAGAATGTGGCCTCACCCAGGGTCTCTCTAACCTGTTCCCTGAGCCTTCAGGTTTCTCTGCCTACTTCCTCTCCTCTCCTCTTTCCTCTGCCGCACTAACTGCCACCAGATCCCTCCGTTCATCCTAATGATCAAAGACACGCATCGCCCCACCTCCAGCCAGCCGTCTGCCGTCTGCATGGGCATCTTGCGGGCAGAAGTGGTCCAGAACTTTCACGAGATCTTCCCAACGGGTCCCTGCTTCTGGGGGAAAAATTAGACCCACCGAGTGGTTCTACCTTCGCACCTTATGTCTTTTTCTCCTCTTCATTTAAAAAAAAAAATATTTATTTTTGCTCGTGTGTGTGAGACAGAGTGAGAAAATAAGAGCACTGTGTATCCCTGTCATAGATCATTTTGAATGGCTTCTACCTCCTTTTTGCTTTGCTCTGGAATTTCCTAGGCTCCTCCTGTCAGGGCTGGAAATGCAGACTATCACTGTTTCCCCCTTGGGTTTTTACAGGGGATCTGGGATTTGAATGCAAGAACTTCCACTTGAGAGGCAGAGTCTTAATCCTGGAGCTGTCTCTCCAGCCCTTTCTTCTCCTACTTTAAGTAAAAAGCTGCTGTTTCTGACATTCAAAAGGGGGATTGGTATCAGCCCATCGCTTTACTTGAAACATTGTAGTTAGCACCCGGGAATCCCCGGCCCAGCCACAGTGTCCTACCAGCTCCTTTCTGCAAAGCCAGCCTCTCTGTGACCATTAGTCTTGAAGTTACATCTGACTTGAAGTCTCTCCTGGCTAAGGGGCAGGTCAGCACTCACTGGATTGTTGATTCAGATTGTTTTTTTGGGAGGGTTTCCAATAGCAAACTGCTCCTGTGAACCCCCATTGAGTTTCTCAGGCTGACTCATGATGAAGGCGGAGAATGTGACACGGTAGCGTGGGGCCAACTCAGCCAGGAGCCCTGTCTGCCCTCTGGTTACTCTTTGAGAAAAGACCAGAAAGCTTTCAACATGGGAATGGTAGCCTCGAGCTCCACCTTGAAGATCATTTGGCTTCTGTGTGGAGGATGAAGAGGCAGAGAGAAGGTCTGTTCCACCAACTCCCACAAGGAGGGGAGGGTCAGGATAGCTTTGGTTACGGAGACGTGAGAATGGTTTGGAGTCTCAATTTTCAAATACCGTAGTCAAATAAATCAAGAGGAAAAACGAAGGAGTAAAGATTCTTTTTTTGTATTCTTTGAAACTTTCATAGGCAAATACAGTGAACTTATACGTTCTCTCCCCTTACTTCCCAACCCCATCCTCCTTCTTGGTGGTCAGTCTCTCTTACTTTCCTATCATTGCGCATGTGTAGCCTACTGGTTTCATCTGGGATCCCTGGATTGGCAGGTACCTAAGTATTTGCATGGGGATATTAATGAACATATCATTGAATAAAGCCAATCGCCTTCTTTGGAAGTAGACTTTGAAGTTATCTTTTGTGAGAGAACGAGACATGCAAAAAGTTATGTGTGGTCTATTGAAATATACAATACTGCATCTCCAAAAGAGAAGGCCTTCATGTAGATTACTGACAGGCCCCTGGAATAGGATCTCTCCTGCTGATTAAAGCCCACCCACAGTTCTTCTGTCTCCTTTCTCACTCCATTCGTCTATGTTGTTGTTTATTTATCCTTCAGTCCACATACCAGCTGCCCTATACCTTTGATTATGTCTTTCCCAGGAACCTCGATAAAGCATCTTCTCCCATCTCTCTGAGTCCTTGTGACCTTTTCTTTGTTCTTTTTGAGGTCATTTCTGGGGGGAAATCTTTTGGAACATATATACATTTTTCTAGGCTTTCATATTCCTTTTTGTGAAGATGTCTTTGTTTTTTGGTCTGATTTATTTCTGGAAGAAATGCTGGCTGATGAGGCGGGGAGGAAGGGGGGGGAGTGGCCCTTCCCACAAAGTTGCCTCTACAACCCAATAGAAACCACCTACGGACTGTATTACGTGATTGGCAAGGGACAGTTACAATAGGATGAGTGTTGAGTGTTGCAGACCAGATGACCTCTAAAGAAGCAAGTAAGGTATCCAGGATTATTTGAGGGTTTGCTTTGTGATCTCAAGGGGTCTTTAAACCTGGAAGAGAGAAGTGGAATCAGCCCCAGGGGCTACAGACAGCTTCGTCACCTGTAAAAGAGGAAGCAGTACTGGCTGGGGTCGGGGGGGGGGGGGCAGCTGGGCGCCACCTTGAGATGAGCCAGGGCAGACCCGTCCTAGAATTCTGCCCTGTGCACAGGAGGGGTAAAAGCTCATGTTTCCCTGCCGCTGAGCGTCCCTCATCCATCCCGGCAGCCGTAGGAAATGAACCTGCTCAGATTCCTTGTGGCTTCTCCCAGGACATGATGAGGGGGAATGAGGATGCTTAGTGGAAAGAACTTGCCAGAATCGCCCCAGCTGGTCCTGGAGAGGTCGGGGACAACCGTGACAAAGCGATGGGGGGAAGGCACACTGGTGAAGTGGAGCAGGTTCGGAGCCTGAGGCTCCCAAGTGCAGAAAGCGTGCAACGGGCCGGGGGCACCTCGGGCGGCTCGCGGCAGGGCACGGGCCGGGCCGGGACGGGCCGGGCCGGGCCCGGCGCCGGGCCGGGCCTGGGCCGTCCTGGCCGTGCCGGGCCGTGCGGCCATTGGCCGGGCCGGGCCGCCGGTCCGGGCGCGGCGCCGGCCCGGCCAGGACTCGAACGCCGCCCCGGCTGCGGCCGGCGGTGGGCGGCGAGCGCGGCCGTGCGCCAGTGCCGCCGCCGGCGCGGCCGCCCGGGATCCGTGGCAGGGCGGAAGGGGGCGAATGAACGTTAAGACCCCTGCCAAAGGAACAACAAGGGGGAATGACAAAGGGAAAGGGCAAAAGGAGAAAACGGCACAACGGACCAATGGCACAATGGCTAAACGTGGCAACACGCGGAAACAGTAAAGTTAAAAATGGCAAATACGGGGACAAAGGGACACCGTGCACAATTTCAGGCAGGAATAACGGGTGAAAACGGGCAACCTGTACCCACTTTCCCCTTTGACCACTTCCCTTCCCTTCCCTGCCCTTCCCTTCCCTTTCCCTTTCCCTTCCCTTCC